>JACYFF010031954.1:12323691-12372351 GCA_017589665.1 Selenicereus undatus | reverse complement strand
AATAATAATGCTTCCAGTATAATAACATGTTTGCACTTTCATCTCAGTAGAATATCTTATTTAAAAAACACAAGTCAAACTTTAAGACACAATTTCGTAGGTTGCCATTGCAAGCCCATAAGGCTCATAACACAAGCCCCACATCAACTAAAAGTCACCTTCTTGCCCTAGCGATAGAGTGGTACTTATAATGGTAATAAGAACGACTCAAGAGAACCTATGCTGCTCGAGCCATTCACACATGAGTATGGGTGATGACGGCCCAGGTTTCGTGACGCTAAAGGCTTTCTTAGTTGCTTAAATTAAAGATAAAATGATGATAGTGCATCCTACAAAGGATACAAGACTTAACATGTTCTAAACTCTATAATAGGCAATGAGCTATGACAAGATAGTTATAGAATGATGAGTAAGGATCCTCCATATATAAGTGCATGTATGCCTCCAAGTGTGGTACGTAAGCAACTATCAAGGTCCTGAACATCATTGGATACAAGTAAGGATCAATAGGAGCCCCGGGAAATGCCATTAATAGATATGTAAATGCATGTAAGCCTCCAATTGTGGAACATAATCAACTGCAAGGTCCCCACATCGTTGGAACCACATAAGGATCAACATGAGCGCCTGAAAATTTTCATTCAAAAGATACTAGGGTTAAAATTTAGCTTCTGACATTTCGTACAAGTGCACAAGGGTACTAATCACGCTTATAAACATGTATACATATACAAAGGATAACATATAAATATGTACACAAACCATCCCGCTACACGTCTAAAATCCTAACTTGACTCGCATGAAACCTAGATGGCTTATAGTCATAGACACATTATCCTCCCAAGTTTAAAGTTGACTTTAGCTAACTTAAAATAAAGTTAATAAATTATGCCTTATGATTAACACATAAGAACTTCCATTGTCATTATTGAATAAAATCACCAAAGGGTTCTTAACACAATAGCATTGATATACCAGGGGAACCCTCCTGCCACTAAGTGGTTACCAAATGGCACAATCCCCTGTCATAGGACATTTATGAGATCTTAATAGATTGGTTCTTGGGCTTGATAACCTAAACTTTCTTCTCCGTTTGCTTGATATTTCCTAGTTGAGCCTAGAGTTGATCTAGGTAGAGAACAAAACAAAGAATGTGATTCTTTTTCATCGTTATAATATTCACTACTAAAAAATTGGATTTTTCCGACGGAATTTTCCGACGGATTTTCCAACCGTTTGAACGGCAGACAGAATATCGAAAAAGGTGGAGTGGCCGACGGAATTTCCGACGGAATATAAGTTCGTTGGGATTTCCGACGGAATAACCACAGTCCGTTGGAAATTTCAAATTTTGAATTTTTTTGAAATTTCAAATTTTTCGAAAAAGGTGAAGTGTCCGACGGAATATAAGTTCGTTGGAATTTTCCGACGGAATAACCACAGTCCGTTGGAAATTTCAAATTTTGAATTTTTTTGAAATTTCAAAATTTTCATTTTTTTTAAGCATAAGTGCTCCGACGGAATTTTCCGTTGGACAGCCGTCGTTGTTCGACGACATAATTCCGTCGGACAACACTTTTTTCTGAATTTTTTTTAAAAAAATAAGTGGACCGATGGTCTGGTCGACAGTACGTCCGTCGGACCACACCTCTTTAAAAACCTGATTGCTCGAGCAATCGGACACTTCACACACACACACACACAAACCTTTCTCTCTCTCCGCCATCACAAGTGCCGCCGCCCTTCCCGGTGCCTGCTGCTTGTTGCCGCCACCCTTCGCTCCTCGCTCAAAATCGGCCCCCTCCACTGGTCGTCGCCACCTCTACCCGCCGCCGCCTCCACCTCCACCGGTCGCTGCATTCAATGTAGCACTAAGAAACTCCTCATCTTTCAAGTGAGTAATTCAACTTAAATGTTATTAGAGAGAACATTAAATTGCCATTGAAAGATGAGAAGTTTCTTGGTGTTACATTGAATGCGGCTGATGGCAAGCATGTTTCGATCCCGTCAAACGGTCTTTTGTTGAACGATATCATGATTTTGTAGTGGAAAGATGCGTAACTCAACCTAAATTTTCAAAATATTTTTTTAAAAAAAAATAAATTTCCGACGGAATTTGCAAATTCCGTCGGACAACCCGGCCGGATTCTTGCCCCAAAGTACCAGAGGGCCCGACGGAACGGATCCGTCGGACACCCGATATCCGTCGGCTTTCGTCGCCCACTTCGTCAGCCCGCTGCCCGACTGCTGTCTCTTTCTGTCGGAATGTATCCGACGGACGGGAGATTTCGTCGGAACCAGGGGGTCTACGGGACTTATTCCTACGGCCGTTTTCTGTCGGATTTTCCATCAGAAAATCATTTTTCCGACGGAAAAACGTGCTTTTTCCGACGGAAAAACGTGCTTTTTCCGCCAGAAAATCCGCTGGAAAAGGAACGTTTTTCAGTAGTGAATAATACATATTATCAACATGATTGTTTTCACTGATCCATACGCAAATAAATTTGTAAAGCAAATAAACTTCAAAGTCTGATCATGGAAGATGTTGGAGGTAACAAAATTTCTATAACAACAACATTCCTCTAAAGTGTGAGTTCAGTCTCGTTAAACGTACAAATGAAGGAAGCATTTTAGGGCCATGGAACAAATGCTCCACATGGCCATCAAGCCTTTGACACTCACCTACTTAGGTTTTCTAGCATTCACGCCTGTATAAGGGCCCCTTCCCGTTAGGAAGAAGGTGTTGCTTAATTATTACTCATTCCACAAATATCCGTCACAACATTATCTAACAAACTGACTTAGGCATCGAAAGGATTTCTCCCATACAATTCCTAGTGATAGAATTGTGTTACAGGCACTGGCCAACGTCTCAACACACTATCAACGTATTTTGTGCCTAGTTGATGATTAGGAGATCATATGAACTTAATCAGCCCAAATTGTTTTTAACAAGACGAGGGTTAATCATTGACCGAATTCAGACAAACATTTGGCGCTCATTGTGGGGCCGATACCAAGCACCATGACAATCCACAATGATCAAACACAAGACCCAGAGACTAGTAGGGTTCATGCTGAGACAAACACGTATGGATTGGTAATAAGATGTTGAGCAACCAAATTCTATCGTACAAAAATGTTCAATCGAACCTAAGAACCCATTTGGAAGCTCAACATAATGTAAAATTTTTTCACAACACAGAGAGTCTCATCCAAAATGTAAGGCCAAATGATGATATGGGAGCCCTAAGCTCAGCGTGCAGAAAACTAGTACTCAAACCTGGAGCAACTTTCATAAGGTATACAGGCAGGTATGGTTACGACGCTTAGACAACTGTGTAAATCACTACCAAAGCACAACCCTCACCAAGTCGAGGGAGTTCAGAATCAATGCTCCCATTGAAGTGAAAAATCCTTCCGAGACTAAGTAGGGACTTTAGATAATCAGTCGCCCTCTTGATCAACAGAAAATTCATATTCGGAGAGGCATAGGAACCATTCTCCTTATTAGGCCCAGAGCATAACCTCCCTACAGCCTTCCAAAGAGGAATCCGATTGGAACACATCACAATGGTACAAACACAACCCTGAGCAAGAATCAACACGAAGTTATCATCATCACAAGGAGAGAAGGGGAAAAAAGGGGGTGGTTAAGAGTTGGAGATCTAAGTTAAGGAACGATAAGCAAAATTGCTATCCTTCTTCATCCTCAGGATCCACGACAGATGAACCAATTAACTAGCTAGTGCCTCAGCATAACGATGTGCATTTGGAAAAATGAGGGGTCCTCCCCTACGCCACCTAATCACTGTTCACTATCTCAATACTAGTTGAGCCCGTCCTAAAGAAGTTCCCCCTACCTGAGATCGATTACAATGGGACTGGGGACCCAGAGGATCATATTGTCAAGTTTGCCAGCATAATGCACCTTACAATTGTCACCGATGCTGTTTAGTGCAAATGCTTTCCAACGACCTTGTCTGGGCAGGCATAACAATGGTTTAACAGTTTGACACCCAACTCAATATCTAATTTTAGTTAGCTGGTGGAACTGTCACTAGCCACTTCATCGGCAATAAAAGAAGGGAGAAAAGGTCAAACGAGTTATAAACATCCATCAGGGCCCGAACGAAACCCTACAATCATATATTAGGTGTTTTAATTCCGAAACCATATTCATTCCCAAGTAAAAAAAAGATGTAGCTGTGTTGGCTCTAATGAATGGCTTCACAAGGGGCTCTTTTAGAGATTCGCTCAGAAGAAAATGCCGAATACCCTAACTGAAGCCTATCTAAGATCAACCAGTTCATTCGAATAAAGAAGTTTAACTCGACAATTGGGCAAATCACTGAGGGATAGATACCCTTAGGGGGAAGACAACTCTAGATCTTGTCAATGACAAATACAAGAAAGAATTTATTGAGACTAGACCTGGTCAACAGCTCGGGCCCCCCTAACTCGTCCCGACCCGACCCTTAAAAATGAGGGTCATGGTCGACTTTTTTTTTTTGTCTCCAACCCACCTTGACCCTCAAATTGAGGGTACCGAACCATGATAAGGGACGGGCTTGAGTGAAGGTGTTGATTCTCTGACTCGACCCGCTGACCCTCATTTTAAAAAACATTAAAATTTAAAATAAAAACAAAAGACTTTGCATTTCATTTGTTGAAAGTATTCTGCATTTGTATTTTCTCATCTCCTCAAGCCCGTCCCTTAACCTCTTTATATCCCTCTCTATATCTCATTGGCTCTTCACTATTTGTGCTCCATCTCTGATGTTCGAAGTAGTTGTTTAAGTGAACTAATTGTTATGTGCATTAGAATATTTGTAATTATGATACTTTTGATTGAAATATTCTATTATCACTCGACATTTCGTTTAATGGGATGCTTAGTGTTGAAATTTATGGTAAAAATGAAATATAGTAAAAAATATTATTTTCTACATAAAAAAGGTTTGAGGGTCGAGTTTGACCGGATGATTAAGGGTACTCGGATGGTTAGGGTCAGGGTCAAGGCTAGGGTTAGGGGTATGCCGACTTGCGTAGGAGTCGGGCAGGGTTAGGGACAAGGTCGAGAAAACATTACTTGTCGACCCTTGTAACTCGACCCATGACCTGCCTTGACCCTCAAATTAATCAGGTCAAATTTAAACAAACCCAGAAAAACCTAAGAAGAAAAAACCATGATTTGAGCATTATTCATTATTGAATAAGCCAAGGGAAGAAATATGCTAGATGTACAAAAGTGATGGTAAATGGAAGAGACCAAAGAAAATGAGCCTAAAAGGGATAAATCTAGATGGTGTGACTTTTGCAGTGATTATGGCCATGCCACCACCGAATGTAGAGATTTAAAATAAACATGGAGGACCTTGTAAGGAGAGATTATTATAGTCAGTCCAAAGCAAGGAGATAAAGAGAAGTTCCTTGCAACCAGGATCACAAACCTCATGGTGGAACTGAGCCCAGTAAGGGGTGACAACAAGAAGGGAACCATTAATGTCATATCTGGAGGGATACCTCATAGAAAATTTTAGGTCAAGGCTCACCTAAAGGGTTTGAGCTATGAGGTCATGAGGATGGAACATGTGCCTAACATCCTCAACACAAACAAGTACACCTATGACATTTACCGACAATGACCTTACCAGTATGCGTCTACCCCATGATGACTCCCTTGGTAGTCACTCTTAACATAGGATGTTATGACGTGGCCAGGGTTCTTGTTGACGGGGGAAGCGTGGTTGATATATTCATCAAGCATGCCTTTAAACAGATGGCATATGATAGAGCTCCTTGAAGTCTGTTGACTATTGTTAGGGAAAAACCACACAGTTTTAATATTTATAAACCCCAAGTGCAAGGTGTATCGTTGAGTACTTGGGGTGTCGTCCGCAGGGAGTTGTGTTTCCAACTACCGAGGCTAACTGAAGCATCTCAATCTAGGCCAGAGAGAGAGTGAAGGAAGAAGGACTAAACTACTAAAACAAATAAACAAAAAGGGACTTGGGGTTATGACTTCACCAAGTGATGAACCAGTTAATCAAGACGAGTCCTAACCTACACAAACCACACTGAGAACAAGAGATGATCGGTTGCACCGTCAAAGACCACCCAAGCCCCCTCTCAAGGGTCATGAGCTAGTCTAATTCGCTTAACCACCTACTTTCGTGGGGTTAGTCGAATTAGACCCCAAAACTAGCAACCCCGGACCTAGCTCGATTCGGATACTACTTTCGTGTCCCGAACTCGGCTATTCCCTCTTCCATACTAGCTAATTGACCTCACCTCTCAGCATAAGTCAATCGCCCAAAAATAAGGATGAAAGCTCTCTCAAGCATTTCATCGAACACTTGGTGGGCGTGAGGGAAAACTCTAAGTTCTACGCATAGATTGGGTATGGTTAAGCCTAGTATAAGATCAATTAGCCATCAAGACCCTAATCACAATCCAAGTCCACAACTTCTAACAACTAATCATTAACGCAATACAGAAACCTAAACCTAAACTAACGAAGAACAAAATAAACATGAACTGAAGGAAAGAGAATGAAATCTAACAACCAAATAAAACATGAATTAACAATCAAAACTAAACATCTAAACTGAACAAATCGAATTCAAGAATTAAACTAACAAAAATCAAAACAAGAACAAAAACGTGAAATAAAGAGAGAGAGAAGAAGAAGACTTATGAATTGAAGCGAAGAACTTGAAATCCAAATGCTTGAATCCCAAATTAATTCAATACAATCCTAATCTAATCCCCTCAATGGAATTTTTATTGGCTACAACCTAAACTAAACTAACCTAGAAATCACCAGAGAGAAGGCCTAAGCGAACCCCTGTGCCCCCGAGCAAAAACGCCCGAAGGGGGCATAAATAGAAAAATCGCGAAACCGGACGACGGGCCCGGGGGGCACAACCGTGCCATGTGGCACGGTCCCACCGTGCCAGGGTGGCACGACCGGGCCACGTGGCACGGCCCCACCGTGCCACTCCTCTGGCACGGTGGTTCCCCCCCCGGTTTTGCCCCTTTTCGCCGGTTTTTGCTGTTTTTCTTCACTTTGTCCCGTCTTCGCTCCTTTTCGCGGCGTTTGCTTGATTTGACATTATTTCCTACAAAACATAAATAAAAAAAGTAAAAATCCTAAAGATTAAGTTATTATACGAGCTAAAAGAAGGTGAAAAAGGTATGTAAAATACGACAAATTATCGCCTAACAAATACCCCCACACCTAGCTTTTGCTCGTCCTTGAGCAAAACAAAAGAAAAACTAACTTAAGGACCTAACTCACTTTCGTAGGAATCACGGTTGCATTTAGCGTATGCAACAAGCCCTTTAAACCCCTTGGTTCCCCTAAGTGGACGAGTAAGGTCTCGTGAGGTTTTGCAGAAGATATACCCACAAAATCTTTGAAAAAGAAAAAGTGAAAGGGAAAAAGGAAGAGAGAAACACAAACCGAAAAGCAAAAAGGATTTACAAACAAAAACACAAATATATATACAAGGGAGAAGCTTGCATACATTCTAACCAACCAAATAACCCATGCTACAAAGACATCAACATGCATATACAGATAATGTACATATCAAGAGTCTCTATCCCCATGACAACATCAACGCACCAACTGTTCACCCCACTAGACATCAAAACTGTGAATCCATCCTTGTGCTTAGTGTGCTAGTGTATCATCATCTTAGGACTCGGGCTTCTTAGGACCAAACTCAATCCCACGCGACCGACACGACTACATTATTGGCTTATTAGCATAGAAAGAAGGCTTTCCCAGTAGTAGTATTGCCTCAAAGGGTAGCACCCAGTAGCGCATGCCTCAAGGGGTGCCTGTCAAGTGTTCCCAGTGACAGTATTGCCTCAAAGGGTAGCACCCAGTAGCGCATGCCTCAAAGGGACACTTGTCATTCCAAACTAAAGGTGGTTTCCACTTTTCTCACTTTTTTTTTTGGTTGTTTTTTTTTTCTTTGTGCGAACTGAAAGTGGAAACCAACCAAGAACAAGAGTAGCAGTGTACAAAGACAAGTGGGAGAGCTGATCATGGAAGACTAAGGCCCTAAGATAATGATGATGGTATAAATGAGGACTAGATTGCACATGTATAATGAACTATTGGGGTTAGAATTGGGGCTTAGAATGACTCACTTGGGACGAAGATCTATCATGCACTACACAGTTATATACAAGCCGATAGTTAAGGTACAAGGGGTCAAAGCTGATCAAAATAGTACAAAACTCTCCGAAAGCCCAAAAAAGGGAAAAATTATACAAAAAGGAGAAAAAATGAAAAATGTACACAAAAACAAAAGAAAAATTTTCACAAAAATAAGAATAAAGAAAATTTTTCACAAAAATAAGAATAAAGGGGGAGATGACCCCACCCCCATACCTAAATCTCACAATGTCCTCATTGGGAGCCGCGAGTCATCACCAACACACAAGAATAAAGAAAACAAATTCAAACACAAGACATACAAAATCGACAAATATATACACAAGCTAACACACTCTCCCTAAAACACAGTCTCACCCAAAACAACAACAAGATCACACATATATACAAACTAATACCACCAAAAACATGTATAAACCAACCCAGCAACACCACTAATCACAACACAATAAATATCTACAAAAACACAAAAACGGTGATCATAGCCGTCATTATGGAGATAGGCTTGTACGGCTACAAAATGATGCCCTTCAACCTGAAGAACACTGGGTACCATATCAAAATTTGGTGAACAGGGTCTTTAAGTCACATATAGGCTGGAATATAGAAGTATATGTGGACGAGATGATAATGAAGAGCTGCAAAAGGGAGAGTCACGCAATAGATCTCGAAGAAACCCTCATAACACTAAAGAAGTATAACATGAAGCTTAATCCTAAGAAATGTTTGTTTGGGGTGTAGTCAATAAGGTTTCTAGGGTATATTGTAGATCAAATAGGGATGGAGGCCAACCCTGAAAAGATTCGTGTCATCAAGGATGTGCCTTCTCCTTCTTTGATACGTGACATCTAAAAGCTCACTAGATGCATGACAACACTTAGGCAATTTGTGTCCAAATCAATCGAACGATGTCTCATTTTTTCAAAGTCCTTAAAGGAGCACAAAACTTCAACTAGATAGAAGAATTTCAAAAGGCATTGGAGGGTTTGGAGACCTACCTTGCCACCCTGCCTAGGATTGCCAAACCTGTGTTATGAGAAGAGTTGTACTTGTATGTGATAATTTCTTTGGGGGAAGTTAGCATTGCGTTAGTCTGATAAGAGGTCACGGTGCAATAGCCCGTCTATTTTTGTAAGTAATGCCCTTTTCGAGTCCGAGCTGAAGTACCCCACAGTGGAGAAGACAACATATTCAGTACTGTTAGCCAACAAAAAGCTGCGCCCTACTTTGAAGCTTATCAAATAACTTTTAGCCCTTGGGGAAAGTATTGTGTAAGTTTAAAGTGTCTGATTGGTTATTTAAGTGCGATATAGAGCTCTCTTAGTATGACATGTAATTCAAGCCACAAAGAGCAATCAAGGCTCGTTGATTTTTTCTCCAAGTGTTCATATACGGAAGAAGAACAATTGAGTGAATGTGTTTGGACCATCCATGTAGATGGCTCATCGTTGGCCCTTGATTGCGGTGTGTGACTGATGATGACATCACTAGAAAAAAACGTGGTTGAGTATGGTCTGAGATTTGACTTTCCAACATCAAACAATGAAGCCAAATATGAGGCTCTGATGTCTAGCAGTTGAAGCTGAAATGATAAAAGCTTATAGTGACTCCCAGTTGGTGGCAAACCAGGTCTGGGGAGAATTTGAGGCCATGGACCTAGCTATGATAAAATATCTTCAGAGTGTAAAAGAATTATTAGGCGAATTAAGCTCTTTCAAGATTAAAAGATTTCTCTATTCGATGTATTATCAAAACTCGTAAGTTCAAGCCTCTACAACTTTAGCAGATCGGTCCTAGTGGAAACCTTGCCCCGTAGAAGCATCAAGGAGGAGAACATAATGAGTGTAGATGTGCAAGATGAGGAAGAAACATCATGGATGGATCCAATCATTTGTTACAAAACCAAAGGGGAACTATTGCCTGACGAAAAGGAAGCCAAAGCCCTTAGGCGAAAGTTTGTCTGGTATTGCCTTATTGATGGAAAACTATACAAAAGGTCTTTCAACATGCCGCTTTTGAAATGTTTGGGACCCACAAATGCTGGTTATGTGTTGAGAGAGATCCACCAAGGAATATATAGGAATCACATAGGTGAGCGAACCCTGGCTATAAAGGCCCTTATAGTAGGATACTATTGGTTGACCACGCTGTAGGATGCCAAACCGTATGTCACGAGGTGTGACAAATGTCAACGACATGCCTTGCTTGTCTACCAACTAGCCAACAAACGATCCCTAATATGCAACCCATTACCATTTGCCCAATGGGGAATGGACTTATTGGGTCCCTTCCCAGCAACGCTAGGACAAATAAGGTTCTTTATAGTGGTTGTGGACTATCTTACCAAGTGAAGAGAAGCTGAACCCCTAGCTACCATAATAGCATCGCAAGTGCAAAGTTTGTATTGAAAAGCATCATTACCCCATTTGGTATCCCTAGGGCTATAGTCATGGACAATGGAAGGCAATTCGAAGGGGTTACTATTCTAGAAATACTGCAAAGAATTCCATGTAAAAGCAAAATTCACCTTTATCGCTCGTCCTCATTGCAATTGCAATGGGTAGGCGAAAGCTTTCAATAAATCATCCTTGAGGCTTTAAAGAAAATATTTGATCAAGTAAAGAACCAACAAGTAGAAGAGTTAACGAGAGTCCTAAGGTCTGTCAGCACCACAGAGAAAGGGGCCACTGGAGAGACGCCCTTCATTCCTACATTTAGCACTGAAGTCTTCATACCAGTAGAAATAGGGAGTCCAAGCTACCAAGTCCAGCATTATAGTCCAGAGTAAAATAGAATTCCCTTGCGTGATTCTCTTGACCGCCTCCCTGAAGTGCGGGAGAATGCTCAACTCCAAATAACCATGTACTAACCAAGAATGTGTTGGGCTTACAATCGCAGGGTAATACACATGTTGATTCGGCTGGGCGATCTGTTGTTGAGAAGAGCCGAGTATGTGGGTAAAGGCAATGTGGACAGTAAATATTCTGCAAGCTGGGAAGGTCCATGCATCATTCACCAAGAGCTTCAACCAGGAACATATAAGTTGAAGTACACCTCAGGAGAACTCATTCCCTACACTTGGAATGCGAACATCCTCCACAAGTACTTCATCTAATTACCAGAAAGGATCACTCCAGGTAGATGTTAAAAATAAGACTCTAACTTCTCATGAGGACATATTATAGAGAAAAGGATGGCATGAAGCATGAAAATGGAAGGTAAGTTAGTATACCTAAAAGATAGATTTGTAATCTTTTTTTTTCCACTTCTATAATATCAAAGTGAGCTAAATGAAGAAAGTAAAATTTTCATTGTTGCTGGAAGATGTATCTATCCACATCAACACAACAAGTCTACAAGTGGCATGTAATGATTGAAATCATCATGCTCTCTAACATATTCAACTAAACCTCTCAAGGCTATTGGTTGAATCTCCAACAATAAGTTCATGAAGGGGCAGGGAAGAAATCATCCCGGTGTCATATATTCAACTAAACCTTTCAAGGCTACTGGTTGAATCTCCAATGACAAGTCTGTGAAGGAGTAGGGAATGATTGGAATAATCCCACTCTCTAAGAAGATGCAACTAAACCTTTCAAGGCTACTGGTTAAATCTACAATGAGTGCGTGAAAAGGCAGCCTAAAGCTAACCCCACCTCAAAGAGCGAGGATAGCATAAGACCAAAGGCTAAAAACATCTCGTATCAGTCAGGCATGATAGTACCTCTAAAATTAACTTGAGTGAAGGGTCGGCGAAAATGAGCATGACTTTGAACAAGATGAAAATTTAAAGTGCAAAGTGATAAACAAATAACACTAGCATAACATCATCATTCCATATAACAGAATGATAGCAACAATACACAAACAACGACCAAGGTTGTTGTGGGTTACAAAAGACCTATTATCCCAAGCAATGACACATAAATAGACGGAACATGGCAATGGAGTGTGGATGGCCCTAAAGGTTTAAACACTTATTCCTAAGACCCCAATGGCCAAACATTCTGCCGAAAGGCATGAAGCCGCTTAGAGCCTACGTAACGATCCTGACCATGAGGAATGAGCACTTTGTCAGACAATTCCTAATGTTGAAGGGATCAATAGGAAGGTTATGCTCATCAGCATGAGAAAAGGTCGCCTGATCAGGGAACTGATAGAGAGTTGGCCCGGTACGATGCCCAGTTGAAACTTGATCGCCAAACTTGAGGCATGGTTGACCTATCCACCAAGCTGGAACTCCACGCTTACCCAAGTAGCTCACCCAACAAGCCTTCATTGTTTTCTAGTCTTCAGCCTTTATGGCCTCCCTAATCTCCATGGAACACAAATGTTGGTCCGATTTGGCTAGTCAGATCATCATAGAGGAGGTGAATAGGTTAATAATCAAAATCATAAAATTATCAAACTAAAAAGCAAAAAATGTAAATATAAACAAAAACTCTATTTATAACATTCAGCCACGCCTAGTCTTCTATCCACTAGCACCCTTCACCGTTGGGATTTTGAACCCTTCTTCTTATATTAGGTCGGTTGGTTATACACGATTTACTGATTGTACAACCTACGAGTTCACCATACCACTTTAGGCGTCCCAACGTACGCTTTGCTCCTCAGTCGTACTTGGGTAGTCGACCCTTCAACTAATCAAACCAAACCAATACAAAGAATTACAATAACCACTTGATCAATGACAATAAAACTCTCTGTAGATAATACTCAAATGAGCTAGCACAAGAGAATAAGATATCGGTAGGTGAATAATCTTCCAATATGAGCTCTTGTATATTCCTCTTGTGTATCTCCAAGCTTCAAATTTTCCATTATTGATAACCAATACACACACACACACGCAAACATATTTATAATGCTAACAATAAATAAATAAATAAATCTAATGAGAGAGTGTGATATCGTACAATTAATTATTAATTACAGTGAACTAATTATCATCAAATGTCCCACAAATTACATTTCTATGACTAGCTGCCATGGAAATATTATGCAACTTTTAGAAACTAAAGCCGCCAAAGTTTTAGGGAAGTCCTGATCCTCTAATTTATGAGGATTGGATTTGTAAGATTGAAGACTTGCTTGAGATAATGAAATGTCCATCACAGTTTAAGGTGCAATTAAGTTCCCACTAATTCAAGAAGAAAGCAAACTTCTGATGGTGTATATTCAAACCCCAAATTGGACAACCTAAGCTGATGTAGTAGTAGTTCAAGGACTTACTAGATGTAAAATATTACCCCATGATGCGAGGTGGGCCAGGGAACAAGAGTTCCTTCATCTTAAGTAAGGAAAAACCATGTCGGCCAAGGAATACGCAGGCGCAGCTAAGTTTAGTGAACTTAGTTAATTCGCTCTAACTCAAGCAGCAATGAAACAAGCCTGGATGAATAAATTTGAGCACGGTGACCATAGCATCAAGGGGAAATTTGCAGCTATCATGTTCACTAGTTTTCAGGTTATGTATCAGCGAGCTTTTGAAGGTAGAAAGAGTGAATACAAAGAAGCAGATGCTAAGTATAAGGCTTGAATGTATGGTAAGAGAAAGATAGGAGTGGGAAACTCCCAAAGTGGACACTTTAACAAGAAGCATTTTTCTTTTCATAATGATGCCGAAAGGAGTCAAAACAAACCTTATTACCACAAGTGCAAGAGGCACTACCAAGGCACTTGTAACTTCCTTGCTGGACCCTAAGTTTCTTGCATTTGTACTTTTAATGTAAATCCTTAAAAATGTACTTTCGAAAAATAAAAATTTGTGCATGTGGTTTTTTGCTCATAAGTACTACTCGACGTCATCTTTCAAATGGCATCAAAGCCACATGACCAAAATATAATTAAGATAATTAAGCTAATTAATAATTAATTAAGCCAATTAACTATGATTAATGCTAGAATCATCACTTGCTTGCCCTGGACCAAATTATTCACATATTATTCACTCACCAAAAGGCCTTTTTCCACTAGCACTTCAATTAAATTATATTACTGATATAGTTTTAGAATTAAAAGCCGAATTAGCTAAAATTAAGACCGAAGTCAAGGAGCTTAAAAAGCAATTATCGGTAATTCACCTTTTTCTTGTTAACGAAGTAAGGCATAGTGAAAAATCTACTTCTAGTATTAGTACTCCATTTCAGCATAAATATCATTTCCAAAAAACAAAATCATTTTCCTTTGCATGATATAAAAATTCAAAAAGAAGTAGGAGAAAAATCAAGCGAAAAATCGACTGAAAAAGTGGAAAAAGAAGAAGAAGGAGGAGTATAAGCAATATACTCTTAAAGAACTACAAAACATGTTTGAGAAAGAACATAATCCAGAAGAATTAAAAAAGATCATGAACGCCATTAGCGATAAATACGCCATATTACCTTATGATAATGAAGAGACTAATAATGTTCAATTAGAAGAAGAAATAAATAAGCAAATGAACCTTATTAAACTAGAAGATCTTAATGTGTTACCTTTATAAGAAATAAGAAGAAAGTTGGATAAAAAAATATGGTAAAATGACTGTTGAAAATGAGATTAATGAAATTGGAGAAGAACTTGACATAGGTAAGATAGAGATCAATCAGGTTAACAATGTCATTCCTAAGCCTGAAGAATTTGGTGAACCTTATAGAAGAAATACTCATTTCTTGACACCTAGGTAAGTTCCAGCAGGACGTACAAGGAATTTCTCCTTCGGGTTTATCCCAAGAAAAACCACGACCTATGAAGAAATTGGCTTTACCCAATTAGCCAAATAGGATATATCTTAAATATTGATGGAGCCCGCAACAAAGAATAAATATTTGAGCACTGGAAAAGAGGAATAAATAGTGTTTTAAACCTAAATACTACATGGACTGAGGCAAACTTCTTAAAATATATCGAACATAGCTGTTTTGGCACTGTAGCTTACTGGTATGATTCATTAACTGAATATGGTAAAAATACTCTAAGAATGATGGAAACACCAGCTGTAATGTTTAAAAGTTTATGCAAGGAAGTTGAAACCGAATTTATCGGAGCTAAACTTGATTCCGAAGAAAAAGCAAGAGAATGGCAAAGAAAGATAAATAATATAGAATTATGGGATATGAGATATGAGTTATCTGAAAAATTATATTGCTGAATTTAGTTAATATTATTACAAAATTGGGTATAATGAAATCAATCTTGATATGTTTTATGAGAAATTGTCATATCTTATAAATTCCATAATTAATGCAAAATACATTGCATATCTGAAAAAAGCAGATGTCCTTGATACCCTTGGTTCGAAGATCTCTTATCTAAGAAAATGGGTCAATGATCAATGTCTTGATCTCCAAAAGCAAAAGAAAATTAATGCTGGGATTCGCCTCACCAATGGAAAAAGGAACCTGAAAAACGAAGGAAGAGAAAATTCTATAAGAAAAAGAGTTTAACAAGCAGAGGAGTGAGAAATATAGAAGAAAATATTACAACAAACCAAGTTCAAAAAAACGAAGATTTTTTAGGAAAGTCACTTATTGTCCCGTAGGGAAAAGCAACTACAAGTGTTGCGCATGCGGAGAAGTAGGACACTATGCTAATGAATGCAAACATAGGAAGAATAACAAGCTTATAGAGACTTTGGGAAGCCTAGATTATGTTGAGCTTAGTGAAGATGAAGTATTAGACCTAGCCCGAAATAACAACAAAGGAATTGTTGAAATTATATTGGACAATGAATATAAAGACAGTTATTATGAAGAAATAAGTTATATGATGGAAAGTAGCTCTGTTAGCCTGGGTGATCTCCAAGGAGAGAAATTTGTTGTAGACAATGATCATGAGGAAATCAAAGAAGATTGGATTATTCCCATAATCCAAAAAGACATGATCTATAAAAAACTAATCTTTCAATTAAAAAGTAAATACGTATGTGAAATGATAGAAGGAGATTTGTAAATAAAGGATTGTGAGTGTGACGTTGGGGAAGTTAATCTCATTAATGGGGAAGTTAATCTCATTGATTGGGAAAATTCTAACAGCATTTATATCCCAATAACTCCATTACAATATATCCATGTCGGAAGTGTCCAAATTCAATCACTCCATTTCAATATTATGGTAAAGATATTGATCTCTATGCTTTGCTCTATGGTATTAGGCATACCAAGTTCAATAATCAAATTATCACAGGAATACAGACTAACTTATATAATGGATTAGTAGGGTTCAACTGTAGACCTAGATATTATGTGAGACTGAAAGATGAGTTTGCTAAAAACTTTCTATCCCTTAAGATAAAAACAGTTGGAATGGACATGAAAAGAGGATGATGAGTTTTGAAGCTGCAAGGCCCAGTATAGATCGAATTCTGAGTCTAAATAGAAAGGTCATTGGGTACAAAACAAGAACAGTTAGTGAACCAATTTATGAGGATGAATAAGTCAGAAGCATGACTATAGAGATATGCGATGAAGTCACTAACACAAATTCTAATAGCATTTATATCCCAATAAATGTATGCTTAAAGGGATATAATAAATATCAATTGTGTGCCTATATAGATAGTGGGTGTTCTGTATGCTTTGGAAAAATATCATTATTTCCAGAGTTTATGTGGAAAAGAGCCAAAAATCCTTTACAAGTGAGAAGAACTTATAATAATATCATGAACCATAATGAAGTCATAGAAGGGCTATCTATAGAATTAGGAGGAGTTCAATGCATTATACCAGTTTTATGGGACACTGATCAACCCTCTCATGATATGATTATTGAAAATAATTTTCAAAGATTACATTCTCCATGCACCTAGACCATAAATCAGATAATATTCACAATTAATGGGCGCTCAGTCCCTATTGAAAAATTGAATAAGGCTTACACTCATCAGAAAGTTGAGTTTATATGCAGCTAGCGTGGTAAGAAGGTAATGCCAGCACAGCGTGAAGTAGCACTAACAATTTTATTACTCGAATTATCTATTAAAGAACAAATTATCGAACAACAAGAGAAATTATGTAAGGAAATCTATTCTGATAATCCACTAAAATTTGGGATAAAGATAAAACATTTGCTAAAATCACTCTATTAAATCCCAACACTATTATCCGAGTCAAACAAATAGTTTATACACACCAGGATGTTTAAGAATTTGGTAAACAAATCAAAGAACTTCTGAAAAAAGGATTAATCAGGAATAACAAGAGTCCTCACACCAGTCCTGCTTTCAGAGTAAGAAATCATGTAGAAGAAAAAAGAGAAAAAGCAAGAATGGTAATCAATTACAAAAAGGTTA
Organism: Selenicereus undatus; assembly: GCA_017589665.1. Lineage (NCBI taxonomy): Eukaryota > Viridiplantae > Streptophyta > Magnoliopsida > Caryophyllales > Cactaceae > Selenicereus > Selenicereus undatus. The sequence goes on along the minus strand of JACYFF010031954.1, from coordinate 12,354,883 downwards.
ATGATAATACTGTCTTTAATAGTTACTATATTCCTAACAAAACATTCCTTTTCAACCGAATTCAAGGTGCCTCTTGGTTCTCGAAAATAGACTGCAAAAGTGGATATTGGCAGATAAAAATGAATGAAAAAAGTGTTCCTTTAATTGCATTTAGTGCCCCATAAGGACATTATGAATGGTTAGTAATGCCATTTGGTCTTAAAAATATACCTCAAATATTTCAAAGAAGAATGGATAGAATCTTTAAAGATCTTAATCACTGTTGTTTAGTTTATATTGATGACATCTTTGTCTTTTCCAAAACCTTAGAATAGCACAAAGATGATTTCTTAGCTATCATCCAGAGATACATTGATCATGGTATTATACTTGGTAAGAATAAGTACCTTTATGCTGAACAAGAAATTGAGCTCTTACGCCTAGAAATAAAAGCTAGACAAATCATCGTACAAAAATATATTCTGAAAAAAATAGAAAATTTTCCTGAAAAGATTGAGGATAGGAAGCAGTTAGAAAGGTTTCTTGGATGCCTTACCTATACTTCAGATTTCATTAAAGATTTAGCTAAACTAAGAAAGCCATTGCAGCCGAAACTCAAGAAAGAAGTAAATTGGACATGAACCACTAATGATACAAAGATTATTCAAAACCTCAAAAAATGTATAAAAACCTTCATGTTCTTAATTTGCTTAATGAAGGAGATGATTTAGTTCTTGAGACCGATGCCAATAATGAGCACTGGAGCACAGTACTCAAAATCAAAGAAGGTGAAAAACTCTGCAAATATTGCCGTGGAAGTTTTAATAAGGCGGAATGCAACTATCCTACGATGGAAAAAGAAATCCTTGCAGTTATAAAGGGAATGAGAAGTTCTTAATCTTAGTTCCAAAACCTTTTCTTATTCGAATTGATTACAAAGGAATACTTGGTTTTGTGAAAAAGAATTTATCAAATATGCAAGCACAATGGCAACTCCTGCGTTGACAATTATGGCTTAGCCAGTTTTCCTTCTCTATTGAGCATAGACAGGGATCGAAGAACTCTCTGGTAGACAGTCTAACACGAGAACTCGCCAATGGTGATTATCAAAGCCGACCTCCAGTCAGAAAAGGAAGAAATCCTTAATGAAATGTCATTCCTACTAGAACGGGTTACGCCTTCTAGTGAAGTCCTTATTGATAACTTGGAATTCCATACAAAGAGTATATCAAGTTTTGGTCTATTATCTACTTCCTACCTAATAACCTAAAGTTTTTCCCTTCTAGAGTTACAAGTTAGTTATCTTCAGTGTCCTTATATTATCCAAGAAAAAATAGGTTCTCATGTTCGAGAAAAATGGTTCAATGAGTGGTACACAGCCTGTATCGACTTTTATCATCATTATTCCTATGATATTTGGGAGTGTTTGGGTATGACGATATGTTTTCTTGATAGATCTGGAGTTGGTGGTGTTACTTTCGTAACAAATTCATTATCTCCAAATGACCCTGTCTATAGCCTGAAAATACAGGCTGGTACTTTACTTCACAGAAATTCCAAATCCAAATTTTTCATTGTTCTCAACCTTAACCAAATTCCAGCAATACATGTTCAAAAGGATCCATTGGATTCTTACGTCTCTTGATGGTCCAACGAAAAATCCAGTATGCAGATGCCTAAATTTAGAGGTTTGTAGCGCCTTAATCGAATATGAAAATGGAAAAGTCAAACCAGCCCATTATTTTGTCCAGATCGTTGATTGCGATGATCTCAATGATCAACAACAAAATTGGATTCAGGAAAATCTAGTACATCTACTTACTGACCTTGCTTTATCAAGGGCCATTGGACTTTTCAACATTTATCATCAATGTTAGGCATTAATCGAACAAGAAAAAACATTAATGCATTGTGGAAACACTACTTTCGCCTATGATAATGTGTTTGAAAACTACATGAAGGTGGACAGAGCAGTGTTAGAAGATATCTTTGATTATCTCCTTGATGTTGGAGCTAGAAAATTCTTATCAGGAAAAAGGAAGAAATATCTCCTTAAAGTATTTGAACAATGGCACCCAGAGCATCTTAAACAAATTGATGAAGATTTTGATGATCATCCAAATAATGATGGTTTGGAAGAGATAATTGGAGACGAAGGCATGCAGAATCTCAATGATGATAACTAGTCTTGTCATCATTAAAAGTTCTGAAAAGTAGTTGCCCCATCATTGTACTATCTTGACAAGTCTCTGGTTTGTAAAATAAAATTGTGTACTGTAGCTGTCAGTGTGTATTGTAGCCATGTGAAAAATCAGTATGTACTATAGCCATCAGGGCATTCTATGTACCTCCAAATCCTCTATAAAAAGGGGAGTTGAGTGCTGAGAAGGGGGACGGTCATTTGAGCATCCTTGAGCAAAAGAGAAGTTGGGATCCTCCATTTCTCTCTGAACAAGCATCTCTAATGATCTTAGCTTAAGTCACTTTTCAAAACTTTCAATTGTAATATTTTCACCTTAAAGCTTTCAATAAAAGAAGTTTCCCAGTAGGGAATGTTATTTAATTGAACCTTATGTCTTAAATATTATAATTTCTTGATTAAAGATCCACCATCCTTAAAAAAGATTAAAAACTTGATTAGTGACTACGGTCCGAGGTAGGAAATGAAACGCATATGTGTTGTGCCTGATTTAAGGAAGGTGGGGTTGAGATTAGCAATCTCTGTAAACCGGAAGCTAGAGGAACGCCGGAGTCCAGCGCTGACTAAGTTCAGGTAATGGTCGAAACTCTCTAATTAAGTTTAATTATTTTGCTAAGTATGGTGGGCTGCTAATCACAAAAAATATAATATTTAAGATATAAGTAGTAGATTGTAATAATTAGTACCAATAAAATCATTATAAGAAGAAAAAGCACTAAAAATAGTCATATTTGGATATTAGAGACCAATTCACAATTTTAGAAAGTTGAGGATCAGAAATAGAAATATTTATCCCCCAAAAATTAATTACCCAAACCTGCATATACCGAGAAATATTTATCTAAAAAAGTGGACTTCGAAAATCATTATACCAAACCTCAATGTACTTAAAATTAAATTATTCCTGGAGAGTGCTTTGAGTGTGGTGAGATGGGGCACATGATCGCCTAATGCCCTAATATTTATCCAACAACTCAAAGAACACAAGGAGTACGAGCCCGTCCACTAATATCAACAGCTTTGACTGAAGCTAGGGAATCGTGATCTAATTATAGATGATAGGATAAGAAGCCTCATAATTAAGCTTGGGTTTTTGCCATGACCGCAGATGAAGAAGACCCTAATGATGCGGAGCAAGCCATGAAGCCTAACCTCCTAATCAATATCAAGACCTGGGTTCAACTTGGATCCTTAGTCACCTATGAGGGTGGTACCTAAGTACTTGGCTCTCCTAATTCTTTATTGATTTGGGATCCTTGAGGGACCCAAGGTAATCTTAGGAAAGGTGGCATGGCACTTAGTAGCCTAAATAAGGAGCCTAACTATTTTATCTCCAAGTCACCCTATTTTATTTTACTTCCTTGGTTTAGACATAACATATGGCCTGAATTCTAGCTCATTTTTGGCTAGGTAAATGGGATCTGTTTTAGTAAATTTTGCATGGATGGATAGCCCCGGATGTCTATTTTCTAATAAGCCAAGGACCTTCATCAAATTCCAAGAATGGACTAGGTTATGGAGCTTTAACCGAGCCATGGTCTGTGCAAGGTCTAGAGGTGCACGTTTTTACTCAAGGATTTATTTGGGTCACCAAATGGGAGAATTAAGGGTTCAAACTTGGCAGGTAGCTAATAGACTCTTCTAAAAGGCTCCCATAAACATATCCACCTTAATCTTCCCTATTTGGATACGAGAATGACATCACTAAGGAGAAGGAATGTGCAGTCAAATTTCAGCACACCAATATCCCCTAGTGGTCCCCCTTTAATTGTACAATTAGTTTGAATTTCATTGGATAAAATCTTTGTAATGCTATTGTCTAGTACTAAGCTTGGGGAATGGGGTATCTTGCTATTTAATTCCTCATCTTTTGTATTACATTCAGCTTTTGATGAATATGAATGAATGAAAAGGCTAGAAGCCATTTTCTCTCTCAAAATCTCTTAATCTTTATCTCTTATTAGAGTGGTGATTTAGAGTCATCCCTTTATATTAATCCTTGGTGCTTAGGCTTTAGGGAATTAATTGGTGGGTTGCTTATCTTGGTGTTCTTTCAAGAATCAAAAGAGTTTTCTTTTGATTTGGGGTTTCCGCCATTTGGGTTGTTCTAGAGGTATTCAACTTAATGGGTCTTCACTTGACTGATTAAGCCTTATTTGGCCAAATGGACTTCTAAATCCGCTTCAGTTGGTATCAAAGCTCAAGGATCGTTCAAGGATAAGCATCAAATCCTCACAGTTTGCGATTGGAATTTGTTGATTGAGTTCTCTCTTTTGTTATTTTGGGATTTGGATACTTTCTACTTCATCTTCTTCTCTTTTTCTCCTCAAAGCGCCCAAACACTCTTCCTTGCTTCCTTTCCAATCCAAAACCCCCTAAAACCCACATTTGATTTCTCTATAAAACTTCTCTTTTAGTCCACAAAGATCCGCTAAAATAGCCCAAACACAATCCCTAACCAAAACACAACCTAAAAACTCTACAAAAAAGCCGAAACACTCACCCGTGCCAACCAAAAAATTGGCACGGTCTGATCATTTCCCCAGGCACGATCGTGCCACTTGTTGCCTAGGAAATTTTTTTCCAATTTTCTGACACGGCTACCTCGTGCTGTGTAGCACGACCGTGCCCCCCTACTTTGGCTCGTGCTTCCTCTGGCACGACTGTGCCACCGTTTCCCAAACCCCTTAATCTTCTTTCTTCTCTTATCTACCTTCAACCATGACCAATGATGGAGAACCTTCTCAACCTCGAGGCACCTCTCTAGAGTTAGCCCATGAAATGAGGAGAGACAATGCCATAATCAAACTTCAAGAACAAGTAACAAAACTCATCATCGAGCTAGAGCGAGTTAAGGGATCCAAATGATGAGTTTCCTGACCTAGGGAGCTTGATATCAACCCCATTGACATTGCCTATTCATCTTCTCATGAAGACCATGAGGATAAGGTATTAGGGGAAGAGGACATCCTAGGAACGATCTTGGTGACCTCGAGGTTGAGGCATCAGAGGCTGATGGCAACCTTAAATCGGAAAACTACATTGATTGGGTGCAAGTTATTGAGAGGATTATTGAACTCAAGGAGTACAATGATGAAAAGGTCTTCAAGTTGGTAAATCTGAAGTTAAAAGGGTATACCTCCTTGTGGTATGAGACCTTGAAGAAGAATAGAGTAAGGGAAACTAAGTCTAAGATCAAGACTTGTTCAAGCTCAAGAAACACATGGAGAAGAGGTTCTTACCTCCCTCATACAAGCAAGAACTTTACCTCAAGATTACCTCCCTTATCCAAGAGAACCTCAAGGTGGAGGAGTACATTCAAGAGTTCGAACAACTCCAAATGAGAGTTGCTTTGAATAAAGACAATAAGCTTACTATTGCTAGGTCCATCAAGGGACTGTCACCTAGCATTGCTCATAAGGTAGAGCTACAACTGTATTTATCTTTCAATGATGTTTGCCACCTAGCAATCAATATTGAGAAACAACTTAAGGGTAGAAAACCCTTCGCAACTCCTTCCCCTCATCGACACCTAAGAGTTTCCCTTCCTAAAACAAGGGTGACACTACCCCTACACCTATTAACGCCTTAGATAAGGGTACAGGGATTGCTATTGAACCTCCTAAGAGGTTGGAGGGAAATAAGTGCTTCAAATGCCATTGTTGTGGACACATCCAAGCAGATTATCCTAATCGAAGGACCCTCTCTATTAGAGAGGTGGAAGAGATCCAAGCTCTAGAGAAATAAACTAGTGAAGAAGAGTTTGAAGAGGAAGATCACACCATAGTCACTCCGGATGTTGGAGAGCTATTGGTGATCCGAAGATCCGTCCATGCCCAAGAGGTTCCCCTTGAACCTAGTCAAAAGGAGCAAATCTTCTATACTCAATGTACAATTGGAGGTAAGGTGCGTGAGCTTATTATCGACAGAGGTAGTTGCTCCAACGTGGCTTCTATCACTCTCATTGACAAGCTTCAAGTTCCCATCAAGGTGCATTCCACCCCTTATACTCTTCAATGGATCAAGTAAAGAAGCAAGGTAACCATTTCTAGACAAGCTCTTATCTCTTTTTAGTTGGTCCTTATTGTGTGAGGTCCTTTGTGATGTTCTTCATATGGATGCTTGTCATATATTGTTGGTAGACCTTGGTTGTATGACAATTATGTAATGCATGATGGGCATGCCAAATCATATGCCCTTAAGTTCAAGGGAGGTAGCCTCACTTTGACCCTCTACCACCACCCAAACCTCTCAAAATTAAACCGAGGAAGGGAAATGAGAAAAGCCTCTACATGAGTGAGACACGGATGGAGAGAGTTTTTAGTAAGAGCAAGCCTTTATTTAACTTACTTATGGTTGAATCAAACACAAGTGAGGAAGTGAATCCCTTACACCCTTTTGCTCAATCACTCTTGAGAGAGTTGGAGGATGTTTTTCCCAACGATCTACCACCGGGACTCCCTCCTATAAGAGGAATTGAGCACCAAATTGATCTCTTACTGGGTGCTCCTTTGCCCAACAAGACGGCTTATAGGTGTAATCCTAATGAGTTGAAAGAACTTCAAAGACAGGTCCAAGAGTTGCTTGATTGTGGGTACATTAGGGAAAGTTTGAGTCCTTGCACGGTTCCCGCTCCTTTGGTTCCTAAGAGGGATGTTATGTGGCGTATGTGTGTAGATTCTAGGGTCATCAACAACATCACCATCAAGCACCAGTTTTCTATTGCCTGATTGGACGACATGCTTGATGAGTTGCATGGATCCAAGATCTTTTCCAAGATTGACCTTCGGAGTGGTTATAATCAAGTCCAAATGAACGAAGGAGATGAGTGAAAATAGCCTTTAAGACCAAATATGGGTTATATGAATGGCCAGTAATGCCTTTCAGTATTTCTAACACCCCTAGTACTTTCATTAGGCTCATGAATGAAGTCTTGAGGTCATTTATCGAGAAGTTTGTTGTGATATACTTTGATGATATCTTGGTGTATATCCAAGATGAGACATCTCATACGAAACACCTCACTCAAGTGTTCCAAGTCTTGAGCTAACAAGCTCTATATGCTAAACTTAAGAAGTGTGAGCTCTTTACTCCTCAAGTTGTCTTCCTTGAGTATGTTGTCTCAAGGTGAGGGAATCCAAGTTGATGAAACCAAGGTTGAGGCTATCAAGAGGTGGCCTATTCCTACAACCATCATGGAAGTCCGCAACTTTCATGGGTTGGCTTCTTCCTATTGCCGATTCATCAAGGATTTTAGCTCCATTATGGCACCATTGACCGAGTGCATAAAAAAGGGCACCTTTGAGTGGACAAAGGCTATCCAAAGGGGCTTTGAGTCCATTAAAGGGAGGCTTTGTTCGGCCACTATCTTTTTTTTTGTTTGGCCCCTAGCTTAGCCCTATCTAATTTTGAGCTCCTTTTTTAAAGTTGAATGTGATGCTAGTGGAGTTGGGATTGGTGTGGTTCTCACTCAAACCAAGCGTCGTCTTGCCTACTTTAGTGAGAAATTGAATAGTTCAAGGCTCAACTACTCCACTTATGATAAGAAGTTCTATGCCATTGTTAGGGTTTTGGAGCATTGAAATCATTACCTCAAGCCCAAGCCTTTTATACTCCACTCGGATCACAAGGTTTTGTCTTTCATCAATGGTCAACACAATTTGAATACAAAGCACGTTAAGTGGGTTGAATTCCTTCAATCGTTCACTTTCTCTTGCAAGCATAAGAGTGGGAAAGAGAATGTAGTTGTTGATGCCTTGTCAAGGAGGTATGTTGTTCTATCGTTCCTAGAGGCCAAGGTTCTTCGCTTTCATTCCATCAAGACCTTGTACATGGAAGATGAAGATTTCAAGACGGTGATTGAAGATCTCTCTACCTATGGTACTCGTACCTTGCAAGAAGGTTTCCTCTTTAAGGGAAACAAGTTATGTATCCCTAAGAGTCCTTTAAGGAACTTGATTGTCAAGAAGGCTTATGGAGGAGCCTTAGCTGCGCATTTTGGCATCAACAAGACCCTTGAGATCCTTAAGGAGCACTTCTATTAGCCCAAGATAGGTGGGATGTCCACAAGGTAATCTCAAGGTGTGCCATTTGTCATATGACCGAGAGTCACTTTTACCAAGGCCTTTAGACCTCTCTTCCAGTTCCTTTAAGGCCTTGGGATGACCTTAGTATGGACTTCATTATAGCCCTTCCACGGACCCTTCAAGGAAAAGATACCATTATGCTAGTTGTTAATCGGTTCTCCAAGATGGCATATTTCGTTGCTTGCCACAAGTGTGATGATGTTACATATATTGCAGATCTCTTCTTCCAAGAAATCGTGAGGCTTCATGGGATCCCAAGGACTATTGTATCGGATAGAGATACCAAGTTCTTATCACACTTTTGGAGGAGTCTATAAAGGCCAGTGGAGACTAAATTACTTTTTAGTACCACTTGCCACCCCCAAACCGATGGACAAACGGAAGTGACCAATCGCACACTCACTACATTGTTGAGAGGTATGGTGAGTAAGAGCTTAAGAGATTAGGACACCAAGCTTCCACATGCGGAATTTGCCTACAACTGGACTCCTTCCTATGCTACTTCTCATTTACCCTTTGAGGTATGCTATGGCCTCAACCCTCTCACTCCCTTTGATCTCATTCCCATTCTTCAAGAGTCTAAAGTGAGCTTTGAAGCCGAGGAAAGGGCTAAAGCTATGAAGAAACTACAGGAGCAAGTGAGAGCTCAAATTGAGAAGGCAAATGAGCAATATAAGACCAAGGCCAACAAGAATCGAACTCATCTTGAGTTTAAATCGGGAGATTTTGTACGGCTACATTTGAGAAAGGAGGGGTTCCCTTCAAGGAGGAAAATCAACCTTATGGCAAGGGCAGATGACCCCTACAAGATCGTGTACAAGGCGAGAAACAATGCTTACAAGGTTGAGCTTCTGGCTGACACGACCAGCTCCGTCACTTTTAATGTTAGAGATCTCACGCCCTACATTAAGGATGAAGATACGGACATTAGAGATTTGAGGGCAAATCCTCTTCAAGGAAGGGAGGTTGATGCGGAGAAAACCATGAAGCCTAACCTCCTAATTAATATCAAGGATTGGGTTCAACTTAGACCCTTAGTCACCTATGAGGGTGGTACCCTAGTACGTGGCTCTCCTAAGTCTTTATTGATTTGGAAGCCTTGAGGGGCCCAAGGTAAGTTTAGGAAAGGTGGCATGGCACTTGGTAGCCCAAATAAGGAGCCTAACTATTTTATTTTCAAGTCACCCTATTTTATTTTACTTGCTTGTTCTAGGCATAACATATAGCCTGACTTCTAGATTTATTTGGGTCATCAAATGGGAGAATTAAGGGTTCAAACTTAGTAGGTAGCTGATAGACTCTTCTAGAAGCCTTCCATAAAAAAAACCCCACCTTAATATTCCCCATTTGGATAGGAGAATGACATCACCAAGGAGAATGAATATGCAGCCAAATTTCAGCAGACCAAAATCCCCTAGTGGTCCCCCTTTAATTATATAATTAGCTTGAATTACATTGGACAAAATCCTTGTAATGCTATTGGCTGGTACTAAGCTTGGGGGAGGGGGTATCTTGCTATTTAATTTCTCATCTCTTGTATTACATTCAACTTTCGACGAATATGAATGAATGAAAAGGCTAGAAGCTATTTTCCCTCTCAAAATCTCTTAATCTTTATCTCTTATTAAAGTGGTGATTTAGAATCATCCCTTTATATTAATCCTTTGTGCTTAGACTTTAGGGGATTAATTGGTGGGTAGCTTATCTTGGTGTTCTTTCCAGAATCAAAAGAGTTTCCTTTTGATTTGGGATTTCCTTCATTTGGGTTGTTCTAGAGGTATTCAACTTAATGGGTCTTCACTTAGGTGATTAAGATTCTAAATCTGCTTCACCTAATGTTATGATTTCAGGTACACTATTATTAGATAATGTTTATGTTCATATCTTGTTTGATCTGGGAGCCACACACTCTTTTGCGACCCTTGAGGTGGCTTCCAAGTTGTCGTGCGTACATATACAAATGGACTATGAGCTGTGTGTTTCTATTCCAGTAGGACTAGCTGTTACCTCTGAAGTCATGCTTAAAGATTGTCCAATCATAATTAGTGAAACAAAGTTTTCTACTAATCTAGTTCATTTAGAAGTTAAGGACTTCGACTTCATACTATTGATGGACTACTTAGCTAGGCATTGGGTCTTAGTCAATTTCCATCAAAAATCCAGTTGGTGAAGAATTAGTTTATTAAGGCAACAGATTACGAAAACTAACTCCAACTATTTTCACGATATAAGTGCTTAAGTGTTTGCCAAGGTCTCATGACTACCACCTGATTGTGAGATAGAGTTCATAATCGATCTCGTACTCAGAGCTACACTGATCTCTAAAGCATTATATCGAATAACACCAACTAAGTTGGTTGAATTCAAGGTGCAACTTCAAAAGATGCTTGACAAGGGGCAAATAGACCCAAGTGTTTCACAATAGGGAGCCTCGATATTATTTGTGAAGAAGAAGGATGATAGGCTCCAACTATGCATCGATTGCCGAGAGCTCAAGAACAATACCCCTTTCTAAGAATAGAGGATTTGTTTAACTAACTTGCAGGTTCTGTTATTTTTCCTAAGATTGACTTAAAGACAGGGTACCACCAGCTGAAAATCAAGCTGGAAGATGTTCCCAAGACATCATTTAGGACTCGATATGGCCATTATGATTTCCTTATGTTATCCTTTGGTCACACCAATGCCCTATAGTATTTATAAACCTCATGAATCGAGTTTTTAAGCCGTATCTAGACAAGTTCATCATAGTTTTCGTTGATGACATCTTGATCTATTCAAAGAGTGAAAACAAGCATGAAAAACACCTTATAATTGTCTTAGAGGCCCTTAAAGAGCTTCAATTATATGCTAAACTCAAAAGGTGCATGTTTTGGCTTGATAGGGTCAATTTCTTTGGTCATGTAATTTCAAAAGATGAAAATAGAGGATATAATGGACTGGCCTAGACCGACTGACGTAACTGAGGTGTGAAACTTCTTGGGAATGGTAGGCTACTATAGAAAGTTTGTTGAAGGCTTCTCCAAGATTGTTTTACCAATCACAAGACTCATTCGGAAGAGCACCATATTTGAATGGTCTGACAAATGAGAAAGGAGTTTTCAGGAACTGAAAACAAGACTATTCACTGCACCTGTCTTAGCAATGCCTGATGGCGGTGAAAGGTTCTTCATTTATAGTGATGCATCTAAGAATGGACTCGGATGTGTCATTATGTAAAATGGAAGAATCATTGCTTATGCATCATGACAACTCAAGTCGTACGGAGAGAACTATCTGACTCACTAGAGTTAGCCATAGTGGAGTTTGCATTAAAAATATGGAGGCACTACCTTTATAGCGCCAAATACGAGATCTACACAGATCACAAGGGCCTTAAATACTTTTTCACACAAAAGGAGTTGAATATGAGGTAAAGACAGTTATTAGAGTTGATAAATGACTACGATTTAGACATTCACTACCACCCTGCGAAGGCAGTGTGGTTACAAACGCTTTGAGTCAAAAGTCAATCGGCTCTATCGCATATCTCTTTACCTCGAATAAAAGGTTATTAAAGTAATTGGAGAACTTGTACATTAAGGTGATGTTGCGTTCAAGGGCAAGCATGATAGTTGTCGTATAAATTACCTCTCTATTTGTTGAGAAAATAAAAAGCACCCAATTTCAGGATCTAGGTTTGGTAACAATTAAGGAAGAAGTAGAGAACGAGATGATAAAAGATTTCGAGTTAGTGAACGATGTGCTTAGGTTCAAATGGAGATTATACGTACCTAATATGGAAGAAATCAGAAAGGATTTGCTCTGTGAAGTACACCACTCAGTCTATGTTAGTCACCCTGGTTGTACTAAGATGTACCATGACCTTAAGAAAAATTATTAGTAAGTGGAATGAAATGGGATGTGGCTAAAGTTGTGTCCCAATGCCTTGCATGTCAATGTGCGAAGGTACAGCACCAAAAACCAAGAGGACTTCTCCAAACTTTACCCATTCTGGAATTGAAATAGGAACACATAAGCATGGAGTTCGTCACGGTTCTATGAAGAACGGTGAAGCAACATGACTTGGCGTTCGTAATCATTGACAAATTGACCAAATCTTCCTATTTTCTAGCAATCAAGATCACCTATACCTCAGAGAAGTTAGCAGAACTATACATTTAAGAAATTGTTCAGCTTCATTGTGCACAATTAAGTATCATCTTAGATTGTGATTCCAGGTTCACGTCAAAGTTTTGGAGAGGCTTTCAAGAGGCCATGAGAACAAAACTCAATGTCAGCACTTCTTTCCATCCTCAAACTGATGGACAGACTGAGAGAACCATCAAAACAATGGAGGATATGTTATGAGCATATGCTATGGACTTCAATGGAAGTTAAAATTGCTCCTTAGCACTTGTTGAATTTGCATTCAATAATAGAAACCAAGAAAGCACTAAAATAGCATTATCCGAGGCACTCTACGAACGACGTTGTAGATCACCTTTCTGTTGGCACGAGTTGGGGAAACAAGAATCTCTAAGGTGGAGTTGATTGACAGAGTGGCAAACAATGTTAAGATTATCAAAGAAAGACTTTGAGTAGCCCAGATGTAACACCTCGATTGTGGCTTAAAAGGATTTGAAATGACTACTTATATCACAAAAGATGTACCTTCCTTTTCGAGAAGCCCACTCTTAAGAATTTCACAGCTAAGCATGCTTGCTGTGGAGAAATCTTCGAATGTGTGACATCTTGGAAAGTTTCCCAAGTAGCATCTAAGCGATGACAAAGCACGTCAGAAAGGCTTGTGGTGATTTGTGGGGCCAATCAACAATCCTTCAAGTTGTTCCTGGTGAGTGCTCGTGACTCGGGAGGGGCATTGCAAATGGTATTAGAGTCGGCCCGCGATCGTGAGCTGCGCCAATAAACAGGAGATCCCTGGGCAGTCACCTAGCTAGACAAAGATACTAGGATGGACCACCAGTTAAGAGAACTTATTAGTCAGTCGATTAGTGAGGCACAACGATGACGTTGTGCGCTTCAAGTAGGTTAAAAGAATTTGAAGTAACTACATACATCACCAAAGGTGCACCTTCCTTTTCGGAAAAGCCACTCTTAAGAACTCCATAATTAAGTGTGCTTGCTATAGAGAAATCTTAGGATGGGTGACCTTTTGGGAAGCTTCACGGGTAGTGTGTGAGTGATGACGAAGCACACCGATTTTGATAATTTGTGGGGCCAGTCAACAATCCTTGAAGCCATTCCTGGTGACTGCTTGCAACTCGAAAGGGGGCAGAGAGTTACACCAGAGTAGACAAAAGAGCTATGCAGACCTCAAGAGAACACCCCTAGAATTCGAAGAAGGGGACTGTGCCTTCATTACGGTATCCCCAGTTAGAGGGAGTGTTCGATTCAGCCAAAAAGGGAAGCTTAATCCCAGAGACATAGGATCGTTCCAGGTAATCGAGAGGATATATAGGTCTTGTAGCATATAGAATAGCACTCCTTCTTTCTTTGCAAGGGATCCAAGAGGTGTTTCATGTGTCAAATTTGGCACGTCCTAGAACCTAATCACATTATTGAGCACGAACCGATGGAGATTAGAAGCGACCTTAGCTTTCTAGAAGAACTGATTCTGATACTCGAACAACATGAGCGTCAACTAAGGACTAAGACAATCCCTAATGTTAAAGTTCTGTGGAAACATCACAAAGTCACAGAGGTGATATGGGAACCAGAGCATGAGATGTAGGAGAAGTATCCTAACCTTTTTGAAGCATGTATGTAAGTTTCGAGGACGAAAATTCTTTTAAGGGCGGAAGCATGTGGCGATTAATAATAATATTAGCGAATCAAGTCTGTTTAATTAAAAACCCTGCTAATTAGCTAATGTAGTGTTTTTAAAGGAGGGTTATGGGCATGAGTTGACTAGCCAAATAAGAGGGGATCGCTTGCATCATCTTTCCACCTAGGGCCTGTTCTATTTCGCGTTTTAGATAGATAGATAAATACAAGGAGATGTAAGGAGTTGTAATGAGCCGTAAGGAGATGTAAGGAGCTGCAAGGAGATGTAAGGAGTTATAAGGAGATGTAAGAAGTTGTAAGGAGATGTAAGGAGTTGTAAGGAGATGTAAGGAGCTATAAGAAGATGTAAGAAGCTGTAAGGAGTTGTAAGGATAGATATAAGGAGTTGTTGAATTGTAAAAGAGTTGTATAGTATAATTTGTTTTAGATGAAAAATAATAATATTAAAATAATATACTTAAGAAGCTGTATTTTGTATTTTTATTTTTTTATTATTATTTTTTTTTTCATTTTTTATTTTTATTTTTTACTTTTTTTATTTCTTGTATTTTTTGTAATTTTGTAATTTTTGTTATTTTATTGTTTTAGTTTTTATTTCTTTTTTTTATTTTTTTATTTTTTAATTATTTTTTATTTTTTAAAATTTTAAATTTTTATTTTTAATTTTTTAATTTTTAAATTTTCTATTTTATAATTTTGCAATTTGTAATTTTTATTTTTATTTTTATTTTTTTAATTTTTAATTCATAATTTTTTAATTTTTAATTTTTAATTTTTTAACATTAAATTTAAATTTAAATTTTTAAATTTTTAAAATTTTTAATAAAAAATAAAAAAATAAAAAATAAAAAATAAAAAATAAAACTAAAAATTTTGAAAATTTTAAAATAAAAAATTAAAAATTAAAAATAAACGTAAAAATTAAAAATTAAAATTATAAAATTATAAAATAAAAATTAAAAAATATAAAATTAAAAAATTAAAAATTAACAACTAAAAAAAAATTAAAAATTTAATATTAAAAAAATTAAAAATTAAAAATTAAAAATTACAAAATTACAAAATAACAAAATAAAAATTCAAAAATTAAAAAATTAAAAAAAATTTAAAAATTTAAAAATTTTAAAAATTAAAAAATTAAAAATAAAAGATGAAAAATGAAAAATTTAAAAATTCAAAATAAAAGATGAAAAATGAAAAATTAAAAAATTAAAAAAATTAAAAAAAATTAAAAATAAAAACTAAAAATAAAGAATAAAAAAATTTAAAATTAACAATTAAAAATAAAAAAATAAAAAAATACAAAATACAAAATAAATACAAAATAAATAAAATGAAGATGTAAGAAGATGTAAGGAGATGTAAGGAGATGTAAGAATATGTAAGGAGATATAAGAAGATGTAAGAAGATGTAAGGAAATGTAAGGAGATGTAAGAAGATGTAAGGAGATGTAAGAAGCTATAAGTAAATGTAAGCTCTTAGCTAAATCTTAAAAAATACGAAATAAAACAAGGTGCTAGTTTACTTCACCCATGTCCATTCATTTTTCCTATTTGGACAAACAGTAAGTAGGCACACACACACACATACACAAGGACTCATGATGAAGATTGAACGGTGTTGGCCGGCTAGTGTATGGAAGGGGGTTGGGAACTATTTTTAGTTACTCATCATAAGTTACCAACTCCTTTTTCTATCCTTTTACTTATTTTACCATTTTACCAAGCAAGGAGCTACAGAGAGAAAGAGAAGAGTGTTAGAGTGGGAATTTTACTCAAGGTAGGGCTAAGCTAACTTGTTTGGGATTTTTCTAAGGATCAAGGGGCTAAAAGAAGATTAAGAAGCTACTTTAAGGCATGGGTTCTCTTAACTCCTTATATAAAAATTAATTTTAAAGTTAAAATATTTTATTATGATGTATGCTTGTGTTATTGATTTACAAGAGTTAGAGCATTTTCTTAATTAAAAGCAATGCATGACATGTCTTGCTAAGATATATGTTATGTTGAGATATACTTTAAAGTTGCTTTTCTAAGTTATTTTGTATAAATGGTGGTATTAGTAAATATTCAAGATAACGGTTGTGAAAAAGTAGTTTTGGCATGATACTATGGTTGACGAGTTAGAAAGATGAAATTACTTGCTTACCTTACTAGTCATATAGATTATATTTTGAAATGTTGAAAAATCCATGAAATATTGTTGAGTTATATGTTATCATATCACTCTTGTAGTTTATTTTTGCATATGTTGTGATATTAGGGGATGTTTTAGAAGTTCGTTGAATTAGTGTAGTTTGGCATGGTTTTTGTATAAGTTAAATAGTTAAGTTACACTCTTAAAATTGATTAAATATGTGTAAAGAAAATGTTAGTTTAGTAATGTGATAAATTATTTATATACTCTTAATATGGTGCTGGTGTAATATTATGGTTAGAAAAATGAGAATAGAATTCCTGAGCTTGCTATTAAAAGAAAGAGAGAAAGAGAGAGAGAGATTGTTAGCAATTAAATAATGAGGGTGTTACTTGGTTTTGTAGGGGAAAAATATATAGTAGAAGCATAATAATAACAACACGAAAAAAAGACTAGAAAGCCAAGTTGGAGGGCTTGAGCAAGTAGTACTTTATGTAATTTTTGGTATGATCTTATATCAATTATTTAGCACGTGTCATTCACAAAAAATGGGTTCTGGTTGAAAAATTATTTTCATGGGCTCCCAAATGTCCTTTTAATTTAGTTTTGAAAATTAGTGAATGAAAATTATTAAGATTTCCATATGACATCGTATGAAATGGCCATTGTTTTATATTTAGGTTATAAAGCCACTGAGTTTGATTTTCGATGTCGGGATTGAGCAAACTAGTATCTAAAGGGACAGAAAGTTACAAGTGCCAAAATTGGGGAGTTGCTGGCAAATTCCGACTAATGTCTAAGTTTTCACGTAGCAGCAAACTCCACAAGGGTACAAGTTCTCATCCCTTAGACATTAGTCCTCCCCGGGTAGACATTAGTCCTCCCAGGTAGGCAGTCTATTAGCCAAGGTCATTTCCCTATCCTGCTTTTACTTGTACATAAATCGACTTTGGTTAATAGTATATACTTAGTGAATCTCTAATCCGAGAGGAAATTGGATTGTGAGAAAAAGTCAATTCATGTGAGAAATATGCACGTTTCCTTTCTTTCTAACTCCTCGAGCCTAATTGTGTTATTCCTTATGTTTTTAATAGTACATTATTTGTGCTCAGGAATGAAAGGTTTGCGATGATTTAAAAAGTTCATTTGTTTGTGATAATATTGCTATTAATCCTCCTCCTCCTCCTCCTCCTCCTCCTCCTCCTCTTACTACTACTACTACTACTACTACTACTACTACTATTATTATTATTATTATCATCATCATCATCATCATCATCATCATCATCATTATCATCATCATCATCATTATTATTATTATTATTATTATTATTATTATTATTATTATTATTATTATTATTATTATTATTTATTATGTGTAGAATCTATTTTGGTTTTGAGAGACGAGAACTCCCACTGAGCTGTGGTTGCTCACCCTTCCTCAAATTTTTCCCTTTCAAATTCTCAACAAGATTAAGGTATGGGGTATGATGTGTCTTGTGGAGGCTGATGCTTGGATTTGAAGGTCTACCTTTTGTAACTTGCATACATTGACTTTATGTAATTGGCATGTAATATGTCATTAGCAAGTTGTGATATTTTAGTGTATGTAGTAGATGCTCTGAATCAGCCTCAGCGGCCTCCCACAAAAACTCACATATTTTGTTATGTTGATTGGGATAAGAGTCATGAGGAATCCATTGTAACATAAGGTCGTGAGGCCCTAAAGTCTGGATTTTTTTAGATTGCAAAGTTGGAGTGTGAAGCTCTTTGGGAAAAGAAAAAAAATGACGAATAAAGAAAAAAATTGTCTTACATTGAGCCTTAAGTGTCCTTTCAAAGGATTTTGATGACGTAATGCTCTTATCATGGGGTAAGGGCGTTACAGTATCAGAGGGGTTTCTCCTGGACAATCCCTCAAGGTAGAATTGTGTTGCAAGTACTGACTAATGTCGTCTCAACACATTGTCGACGTATTCTATGCCTAGTTAACGATTGAGAGAGCATAGGTCCTTAATCAGCCTAGATTGTTTTTAACAAGAAGAGGATTAATCATTCACTGAATTCATACCACAAACAGAAGACAATATTATCATTTGTCGGAATAGGACAATTTGGCTACAATAACAGGATTCGAGCCCTCCAAAGCACAACCACAAAAAAAGGAAAGAAAACTTCAATTGTAAAATTAATCAACATATTTGCATCGTTCTATGTAAAATATATATATTTTTGGTCTTGAATCCTTCATTTCACTAAAATCAAGCTACTATTGGCCTAATAAGGATAGAGCTCTCCGATCACATATTTTCTCCATTCACAAAACCCGAAACTGAGACCTTGCTCAAAGAAAACAAGTATCAAATCATTTAAACCAACTTGTGTTGGTATTTTATGTACAATTTCTAATCTAACAATAACAAACAGATCCTAAACAATTAACGTTCACTAAACAACTGGCATTAGTTAGGATTTTGTCATAGGTGGAACAAAACCAAGATGCCGGGGATTTAGAAAAGAGATCAGATGTTTTTATTGCCAAATACCAAATGTAAAGGTGGTTTTAAACATTCTAAATATTTAGTAGGACATTTTTTGCTACAATATTTTATGAGGTTTGGAAGGAGGGAAACTTAAGAAAATTTTAGCAAAAGGAAAGAAATACTTAAGCAATGGTTAGACACATGCAGATTTATTGTATACTAGAACTATTTCCCTTTGCGATACAAGAGTTGAGGTTAACAATATGCCAATGTCCAAAATTATAATTAATTCATCAATAATATTGTTTTCATTATTTGGATTTATTTTATTAGTTAAATAATCTTTTTATCTATTGACTTTTTTTGGTTTACACATGTGTTATTTATATATATGCAGGTAAATATTTGTTAATGATATTTCTAAGTAATGAATCAAGAAAAAGATGAAAGGTCTTGTGGAGTATATAAAGAAAGATAAAAAAAGAATTGCATGCATGCTAAAACACATAAAATGAATTTAAAGACTAATTATTAACCTATCCAGCAAAGCTATGACACTTGACAAAAATGTATGAAGTCACTCAATTTTATATATAATTATATAGATTAGAGTTGAGAGGTTTCTTGTAGAGTATATCATAGTACTGATTGTTTTGTTTATAGGTCACTTTTGTGCCTCCAATTTTGAAAAAGTTAACGATGGTTATTTACTTTTTCTATGAAAAATCAACCTAATTTATCTAAGAGTTTATTCTTTCTATCTCATCATAAATAATTTATTACTGATCGATTTCATGGCTTAAATTTATAACCAGGAAAGACCAGTGACTGAACCCATGCTTCGGAAAACTATATGTTGAAGCGGAGTAGAGTTAAAGTTGAACCTTACATTTAGCTCAGTTGGTTGAGGCCCTTGAATGGGAAGTGGTTTGATTCTTGGGTTGTGTTTGGCAATAAAGATTCAAGTTGAGGTTACTGATTTGTAGTGATCAAAATGTTTTGAGTCATTAGTTGTAAGTGTTTGATAAAATACTAGATGAGGTAGTGGTTGGAGGTTGATGTAGTATTTTTTAAAAGCTACTAAAAGTAGTTTTTAATAGCCTTTACTTAGTGGTTGTATTACAAATTGTAAAATTTTTATTTTTATTTACTAAAAATCTTTATTTATTTTATCCTTTTTAGTCATTTTACATAAATATACTACTTTAACAACTAGATTTATCAAATACATAAACCTAATATGTGTTTCTTTTTTCTTTGCATGTTTTTTCTTTTAAGTTTTAATCTTTTGCCTAATATGTGTTTCTTTCCTTTTTTAGGCTTAGCTGGTGCATTGCCCTCAAATTTCTGTTTCTATTTTATTTATTTTTTTTGGGGGGGGGGGGGGGGGGGCCCCCCCTCCACCCACATTCTTGTTTAGTTTCTCTTAATTTTGCTTTGACTGAATTTATTTTCATTCCACCTCTCTATATATCATCAAATCTTGAAAATATATAAAAATAAATATTGTATGAATTATCCAATACTGCATTGTTGAAATGATTTCTCAAACAACAGAAATGTTAATAAAGTATTATATCCAAAATATAATTCATAGATCATTGATAATAGAAGCAATTAGAGAACTATAAGAATCAATGTTATTTGTAAAAGATGTGAGATAGAAGCAACTTCTGCTTGCTATTTTTTTTTTTTAAGCTGTCAATATTGCTTTTTCACTTTATCACTCCACATAATTAGTCCAAGTTTGTTATTTTTTCTTTACCTTGCAATGCCTTTTTAAACAAAAAATCAAATACTATATTCTTTTTTATCTATAAGTCTATTAAGAATTGAGAGAAAATAAATAGAATAACCTATCATATTAATTGGCATCCCTAATAAAATCTCCTGGTTCGGCCGATGGGAAAGACAACTAAGTACTTATGAGTGTTGATAAAGGCTTATCAGTTCTGACGAGTATTCGTTAGTAATGATTGATACTAATAAATGCTGATTGGTGCTTATAAGTGCTAATTTATGTCGAACACTGATGATAAATTTTACAACCATTTAAAAAGATTATGTTATGAGGGAACAAAAAAATATTGTCATCGTTTTTAGCGAAAGAATCAACACAAGAATAATTTAACTTTGGTTTAATATTTATTCATTTTAAACGAAATTTTAAATTCAAATCTTATAAATGCCAAAAATTAACCGCCACAAAGTTTTATTTTCTGGGAGTGAAAATTCTACCATAGTTGAAAAAAAAATCAACCATCATAGTTGAAATTGTTATAACTGTTGATGTAATTTATATAGATCTCAGCCGTTAATTAAAAAAAATGACCCGCTATAGCCGGTTACTAACAGGTCCCCATTTACTGATTTCACGCTCTTTCTCTCTCTCTTTTCGCCTCTATCCAGACTTCACCGACTTCTCTCCATCTCTCTCCTTCCCCTATATTCATGGTTCGTTGCTTCCCTCTTTACTATTTCTCTCTCTCCATCCCCTCTGTTCTCACTGCAGTAGAGCATGGGAATTGTTGTGGGTGTGAAAAAGTTAACCGGTTCTCTTAAAAAGGTAACTAGTTTGTTTAAATATTTCAACTGTTGGAATTTTGTAAATAAAATCAACGACTGTTATTAATTTCAACTATGACAGTTGAAAAAAAAGTTAACCATGGTAGAATCATCGTTCTGAGAGTGTACATTTTGACTCGAGCTTAGGAGTCAACAGTCTAGACAGTAAAGGACTGCAAAATCCTTTTAGGATTCGAATTCCTCAATCCTCACCAACCCCCCACGTTCTTCCCACTAAAGAAAAAGACTTTTTAAGTTTTCCAACCCGGCTTCTTTTTTTTTTTTTTGGAATATTTTTGTTTGACCCACCTACCCTTTTCTATCAGAACGGACACACGAACAGTCGAACACACAAGTGACACAACACAGCATAAAACCCCCGCAAAAACCCGAACGCGTGGTCGCCGCACTCCCTCCCGATAATCCGAGGAAAAAACAGGAGAGAGATTCGACGTTTCATTCCCGTCACTACTCACGCAGCCACGTCTAAATACAATCTTTGGTCCTTCACTACAGACCACGCCCAATGAGTGAGTGCTTAAATTTTTCAATGGCGTACATCCCTAGCAGCGCCGCCGTCGTCGCCGCCTCCAAAGCCACCAGAACAACCGCTCGCCTTCTCCCTCCCTCCTCCCAAACTTCTCTCTCCTCCGCCTCTTCTTCTCTTTCCTCCCTCAACTGCCTCCGATCCGCCTCCCTCGCCTCCTACCTCCTCTCTCAGGTTCCGATTCCACCTCTCTCTCTCTCTCTCTCTCCCCGTCTAATCTGCTTCATTTTGGGTTTTTGCAGAGAAGATCTTCAGCTTGTGTGTCGAAGAGCAGCTTCGCCACGAAATGCTTCGCTTCAGATCCTGAGCAGCTCAAAAACGCGAGGGAAGACATCAAAGAACTACTGAAGACGACTTTCTGTCATCCGATCATGGTGATTTTCTGGAGTTTAGTTCATTGTTATGCTTGATTCTGTTCCTCATGTTAGTTTCAATGATGTTGGAGGTAGCCTCTATTTTGAAGTTTTTGAATTGAGGTGCATTTGCTATTAATTGGTCAATTCACCTGAAAGTGTGGTTTCCTTTTTGAGTAATGTTCTAATTGTGAAGTATGTGCAAGCTCATGTGGATCATGAATGCAGAAAAGTTAAGCTGCTGTTAGTGCCCACATTTGTTTTGAAGTCGCTTTCCCTCAGACTGAAGGGGAATGGAGCTTCTGGTGGTTTATAGTACCTCATTAATTGTTCATTTGACTTAATTTTGTTCAGGAATAGAGTTTGTTGAATCTTGCCAGTTTGAAATGTCTTTGGTAATGGGTATGCAAAAGTACTATGACAAAGATGATGGTAGTTGGGGAAATGATGGATTTAGAGAGGTGATCTGAGGTTGTATCCAAGTATATTGATCAAACCATAATTAACCCTTTGACCTCTTGAACCTATCTGGAATGAATGGTGCTTGAGGTTTTATGGCATGAAGTGCGCGCAAGAAACTCTGAGCTGATCAGATTTGTCGGTCACAAGTGCTTCAAAGGGATGATTTTAGTATAACGCTTGTTAAGTCATAAATAATGAAGTCTTATTATATGAGGCTTGCTTTTGTACCTTCAGCACCTTTGTATCGATTTTGGGGATTGTGTTTTCCATGGAAGATCATTTGGAAATCTCTGGCTCCATTTAGAGTGTCTTTTTTTGTTGGGGAGGCTACCCATGACAGTATTTTGACTTACGATAATTTGCAAAAGAGGGGGAAGATGTTGGTGAACTGGTGCCCGTTATGCAAGGCTGCAGCAGAATCAGTGAACCACTTATTGCTTCATTGCCTTTTTGCAAGAGCTCTTTGGGATTTAGCCTTTAGTTGTTTAGGAGTTTCTTGGGTTTTGTCCAATTCTATTTCGGATCACCTCTATGCATGGGAGGGCTTTTTTGGAAGGAAAGCGAAGAAGAAGATTGTTAGATTATTTCCCAATGCAATTTTTTGGAGCATTTGGCGTGAGAGAAATAGGAGAGTCTTTGAGGGTGTGGAGATGCCACTTCAATGCTTTAAAGATTATTTTATTAAGGCTCTCTATTTTTGGGACAAAGGGATCTTTTGTTACTCTTCTCTTGATCTCTTAGATTTTGTGGATACTGTGTATATGGGATGTGTATAGCCTTATGTAGGATGCTTTCTTTGCATCCAACCTTTTGTTAATGAAATATATTTTTCTTTTCCTGATAAAAAAAAAAGTCATAAATAATGAACATTCTGCGTTGAGCTTCTCAACATCACCTTCAAAATCCTTCTCTGTATCCCTTCAAATAGACAAGGAAATTCCATTGATATTTTGATATGTTTATGCCTTAAAGATAGTATATTTTGTTGCTTGCTGAGTATTTACGACTCCTATTTTCATAATTTAGATGGAGATTACCTTCAATTCCAAATAATGTGTACACAATTGTGATCCTTCTTTATTTTCTGTTTCCGTCGGAGCTGTGGTCGTGGACATGGATTCAAAATGTGGCCGATCGCGACGAAATGACTGCATTGGAAATGTTTTAGAGTTGGCCAAATCGCGTCTTCCCCATGATACGAAATGTGATTTCCACATTAGAGCGATTTTTTCATAAATAAATCGAAACCGCAATCGCGACCGAAATGCATTTTGAATCCTTGGTGGTGGAGGGTAAACCGTAAATTTAAGTATTTTGCGACTCTCAACGGAATTGAACATTTCTTTAGTGCTGTTAACATAATGTTTTGTGGATCTATGTAATATCTTCATGTAGGCTAACTGTTCTTATGTCTCAAACCCTTTTCAGGAATCCTGTCTCTCTCTCTTTTCTCTTTTTCTTTTTCTGGGGGTTGGGGGGAGGGGAGTTTACACTTCCTCATCCTCTGGTGATTAAAATGATTGAAAGCAAGGAATAACAAGGCTGAAATTGTTGTGTGCTGTTTCTTGCTTCCTTTGTAGCTTTATGGTGGCGTTGAAGGACTGGTGCTGTAGAAAGTCTTATATTTTCCTTATCTGTGACACCAACTGTAAGCAAAAGGCTGCCAAAGCGAACTGTCAAGGTTCATGGCTAGTCATTAGGTTCTAGTAAATCATGTCTAATTGCTATATACTGTTGCTGCAAATGTTTCTGCTCCTGGATCTTATTTGATAAAGAGGGCAAATGGGACCCCATAGGTCATGAACAAAGCGATAGTCTTGTAGTTGTAAGTTTTAAGAGCTCTAATATTCAGAGACATGGACAAGGAAATTAGGAAGGATATAAAGGACATGGATGAAGGATCCCAGCAGCACCTCTTGAAGGAAGCATTTTCCGTGATCATCGAAGACCACAGCACAAACCATCTTAGTTCCATAGTAAAAGAATGTTGATCTTGTATGTAGCAGTTTACTGATCCTTAGACTAGTTGACCGCTGTATAGTTCAGGAATCATATTGTCACCTATTGTATAATCTTTGTCATAGGTCCCATTCCTTCCGCCTTTTCAGTTATATTTGTGTATCTTCTTGGTTCTCTGCCTGCATGTCAATGAGGACACTGCTATAGTTACTAGCATGAGAATGGGAATGATGCAATGCTTCTTCATTTGTAGGTTCGCTTAGGCTGGCATGATGCTGGCACTTACAACAAGAACATTGCGGAATGGCCACAAAGAGGTGGAGCCAATGGCAGCCTGAGGTTTGAGGTTGAGCTTAAACATGGAGCTAATGCTGGTAACATACCTTCCTTTATGGCTTTTTCTAAATATAGCCACACAAATTTGTCTTTTGACTGCTGTTCTATTGTGTGCATAGTTCATGACGTTTGTGCATTTTATTTTTCTGCTATCATCAGGTAATTTTTCAGGGACCGTTTTGAAATTAGTACCACTAGGAGATATCAATTTTTTATGGAAGAGGATGTATGCGCACACGAGCGCATACATAGAGACACTGCCCAGGCGCCCTATACTATTTGTTGCCAGTGTGCCTAGTTGATAAGTAATAGAAGCATGGAAATTGTCAAATATGTTTAAAACGATCCAATGTTTGATGAGGAGAGAGATGAGAAAAAGAATGGATAAATCGAGAGTGGGGGCTGTTGTAGAAGAATATGTGTAGAGAGAGAGAGAGAGAGAGCGAACGAGAGCACTCACTCTTGAGAGCGCGTGCATGAGGTTTGGGGGGGGAAGAGAGAGGCCTTGCTGCCTGGTCAAAATGGAATCGATGCACTTAATACAAAGGAAGGTCTGCTAATGTTTAATTTTTATTTGGGGTAATGTCATCAGAAAATTTCCCTGTTTATGTAATATGTATTATGTCCATTTTAGTGGAGTCTTAACATACATGATATGAGTTTCTCATCATTCCAGTCCCCATGGCTCAATGAGCAGAACATATGTCACCCCTTGTCTTTGTGGTGCATTTTTCCCTCTTTGGATTATTTGTTTTATTGTGAAAATACTGATTCATACCTTGGTGTGATAGGTCTTGTGAATGCCCTGAAACTTCTCCGGCCCATTATAGACAAATACTCTGGAGTGACGCATGCAGATGTATTCCAGTTGGCTAGTGCTACTGCAATAGAGGTCTTGTCATCTTTTTCACATGTTTTACTTTTAGCTACTGCAGATGGCTAGTGTGACTTATGAATTTTCTGATTAAATTTGCTGGAGAATTCAGGAGGCTGGTGGTCCTAAGATACCCATGAAGTATGGACGGGTAGATGTAACTGGGCCAGAGCAGTGTCCAGAAGAAGGACGACTTCCTGGTAAGGGAACCCTTCATACAATGTAAATGGTGGTAATCCTTATGAGGAAAGCCTCACTGACTCCTCTCCCGTCCAATTCCGAGTGGATGGGGATTAAATTGATCGTTATCTTTAGATAAAGGGGATTGTTATAATCCTAGAATGTCAAAGTTCACTTATCTCAATGCTCAAAATGTCTATAATGCATTTGAAAAATGTACGGTGTCTTTAAAATGGAATTCTTTATGAGTACTTCAGAAATTGCTTATAAGTTTGATGGTGACTGAGATAATATAAGATTAAGGGTGGGCTAGTGTTGTGTTAGCAGAGTTCTCTAGTTCTTGATGGTGACTGAGATAATATAAGATTAAGGGTAGGCTAGTTGTTGGCCAATAGAAGTGATGATGTGACGACAGTGGTGCTCTTGATCTGGGCATTTCCCATGTTTAAGTCTCTAGTGCATTGAGGTGGAAGTTGGTTAGACTCGGCCACTTTTTTAAACGTGTTTGTCTTAATCCAAATGTAGAACCAAGTGCCCATACTTTTTATGGATATCTGAAATTTGCAACGTGCATACTTCAGTTTAAATGAAGAGTTGGAGTAACACAGCTAAATGGTGTAGTAGTTGTAACAACTGGATTAAGGTATTGGTCTTCTACAGTCACTAAGCTAATGAAGATTGTTAGTGGTAAGGTACGAAGAAGCTTACACTCCAAACACAGTCACAGTGGTAATACCAGGGTGGTAGCCACAAGTGATGTGAAGGTTATGCAGGGGCATTGGTCATTCTACAATCACCAAGCTATGAGAATTGTGGTTGTAAACTATTTTAAAAAGACAAAGCCACTCCAAACACATTCCTACTTTATTGAGTTCTAGCCAATGCACATTTTCTTCTCATGGTACGTAGGTGAGCTTAGTTGATTTCCAGATCTTTCCATTGCAGCATGATGATGAAGATCCCATTCCTTGCTCTTGAGGGATCTGATATTGATAAGACTTTTGAGTATTGAGTTTACCGAAGCTTTAATATGACCAATTGAGGAAAATGATTATGAACATCAGAACCAATCAGAAGTGGCAAAGATGGACAAAGCGGTACTGTGAAAGAAGAGGGAACTATGCATAAGAATACTGCTGCCTTAAGAGTTAAGACTAAGAGAGGGATCTTTTCTTGCCAAGGAGGTTGAAATACTAGAAGAGACAATGATGATCAATGATTAAGAGTCGCTTATCCAGAAAGATGAGTTAATATGGGGTCTATGTTCTATTTGCCACTGTAGATACACTGGATTTTGTTAGTAGATTTGCTTCTTGTTGTTCTAGGATGACAATTGGACAAATTTGAGATAGGGGGATTTTAGGTGAGGCTTCTCAGATGTCTTGAGTAGTTTTGCTGGTTGCATCCGCTGGCAGAAGTTTCTGGAAATTTGTCTGGAGGATTGTTACTTTTTTGGGGGTTGAGCTATGGGATGAGGAGACAGCCATGAGAAAGGTTCTTGTCATTGATTAGTTTGACGACTGTATGATCTTTTAATGTGAACTCCCTTGATGACATTGCTTTCTGTCTTAAACAGCAGCTCTCTTCTGTTTTATGCTGCCTTAGTTGGTGACTTTCACATTTTTGATGAGGTCATTTTGTGGCCAAAGTTCTCCGTACATATTAATCTTTTGTGTTGGTTACTGGATAATCTTCTAGCCTATTAAGCTATCATGTCTTCAGTCTTTGGAGTGTGTAAGTTGGGGTATCCCTCACTGTGTCTATTTGGTGTCATGTTATTTTTGCACTTTATTTTGAACTTCCCTGATATTTGGAATGTTCATTCAGATGCTGGGCCTCCTTCACCTGCTCAACATCTACGTGATGTTTTCTACAGAATGGGTCTGAATGATCAGGTAAATTAGACCGTCCTACCTGCCTTATCAATTGCTACCTCTATTGAGTAAACATACTCATCATGTAATTCCTATTTTCGCAGGAAATAGTTGCTTTATCTGGAGCCCATACATTGGGGAGGGCAAGACCTGAACGCAGTGGTTGGGGCAAGCCAGAGACCAAGTACACGGTATTTTGGTTGTTTATATATAGTATCTTGAATGCGAATATCCCTGCTCTCTCTGTGGATTCCAGTTATCATCGGAAATTATCTGCATGGCAAAAACATTTTTATGCGTATTTGTGGGTTTATTTGGTCCTTTTCTTTTTTCTTTTTTTTGGGGGGCAGGGGGGGGGGGAAGGAGGTATCTCAATCTCACTATTCAATGCCATCTTCGGGAGATCTGTGTCTAGTTGTTTATGTTTTCCTTCCTTGCGTTTAGTCAAAGGTGATCAGATAATATGGTAATAGCTATTTGAAATGCGGTCAAATCTTGACTAGAAACTGTTCATCTTCTGTATTTCTTCTGTCTTTTGCTTCATCTTCCTGTCCATAACGGAAAATTCTCCAGCTTATTTACGAAATTATTGATCTCTTCTGACAATGCAGAAAGATGGACCCGGAGCTCCCAGGGGCCAGTCCTGGACAGTCCAGTGGTTGAAGTTTGACAACTCCTATTTTAAGGTTTGAATGCATGGCTTGTTGTTTGTTCCTCGGATATTATTAGGCTTCCTTGTTCTCTCACTGATTAAAGTTGCCTAATCCAGGACATTAAAGAAAGAAGAGATGAAGATCTACTTGTTTTGCCTACAGATGCTGTTCTCTTTGAAGATCCATCATTCAAGGTGAGAAGAAAAATAATGCATAGTCTACACTCACTTGAGTTTCTTGTTTCCTGTTCCCCTCACAGTCCAATTTTCTATTTACTGTAGGTGTACGCTGAGAAATATGCAGTCGATCAAGAAGCATTTTTCAAGGACTATGCTGAAGCCCATGCCAAGCTCAGCAACCTTGGAGCCAAATTTGACCCTCCTGAGGTCAGTCTAATTCTGATGTATTTACTTCTGTATTTGCCAATTTCATACTCCTGCATTCATTCACTGCACATCCCATTGATAGTGGGATTATATTTGTTGCTTTCTTTGTTGCGCTTTTAGTAGTAGTAAATTCTAAGACCAGAAATCCTCTACATTTAGACTGCAGATCCCATTGCGATCCACAGTTATGATGATGTTTATCTTTGATTACCTTTCAAACTTTGAGGGTGAATATTTGTAAATTGTAAGTTGACCAATAGCATTGGATGAGCAGGGTTTCTCCCTAGATGGAAGTCCTGCTGCTGCTGCCAGAAGTCTGTAGGTCCAAATACTCATCCAGTAAGGTTTGCTTGGCTGTAATCTTCATGTCTTTTTTTATTTCAAATACAATTTTTTCACCAAAGTTTAGTTAGTATCTCTATTCCTCTTGTTTCTCAGCAGGATCAGAAACCCACAAATATCTCGTTTTCAAGTGACATGTGAGATATGTCTGTCTTCGTGACACGATGATGGGTTTATTTTGTAGTGTAATCACATCTGGTATAAGGCCAGTTTAAATGCTGGATAAGAACAAAACCCAAATGAGGTTAAATTTGCTGACAGCTTGCGGATTAGATGAGGCAGAAAATCAAGACAGATTAGCAGAATATTGTGGCCCTGGGCAAACATCGATTCTGAATATTGAGTTCTGAGCAAGTATTTTTCTGAATGTTGTCAAAGTATTTTTCTGAATATTGTCAGTTCTCTTCGTGTTTTTGGCAGTTATGACTTATACTGAAGATACTGATATGCTTCAACCCTTCAACATCCCCCCCTTGAGGTTTTCCCCGTCTCGAAATTAATGAGACATTTGATCCCCATCTCCAATTTTTAAAACAGGTGAAGTAATCTCTAATGCCCCCGTATTTGGCTGTGATGTTACAGTACATACCTATAATTTGAAGCAAATGTCTAAGCCTCATATGAGAGCATTAATGCCGTACATACGAAAAAAGATCGCTTATTTCAATCTCACCCAGAAAATAAGTATTGCAGGAGAAGAATGATGAAGAGAAAAATGAAAAAGGGCTTCTACAAAAATAAATAAATACAGTGAAAACATTACCTTCTCAGATGAATGTAATTTGTCAAAAAGTATTGGGTAATATGATAAGTGCAAAAATGAATGATAAAAATCTTGTTGAAAAACTCATCCAAAGAACTCTTTGCAAATTAGCCTTTTCGGTTCGAAAAGTTGATACAAAGAAACTATTTTACCACACACCCTAAAGAGTTTTTCGACGATGGTCAAATAGGTAATTGGTACAATAAATTCTTTTTGGGGTCAAAGAACTCTTCTCCAAACATGTCCTAAATCTAGTTTTCAAAAAAAAATAAATTAAGTTCATACCTGTTGGATACTTGCAATATTCAATTTTTTTCCCACCCTTTTTTGAGTGGCCAAGGTGAAAATTGTATTCATCAAGAAATGTTGATAGTTTCCTTACATTGACTTGAGTCATTTTGGCCATATTCTATTTTGCGTTTTTTAGCATTTAGCTAAAAGCTTACATCTTCTTACATCTCCTTACATCTTCATTTTACTTATTTTGTATTTTGTATTTTTGTATTTTTGTATTTTTGTATTTTTTTATTTTTAATTGTTAATTTTAAATTTTAAATTTTAAATTTTTTTGCTCTTTATTTTTTAGTTTTTATTTTTTATTTCTTTATTTTTTTATTTTTTTATTTTTTAATTTTTCATCTTGTATTTTTAATTTTTTAATTTTTTAATTTTTTAATTTTTTAATTTTTTAATTTTTTTAATTTTTTAAATTTTTTTAATTTTTTAATTTTTATTTTGTAATTTTGTAATTTTTTATTTTATTTATTTTATTTTTTTTTGTTTATTCTTTTATTTTTCATTTTTCATTTTTTTTATTTTTTATTTTTTCTTTTTTGTATTTAGTTTTTTATTTTTTATTTTTTATTTTTATATTTAATAATTTTTATTTTATAATTTTATAATTTTAATTTTATTTTTTATGTTTATTTTTAATTTTTAATTTTTAATTTTTAATTTTAAAATTTCAAAATTTTTAGTTTTATTTTTATTTTTTATTTTTTATTAAAAAATAAAAAAATTGAATTTAAATTTAAATTTAAATTTAATATTAATTATTAAAAAATAAAAAATTAAAAAATAAAAAATTATGAATTAAAAAATAAAAAATAAAAAATAAAAATAAAAATTACAAATTACAAAATTACAAAATAGAAAATTAAAAAATAAAAAAAATAAAAATAAAAATTAAATAAAAATTAAAAATTTTAAAAAATAAAAAATAATAA
>JACYFF010031954.1:12277801-12308691 GCA_017589665.1 Selenicereus undatus | reverse complement strand
TATTTTAGTGCTTTCTTGGTTTCTATTATTGAATGCAAATTCAACAAATGCTAAGGAGCAATTTTAACTTCCATTGAAGTCCAGAGCATATGCTCATAACACATCCTCAATTGTTTTGATGGTTCTCTCAGTCTGTCCATCAGTTTGAGGATGGAAAGAACTGCTGGCATTGAGTTTTGTTCTCATGGCCTCTTGAAAGCCTCTCCAAAACTTTGACGTGAACCTGGAATCACAATCTAAGCTGATACTTAATTGTGCACGATGAAGCCGAACAATTTCTTGAATTTATAGTTTTGCTAACTTCTCTGAGGTATAGGTGATCTTGATTGCTAGAAAATAGGAAGATTTGGTCAATTTGTCAATGATTACCAACACCAAGTCATGTTACTTCACCGTTCTTCATAGAACCGTGATGAACTCCATGCTTATGCGTTCCTATTTCAATTCCAGAATGGGTAAAGTTTGGAGAAGTCCTCTTAGTTTTTGGCACTGTACCTTTGTACATTGACATGTAAGGCATCGGGGCACAACTTTAGCCACATCCCATTTCATTCCACTTACTAATAATTTTTCTTAAGGTCATGGTACATCTTAGTACAACCAGGTTGACTAACATAGACTGAGTGGTGTACTTCTCAAAGCAAATCCTTTCTAATTTCTTCCACATTTGGTACGTATAATCTCCATTTGAACCTAAGCACATCGTTCACTAACTCGAAATCTTTTATCCTCTATTTCTCTACTTCTTCCTTAATTGTTACCAAACCTAGATCCTGAAATTGGGTGCTTTTTATTTTCTTAACAAATAGAGAGTTAATTTATACGACAGCTATCATGCTTTCGCTTAAATGCAACATCACCTTAATGTACAAGTTCTCCAACTCCTTTAATAACCTTTTATTCGAGGTAATGAGGTATGCGATAGAGCCGATTGACTTTTGACTTAAAGCGTTTGTAACCACACTGCCTTCGCAGAGTGGTAGTGAATGTCTAAATCATAGTCATTTATCAACTCTAATCCTTGTTTTTACCTCATATTCAACTCCTTTTGTGTGAAAAAGTATTTAAGGCCCTTGTGATCTGTGTAGATCTCGCATTTGGCACTATAAAGGTAGTGCCTCCATATTTTTAATGCAAACTCCACTATGGCTAACTCTAATGAGTTAGATAGTTCTCTTCGTACGACTTGAGTTATCATGATACATAGGCAATGATTCTTCCATTTTACATAATGACACATCCGAGTCCATTCTTAGATGCATCACTATAAATGAAGAACCTTTCACTGCCATCAGGCATTGCTAAGACAGGTGTCGTGAATAGTCTTGTTTTCAGTTCCTGAAAACTCCTTTCTCATTCGTCAGACCATTCAAATATGGTGCTCTTCTGAATGAGTCTTGTGATTGGTAAAACAATCTTGGAGAAGCCTTCAACGAACTTTCTATAGTGGCCTACCATTCCCAAGAAGTTTCACACCTCAGTTACATCAGTCGGTCTAGGCCAGTCCATTATATCCTCTATTTTCATCTTTTGAAATTACATGACCAAAGAAATTGACCCTATCAAGCCAAAACTTGCACCTTTTGAGTTTAGCATACAATTGAAGCTCTTTAAGGGCCTCTAAGACAATTATAAGGTGTTTTTCATGCTTGTTTTCACTCTTTGAATAGATCAAGATGTCATCAATGAAAAATATGATAAACTTGTCTAGATATGGCTTAAAAACTCGATTCATGAGGTCTATAAATACTATAGGGCATTGGTGTGACCAAAGGATAACATAAGGAAATCATAATGGTCATATCGAGTCATAAATGATGTCTTGGGAACATCTTCTAGCTTGATTTTCAGCTGGTGGTACCCTATCTTTAAAATCTTAGGAAAAACAACAGAACCTGCAAGTTAGTCAAACAAATCCTCTATTCTTATAAAGGGGTATTGTTCTTGAGCTCTCGGCAATCGATGCATAGTTGGAGCTTATCATCCTTCTTCTTCACAAACAATATCGAGGCTCCCTATTGTGAAACACTGGGTCTATTTGCCCCTTGTCAAGCATCTTTTGAAGTTGCACCTTGAATTCAGCCAACTCAGCTGGTGTTATTCGATATAATGCTTCAGAGATCAGTGTAGTTCTGAGTATGAGATCAATTATGAACTCTATCTCACAATCAGGTGGTAGTCATGAGACCTTGGCAAACACTTAAGCACTTATATTGCGAAAATAGTTGGAGTTAGTTTTCGTAATCTGTTACCTTAATAAACTAGTTCTTCACCAACTGGATTTTTGATGGAAATTTCCTTTTTATAGCAATTGACTAAGACCCAATGCCTAGCTAAGTAGTCCATCAATAGTATGAAGTCGAAGTCCTTAACTTCTAAACGAACTAGATTAGTAGAAAACTTTGTTTCACTAATTATGATCGGACAATCTTTAAGCATGACTTCAAATCTAACAGCTAGTCCTACTGGAATAGAAACTCACATCTCATAGTCCATTTGTACATGTGCCCACGATAACTTGGAAACCACCTCAAGGGTTGCAAAAGAGTGTGTGGCTCCCAGATCAAACAAGATATGAACATAAACATTATCTAATAATAGTGTACTTGAAATCACAACATTAGGTGAAGCGTATTTAGAATCTTAATCACCTAAGTGAAGACCCATTAAGTTGAATACTTCTAGAACAACCCAAATGAAGGAAACCCCAAATCAAAATGAAACTCTTTTGATTCTTGAAAGAACACCAAGATAAGCAACCCACCAATTAATCCCCTAAACTCTAAGCACAAAGGATTAATATAAATGGATGATTCTAAATCACCGCTCTAATAAGAGATAAAGATTAAGAGATTTTGAGAGGGAAAATAGCTTCTAGCCTTTTCATTCATTCATATTCATCGAAAGTTGAATGTAATACAAGAGATGAGAAATTAAATAGCAAGATACCCCCTCCCCCAAGCTTAGTACCAACCAATAGCATTACAAGGATTTTGTCTAATGTAATTCAAGCTAATTGTATAATTAAAGGGGGACCACTAGGGGATATTGGTCTGCTGAAATTTGGCTGCACATTCTTTCTCCTTGGTGATGTCATTCTCCTATCCAAATGGGGAATATTAAGGTGGGGTTTTTTTTATGGAAGGCTTCTAGAAGAGTCTATCAGCTACCCACTAAGTTTGAACCCTTAATTCTCCTATTTGATAACCCAAATAAATCTAGAAGTCAGTCTATATGTTATGCCCAGAACAAGCAAGTAAAATAAAATAGGGTGACTTGAAATTAAAATAGCTAGGCTCCTTATTTGGGCTACTAAGTGCCCTGCCACCTTTCCTAAGCTTACCTTGGGCCCCTCAAGGCTCCCAAATCAACAAAGACTTAGGAGAGCCACGTACTAGGGTACCACCCTCATAGGTGACTAAGGGTCCAAGTTGAACCCAAGCCTTGATATTAATTAGGAGGTTAGGCTTCATGGTTTTCTCCGCATCAACCTCCCCTCCTTGAAGAAGATTTGCCCTCAAATCTCTAATGTCCTCATCTTCATCCTTAATGTAGGGAGTGAGATCTCCAACATTAAAAGCGACGGAGCTGGTCATGTCAGCCGGAAGCTCTACCTTGTAGGCATTGTTTCTCGCCTTGTACACGATCTTGTAGGGGCCATCTCCCCTTGCCATAAGCTTGCTTTTCCTCCTTGAAGGGAACCCCTCCTTTTTCAAATGTAGCCGTACAAAATCTCCCGATTTAAACTCAAGATGAGTTCGATTCTTGTTGGCCTTGGTCTTATATTGCTCATTTGCCTTCTCAATTTGAGCTCTCACTTGCTCATGTAGTTTCTTCATAGCTTTAGCCCTTTCCTCGGCTTCAAAGCTCACTTTAGACTCTTGAAGAATGGGAATGAGATCAAGGGGAGTGAGAGGGTCGAGGCCACAGCATACCTCAAAGGGTAAATGAGAAGTAGCATAGGAAGGAATCCAGTTGTAGGCAAATTCCGCATGTGGAAGCTTGGTGTCCCAATCTCTTAAGCTCTTACTCACCATACCTCTCAACAAGGTAGTGAGTGTGCGATTGGTCACTTTCGTTTGTCCATCGGTTTGGGAGTGGGAAGTGGTACTAAAAAGTAAGTAGCATAGGAAGGAGTCCAGTTGTAGGCAAATTCTGCATGTGGAAGCTTGGTGTCCCAATCTCTTAAGCTCTTACTCATCATACCTCTCAACAAGGTAGTGAGTGTGCGATTGGTCACTTTCGTTTGTCCATCGGTTTGGGGGTGGGAAGTGGTACTAAAAAGTAATTTAGTCTCCACTGGCCTCTATAGACTCCTCCAAAAGTGTGATAAGAACTTGGTATCTCTATCCGATACAATAGTCCTTGGGATCCTATGAAGCCTCACGATTTCTTGGAAGAAGAGATCTGCAATATATGTAACATCATCACACTTGTGGCAAGCAACGAAATATGCTATCTTGGAGAACCTATTAACAACTAGTATGATGGTATCTTTTCCTTGAAGGGTCCGTGGAAGGGCCACAATGAAGTCCATACTAAGATCATCCTAAGGCCTTAAAGGAACTGGAAGAGAGGTGTAAAGGCCTTGGTAAAAGCGACTCTCAGCCATATGACAAATGACACACCTTGAGATTAACTTGTGGACATCCCACCCATCTTGGGCTAATAGAAGTGCTCCTTAAAGATCTCAAGGGTCTTGTTGATGCCAAAATGCCCAGCTAAGGCTTCTCCATGAGCCTTCTTGACAATCAAGTTTCCTAAAGGACTCTTGGGGATACACAACTTGTTTCCCTTAAAGAGGAAACCTTCTTGCAA
Source organism: Selenicereus undatus (assembly GCA_017589665.1). NCBI lineage: Eukaryota > Viridiplantae > Streptophyta > Magnoliopsida > Caryophyllales > Cactaceae > Selenicereus > Selenicereus undatus. Next base: position 12,303,873 of record JACYFF010031954.1, on the reverse strand, counting down.
GGTATGAGTACCATAGGTAGAGGGATCTTCAATCACCGTCTTGAAATCTTCATCTTCCATGTACAAGGTCTTGATGGAATGGAAGTCAAGAACCTTGGCCTCTATGAACGATAGAACAACGTACCTCCGTGACAAGGCATCGATAACTACATTCTCTTTCCCACTCTTATGCTTGCAAGAAAAAGTGAACGATTGAAGGAATTCAACCCACTTAGCGTGCTTTGTATTCAAATTGTGTTGACCATTAATGAAAGACAAAACCTTGTGATCCGAGTGGAGTATAAAAGGCTTGGGCTTGAGGTAATGATTCCAATGCTCCAAAACCCTAACAATGGCATAGAACTTCTTATCATAAGTGGAGTAGTTGAGCCTTGAACTATTCAATTTCTCACTAAAGTAGGCAAGACGGCGCTTGGTTTAAGTGAGAACCACACCAATCCCAACTCCACTAACATCACATTCAACTTCAAAAAGGAGCTCAAAATTAGATAGGGCTAAGCTAGGAGCCAACAAAAAAAAAGATAGGGGTCGAACAAAGCCTCCCTTTGATGAACTCAAAGGCCCTTTGGGTAGCCTTTGTCCACTCAAAGGTGCCCTTCTTCATGCACTCGGTCAATGGTGCGATAATGGAGCTAAAATCCTTGATGAATCGACAATAGGAAAAAGCCAACCCATGAAAGCTACGGACTTCAATGATGGTTGGAGGAATGGGCCACCTCTTAATAGCCTCAACCTTGGTTTCATCAACTTGGATTCCCTCACCCTGAGACAACATACTCAAGGAAGACAACTTTAGGAGTAAAGAGCTCACACTTCTTAAGTTTTAGCATATAGAGCTTGTTAGCTCAAGACTTAGAACACTTGAGTGAGGTGTTTCGTATGAGATGTCTCATCTTGGCTATACACCAAGACATCATCAAAGTATACCATAACAAACTTCTCGATAAATGACCTCAAGACTTCATTCATGAGCCTCATGAAAGTACTAGGAGTGTCAAAAATACTGAAGGGCATTACTGACCATTCATATAACCCATATTTGGTCTTAAAGGCCGTTTTCACTCATTTCATTCGTTCATTTGGACTTGATTATAACCACTCCGAAGGTCAATCTTGGAAAAGATCTTGGACCCATGCTCATCAAGCATGTCATCCAATCAGGCAATAGAAAACCGGTACTTGATGGTGATGTTGTTGATGAGCCTAGAATCTACACACATACGCCACGTAACATCCCTCTTAGGAGCCAAAGGAGCGAGGACCGAGCAAGGACTCAAACTTTCCCTAATGTACCCACAATCAAGCAACTCTTGGACCTGTCTTTGAAGTTCTTTCAACTCATTAGGATTACACCTATAAGCCGGCTTGTTGGGCAAAGGAGCACCTATTAGGAGATCAATTTGATGCTCAATTCCTCTTATAGGAGGGAGCCCCGGTGGTAGATCATTGGGAAAAACATCCTCCAACTCTCTCAAGTGCAACACCAGGAATTTTATTCCCTTCGTATATAAATTGAACTAATATCGATGTAGCCTGCCCGAGTGCTGATTTTATTGAAAAGAATATTATTGTTCTCATTATTATTATTAGTTTTATTGGTATTAAGGCTTATTATTGGATACCACATTGAGCGGATTCCCAAATACGACTAGAATGTCGAACCTTGGGAATCATCCTACAATTTATTGAATTGAACCTTAATATAATCAAAAGGCAAATAAATCGACAGATGATTATATTAACGGTTACGGTTTGAGAATGGAGGTCGGGAATTGAATTTATGGTATAGCGGGTTGGAGTTTTTATCAGCGCCTAAATAAAATAAAAATATATATATATATATGAAAAGGGGCCAAAGCCCCTTTGTTTTTTTTTTGGCAAAGGAATCGCGAAGCAGGGGAAGGGGGGTTCCTTGACCCCCCTTGCCGGCGATTCACCCACACACACCGGGAGAGGGCCAAAGAGGCACCGGCGAGGTCGCCGGCGACCGGCTGACGCGCACCTGGCCGTCCCCTCCCCGGTCAACGCCCAATTCGAGCAGAGAGAGAGAGACGGATGCAAGAGAAGAACGTCGTGGGTCAAGGGTTCGGGACTCCAACCCCGGGCGACGGCCACCGGCGTGGCCACCCTCGCCGGACGCCGGTGACACAGCAGCGAGTAGCGTGGGCAGCGAAGGAGAGAGGCAGCGGCATGGCAAAAGGGGTGAACCGAGCCACACCAAGCCAACCCAAATCAAGCCCGAGAATGGGTCCTTTAGCTTGGATTTGAGGTGGGTTTCCTCTTCCTCCTATTTATTGTTAATTTCAATAAAGCTTATTGATTATTGATTATAGTTCGTTCAGGTTGAATTTGAACCGATTATCAGTGATTTGAGAAAACTGTAGCGTAAATTGAACGATACTATATATATATATATATATATATATATATATATATATATATATTTATTATCATCGTACTGAACTAAAGTTTATCGTTTGTATATATATATAGTTTATCGATTATACGTCGTTTATCGATTATGTGAAGTTATCGAATTTATATATATACAGTTTATCGATTATATACAGTTATCGATTATATGAAATTTATACATAGTTTATCAAATATATACATGGATAAATTATCGATGCTAAGACATTTCTTGATTATATGAGAGCATCGATTTTATAACGTTTAACGATTATATGTATACGTTTATCGATCTAGTTCATCGAATATATAATGTTCATCGATTATACATGCTTACCGTTTCTATAAAGTTTATTGATTATATAACGCTCATTGATTATGCACGTTTATCGCGTATATAAAGTTTATCGAGTATACGATGTTTATTGTTTGTATAATGTTTATTGATTTTGTGAAATTCTTGATTATACATAGTTATCGATTATATTAAGTCTATCGCCTTCATATGTTTATCGATTGTATGCAGCGTATAGATTATATAGTTTATCGATTACATAGTTTATCGATTTTATGAAAAATCGACTATATAGTTCATCGATTATATTCTATAACGTGTATCAATTCATTGGTAATAATCATCAATTCATTAGTAATCCATGGATTATATGAAGTGCATTGAGTATATTTATATCGTATGTTGATTATATGAAGTTTGTCAATTGTATATAGTTTATTGATTATGGTCAAGGTTCATAAATGCTTATTTACATGATTGCTAAATGTTTCTAATTGTTTTATTGGTTGTCTGTCTATCGACAAGTCATTGGTAACGAAATAACCTTAAACCATCGGATTAATCAACCGAATAAGTCAGGGGACCAGTGAATAGGTCGAGGGATAAGGGATCTTTTCGGAGTAGGGGTTGCGTCGCATTATTTGTATTTTTAGCTTAACCAACCCAGTACCTCCTTGGAAATTTACATGTAACTTCAACTTATATGTTTCCAAGCTTATTATTTGGCAGAGAATTCAAAACTCAGTATTTCATTTCTTTGCCAGTAGGCAGAGAGTACAAAAACTCAGTATTTCATTTCTCTGCTACAAGGCAGAGAATTCAAAGCTCAGTATTTTATTTCTCTGCCAGTAGGCAGAGAGTACAAAAATTGGCAGAGAGTACAAAAACTCAGTACTTCATTTCTCTGCTAGAAGGCAGAGAATTCAAAGCTCAGTATTTCATTTCTCTGCCAGTAGGCAGAGTATACAAAACTCAGTATTTCATTTCTCTGCCGGTAGGCAGATTTTAAATTAAGTTCTTCTGTGCTTGGTTTGCATATTATTTAGGGTCGCTCTGTATGGTCGTATGAGTCACCATCTAAGTCGCCAGGGCTGTACCCTTCATTGTTCATTTGTTTAAACACTTAACTGCATTGATTGTGGTGCTCCGGGTGGATAGCCCATAGAGCTGTGAACTCTGGCGGGTGGCCGTTGAGTTAGTTTTACTGTTATTTTCAGTGCAGAGAATTAATTGTAAGGCTTTAAGCCTAGAAAAATGGTCAATTTTTAGAAAAAACTCTGTCCGTTTTGTTCCAGGATTTAAGGAAAATGGCAGCACTCCTGGCTTTAGGGTTGGGGACGTTACATCAAGAGTGATTGAGCAAAAGGGTGTAAGGGATTCACTTCCTCACTTGTGTTTGATTCAACCATAAGTAAGTCAAATAAAGACTTGCTCTTACTAATGACTCTCTCCATCCATGTCTCACTCATGTAGAGGCTTTTCTCATTTCCCTTCCCCGGTTTAATTTTGAGAGGTTTGGGTGGTGGTAGAGGGTCAAGGTGAGGCTACGTCCCTTGAACTTAAGGGAATATGTGTTGGCTTGCCCGTCATGCATCACATAATTGTCATACAACCAAGGTCTACCAACAATATATGACAAGCATCCATATGCAGAACATCACAAAGGACCTCACACAATAAGGACCAACTAAAAAGAGATAAGAGCTTGTTTAGAAATGGTTACCTCGCTTCCTTACTTGAGCCATTGAAGAGTATAAGGGGTGGGATACACCTTGATGGGAACTTGAAGCTTGTCAATTAGAGTGATAGAAGCCACATTGGAGCAACTACCTCTGTCGATAATAAGCTCACACACCTTACATCCAATGGTACATTGAGTATAGAAGATTTGCTCCCTTTGACTAGGTTCAAGGGGAACCTCTTAGGCATGGAGGGATCTTCATATCACCAATAGCTCTCCAACATCCGGAGTGACTATGGTGTGATCTTCCTCTTCAAACTCTTCTTCACTAGTTTCCTTTTCTAGAGCTTGGATCTCTTCCACCTCCCTAATAGAGAGGGTCCTTCGATTGGGATAATCTGCTTGGATGTGTCCACAACAATGGCATTTGAAGCACTTATTTCCATCCAACCTCTTAGGAGGTTCAATAGCAATCCCTTTACCTTTATCTAAGGCCTTAATAGGTGTAGGGGTAGTGTCACCCTTGTTGTAGGAAGGGAAACTCTTAGGTGTGCTTTGGGGTCGGTGAGGGGAAGGAGTTGCGAAGGATTTTCTACCCTTAAGTTGTTTCTCAATATTGATTGCTAGGTGGCAAACATCATTGAAAGATAAATACAATTGTAGCTCCACCGTGTGAGCAATGCTAGGTGATGGTCCCTTGATGAACCTAGCAATAGTAAGCTTATTGTCTTCATTCAAAGCAACTCTCATTTGGAGTTGTTCGAACTCTTGAATGTACTCCTCCACCTTGAGGTTCTCTTGGCTAAGGGAGGTAATCTTGAGGTAAAGTTCTTGCTTGTATAAGGGAGGTAAGAACCTCTTCTCCATGTGTTTCTTGAGCTTGACCAAGTCTTGATCTTAGACTTAGTTTCCCTTGCTTTATTCTTCTTCAAGGTCTCATACCACAAGGAGGTATACCCTTTTAACTTGAGATTGACCAACTTGAAGACCTTTTCATCATTATACTCCTTGAGTTCAATAATCCTCTCAATAACTTGCACCCAATCAATGTAGTTTTCCGATTTAAGGTTGCCATCAGACTCCGATGCCTCAACCTCGAGGTCACCAAGATCATTCCTAGGATGTCCTCTTCCCCTAATACCTCTATCCTCATGGTCTTCATGAGAAGATAAATAGGCAATGTCAATGGGGTTGACATCAAGCTCCCTAGGTCGGGAAACTCATCGTTTGGATCCCTTAACTCGCTATAGCTCAATGATGAGTTTTCTTACTTGTTCTTGAAGTTTGATTATGGCATTGTCTCTCCTCATTTCATGGGCTAACTCTAGAGAGGTGCCTCTTGGTTGAAAAGGTTCTCCATCATTGGTCATGGTTGAAGGTAGACAAGAGAAGAAAGAAGATTAAGGGGTTCGGGAAAAGGTGGCATGGTCGTGCCAGAGGAAGCACGGGCCAAAGTGGGGGGGGGGGGGGACGGTCGTGCTACACAGCACGAGGTAGCCATGTCAGAAAATTGGAAACAATTTTCTTGGGCAACAAGTGTCATGGTCGTGCCTGGGGGAATGATCAGACCGTGCCAATTTTTTTGTTGGCGCGAGTGAGTGTTTCGGCTTTTTTGTAGAGTTTTTAGGTTGTGTTTTGGTTGGGGATTGTGTTTGGGCTATTTTGGCAGATCTTTGTGGACTAAAAGAGGAGTTTTATAAAGAAATCAAATGTAGGTTTTTAGGGTTTTGGATTGAAAAGGAAGCAAGGAAGAGTGTTTGGGCTCTTTGAGGAGAATAAGAGAAGAAGATGGAGTAGAAAGTATCCAAATCCCAAAATAACAAAAGGGAGAACTCAATCAACAGATTCTAATTGCAAAGTGTGAGGATTTGATGCTTACCCTTGAACGATCCTTGAGCTTTGATACCAACTGAAGTGGATTTAGAAGTCCATTTGGCCAAATAAGGCTTAATCACTCAAGTGAAGACCCATTAAGTTGAATACCTCTAGAACAACCCAAATGGAGGAAACCCCAAATCAAAAGAAAACTCTTTTGATTCTTGAAAGAACACTAAGATAAGCAACCCACTAATTAATCCCCTAAAGTCTAAGTACCAAGGATTAATATAAAGGGATGACTCTAAATCACCACTCTACTAAGAGATAAAGATTAAGAGATTTTGAGAGAGAAAATGGCTTCTAGCCTTTTCATTCATTCATATTCATCAAAAGCTGAATGTAATACAAAAGATGAGGAATTAAATAGCAAGATGATCCATCCCCTAAGCTTAGTACTAGACAATAACATTACAAAGATTTTGTCCAATGAAATTCAAACTAATTGTACAATTAAAGGGGGACCACTAGGGGATATTGGTGTGCTGAAATTTGGCTGCACATTCCTTCTCCTTGGTGATGTCATTCTCCTATCCAAATGGGGAAGATTAAGGTGGATATTTTTATGGGAGCCTTTTAGAAGAGTCTATCAGCTACCTGCCAAGTTTGAACCCTTAATTCTCCTATTTGCTGACCCAAATAAATCCTTGAGTAAAAACGTGTACCTCCAAACCTTGCACAGACCATGGCTTGGTTAAAACTCCATAACCTGGTCCATTCTTGGAGTTTGATGAAGCTCTTTAGCTTTTTGGAAAATAGACATCCGGGGCTATCCATCCATGCAAAATTTACTAAAACAGATCCCATTTAGCTAGCCAAAAATGAGCTAGAATTCAGGCCATATGTTATGTCTAAAACAAGGAAGTAAAATAAAATAGGGTGACTTGGAGATAAAATAGTTAGGCTCCTTATTTATTCTACTAAGTGCCATGCCACCTTTCCTAAGATTACCTTGGGTCCCTCAAGGATCCCAAATCAATAAAGAATTAGGAGAGCCAAGTACTTAGGTACCACCCTCATAGGTGACTAAAGGTCCAAGTTGAACCCAAGTCTTGATATTGATTAGGAGGTTAGGCTTCATGGTTTGCTCCGCATCATTAGGGTCTTCTTCATCTGCGGTCATGGAAAAAACCCAAGCCTTAATTATGAGGATTCTTATCCTATCATCTATAATTAGATCATGATTCCCTAGCTTAGGCCAAAGCTATTGATATTAGTGGACGGGCTCGTACTCCTTGTGTTCTTTGAGTTGTTGGATAAATATTAGGGCATTAGGCGATCATGTGCCCCATCTCACCACACTCAAAGCATGCTCCAAGAATAATTTAATTTTTAGTACATTGAGGTTTGGTATAATGATTTTCGAAGCCCACTTTTTTAGATAAATATTTTTCGGTATATGCAGGTTTGGGTAATTAATTTTTGGGGATAAATATTTCTGTTTCTAATCCTCAACTTTCTAAAATTGTGAATTGGTCCCTAATATCCAAATATCACTACTTTTAGTATTTTTTCTTCTTATAATGACTTTATTGGTACTAGTTATTTCAATCTACTACTTATATCTTAAATATTATATTTTCTGTGATTAGCAGCCCACCATACTTGGCAAAATAATTGAAGCTTAATTAGAAAGTTTCGACCATTACCTGAAATTAGTCGGCGCTGGATTCCGACGTTCTTCTAGCTTCCGGTTTACAGAGATTGCTAATCTCAACCTCACCTTCCTTAGATCAGGCACAACACAGATCTGTTTCGCTTCCTACCTCGGACCGAGTCACTAATCAAGTTTTTAATCTTTTTCAAGGATAGTGGATCTTTAATCAAGAAATTATAATATTTAAGACATAAAGTTCAATTGAATAACGTTCCCTACTGGGAAACTTCTTTTATTGAAAGCTTTAAGGTGAAAATATTACAATGGAAAGCTTTGAAGATTGACTTAAGCTAAGATCATTAGAGATGCTTGTTCAGAGAGAAATGGAGGATCCCAATTTCTCTTTTGCTCAAGGATGCTCAAATGACCGTCCCCCTTCTCAGCACTCGACCCCCTGTTTATAGAGGATTTAGAGGTATATAGAATGCCCTAATGGCTATAGTACATACTAATTTTTCACATGGCTACAGTGCACACTGACAGCTACAATACACAACTTTATTTTACAAACCAGAGACTTGTCAAGATAGTACAATGATGGGGCAACTACTTTTCAGAACTTTTAATGATGACAAGACTAGTCATCATCATTGAGATTCTGCGTGCCTTCGTCTCCAATTATTTTTTCCAAACCATCATTATTTGGATAATCATCAAAATCTTCATCAATTTATTTAAGATGCTCTGGGTGCCATTGTTCAAATACTTTAAGGAGATATTTCTTCCTTTTTCCTGATAAGAATTTTCTAGCTCCAACATCAAAGAGATAATCAAAGATATCTTCTAACACTACTCTGTCCACCTTCATGTAGTTTTCAAACTCATTATCATAGGCGAAAGTAGTGTATCCACAATGCATTAATGTTTTTTCTTGTTCGATTAATGCCTAACATTGATGATAAATGTTGAAAAGTCAAACGACCCTTGATAAAGCAAGGTCAGTAACTACATGTACTAGATTTTCCTTAATCCAATTTTGTTGTTGATCATTGAGATCATCGTAATCAACGACCTGGATAAGATAATGGGCTGGTTTGGCTTTTCCTTTTTCATATTCGATTAAGGCGCTATAAACCTCTAAATTTAGGCATCTGCGTACTGGATTTTTCGTTGGACCATCAACAAACGTAAGAATCCATGAGATCCTTCTGCATATGCATTGCTGGAATTTGGTTAAGGTTGAGAAAAATGGAAAATTTGAAACTGGAATTTTTGTGAAGTAAAGTATCAGCCCGTATTTCCAGGCTTTATAGACAGGGTCATTTGGAGATAATGAATTTGTTGCGAAAGTAACACCACCAACTCCAGATCTATCAAAAAAATATATCGTCATACCCCAAGACTCCCAAATATCATAGGAATAATGATGACAAAAGTTGATGCAGGCTGCATACCACTCATTGAACCATTTTTCTCGAACATGAGAACTTATTTTTTCTTAGATAATATAAGGACACTGAAGATAACTAACTTGTAACTCTAGAAGGGAAAAACTTTAGGTTATTAGGTAGGCAATAGATAGTAGACCAAAACGTGATCCACTCTTTGTATGGAATTCCAAGTTATCAATAAGGATTTCACTAGAAGGCATAACCCGTTCTAGTAGAAATGACATTTCATTAAGGATTTTCTCCTTTTCTGACAGGAGGTCAGCTTTGATAATCACCATTGGCGAGTTCTCATGTTAGACTGTCTGTCAGAGAGTTCTTCGATCCCTGTATATGCTCAACAGAGAAGGAAAACTGGTTAAGCCATAATTGTCAATGCAGGAGTCGCCCTTGCGCTTGCATATTTGATAAATTCTTTTTTACAAAACCAAGTATTCATTTGTAATCAGTTCGGATAAGAAAAGGTTTTGAAACTAAGAATATTAAGAACTTCTCATTCCCTTTATAATTGCAAGGATTTCTTTTTCCATCGTAGGATAGTTACATTCTGCCTTGTTAAAACTTCCACTGCAATATTTGCAAAGTTTTTCACCTTCTTTGATTTTGAGTACTGTGCTCCAGTGCTCATTATTGGCATCGGTCTCAAGAACTAAATCATCTCCTTCATTAGCAAATTAAGAACATGAAGGTTTTTATACATCTTTTTGAGGTTTTGAACAATTTTTGTATCATTAGTGGTCCATGTCCAACTTACTTCTTTCTTGAATTTCTGTTGCAATCGCTTTCTTAGTTTAGCTAAATCTTTAATGAAATTTGAAGCATAGGTAAGGCATCCAAGAAACCTTTCTAACTGCTTCTTATCCTCAATCTTTTTAGAATTTTTTTTTATTTTTTTCAGAATATATTTTTGTAGGATGATTTGTCTAACTTTTATTTCTAGGCCTAAGAGCTCAATTTCTTGTTCAGCATAAAGGTACTTGTTCTTACCAAGTATAATATCATGATCAATGTATCTCTGGATGACAGCTAAGAGATCATCTTTGTACTGTTCTAAGGTTTTGGAAAAGACAAAGATGTCATCAATATAAACTAAACAACAGTGATTAAGATCTTTAAAGATGCTATCCATTCTTCTTTGAAATATTTGAGGTGTATTTTCAAGACCAAATGGCATTACTAACCATTCATAATGTCCTTATGGGGCACTAAATGCAATTAAAGGAATACTTTTCTCATTCATTTTTATCTGCCAATATCCACTTTTGCAGTGTATTTTTGAGAACCAAGAGGCTCCTTGAATTCTGTTAAAAAGGACTGTTTTGTTAGGAATATAGTAACCATTAAAGACAATATTATCATTGACTTTTTTGTAATTGATTACCATTCTTGCCTTTCTTCTTTTTTCTTTTGCATGATTTCTTACCATGAACGCAGAACTGGTGTGAGGACTCTTGCTATTCCCGATTAATCCTTTTTCCAAAAGTTCTTTGATTTGTTTATCAAATTCTTGAACATCCTGGTGTGTATAAACCATTTGTTTGACTCGGATAATAGTGTTGGGATTTAACAGAGTGATTTTAGCAAATGTTTTATCTTTATCCCAAATTTTAGTGGATTATCATAATAGATTTCCTTACATAATTTCTCTTGTTGTTCGACAATTTGTTCTTTAATAGATAATTTGAGTAGTGAAATTGTCAGTGCTACTTCACGCTGTGCTGGCATTACCTTCTTACCACTCTAGCTGCATGTAAACTCAACTTTCTGATGAGTGTAAGCCTTATCCAATTTTTCAATAGGAACTGAGCACCTATTAATTGTGAATATTATCTGATTTATGGTCTAGGTGCATGGAGAATATAATCTTTGAAAATTATTTCCAATAACCATATCATAAGAGGGTTGATCAGTGGCCCATAGAACTGGTATAATACATTGAACTCCTCCTAATTCTATAGATAACCCTTCTATGGCTTCATTATGGTTCATGATATTAGTATAAGTTATTCTCACTTGTAAAGAATTTTTTGCTCTTTTCCATATAAACTCTGAAAATAATGATTTTTTTTCCAAAAGCATACAGAACACCCACTATCTATGTAGGCACACAATTCATATTTATTATATCCCTTTAAGCATACGTTTATTGGGATATAAATGCTATTAGAATTTGTGTTAGTGACTTCATCGCATATCTTTATAGTCATGCTTTTGACTCATTCATCCTCATAAATTGGTTCACTAACTGTTCTTGTTTTGTACCCAATGACCTTTCTATCTAGACTCATAATTGGATCTACACTGGGCCTTGCAGCTTCAAAACTCATCATCCTCTTTTCATGTTTATTCCAACTGTTTTTATCTTAAGGGATAGAAAGTTTTTAGCAAACTCATCTTTCAGACTCACATAATATCCAGGTCTACAATTAAACCCTACTGATCCATTACGTAAGTTAGTCTTTATTCCTGTGATAATTTGATTATTGAACTTGGTATGCCTAATATCACAAAGCAAAGCATAGAGATCAATATCTTTACCATAATATTGTAATGGAGCGATTGAATTTGGACACTTCCGATATGGATATATCTATACTTTCTATCTTTGTTATGTTTAAGGATATTTTCCCAATTAATGAGATTAACTTCCCCAACGTCACACTGACAATCCTTTATTTACAAATCTCCTTTCATCATTTCACATATGTATTTGCTTTTTAATTGAAAGATTAGTTTTTTTATAGATCATGTCTTTTTGGATTATGGGAATAATCCAATCTTCTTTGACTTCCTCATGATCATTGTTTACAACAAATTCCTCTCCTTAGAGATCACCAAGGCTAACAGAGCTACTTTCCATGATATAACTTATTTCTTCATAATCACTTTCTTCATATTCATTGTCCAATATAATTTCAACAATCCCTTTGTTGTTATTTAGGGCTAGGTCTAATGCTTCATCTTCACTAAGCTCAACATAATCTAGGCTTCCCAAAGTCTCTATAAGCTTGTTATTGTTCCTATGTTTGCATTCATTAGCATAGTGCCCTACTTCTCCGCATGCGCAACATTTGTAGTTGCTCTTCCCTGCGGGACAATAAGCGACTTTCCTAAAAAATCTTCGTTTTTTTGATCTTGGTTTGTTATAATATTTTTTTCTATATTTCTCACTCGTCTGCTTGTTAAACTCCTTTTCTTATAGAATTTTCTCTTCCTTCGTTTTTCAGGTTCCTTTTCCCATTGTTGAGGCGAATCCCAGCATTAATTTTTTTTTGCTTTTGGAGATCAAGACATTGATCATTGACCCATTTTCTTAGATAAGTGATCCTCAAACCAAAGGTATCAATGATATCTGCTTTTTTCAGATATGCAATGTATTTTTCATTAATTATGAAATTTATAAGATATGACAATTTATCATAAAAAATATCAAGATTGATTTCATTATGCCCAATTTTGTAATAATATTGACTAAATTCAGCAATATAATTTTTCAAATATCTCATATCCCATAATTCTATGTTATTTCTCTTTCTTTGCCATTCTCTTGCTTTTTCTTTGGAATCAAGTTTAGCTCCGATAAATTCGGTTTCAGTTTCCTTGGATAAACTTTTAAACATTGCAGCTGGCGTTTCTATCATTCTTAAAGTATTTTTACCATCTTCAGTTAATGAATCATACCAGTCAGCTACAGTGCCAGAAAAGCTATATTCGATATACTTTAAGAAGTTTGCCTCAGTCCATGTAGTATTTAGGTTTAAACACTATTTATTCCTTTTTTTCCAGTGATCAGATATTTATTCTCTATTGCGGGCTCCATCAATGTTTAAGATATATCCTATTTGGCTAATTGGGTAAAGCCAATTTCTTCATAGGTCGTGGTTTTCCTTGGGATAAACTCGAAGGAGAAATTCCTTGTACGTCCTGCTGGAACATACCTAGGTGTCAAGAAATGAGTATTTCTGCTAGAAGGTTCACCAAATTCTTCAGGCTTAGGAATGACATTGTTAACCTGATTGATATCTGTCTCACCTATGTCGAGTTCTTCTCCAATTTCATTAATCTCATTTTCAACAGTCATTTTACCATGTTTTTTTATCCAACTTTCTTCTTATTTCTTATAAAAGTAATACATTCAGATCTTCTAGTTTAATAAGATTCATTTGTTTATGTATTTCTTCTTTTAATTGAACATTATTAGTCTCTTCATTATCATAAGGTAATATGGCGTGTTTATCGCTAATGGCGTTCATGATCTTGTTTAATTCTTCTGGATTTTGTTCTTTCTCAAACATGTTTTGTAGTTCTTTAAGAGTATATTGCTTATACTCCATCTTCTTCTTCTTTTCCCGCTTTTTCAGTTGATTTTTCGCCTGATTTTTCTCCAACTTCTTTTTGAATTTTTATATCATGCAAAGAAAAATGATTTTTGTTTTTTGGAAATGATATTTATGCTGAAATGGAGTACTAATACTAGAAGTAGATTTTCCTTTATGTCTTACTTCGTTAACAAGAAAAACGTGAATTACCGATAATTACTTTTTAAGCTCCTTGACTTCAGTCTTAATTTTAGTTAATTCGGCTTTTAATTCTAAAACTATATCAGTAATATAATTTAATTGAAGTGCTAGTGGAAAAAGGCCTTCTGGTGAGTGAACAATATGTGAATAATTTGGCCTAGGGCAAGCAGGTGATGATTCTAGCATTAATCACAGTTAATTAGCTTAATTAATTATTAATTAGCTTAATTATCTTAATTGTTTTTGGTCATGTGGCTTTGATGCCATTTGAAAGATGACGTCGAGTAGTACTTATGAGCAAAAAACCACATGCACAAATTTTTATTTTTCGAAAGTACATTTTTAAGGATTCACGTTAGAAGTAAAAATGCAAGAAACTTAGGGTCCTTGGCGCAATTTGAAGAAGTTAAGTATGGTCGACTTTTGGTCCCAAAAAATATTTACCCAAAGTTGGAGGGACTAGAAAATATTTATCAGAAAATATGGTTCTGGGAAATAATTTTTCCCTAACCTCGATGGTCTAAAAAATAATTTTTTTCATGCTCCAGCAAGGAAGTTACAAGTGCCTTCGGCATCATTTTGAAAAGAAAAATGCTTCTTGTTAAAGTGTCCTCCTTGGGAGTTTCCCACTCCTATCTTTCTCTTACCCTACATTCAGGCCTTATACTTAGCATCTGCTTCTTTGTATTCGCTCTTTCTACCTTCAAAAGCTCGCTGATACATATCCTGAAAACTAGTGAACATGATAGCTGCAAATTTCCCCTTGATGCTATGGTCATCGTGCTCAAATCTATTCAACCAGGCTTGTTTCATTGCTGCTTAAGTTAGAGGGAATTAACTAAGCTCACTAAACTTAGTTGCGCCTGCGTATTCCTTGGCCAACATGGTTTTTCCTTACTTAAGATGAAGGAACTCTTGTTCCCTGGCCCACCTCGCATCATGGGGTAATATTTTACATCTAGTAAGTCCTTGAACTACTACTACGTCAACTTAGGTTATACAATTTGGGGTTTGAATATACACCATCAGAAGTTTGCTTTCTTCTTGAATTAGTGGGAACTCAATTGCACCTTAAACTGTGATGGACATTTCATCATCTCAAGCAAGTCTTCAATGTTACAAATCCAATCCTCATAAATTAGAGGATCAGGACTTCCCTGAAACTTTGGCGGCTTTAGTTTCTAAAAGTTGCATAATATTTCCATGGCATCTAGTCATAGAAGTGTAATTTGTGGGACATTTGATGATAATTAGGTCACTGTAATTAATAATTAATTGTACAATATCACGCTCTCTGATCAGATTTATTTATTTATTTATTTATGTATTATCATTATAAATATGTTTGCGTGTGTGTGTGTATTGGTTATCAATAGTGGAAAATTTGAAGCTTTGAGATACACAAGAGGAATATACAAAAGCTCATATTGGAAGATTATTCACCTGCCGATATCTTATTCTCTTGTGCTAGCTCATTTGAGTATTATCTACAGCGAGTTTTATTGTCATTGATCAAGTGGTTATTGTAATTCTTTGTATTGGTTTGGTTTGATTAGTTGAAGGGTCGACTACCCAAGTACGGTTGAGGAGCAAAGCGTACGTTGGGACGCCTAAAGTGGTATGGTGAACTCGTAGGTTGTACAATCAGCAAATCGTGTATAACCAACCGACCTAATATAAGAAGAAGGGTTCAAAATCCCATCGGTGAAGGGCGCTGGTGAATAGAAGACTAGGCGTGGCTGAATATTATAAATAGAGTTTTTGTTTATATTTACATTTTTTGCTTTTTAGTTTGATAATTTTATGACTTTGATTATTAACCTATTCACCTCTATGATGATCTGACTAGCCAAATCAGACCAACATTTGTGTTCCATGGAGATTAGGGAGGCCATAAAGACTGAAGACTAGAAAACAATGAGGGCTTGTTGGGTGAGCTACTTGGGTAAGCGTGGAGCTCGAGCTTGGTGGATAGGTCAACCATGCCTCAAGTTTGGCGATCAAGTTTCAACTGGGCATCGTACCGGGCCAACTCTCTATCAGTTCTCTGATCAGGCGACCTTTACTCATGTTGGTGAGCATAACCTTCCTATCGATCCCTTCAATATTAGGAATTGTCTGACAAAGTGCTCATTCCTCATGGTCAGGGTCGTCAAGTAGGCTCTAAGCGACTTTATGCCTTTCGGCAGAATGTTTGGCCATTGGGGTCTTAGGAATAAGTTTTTAAGTCTTTAGGGCCATCCACACTCAATTCCTATGTTCCGTCTATGTATGTTTCATTGCTTGGGATAATAGGTCTTTTGTAACCCACAACAACCTTGGTCGTTGTTTGTGTATTGTTGCTATCATTCTCTTATATGGAATGATGATGTTATGCTAATGTTATTTGTTTATCACTTTGCACTTTAAATTTTCATCTTGTTCAAAGTCATGCTCATTCTCGCCGACCCTTCACTCAAGCTAATTTTAGAGGTACTATCATGCCTGAATGAGACGGGATGTTTTTAGCCTTTGGTCTTATGCTAACCTTGCTCTTTGAGGTGGGGGTTAGCTTTGGGTTGCCTTTTCACGGACTCATTGTAGATTTAACCAGTAGCCTTGAAAGGTTTAGTTGCATCTTCTTAGATAGTGGGATGATTCCAATCGTTCCCTACTCCTTCACAGACTTATTATTGGAGATTCAACCAGTAGCCTTGAAAGGTTTAGTTGAATCTATGACACCGGGATGATTTCTTCTCTGCCCCTTCATGAACTTATCGTTGGAGATTCAACCAATAGCCTTGAGAGGTTTAGTTGAATATGTTAGAGAGCAGGATGATTTCAATCATTACATGCCCCTTGCAGACTTGTTGTGTTGATGTGGATAGATACATCTTCCAGCAATAATGAAAATTTTACTTTCTTCATTTAGCTAACTTTGATATTATAGAAATGGAAAAAGAAGATTACAAATCTATCTTTTAGGTATACTAACTTACCTTCCATTTTTATGCTTCATGCCATCCTTTTCTCTATAATATGTCCTCATGAGAAGTCAGAATCTTATTTCTAACACCTACTTGGAGTGATCCTTCCTGGTAATTAGATGAAGTACTTGTGGAGGATGTTCGCATTCCAAGTGTAGGGAATGAGTTCTCCTGAGGTGTACTTCTACTTATATGTTCCTAGTTGAAGCTCTTGGTGAATGATGCATGGACCTTCTCAGCTTGCAGAATATTTACTGTCCACTTGCCTTTACCCACATACTCGGCTCTTCTCAACACCAGATCGCCCAGCCAAATCAACATGTGTATTACCCTGTGATTGTAAGCTCAACAAATTCTTGGTTAGTACATGGTCATTTGGAGTTGAGCATTCTTCCACACTTTAGGAAAGAGGTCGAGGGAATCACGCAAGGAAATTCTATTTTACTCTGGACTATAATGCTGGACTTGGTAGCTTGGACTCCCTATTTCTACTGGTATGACGACTTTAGTGCTAAATGTCGGATTAAAGGGCGTCTCTCCAGTGGCCCCTTTCTCTGTGGTGCTGACGGACCATAGGACTTTCGTTAACTCTTCTACTTGTTGTCCCTTTACTTGATCAAATCTTTTCTTTAAAGCCTTAAGGATGATTTATTGAAAGCTTTCGCCTACCCATTGCAATTGCGATGAGGACGAGCGATAAAGGTGAATTTTGCTTTTACATGGAATTCTTTGCAATTGCTTTTACATGACTATAGCCCTGGGGATAACAAATGGGGTAATGATGCTTTTCCATACAAACTTTGCACCTGCGATGCTATTATGGTAGCTAGGGGTTCAACTTCACTTCACTTGGTAAGATAGTCCACAACCACTATAAATAACCTTATTTGTCCTAGCGTTGCTAGGAAGGGACCCAATAAGTCCATCCCCCATTGGGCAAATAGTAATGGGTTGCATATTAGGGATCATTTGTTGGCTAGTTGGTAGACAAGCAAGGCATGTCGTTGACATTCGTCACACCTCGTGACATACCGTTTGGCATCCTACAGTGTGGTCAACCAATAGTGTCCTACTATAAGGGCCTTTATAGCCAGGGTTCGCTCACCTATGTGATTCCTATATATTTCTTAGTGGATCTCTTGCAACACATAACCAGCATTTGTGGGTCCCAAACATTTCAAGAGCGGCATGTTGAAGGACCTTTTGTATAGTTTTCCATCAATAAGGCAATACCAGACAAACTGTCGCCTAACGGATTTGGCTTCCTTTTCGTCGGGCAATAATTCCCCTTTGGTTTTGTAACAAATGATTGGATCCATCCATGATGCTTCTTCCTCATCTTGCACATCTACACTCATTATGTTCTCCTCCTTGATGCTTCTACGGGACAAGGTTTCCACTAGGACCGATCTGCTAAAGTTGTAGAGGCTTAAACTTATGAGTTTTGATAATACATCGAATAGAGAAATCTTTCAATCTTGAAAGAGCTTAATTCACCTAATAATTCTTTTACACTCTGAAGATATTTTATCATAGCTAGGTCCATGGCCTCAAATTCTCCCCAGACCTGGTTTACCACCAACTGGGAGTCACTGTAAGCTTTTATCATTTCAGCTTCAACTGCTAGACATCAGAGCCTTATATTTGGCTTCATTGCTTGATGTTGGAAAGTCAAATCTCAGAGCATACTCAACCACGTCTTTTTCTAGTGACGTCATCATCAGTCACACATCGCAATCAAGGGCCAACGATGAGCCATCTACATGGATGGTCCAAACACGTTCACTCAATTGTTCTTCTTCCGTATATGAACACTTGGAGAAAAAATCTACAAGCCTTGATTGCTCTTCGTGGCTTGAATTAGATGTCACACTAAGAGAGCTCTATATCCCACTTAAATAACCAATAAGACATTTTAAACTTACACAATACTTTCCCCAAGGGCTAACAGTTATTTGATAAGCTTCAAAGTAGGGCGCAACTTTTTGCTGGCCAACAGTACTGAATATGTTGCCTTCTCCATTGTGGGGTACTTCAGCTCGGACTCGAAAAGGGCATTACTTACAAAAATAGATGGGCTATTGCACCGCAACCTCTTATCAGACTAACACAGTGCTAACTTCCCCCAAAGAAATTATCACATACAAGTACAACTCTTCTCATAACACAGGCTTGGCAATCGTAGGCAGGGTGGCAAGGTAGGTCTCCAAACCCTCAAATGCCTTTTGAAATTCTTCTACCTAGTTGAAGTTTTGTGCTCCTTTAAGGACTTTGAAAAAATGAGACATCGTTCGACTGATTTGGACACAAATTGCCTAAGTGTTGTCATGCATCTAGTGAGGTTTTAGATGTCACGTATCAAACAAGGAGAAGGCACATCCTTGATGACACGAATCTTTTCAGGGTTGGCCTCTATCCCTCTTTGATCCGCAATATACCCTAGAAACCTTATTGACTACACCCCAAACAAAAATTTCTTAGGATTAAGCTTCATGTTATACTTCTTTAGTGTTATGAAGGTTTCTTCGAGGTCTGTTGCGTGACTCTCCCTTTTGCAGCTCTTCATTATAATCTCGTCCACATATACTTCTATATTCCAACCTATATGTGACTTAAAGACCCTGTTCACCAAATTGTGATATGGTGCCCCGGTGTTCTTCAAGTCGAAGGGCATCATTTTGTAGCCATACAAGCCTATCTCCATAATGAAGGTTGTTTTCTTTGGTCAGACTCATGTAAGTTGATTTGATGGCACCCTGAGAAGGAATCCATAAAATTAAGCAAGGCATGACCATTTATAGCATCCACTATCTAGTCAATTTGAGGTAGGGGATAGTTATATTTGGGGTGAGCTTTGTTGAGATCGTTGAAGTCTACGCACATTCTCCATGCCCCATTAGTCTTTTTAACCATAACAAAGCTAGCAAACCATTCTGTGTATTGACAAGCCCAGATGAACCCTACCTTTAAAGGCTTAGCAACTTCCTCTATATTGCGTTGTTTTTTTCAGCTGAAAACGTCGTTTTCTTCTACTTGACGGATTTCACATTAGGATTTACACTAAGGTGGTGGTATATTATAGTGGGGTTTATGCCTAACATCTCATCCGCTAAGAAAGCAAATATGTCTTTGTGATTTCTTAAAATCTCAACAAGTGATTCCTTGAGCTCTTAAAGGCGGGTTTGACCCACCTTTATGGTTCTCTTGGTATCCTCTTATTGTAAGGATATTTCTTCTGTTGCTTCATTTGGTTTAATGATAAGAACAAATTCTTCTCTTGCATCTAACATGGCTATTCCCACATGATCACACTCTACAACACTCCTTGTCCACTTGGGGTTTAGACGATTGGCGTCCTGCCTAGAGGTGTCTAGGGTTTTGCTGGAAGTCAGCATCACCATATAACATTCCCTAGCCATGTGCTGGTTTTCCTTAATCTCTTGGCAATCCATCAATTTGAGACATACAACATAGTGAGATGTTATGTGAAGGCCATTGCTCCTGCTTGATGGATTAGGGGTCTCCTTATTATTGAGTTGTAAGCTAATCTTTCATCCACCACCAGGAAGTTGGCTTAAGGTGTCTAGAACTTTCTCCTTCTCTGATCAAGACCGGCAATTAGATTAACCCCTTGGGCTTGATTGGATGGCCCGTGAAACCTACAACAGGATAGTCAACAGACTTCAAGGAGCTCTATCATATGCCATCTGTTTAAAGGCATGCTCGATGATTATATCAACCACGCCTCCCCCGTCAACAAGAATCCTGGCCACGTCATAACATCCTATGTTCAGAGTGACTACCAAGGGAGTCATCATGGGGTAGACGCATACTGGTAAGGTCATTGTCGGTAAATGTCATAGGTGTACTTGTTTGTGTTGAGGATGTTAGGCACACGTTCCATCCTCATGACCTCATAGCTCAAACCCTTTAGGTGAGGCTTGACCTAAAATTTTCTATAAGGTATCCCTCCAAATATGACATTAATGGTTCCCTTCTTGTTGTCACCCCTTACTAGGCTCAACTCCACCATGAGGTTTGTGATCCTGGTTGTAAGGAACTTTTCTTTAGCTCATTGCTTTGGACTGACTATAATAATCTCTCCTTACAAGGTCCTCCATGTTCTATTTTAAATCTCTACATTCGGTGGTGGTATGGCCATAATCACTGCGAAAGTCACGCCATCTAGATTTATCCCTATTAGGCTCATTTTCTTTGGTCTCTTCCATTTACCATCACTTTTGTACATCTGGCATATTTCTTCCCTTGGCTTATTCAATAATGAATAATGCTCAACTCATGGTTTTTTCTTCTTAGGTTTTTTTGGGTTTGTTTAAATTTGACCTGATTAATTTAAGGGTCAGGGCGGGTCATGGGTCGAGTTACAAGGGTCGGCAAGTAATGTTTTCTCGACCTTGACCCTAACCCTGCCCGACTCCTACACAAGTCGGCATACCCCTAACCCTAGCCTTGACCCTAACCCTGACCATCCAAGTACCCTCAATCATCTGGTCAAACTCGACCCTCAAACCTTTCTTATGTCAAAAATAACATTTTTTACTATATTTCATTTTTACCATAAATTTCAACACTAAGCACCCCATTAAACGAAATGTCGAGTGATAATAGAATACTTCAATCAAAAGTATCGTAATTACAAATATTCTAATGCACATAATGATTAGTTCACTTAAACAACTACTTCGAACATCAGAGATAGAGCATAAACAGTTAAGAGCCAATGAGATATAGAGAGGGATACAGAGAGGTTAAGGGACGGGCTTGAGGGGATGAGAAAATACAAATGCAGAATACTTTCAACAAATGAAATGCAAAGTCTTTTGTTTTTATTTTAAATTTTAAATTTTTTTAAAATGAGGGTCAGCGGGTCGAGTCAGAGAATCAACACCTTCACTCAAGCCCGTCCCTTATCATGGTTCGGTACCCTCAACTTGAGGGTCAGGGTGGGTTGGAGACAAAAAAAAGTCGACCATGACCCTCATTTTTAAGGGTAGGTCGGGGCGAGTTAAGGGGGCCCGAGCCGTTGATCAGGTCTAGTCTCAATAAATTCTTTCTTGTATTTGTCATTGACAAGATCTAGAGTTGTCTTACCCCTAAGGGTATCTATCCCCCAGTGATTTGCTCAATTGTCGAATTAAACTTCTTTATTAGAATGAACTGGTTGATCTTAGATAGGGCTTCAATTAGCGTATTCGGCATTTTCTTCTGAGTGAATCTCTAAAAGAGTCCCTTGTGAAGCCATTCATTAGAGCCAACATAGCTACATCTTTTTTTTTTAACTTGGGAATGAACATGGTTTCGGCATTAAAACACCTAATATATGATTGTAGGGTTCTGTTCGGGCCCTGATGGATGTTTATAACTCGTTTGACTTTTTCTCCCTTCTTTTATTGCCGATGAAGTGGCTAGTGATAGTTCCACAAGCTAACTAAAATTAGATATTGAGTTGGGTGTCAAACTGTTAAACCATTGTTATGCCAGCCCAGACAAGGTCGTTGGAAAGCATTTGCACTAAACAGCATCAGTGACAATTGTAAGGTGCATTATGCGGGCAAACTTGACAATATGATCCTCTAGGTCCCCAGTCCCATTGTAATCGATCTCAGGTAGAGGGAACTTCTTTGGGACGGGCTCAACTAGTATTGAGATGGTGAATAGTGATTGGGTGGCGTAGGGGACAACCCCTCATTTTTCCAAATGTACATCGTTCTGCTGAGGCACTAGCCAGTTAATTGGTTCATCTGTCGTGGATCCTGAGGATGAAGAAGGATAGCGATTTTGCTTATCGTTCCTTAACTTAGATCTCCAACTCTTAACCAACCCTTTTTTTTTCCCTTCTGTCCTTGTGATGATGATAACTTCGTGTTGATTCTTGCTCAGGGTTGTGTCTGTACCATTGTGATGTGTTCCACTCGGAATCCTCTTGGGAAGGTTGTAGGGAGGTTATGCTCTGGGCCTAATAAGGAGAATGGTTCCTATGCCTCTCCGAATATGAATTTTCTGTTGATCAAGAGGAAGACTGATTATCTAAAGTCCCTACTTGGTCTCGGAAGGATTTTTCACTTCAGTGGGAGCATTGATTCTAAACTCCCTCGACTTGGTGAGGGTTGTGCTTTGGTGGTGATTTACACAGCTGTCTAAGCGTCGTAAACATACCTGCCTGTATACCTTATGAAAGTTGCTCCAGGTTGGAGTACTAGTTTTCTACACGCTGAGCTTAGGGCTCCCATATCATCATTTGGCCTTACATTTTGGATGAGACTCTCTATGTTGTGAAAAAATTTTACATTATGTTGAGCTTCCGAATGGGTTCTTAGGTTCGATTGAACATTTTTGTACGATTGAATATGGTTGTTCAACATCTTATTACCAATCCATACATGTCTGTCTCAACATGAACCCTACTAGTCTCTGGGTCTTATGTTTGATCATTGTGGATTGTCATGGCGCTTGGTATCGGCCCCACAATGAGCGCCAAATGTTTGTCTGAATTCGGTCAATGATTAACCCTCTTCTTGTTAAAAACAATTTGGGCTGATTAAGTTCATATGATCTCCTAATCATCAACTAGGCACAAAATACATTGATAGTGTGTTGAGAAGTTAGCCAGTGCCTGTAACACAATTCCATCACTAGGAATTTTATGGGAGAAATCCTTTCGATGCCTAAGTCAGCTCGTTAGATAATGTTGTGACAGATATTTGTGGAATGAGTAATAATAAAGCAACACCTTCTTCCTAACGGGAAGGGGCCCTTATACAGGCGTGAATGTTGGAAAACCTAAGTAGGTTAGTGTCAAAGGCTTCATGGCCATGTGGAGCATTTGTTCCATGGGCCTAAAATGCTTCCTTCATTTGTACGCTTAACGAGACTGAACTCACACTTTAGAGGAATGTTGTTGTTATAGAAATTTTGTTACCTCCAACATCTTCCATGATCAGACTTTGAAGTTTATTTGCTTTACAAATTTATTTGCTTATGGATCAATGAAAACAATCATGTTGATAATATGTATTATTCTACTAATTATAACAATTAAAAAGAATCACATTCTTTGTTTTGTTCTCTACCTAGATCAATTCTAGGCTCAACTAGGAAATATCAAGCAAACGAAGAAGAAAGTTTAGGTTATCAAGCCCAAGAACCAATCTAGTGGCATTTGGTATAAATGTCCTATGATAGGGGATTGTGCTATTTGGTAATCACTTAGTGGCAGGAGGGTTTCCCTAATATATCAATGCTATTGTGTTAAGAACCCTTTGGGGATTTTATTCAATAATGACAATAGAAGTTCTTTTGTGTTAATCATAAGGCATAATTTATTAACTTTATTTTAAGTTAGCTAAAGTCAACTTTAAACTTGGGAGGATAATGTGTCTATGACTATAAGCCATCTAGGTGTCATGTGAGTCAAGTTAGGATTTTAGACGTGTAGCGGGATGGTTTGCGTCCATATTTATATGTTATCCTTTGTATATGTATACGTGTTTATAAGCGTGATTAGTACCCTTGTGCACTTGTACGAAATGTCAAAAGCTAAATTTTAACCCTAGTATCTTTTGAATGAAAATTTTCAGGCGCTCATGTTGATCCTTATGTGGTTCCAACGATGTGGGGACCTTGCAGTTGGTTATGTTCCACAATTGGAGGCTTGCATGCATTTACATATCTATTAATGGCATTTCCCGGGGCTCCTATTGATCCTTACTTGTATCCAATGATGTTCAGGACCTTGATAGTTGCTTACATACCACACTTGGAGGCATACATGCACTTATATATGGAGGATCATTCCTTACTCATCATTCTATAACTATCTTGTCATAGCTCATTGCCTATTACAGAGTTTAGCACATGTTAAGTCTTGTATCCTTTGTAGGATGCACTATCATCATTTTATCTTTAATGTAAGCAACTAAGAAAGCCTTTAGGGTCACGATACCTGGGCTGTCATCACCCATACTAATGTGTGAATGGCTCAAGCAGCATAGGTTCTCTTAAGCCGTTCTTATTACCATTGTAAGTACCACTCTATTGCTAGGGCAAGAAGGTGACTTTTAGTTGATGTGGGGCTTGTGTTATGAGCCTTATGGGCTTGCAATGGCAACCTACGAAATTGTGTCTTAAAGTTTGACTTGTGCTTTTTAAATAAGATATTCTGCTGAGATGAAAGTGCAAACATGTTATTATACTGGAAGCATTATTATTGGTATGTTCTTTCAACTTATCATAAGTAATATATTGTTGATCAGTACTATCGAGTGTTGATCAGAGCTGAAATTGTGTGTAGAAAATATGGCTAAGTACTGACCAGTGCTAGTTGATGCTAATTAAAGTTGATCAGTATTGAATATTAATGATAAGTGATTATGGTAAATTGAAAAGAACAAGACCCATGTGAGAGATGTAAAACTCTAATTGTATTGGTATGTGGGCATATTGAAGCATTGAACTAACGTATAGAGCAAAGTTGATCAATGTTGAATGATGATAATAGGTTGAAAAGAACAGGGGCTATGTAAGGTATGTAAACTCTAACAGCCTTTACATACGGCTTGGTCATACGGTATGTGGGCATATTGAAGTACTGAACTAATGTATAAAGGTTTGAACTTTGTGGCTTACTTCACCTTGTCCTATTCTAACAAGGTTGTACCGTTTTTAAACCTTTTATTTTTACTGTGCTAATCACTAGCTTACTAGCTTACTAGCTTATTAGCTTATGAGAACTGCACTAAAATGAGAATGGGCATTACAAAGATGTCAGCCTTTCATAGGAAACCGCCAGGGAAAAGGTCGGGTTGCATTCGGCATGTTATGGGCTACCCCAAATGGACTTCAGATCATGAGATGGCCCGGTAGCCCAGATCACGTGCAACAAGCACACTAGCCCAAGCTACGTGCAAGAAGTTGATAGTTGCAAATGTACATATCCCAATTTCATGTCACAAAAAATGATTCTTTTCGCATTTCACAAAGGCTTCGAGTAACTTCATTAATAATATTTTTAAGAGTTATAGGCAACCTCATGACCCTTTAAAATCATTCATACACATATACATCTATATATATATATATTTCAAAGAAGAATGGACAATATCTTTAATGAATATTCAGATTTCTGTCTGGTATACGTTGATGATATTCTCATCTTTTCAGATAGTATTGCAGACCATGCAAACCATCTCATGGAATTCATTCAGAAATATTTGAGGGGCATTTTTGAGTCCCATAGGCATTACATTCCAAATATACTG
>JACYFF010031954.1:12265798-12277701 GCA_017589665.1 Selenicereus undatus | reverse complement strand
AATAATAATAATAATAATAATAATAATAATAATAATAATAATAATAAAAATAATAATAATAATAATAAAATACAAAATACAGCTTCTTAAGTATATTATTTTAATATTATTATTTTTCATCTAAAACAAATTATACTATACAACTCTTTTACAATTCAACAACTCCTTATATCTTTACATCTCCTTACAGCTCTTTACAACTCCTTAGAGCTTCTTACAGCTCCTTACAGCTTCTTACAGCTCCTTACATCTCCTTACATCTCCTTATAGCTCCTTACATCTCTTTACAGCTTCTTACATCTCTTTACAGCTCCTTACATCTTCTTGCAACTCCTTACTTCTCCTTGCAACTCCTTACATCTCCTTATAGTTCCTTACATCTCCTTGTATCTATTTATCTATCTAAAACGCGAAATAGAACATGCCCTTTAGGCCCTGTTCTATTTCGCGTTTTTTAGGATTTAGCTAAAAGCTTACATCTTCTTACAGCTTCTTACATCTCCTTACATCTTCTTACATCTCCTTACGAGCCTGTTCTATTTCGCGTTTTTTAGGATTTAGTTAAGAGCATACATCTCCTTACAGCTTCTTACATCTCCTTACATCTTCTTACATCTCCTTACATTTTCATTTTATTTATTTTGTATTTTGTATTTTTTTATTTTTTTATTTTTAATTGTTAATTTTAAATTTTAAATTTTAAATTTTTTTGTTCTTTATTTTTTAGTTTTTATTTTTTATTTTTGTTATTTTTGTTATTTTTTTAATTTTCTTGTTTTTTTAATTTTTCATTTTTCATCTTTTATTTTTAATTTTGTAATTTTATAATTTTTTTTAATTTTTAAAATTTTCAAATTTTTATTCCGTAATTTTGTAATTTTTTATTTTTTATTTTTTATTTTTTATTTTTTTTGTTTATTTTTCTATTTTTCATTTTTCATTTTTTTATTTTTTATTTTTTATTTTTTTATTTTTTTTAGTTTTTATTTTTTATTTTTTAATTTTTTATTTTTTACTTTTTATTTTATAATTTTATAATTTTATTTTAATTTATAATTTTTATGTTTATTTTTTATTTTTTTATTTTTTATTAAAAAATTAAAAAATAAAAAAATAAAAAATTACGAATTAAAAAATAAAAAATAAACATAAAAATAAAAATTACAAAATTATAAAATAGAAAATTAAAAATTACAAAAATAAAAATAAAAATAAAAATAAAAATTTAAAATTTAAAATTTTAAAAAATAAAAAATAATAATTAAAAAATAAAAAAAAATAAAAAAAAAGAAATAAAAAATAAAACAATAAAATAGCAAAAATTACAAAATTACAAAAAATACAAGAAATAAAAAAATAAAAAATGAAAAAAAAAAACAATAGAAAAATAAAATTACAAAATACAGCTTCTTACGTACATTATTTTAATATTATTGTTTTTCACCTAAAATAAATTATACTATACAACTCTTTTACAATTCAACAACTCCTTATATCTATCCTTACAACTTCTTACAACTTCTTACAGTTTCTTACATCTCTTGCAGCTCCTTACATCTCCTTACAGCTTCTTACATCTCCTTACAGCTTATTATATCTACTTGCAGCTCCTTACATCTTCTTACAGCTCCTTACATCTTCTTGTATTTATCTATCTATCTAAAACGCAAAATAGAACAGGCCCTATATCTCGTTATATCTTTTTATATCTCCTTACATCTCCTTACATGTTCTTATATCTCCTTACATCTCCTTACATCTCCTTACATCTTCGTTTTATTTATTTTGTATTTATTTTGTATTTTGTATTTTTTAATTGTTAATTTTTAATTGTTAATTGTTAATTTTAAATTTTAAATTTTTTTGTTCTTTATTTTTTAGTTTTTTTTAATTTCTTCAATTTTTTAAAATTTTCATTTTTCATCTTTTATTTTTAATTTTTTAATTTTTTAATTTTTTTAATTTTTTTAATTTTTTTAATTTTTTAATTTTTATTTCGTTATTTTGTAATTTTGTAATTTTTTATTTTAAATTTTGAATTTTTTTTGTTTATTCTTTTATTTTTCATTTTTCATTTTTTTTATTTTTTATTTTTTATTTTTTATTTTTTGTTTTTAGTTTTTTATTTTTAATTTTTTAATTTTATATTTTTTAATTTATATTTTCTAATTTTCTAATTTTTTATTTTTAATTTTTAATTTTTATGTTTATTTTTAATTTTTAATTTTTAAATTTTAAATTTTCAAAATTTTAAAAATTTTTAGTTTTATTATTTATTATTTATTATTTATTTTTTTATTTTTTATTAAAAAATAAAAATTAAAATTAAAATTAAAATTTAATATTAAAAATTAAAAAATTAAAAAATTAAAAATTATGAATTAAAAATTACAAATTAAAAATAAAAATAAAAATTACAAATTAGAAAATTATAAAATAGAAAATTAAAAATAATAAAAATAAAAATAAAAATTTAAAAAAATAAAAAATAAAAAATAATAATTAAAAAATAAAAAAAATAAAAAAAAGAAATAAAGAAATAAAACAATAAAATAATAAAAATTACAAAATTACAAAAAATACAAGAAATAAAAAATTAAAAAATGAAAATAAAAAATGAAAAATAATAATAATAATAATAATAATAATAATAATAAAAATACAAAATATAGCTTGTTAAGTATATTATTTTAATATTATTATTGTTCATCTAAAACAAATTATAGTATACAACTCTTTTACAATTCAACAACTCCTTATATCTATCCTTACATCTCTTTACAGCTTCTTACATCTTCTTACAGCTCCTTACATCCCCTTACAGCTCCTTACATCTCCTTACAACTTCTTACATCTCCTTACAGCTCCTTACATCTCCTTGCAGCTCCTTACATCTCCTTGCAGCTCCTTACATCTCCTTGTATCTATCTATCTATCTAAAACGCGAAATAGAACAGACCCTTAAAAAGTTTCATTTTTGAAGATGACAGAAGATTATGGCCAATTACCCATCATAAGCTATAAGGGTATTAAGGATTCAACCTACATAAGCCTTGTTCATTTCGTAGGAAAATTTTGGCTCCTACTATCATGCATTGTTTACTACTACTTTTCACTCATTTCCTTTCCTTCCTGCTCCTTAAAGATAAATAGTACTCTTTCCCACTTCCTTTCATTCCTTCCCACTCCTTCTCACTCTCCCCCGTTCCCTCACAATCTTTTCCACACTTTGATATCAATAGTTCTATCTTTTTCTCACTTCATTATATTCCTTTCTATTCCATTGCACTTCATTCCATTCCTTTCCAATCTTTCAAGAAAAAAATCACTCATTTACATTCCATATCATTCCTTCTAACTCTGTCCATTTTTTTCCACTTCACACCCTCAGCATACCCATGAAAAGAACGACCCCATAGGATTGTTTAACAGGTGATTGGCAGTAATCCTATACCCAATGAAATTGTTCTGTGTATTACATACAAAGCTTGCCAATTAACATAGATGTGTATAAGAAGATTCCCTTTTATTGTTCTCTCTACCTGTCTAAAAAAAAATAATGTAGAAGAATTAAAAGGACTAACCTTTAGTGTGGAAACATAGGAATTAGTTGTCAAAATTAGCCCATAAGATGTGATCAATGCTGAAAGGCGACTACTAGAGCCGCCTTGAGTGTCAAGTCCCAAACCAGAATCCCGCTTGACAATGACGATTGAATAGATGTCATAGAGGAGGAGAGATAGAGTGTTCTGTTTATGGGATGATGTATTACATGTGTATAATTAGACTCCTAAAACCCCTGTTATAGGTTAGATTGTTTAGGGTTACCACTACTTAGGCGATTTGAGTGGTTGTCAACCCTAATAAAATTAGGGCCAACCAATAGCTCCTATTCGATCACATCGGCCACAAATCAGACGCCTCTCCATAAAACACAACTCTTCACACTTCATACCAGTAATGAGACGTGGAACTAGAAAGTAACAAAGAGTGTTATATTAAGTCACCATTTAACTAACACAACCCTTTCACGAAATATGATACCCCAAATCATCCAAGCATCACCTGTGGCATACCTAATCTCTTTATGCCATACGATATATCATATGATTATATACTTAGTATAATTGCACGAGCAAATATGGTGAAGATGGATATATTTTTCCTTAAACATCCATGACATGTAGCTTAACTACCTTCCTAGCATGTTCTCACTGAACCGTATACATTGTGACCCTTAAAAAACACATTAAGGTAGCATCGTCAATAGTGACTTCATATTATAGCTTTAAGTCGAAGGATCATCGTTTGTAGGGACACATAGTGATAAGAGATAGGGAAGTCAATTGTCACTCCATGTTTAGTCGTTTTATAAGCACACACAATATGAAATGTGCGTCATGGCATAGCTCCCATTCGATTGGGCATGTCACTCTGTATGCCGTGTGAATAGCAAGTCTAAATTTTCACCCAAAAATTTAAATTGAGCCACTAGTTCAACATACTAAATATTAATCTTGACATTCAAGATTCAACTCCTAAGGCTGCAATATGAAATCCGATATTTCATATTCCACTCACTCGAGTCTCATCTTAAACTTACTAAGGCGACTATATTCCTTTATTCGTACACTTCTTGTATGAGCAATCATTATTTCATACCTAAAGCTACTATGATTCAGTCTTTCCTATCCACTACTCAAGCTTTAAGGGAATTACTTGTGTGACTAGGACAATCAGAACCCTCTAACATTTCAACATGCCTAACGTACAGTAATAAAACATGAGCATTATACTCATTACAAAAGAAATGTGTCCATCACATAACAAGATATATCCAAGAGCCGAACCTTACGAATTCCTAGATTCAACATATGAGCTTTGAACGCATCACTAGGAATAGGCTTAGTCAAGGGAACACAATTATTTTGTTAGTATATATACCTAATGACAATGCCCTTTGTCTCTATGGTAACAAGCCACACACTCTGCCTCCATAGTCAACAGTAATGTGCAGTTTTGCTTCTTATGGCTCTATGATATGGCTCCCCACTTAGGGTGAAAACATATCCTGGGGTTGACATAGATACATCCCGATCAAGACCCCAAATACCATCCAAGTATCCCATCAACCTTAAGTCCTTATCCTGATAGTAAATGTCCAGGTTAGTAGTACCACGAGGATAGTGCATGTCTCCTTTTGATGGCTTGTCAGTCAGTAATTCCAGGGTTAGTTTGGGAACGATTCACCAAACTAACAACAAAGCAAATGTTAGTTCATGACATTTATTGAACTTCCTATACTAGTAGTGCAGGGAACATTGCTTATCTTCTCTTTTATCATCTATTTCAAGAAATTGATCAAGATTTCAAGCCAGACTATTCTCAACTAGACTGTCTATGGGCTTGAAATTAAGAGTGTGAATAACATTCCAAGACCTTTCCAATGTACGCTTCTTGAAACAAACCCAAGAGCTTCTTGGGACAGTTTCTGACTATTTTCATACCTAGAACATAAGTAGCTTCACCCATGTCCTTCATCTCAATGACAGAGGACAATCACTTCTTAGTGGCCTTGATCATCTTTGAGTTGTTCCCAACAAGCAATATGTCATCAACACATAGGGTAAGGAGCATAATCCTTCAGTTGTTTCTTTAACATAAACACAATGGTCCTCTAAAACCGTGGATAAGTCAAATGAAGTTATGGCTTCATGGAATCTAAAGTATCAAGAACTGGAAGATTGCTTCATATCATATATAAACCTTTTGAGACGGCACAACTTGTCCTCTTGACCCTTTCATATAAAACCCTTGGGTTGGTCCACGTAGATTTCTTCCTCAAGGTTGCATTAAGGAAAGTAGTTTTTATATCCATTTGAAACAATTCTAAGCCCAAATGCGCAACCAAGGCTAGGAGTAGGCGAATAGAGGCAAATCTGACTACATGGACAAAATGTCTCTTCGTAGTCTATACCCTCAATTTGGGTAAAACCTTTCACCATTAGACGGGCTTCGAACTTGTCAATCGATCCATTTTCCCTATTCTTTGTCTTGAAAACCAACTTGCTTCTAATAGACTTACATCAAGGTGGAAGATCAATGAGTTCTCAAACCTTATTTCTTGTCATTGAGTCCATCTCATCCCTCATGACATCCGTCCATTCTTTGTAAGTTAGTGAATCAACCACCTCTTAAAAAGAGGTTGGCTCCTCAACTTCCAAGGGAGTGCACAAGAATATTTCATCTTCAATTTGGAAATATCATCGAGGAATTATTCCACATTCACTCCTTCGGATCTTAGGACCTTTATTATTTGCCTACCTAAAAGAGAAATCTCTCTCCCTTTCTCTAAGATATGTGGGACCCTTAGTATGTGGAGAATCACTCCTACTATCTCTTTGAGATGTGTGATCCTGAATGTGCGGATTGCATGTCCAAGAATAGGAGATTGAGGATGGACCTCATTCTGAAGCTGACTTTTCTCAAGAATTGGAGATTGGGGACAAACATCATTCTCCTGAGTAGACACGTCTCCCTTATTCCTATTAGATAGGGGAGGTGCCCCATTCTCAGTGACTTGGTAAGAATTCAAATCCTCCCCTTCACTGAGAGATGGTTGAATGTATTGCTATAACTCATACAATTCAACGTCATTTTCTATTTCACCAATGCTTGGGAACTCATCCTCAAAAAGTCGACATTGCGAAAATCAATTTCTGTCATGTCACCATTAGGATGTTCCTCGTACATCACATACTCATCCAAATGTTTGGGATATGAACACCATCTTGGTAGCTATTGGATCAAGTTTCCCATTTATGCAAGTTGGGTTATGCACATAGCTAGACGAACCCCATGGGCGTAAATGATCCAAAGATGGTGTTTAACTAAACCATAACTTATATGGTGTGGTAGATATACTCTTACCTGGCACACAGTTAAGGATGTAACCTGTTGTAAGCAGCATCTCCCCGCCGCCCCAAAACTAATTAGTATATTAGCATGTGCCATCATTGATTTGACCATGTTAAGCAACGTCCAGTTCCTGCACTCTGCAACACTATTCTGTTGCGGACGCGCGGAAGCGTTAGCTATCTTCATATAACTTTTTCTTTACAAAACTCTTTGAACATATCAGATAGATCTTCATGACCTTAATCGATATGAGGAGTTTTAACTTTTCATTCCAATTGTGTCTTAACTTCTATTACGAAGCATTTGAACACATCAAGTGTCTCATAAAGTTGCGATAACAGGTATAAATACCCATATTGTGAATAATCATCTATAAGAGTAATGAAGTAAAATGCCCCATGATGTGCTTTCATATTCATAGGCCCGCAGATGTCTGAGTAGATTAATTTTAAGGGACTCAACACTCTTGAAGCCTTCTGAAAGGCTTTATGGTTGCTTTGCCAGCTAGACAGGATTCACACATAGGCCATTTAGCCCTAGTCAATCGATCTAAAAGACCTTATTTAACTAGCTTATGCATGTTATCTTAACCCACATGGCTAAGTAGAGCATGTCACTTAACAATTCAAAATCAGAGTCAAAATATAAGACTAAAATAGTAGATATATTATTATAAGAATCATCCAAATCCAAAACAATGAAATCTCCTTTCAATGTTGCATTACCAACAAATTGTTGTTATAAAAAATGTCTAAACAATTAGGATGAAAACTAAAAGAAAAACCTAATCTCATTAGAGAAAGAAAAGACACTAAGGAGCATCACACCCCAGGTGCATAGAGAGTGTCATGAAAAAACAACTTGCTTCCTCTGCGGCATTTGAGCTGATACGTTCCGACTCGAAGGACATATTCCTCGCCACTGTTCTACAGTACAATAGTATGTGAACCCACCGGGTAGAGATGAAACTCCACGAATCCAACCTTATCCTAAACTATGTGCTTGGTTGGCCCCGTATCTACAATCCACTGAGGAAGAGAGTTAACAACAAATGCATGGAAAGAAACATATAATTCAGAAGTTATAGTAGAAAGAGATGCCTTGGCCGACTCAGGACAATCCCGAACAAAATGCCACTTCTTTCCATAGTTATAGCACTTTACACGTGGCATGTTCTTCTCTCCATTACTCTTAGCCTTTGCTTCTTGGCAATATCACCTTTAGAGTGGGAATTTTGAGGGGGCCTATTGCCCTTAGGTCCGTTCCATTTGGTGCCAAATGCCAATTTGAAAGGGCATCTACTTTCCGGCGCTCTTCCTCCATTTCAAGGTGCTTTAAAATTGACTTGAACATTTGAATGTTTTCTGCCCAAGCTTGATCGAAAAACCAACACCGTAGGCAATTTGCCTGAAATTTGGGTGCAAAACGCAGCCATGGCTGAAGCTTTGTTTTCTACCTTTGTCTTTTTCTGCTTTTCTCAAAAACAAAAAAAAAAGAGAAGAAGGTCTTGAGGATTTAGGCAAGGAGTACAACAGATGGGTTTATTTGAATTCATAATTTGCGAGATTGACTCTCCAGGTTGTGGACCCCCCAAAAAACATAAAATCCATACCTTCTCTTTGGTTCTCTTCTTTCTCCTTCTAAAACTCATCAAACAAATGGATTAAAATTTCAGAACACCAGCAAGAGGAGGAGTAGATGAGTCTAGGATAGCTCCTGAGTGGGGTTATATAGTGTTTAAGCCCCCAATCCTACTCCCATTTCAACTCAAATATTAAAGGATATTATCCTATCCTCCTTGAATTGATGATAATGTTTATCACAATCTTTGATCATGTTTGACACCAATCCAAAGTCAAAACCTTGGAAATAGGGGATTTCTAAGCCAAAATTACCACCAAAAAAAAGAGGGGGAAAAAAAAAAGCATCAGCGGCTGCGCAAGGTTGCAAACCCATTGAGGAATTTTTTTTTATTTTTTTAAAAAAGAGGAAGAAAAGGAAAATAAAAAAAGGGGTCAGCAAAAAGATGAAAAAAAAAATCGGGTGAGCGTCCAGTCACCAAGCTACGTAGCAATAGAAGAATACCCATCAAATTTTCGATTATTTGCATCTGCTAAGCGTTTCAGACTCAACTGCTTCAAAAGGAAAAAAAAACTTCAAGTTTATGTACGTGGCCAACTCTCAATGGGGCATTTGTAGGGGGCAAAAAATTCAATGACAAATCGGATGGTGCCATATGGAAAATTGAATATTTTTTATTTCACCCAATTATACTCCGCCACGTGTCAAATTGATTACGGCGGTTCATTAAATTAAATATTTGATGGAGAATTATTGCCAATTAAAAGGGCACCATGTGCTACAAATGATGCGAAAAATAAATTATTATTCCTTTTTAGAGATAATCATGAAGAAATCTAATTCTAACTTCTTTATAAAAATGGAGCAACTCCTCTCACTTAGGGGTCGACATTCAGAAGAACTCACAAGAGCTCAAAAATTATCTTCGGAAGAAGACAACAAGCACTTTAAACCTGTGTCGTCCACTCTCAGAGACCAAACTATTTTATCGGTGGAGATTAAAGCCTATTAGCCCTCTATCGAGACCAAATTCATTCAAAATTATTCAAGGAGATCGAATCAAAGGATTTATTATACTTGTTCTTGTAATAATTATATAGAGATTGTGCCCATATATATAATATCAATACAAAAACTCAATTTGTTACTGAATTTCTTGCCTAATTTATTTTAGGCTCGAAATTTTTGTTTAATTTGTATTGATTTTCATAAGGTATGAGTACAATCTCTGTATATTTGTTACAAAATGAACAAATAAATAACTCTGATTCGATCTCCAATTTGTCCTTGAAAGAGAGTCGATTGACTTGAATCTCAATCAAGTTGATTGATTTAACTTCCTCTGAATGAACTTTAACAAATTCGACCTAGAGAGAGGGGTT
Organism: Selenicereus undatus; assembly: GCA_017589665.1. Lineage (NCBI taxonomy): Eukaryota > Viridiplantae > Streptophyta > Magnoliopsida > Caryophyllales > Cactaceae > Selenicereus > Selenicereus undatus. The sequence goes on along the minus strand of JACYFF010031954.1, from coordinate 12,267,820 downwards.
AAAGAGGCTTAATCTCAATCAAGACGTTTTCTTTGATCTTCGAAAGTAGACGACACGTACTTTGATTGTGCGTGTTGTCTTCCTCCAGAGAAATTAATTATTTGAGTCTTCAGAATGTCTTTGGAGTGAATGCATTTTTCACACCCTGAATAGGAGAGGGTGATGCTCTATTTATAGGAAAACCCTACTAGGGTTTGCAACTAGGTTGTCTTCTTGGGCCGTTGACCAAATAGCCAATTTGACTTTTGACTTAGTAGTCATTTGGGTCATTACTTGGTAGTCAATTCGACCTAATTTGTTAAATAAATTTAATTAATTAAATGGGCTAACTGAATATAATCTGTTGATATTTATTTTATAGCATGAAACTCATTGTTAAAAATTTTTGTGCCTACAAATTGCCTGCTTGAGAGTTGACCGTATAGACAACTTTCGAGTACTTAATGCAGTCAGTTCTTGAAACTCAATATTTGTAGATGATCGGAGCTTTGACGAGTATTTCACCATCTCTCTGCGGAAGTTGGCAATTCAACTTTTGAGTTCCCAAGTCACAAATTTGAAGTTGTTTGTGGTGTTCTAAAGCCGTTGTTTGGGGCTTTGACTTGACAACCCATTTAATTTGCAATTTAATGATCAGTTTGATTGTTGGCTTGGTAGTTATTTGGGTTGTGATTTGGAAGTCAATTTTAGTTGTGACTTGGGAATCAATTTGACCCAGGTCCATGTTCTTGACTTAGGGCATCGAATAAGTTGATTTTTTTTTTTTTGGGTGTTTGACTAAGGCCCTGTTCTATTTCGCGTTTTTTAGGATTTAGCTAAGAGCTTACATCTCCTTACAGCTTCTTACATCTCCTTACAGTTCCTTACATCTTCTTACATCTCCTTACAACTCCTTACATCTCCTTACATCTCCTTACATCTCATAGATTTTTTATAAAATTCATTTATTTTAGTTATAGAAATATGTATATTTTTTAATGATACTACTAATATACAAAATTTATAAATATCTTATGAACACAACATTTACATAAACATAAAAACATAATATAACGACGTAAATTATATTTTAGTTTCGACATAAAATATATATTATTATAGATGACCATACATTTATTTATATTAAATATTATTTACTTAAAATAGGCATTTATTTGAAGAGTTGTATTCAATTTTGTCAAATTTTTTTTTTTGGTTGTACTTTACTTATTCGATCAAACTAATGTTCATATAAAAAATCACCTCAAGTGGACGAAATTTTATTCACCAAATTTATGGGAATTAATATATTTTATTGTTGTGTAATTAACTTAATTAATTATTTATTTTCAATAAGTATATTATTTTAATATTATTATTTTTCATCCAAAGCGTTCATTGTAAAACAAATTATACTATACAACTCTTCTACAATTCAACAACTCCTTGTATCTATCCTTACAGCTTCTTACATCTTCTTACAGCTCCTTACATATCTTTACAGCTTCTTACAGCTTCGTACAGCTTCTTACAGCTCCTTATATCTCCTTATATCTATCTATCTATCTATCTAAAACACGAAATAGAACATGCCCTAAATATATCAATGTATTTGCTTGACATATTTGTGTAGAACTCAAATGCCCCATTTTTTTGACAAAGACGTTTTTTTTTTTTGAAGCATTAGAATTTGATTTGCTAAGCGGCTAGGTCAAACGTGTCTTGCTGGGATAGTTCCAAATTTTGAGCAGGCAAATATTATTTTGGATATTAGGGTCTGTTCTTTTCGTGAGTAAATTGGGTGGGTCAAAAGGGTGAAGTGGGTTGAAATTGGTTGAGGTGGCTTGAGATAGGTTGAAGTTGGTATTTTTTTTTTAGGTGGGTTGAAGTAGGTTGAAGTGGGTTGATGTTGGTTGAAGTAGGTTGAAGTGGGTATATTTTTTATGTGGTGGGTTGAAATGGGTTAAAATAATGAGAATATAATTAATATGTGATAATTTATGAAGTTATCCAAATTTTGTTAAATTTTTGTTTTTTATTTTT
>JACYFF010031954.1:12236543-12259210 GCA_017589665.1 Selenicereus undatus | reverse complement strand
ACACACACACACACACACACACACACACACACACACACACACACACATATATATATATATATATATATATATATATATATATACATTACTTGTTGAAATTGTCAGTGGGCATGCAGATTATAGTCTGAATCGTGAAATTTTCTTGAATATGATTAATGGGCTTCTTAGTAAAGACATTGCATGTCCATTCACTTATTTAGTGAAATTTAAGAAATTATTTTGGTACTATGATTTTGACATAATCTTTAGTAATCTAAGAAAGTCATATACTATACTTCGTAAAAAAATGATATTTTGTTTTATTGGCTCATCTAGAGTTTTCTATATGAGATAAAAAATGAAAAAGAAGGGTCATATAGGGCACACAATTCATGCTGATGCAACATTGATTTACAAATTAAGGTGACAAAACATTACAATTAATACTTATTGTTTTATAAGACGGAAATTTTTTTTTTTACAATCACAAATTATATAATTTTTCATCAGGAGTGTCTTCTCCTTATGAATTTCAAATATTTTACAAATGGGCTAAGTGATATTTTTGTAAGAAAAAACATAATAATATGGAAACATCAATGCATATGGATAAAGATGACCTAGCTATTTAGGAGGCACTCATAAACTTAAAATCACAAAATAATAATAATAAATAAATAAAGGAATCCAAATGTATGATATCATGCTGCCTAATGTGGGAACAGGTGAGGTACTTTTATAATGATGATGGCTTTCTAGGGTTTGGATTTTGTTGTCTAGTCATTAGTGGTTGGAACCTCTTTTTGTCAAGGAGTCTTTATTTACTTATCTCTTTCTAAAGATTCCATGTTCCATCACAAAATTCCATTGTCACACTTGCTCAACTTTCAGCTCATATATATTATCCAATTCTTTTTTTTTTCATTTATTAAATGTTTAGTTATGAACTTAAAGAGGCCATTGGAGTTCCTAAAGATCAAGTCATGAAGCCTCAAATTCTTGCTTTTGTAATTGGTGAATATGGTCAATGAATGCATTTCAAAATGAGTATTCAATTATACATCCTATATGAAATAGTTTCATGCATAGCCTTATCTTGAATGAGAACATATCCACATATCTATAAGTGACATAGTCTACTTTTTAAAAAAAATAAAATGGTTCCATTAGATGTTTTTATAAGGTTTTTTTTTATAAAATTTATTTGTTGTATTGTGGTATATCTATATATATTCTAATAGTATGTTTTTAAGCAATATTATTTATTCGCATTGAATTGCTTGTTTATTTTCTAAATGAGGTATTTCATTTACCCCTCGAGATTTTGGCAAATATTTTTTACTTCCTAAGTTTTTCGAATTATTATTTAACCCCTTTATCTTTGTGTCAAAGTATTGCAAACCCCCAAATTACAAAAAACATGCTCACAATTTTTTGGTCCCTATTCTCTCTCCCTAATCGTTCAAGACTTAGTTTAGCCCTGACCCGACTTTCTAAAATTTCAATTGGATTGATGCGGCCAACATCAGCCACAACACTAATCACTAAGACCATCACTAAGGTCACTATAGTCCGTTGAGCCTTTCAACATTATCCATGGTGTGGTTTGAACCTTAATTCATCTTCTATGATAAGTTTCTCTTTCATCTCCCTTTCTTCAGTTGTCCAACATCTAGTCACATTTGGGTGAAAAAAACTGGTGCCTTTATTGATAAAGGCATAGTTAGTCTACTCAAACTATAATTTTGTCAAACCATTAACTAATCAAGCCAATTTTAGAGCCATGAAAGACATTTTTGTAATTTTGGACGACATTTATAAAATACTTTAAAGCGGAGATAAAGGAGGATAAATAATAATTTGAAAAGGTCAAAGGTGTAAAAATATTTACTAAAACCTCGAAGAGGGTAAATGAAAATACATTCTTTTCTAAATGCGTGAAACGGTACAAATGCATTGGTATCCTTCACTCATTTTGGTCCAATAAGCATAATTCTTTTTGTGCTGTTGATTGATAATGAAGAAATATTTAACTAATGTTCGACAAAATTAGTTGTTTACGTAGCAAATAGCAGTTCAGATAGAGATAGATATTTATGTAGCGAATAATGTTTCTAATTTAGCTGTTAGCGGATAGCTATTTAGATGAGCAGTTGAAACAAATGTGTTCAATAAATTTAGTTATTCGGTTAGCTGATTAATGTAAATTGACATTAAAGAATATAGATAATTTCTAACGACAAAATTTCCAAATGATTTTTTTTTTTGTAAAAAAATATGAAACGTTGCTTTTGAATGCCAAAAGCTAATATTATTAGTTTTTAAAAAACGCTACAAAAATCCTAAACATTACTTGAAATGCTCAAAACACTAGGTCACCAAACTCAAAAAATTAACTTATTAATATATTAACTTGGTTAAAATATTAAATACTACTTAAAATACTATTGTTGAATACAGCTTTAGCCTTCTCATCCAAAAAAAAAAGGCTGGAAAATAAAAATGTAAGAATAAAATCTCATTGGTCATGTCTCCCACATCAATGTCTCTCACGCCCAAACTCAGTAATTGTCGGGCTTCCATTGCCTTCCTTCACAGATCCCATACTTTGAGAACTGGAACGGCCAGAATTCAGTAACCCAAAGCTTCCTATTGTCTCCTTTCTTCTTTTAATAATATTTCATTTGTATCTTTTGGGGTTTTAAAATTTTCAATTGCGAGAGTCGTTTCTTTGACCGTGAGAGTTAATTTATGGTGGTTTTATTTGTTTTTTCCTAGTTTTTTCACTTCATTTTGAAGAAATGAAGTACAATACATTGCAAAGTGGCTCTTCAATCAAGTTCAACACTTCAAATGTAATCTCATATATTTGAACATTTTCTCATCCGAGGAAAGTACACTAAATAAGCAGATATATTTTTTTAAAAAAAATCACAACAGATTTACGGCAAGGTGTATTGTGAAGCACTAGTTGTAGGAGGACGAACGATCAATGTGCATAAAAGTAATTTTCTTGGAATACAAGATATATTTTTACTTTGGATTGTGTGTTTGTTTATATTGAATATATCTTGTATATGTTGGGTATATTCTTTTTTGCGATAAGATGTAGTGTCTGTTTTATTTCGCGATAACATATACTTGTAAGTTGTAAACAAATATAAGGAGTTGTAAGGAGCTGTAAGAAGATGCAAGAAGTTGTAAGAAGATGTAAGGAACTGTAAGAAGATATAATGAGTTGTAAGGAACTGCAAGGATATATGTAAGAAGTTTTGTAGAAAATTCGCATGGAATATAAGAAGATGTAAGAAGATGTAAGCATTATGTTAAGGATGTACAAAGCTTTAAGGATATGTAAGCTCTTAGCTAAATCCTCAAAAACGTGAAATAAAACAGAGTCGTAGTTGTAATCAGTAAAAAAACATAAGGAGCTATAAGAATTGTAAAGATGCTAAAAGAAAATGTGAGAAGATGTAAGAAGTAAGGAATTGTAAAAAGTTGTAAGCAGTTTTTGAATTATTAAAAAGTTGTATATATATATATATATATATATATATATATATATTTATATATGTTCATAATGATTTCCATAATTGGTCTTTAATATATGATTTGCAAAATAAAATATTTCATGAAAGTAAATTATGTGTAATATGTCAGTGATATTTATGAAATTAACTTTGCACGAGCACTAAACAAATTATTTTTTAACATTATACAAACAAATTATACTTTTTAAAATTATCATTTTGGGTAAGAAGAAAAAATATTGAAATAACATAATTAATGAAAATAAACCTTTAAATAAGTCAACTAATAACAATAAAATAAATTCAAGCCTACAAATTTATAGAACTAAAAATGTTCCATGCTTGAGGTGATTTTTTTTATTAATATTAGTTCCCCTCCCTATAAATTAAACGAATTATAAAAATAACAATTTTAGTATTTTGTGTAAAAAGAGCATAACAATTTCAACAAGGAACCTAAATGTGGATGAACCATCCAATGTTCAATTGTACCATGATAGCAACCAAATTTTCACAGATAAACTTATGGATGAAATAGCTAAAATACTTTTGTCACCTACAGTTTGACTATTTTATATATGATTCACATTGAAACCCAAACATGAATGCAATTTTTGTATTATAATTTTATAATTATGTTAACTTATGGTGTATATTATTCACATCAAAACTCAAATATAGTTCATGTTGTTAAATTTTGTTTTTAAGTTCATAGAAATATTGTGTCCATAAAAATATATACAACTTTTTCATATTGGAAATGTAAAGAAAGATATATACATATTTCTATAAATATGAAAAAAATAAAACACAAATTGAATATTATTAAATATATATAAGAAGATGTAAAAAGCTGTAAGGAGATGAAAGCAGTTGTAAGAATTTTATTAAATATATGAGGAGCCATAAAAAGTTGTCAGGGGATGCAAGTTGTACCCTAAACATTCACTATTGCGGAAAGGAACAGAGCTGTTGTATAGCTTATTAGTTAATAAATTCTTCCCCTTCACCCCCAAAAAATCTCACTAGTCAAAATACTTGCACTAATTTGTATATGTATGGAAAATGTGATTCAAAACGTATAAAATTATATATGATAAATATAGTTGTATCTGCTTATAAACAACCAAGGTCAATTAAAATATTTTTGTAAATGGAGCCCCAATATTTCATTTTAATTTATTGGTCCAACCATAACCCATTTAAATGTATGATTTAACAGATGCAAGCTTTATTTTTGACTATTTAAGTTAACAATTCAGTTAGAAATTTAAATCCTAATTGAAAATTTTGAGAAAAATCATAACTAAGCCACCTACTTGACAACCCATAAAAAGACATATTTCTACCAAATAGTAGTTTTTATTAGGGGGTCAAGAAGATAGGCCAACCAATTATCACTAGTTTAGGAAATATGAACAATGAATATCCCACAAAAAAAGAAGAAGATGAGAATAAGTAATTATTTTTGTTTTGTTAATTTGTTTGCAATATCCATTAGCTAAATCCAAATCTAAATTCAATATCCCAAAAATCCCACCACCAGGAGATATATGGGGGGTCAGATATAGCAGTCTTACCATTGAATTGCAAAATTACAAAGAAATTACTTCCAATTGACCTTAAATTTAAAATCATAGACCACCGACTACTCCACAGAAACGAAGCAGATGAAGTTTACGGAGATATTTTACTTTAGCCCATACAATCAAAGCTGAAAAAATAGTCCAACTTTATCTTTTTCATCCACCAAATTTCGGACAATTGCAATATCCATTATCTATTTGTAATTAACAAACTACACTTGGCGTAAGCATTAGGATCAATTAGATCATAATTTAAGCTTTCTTCTCGTGATTTTATGCGAAGTATAGAAATTAAACAGACAATTGATTTGTTGAACCCGAAATTTTGTCTTCTAGTTTTGTTAGTTGTCCTAATTCCTTGGATTAATTAGGTTGAACTGTTTTCTTTTCATAGCTGGTGTCTTATATCTACATAATTCCTTGCACATTTCAAATACAATAATAATAATAATAATAATAATTATAATAATGGAAGACTAAATATAACCTCACATTTGACAAAGGTTGGGTATCTCAAATTATCAAGTGTTTCCACAAACAGGACAATATCAGGGCGTTTTCATGATATTATGTGACGCTTCAATTTTATGAATGCAAATTTTCACCTAAGAATTGGTTTAAATGAGATGATTTCATCCAAAATGAGTTTCTTAGATCATTGTATTACATTAAGCAATGGTTTAAATTATTAATTTGGAGCATTAGGAAAAGTGTAACGGCCCGAACCTAATCTTCTTTCTAATTGCATTAATTGCAAATTAATCAAGTTAGGCCTCGCTTTTCAGTTCATTAAAATTTTTAATTCAGTAACTATAGCCGGAAAAAAAAAAAAAAACCCAAACCGACATACCCAAACCCAAAACCGACATACATGAAATAAAACCAACCCAAAATAAATCAAAACCCCAAAAAAACTCTCACTCTCTCTCTGCTTCTCGACACCCCCTCCCCCTCTTCTCCCCTGCTTCCCGACTGCCTCTCTCTCCCCCTCCTCTGCATCGCTCGCCGGAAGGAAACCGACCGCCGACCACGCCGGTCGTGTCGGCCAGCGCCCCAACGCCACCTGTCGTCCATTCGTGCCCTGTCAAACCCCCCCCAACCCGGTTCTGTTGCACGGGAACCCCCCTGCTCTGCCGTGGGTTCTGCCGTCTTCGTCGCCAGGTTTGGCCCCCGTCAGCCGCCGGTCGCCGTCCACCGCCACCGGTCGCCAACGCCACCACCCACTCCTCTCTGTTCTAGCCCAAAAACCAAGTTGGAAGGTGAAAGCCCTAAACCTAACTTAGTTGATTTAGTAAGTTATTGAGATTGAATTTATTGATTCAATTATGTGATTAGCATTGGTATTTGTCTATTTGAGGAATTCTGAAATTATTGGGGACATTAAGTTGGTTATGAATTGGGAAGAGGTTGACAGAGAGTAGAAATTGGGAGATTGAGGTTATGATTCAATAGTTATGTTGTTGTTTGTAGTTATTCAGGTTGAATTCAATAGTTGTTGATTATAATTCATTCAGGTTTAATTCGAATCAATTATTAGTAATCAGGTTGAATTCGAATCATCAATAATTAGTAATCAGGTTGAATTCGAATCAATTATCAGTGCTATGAGGAAAGTGTAGTGTGAATTGAACGATATCATGTACATATATATGTTAGTCGTACCAATTATATAAGGGCCATTGAAGACGTTCATTTATTGTTTCAAAGCTATATTTCAAGCTTAATGTAGCCAGTTAAGCATAATACGATAAACGTTATATAATGCTTTTATATTGTTTATCGTTTGAAGCCTAATTTATTGAATCACGCCTAATTTACAGTTCATGCCTAATTATATAGTTGACAAACGACTATATAATTATAAGCCAAGGTTCATGCCTATATAATGCCTAATTACAGTTATCGATAAATTATATAATTATATAATGGCTTATATATAAGCATGTAAAGCGGGGCATGATTATATAATTGCATAATGATTTTATGCCTAGTGAATCAAAATTAGTCTGCGGGCATGTTTTAACTTAATAGAATAGGTCCGAATCAAGCTAAAGAGGCCTAATTATTGATTATATGTCATTTGTCAATTGTACAGTTATCGAGTTTATGACATTTATACATAAGTTTATTTATGCTTATTAATGCTTCGTGATTATATAAAGGCTACGGTTTATAAAGTCCATTGAATATATATAATGTACATCGCTATTAAGTATACAACGTTCATTGATTATGCAGATTCAATATAAGGTATTGATTGCAATTGCAGCTTCGATATAATGTATGAACATTATTGATTATAGAACGGTCATGGAATACGCATTATATCGATTAAGATGATGTTCATCGTTATTGGTTATATAACGTTCATTAATTGCATTTTATTGACCATTGATTATATAACGTTTATTAATTACATTTCATGGATCATAGCATATAATGTTAATTGATAGTGTTCATTGATGTAATGTTTCACTCTTATTAAATATATAATGTTCATTGATTATGCATATTATCGAATTAGGTATAGTGTTCGTCGATCATATAAGTTTATCGTTTATATATAATGCTCATTATATATATATAATGTTCATTGAGTATGCGCACTTAAAGTTCATTGCTTATATAACGCTCATCGCATATATATTGCTATATATCACGTTCATTGAATATGTCTGCTCACTTACAGTTCACTGATTATATAACGCTCGCCGAGTAGGCAAGATTATGGTATCGATTATAGGCATGATGATATTAGCCATTACCAATAGATCTTGACCATAAGGTGAATTCATAGAGTTTATGATAGACATTTTAGGGAAAGAATAGTTCTACCTTAAGTTGGAGTAGAAGTGAGGTCACATTGACTGCTTCAAGCTGTCAACAAACAAGGTACAGTAAGGGAGAGAGATTTTCCGGAGCCAAGGACGTACATCGCCTATGTTCTTCACGAACTCTATGTTCTTCCAAAACTCACAGTATTCTCAGTAATGAAAAATCAACACAAGATTCATTTAATGAATCAAGTTTTCAATGTTTTGTCACATAAACAAGTGGCCCCGCCAATTATCAAGGCTTATGCCGACCAGTACACCCGCGCGCGGCGTCAGGGCCATGCCCATCAATTATCAAGGCTTATGCCGACCAATGCACCCGCGCGCGGCGTCAACTCAGGCTTCTCGATCGGCCTGGGGGGTGCGAGCACCTAAAGTACGATCGTTTCAAGATGTACATCGACCAAGGGGTTCACTTTCAGATAAGAATCGAGAAATCAATTTTACTTATACAGTCTCTCTCTCCTATTTGCAAAACAAAATATTTTGAAATGCGCGCGCTCAACCATTTAACCATCAAGTCTGTTTTACTGCATAGGGATGTACGTCTGAGTTTCGGCCCATACTTCAAGACATGTTAGGTAGAAAATAGTTCATGTTTTGTCTATTGCTTAAGTTGTAACCAACTGTTAAGGTTCGTACCTCAAATAGCTTCATGTCGAGTCGATAGACATTAGTTCATCGATTGACATTACATAGTTCATCGGTCGACATTTTTAGGTGACTAGTAAATAGGTCGAGGGATAAGGCATTGCTAAAGGTTACGTGCATCTTTAGCTTAACCAACTCAGTACCTTTCTAAAAGTTTGCATGTAACTTCCACTTATATGTTTCAAGGCTCATTATTTGGCAGAGAATTCAAAAAAATCAGAATTTCACTTCTCTGCTAGAAGGCAGAGACAAGGCTGAGTATTTCATTTATCTGCCAGTAATGTTGCCGTTACATGTTTCATAGCTCTGTTAATATGCGGTAGAGTCACGAGAAATATGGTCACTTGAATAAACAAGCATGTAAAGTTCAGAGGTCAATATATGCATTTTATTGCTCTTATTCAGCAGAGGATGTGTATACATTTCTTACTTTTCAGCCATCAATTACTTACTTTCTGTAACTATAATGCCATTTCTCTTGCCTTGTGCTTAGAATGAAAGATAGGTGAATTATTCAAAAACAAAAGGAATGAACGACGATCGTAAGTTATATTTGCATCTGTTAGGAGAGGGGGCTATCCATTGTGCGATTATCGCTCATCCCATCTATTATTGTGCCTCCAGGTCTCCGCAGTTAGCCGAAGTGAAGTCATTGCGACCCTAGAAGTAAAGTGATGTGCGTGTACGTGAGTTGCAAGGTGTATTATAATGTGTTGATTGTAAATTAAGTTTTTGTGTGCTTGGTTTGCATATCATTTAGAGTCGCTCTGTATGACCGTATGGGCCACCATCTTATCTTGGTTATCAGGGTTGTATTTTGCACTGTTTATTTGGTTATCATCGAACTGCACTGGTTATTGTGCTCCGGGCGGGTGGCCCGTAGAGCTGTAAACTCCGGCGGGTGGCCGTTGAGTTGATTTTTTTTATTTTTCAGTGGAGGGTAATTATTGTAAGGCTATAGGCCTGGGAAAATGGCCAAGTTTTAGGGGAAACTCTGTCCGTTTTGTTCCAGGATTTTAAGGAAATAGTAACACTCCTGATTTTAGGGTTGGGGGCCTTACAATTTGAGCCCCCATAAGTTCAGTAAATCAAGCAGCCGTGTTCCATCATGGGACGGCGGTAATGTCTCCAGTCAAATTTGAAGTCTTCCGTTGCTAATTTATAATAATCAGTGGTTATGTTAGAATAATCAGACATTAGCAATAGGGGGCGTTACAAAAAGAAAGAAAGTTTATCATTATATAGGTTACTAGTAGATCTGTCAGTTCAGATGAGTGGGTTAAATTTAGGTTGGGTGTATTCAGGTTCGGGTAAAATACGCGTCGGGTGTATTTCGGATTTAGATAAAATGGGCAAATGTTTTTCGTTTTTATGGGTTTTGGGTCAACGCAACGGGTTTGGAACGTCTTTTTAGTGAATTAATTATTTCTTTTTTTGTCAAAATCAAAATCTCGGCATATTTATCAATTAAAATTGTTTGTATTTGATGAATAAGCATTATAATGATAATTCCTTAAAAGAATATAAAAAATGTTCAAACTTTTTGATATGATATATGAATATCATGTACAGATAGACAATGAGTCACATTTTAATAGGTTAACATGTATATTAAAATATTAATAGGTTAACCCGTCTAAAACTTGTTAACGGGTTGGAGTGCTTCGACTCGTTAATTATTTGTTTAATAATTCAATATTTTGTTAATTAACATACTATTACCTAATCATGTATGCTTTATTAATTGCTCGATCCTAGCACGAGCACAAGTTGGTCCATTGTCTGAAACTGACATCAAGTTCAAAACCAATTAGAAGGAAACCAAACAAAAGAGTTTTATAGATGCACAAGATATTACAATTATCTATTAATTATAACATCAAAATTTTAGATTATTACAGAGCAATATTATTTAAAATGCAATAAGGCGTATTCATTTCACTAAGAATATAATGATATGACATTATTAATACTTGACTTATATTAAATTGATTTTCTTAAAACTAAATAGCTACTTCATGCCCATTTTTTAAAATTATTTCATTTATAAGTTGCATATGACGTTATTTTAAGGGAATGAATTTGGAAAAGAATGGGTATCATCGTATAATTTGCGAAGGGATATGATAATTATATAACAGTCCTCTAAATGATTCGTTATAATGAAAAACTATTAAGGGGGAAAAATTAAGGAAAAATAAAAAATAAGAATATAATATTCTGGCTTAGCATATGGGTTCGGGTTGCGTTGGGTTTGACCGAAAAATCTGCGAGTTTTTCGGGTTTAGTTTTTCGATTTTTGCCAAGACTAGTTACTAGTATGATTTTTTGTTTTTGGAAAGCAAATGATTTAAGCAACTTAATGATGCCCCCTTAATAATCAGGTGTATTAAATTACTAGTATGATAATAAAAAAAAAAAGAATTTTGGACAGCAATGTATACATTGTGGTATTGGATTATATACTCTCAACTTTGAATTTAGTTGTTCGTGCACCGTATTATAAACCTATTTACTCTTTATATACACTTAAAAATTGTAGCATTTTAAACATATATACTTTCATACCATAGTGAATTAATTGTATTATATCGATAAAAATACATTCAAACTCAGTCTTGTGTATATAAACAGTAAATAGACCAATAGTATAGTTCATAAATGTGCAAGGTCAAAATTAAAAATATTATCGTCCAATAACCCCAAAGGGTGTTATCATACAAAATCCCTGAAAAATAAGCTTAATTAAGGCTTAAACGTGAATTGATGCTCCTCACGCAATTAAGGCCAACTACTTAAACTTTGTGCGATTGTGAATTCATTTCTACTTCTAATAATGTTTTAAAATACTCATGCATTGCATGATTTATACGGTATTAGTGATATAAAACTTTCATTTGAGTTACTATGTTTTTAATAATATATTAAGTATTTAGAAAAGGTACATATATATGATAAGATATATTTGTGCAAAAATACAATGCTCCTTTAATTATAGCACATTAAGAGCGACATAAAAAAAATCAAATAATAAATAAAAATGAAGCAACTAATCCACAAGAATATAGAGGTCGGTGTGAAAGTAAGAGAAATAAATTAGGGAGACCTTAGGAAGATTTTACCTATCCAAACAGGGGGGGGAAAAAAAAGAAAAGAAGATCTTTAATAAGGCATAATAGATGAATTGATCATCATTATGAGTTTATGACAATTGGCCATACTCGATAGCATATAATTTTGGTTAATTTTATATAGATTTATATAGATAGATATTTAGATGACTGTTTCATCTCTGTTCAAAATGACATACTAATATATGAAATATGAGTAGAATTTTCTGAATTTTGTATATTTAAGATTTAAAATCTGTATTTTACATTCAGATTCTTTAAAGATAAGGATAAATAATGATCAATTATAATAAATTTAAAATTTAATACAACCATATGATTTTACCAATTTAACTCATCCACATATTTATTTGGTTATAATATGGGACACGTAGGCTTGACAATTTCACCAATATCTTATAGGTATTCATTTCATCCAACCGAAATAAACGGATGGAAATCGAAAGGAAAAAAAATTATGGATGAATAGTTAGAGAAAGAGGTGTATTCAAGTCATACATCAATGAAAAATCCATTTGTATTGGTTATATCTTATATTTTTCCCTTTTATTACGTTGTGTGTAAAAATAATCACATACTTACTTCTATAATTATTAAGAAATATAAAATAAATCTTATTTTTATCAATATCTCATACTTAACCCATTTTTTCTCTCTTTTGAAAAATTTATATATTTTTATCATAAATTTGCTAAGATTGTATAAACTTTCATCAAACGCTCACGATTAGATTCACTCAAATTTACCGATAAATATTGAATGAATGGATCTAGTTGAGATATTTTAAGAAATGACAAATAAATTCGAAGAAAACAAGTGAAAGCATATTACAAATATGAATGAAGTGTGTTCTAATACCGTAATCTGAACCCAATTCATCATCATCGTTCCTAGGCTCACCCAAATACAAAGGCATGCAAAGCACCAAAGAATGACATAAAGATGGATATAAGGCACAAACAATGTCCATATATAGCAAGGACTTTATGGATATAGTAATTAGTAACTAATAACCACCATGCATTGCATATATTCTACCAAAACTTTTGTTTTATGTGAGGGTCGAGGTCCAATAAATAAAAAACTTGCCCTATAGCACTCAAAGTTGGTGGTCTAAGTAAATTTCCCACCTCATCATAAAAACAAAATAAAGTAAAATAAATTTAAAAATGGATTAAAAGAAAATGTCTCAGTAAATTGTCATGTGTTTATTTCTGTAGAATATTAGGTTGTTAACGACCTTTGAATTTAGGGTATATAGATTTAGGCTCTTTAAAAATTATAATTTTACTAGTTGTCTCTTTGAAACCATCCAATATAATTATACTATTTAAGGATAAAGCTTTAATTGTTATATTGAATACTCATATATTCTACCCAAAAAAAAGGGCAAAAAGACTCCTAGGTATGAACTTGAGTTTACACTAATAAAATATTTGGATAAATGAGATGAAGGTAATGGTAATTGGTAAGCTTATTTGAACATATTCATCTATATTCCTTTTTTAATATTTTTCTTATTGTTGGTAACCCCCAAAGAAGCTAGAAAAAGGATTTAGGATCCGGTAGGAGGCTTAACAGATAACTATAAAAACTACAAAAATTAGGATCTGGTAGAAGGCTTAACAGATAACTATAAAAACTACAAAAAAACATACTTATTACCTCTTACAAGCCCATAAGGAAAAAGACCATCAAACAATACATGAATGAAAAATACATATATGGAAAAACTTTACATCTTATTAGACGAACAGTAACTTGATTCCAATAAAATAGAAGATTCAAAACTCTAGTACTAAAAACAGCTAACATATTAGACATAGGTTTTGTTCTTTTCTTTGGTAAATTCAAATTTACTAACTTCAATCAACTTTAACCCAGATTGATCCACTTTACGAACTTCAATAAAAAAATACTGACTTCAGCCTACTCCAACCCACTTCAATCAACTTTAAGCCACTTTCAACCAAACTTAACCCATCTACTACTATTTTAATTCTTTTGTATCAATTTTAATCAATTTTATTTATTTATCAACTTATATTTTTCAACGAAAAAAGGGGCTAATAATATAAAAAAATGATCATGCCAGATTTTTTCAATAATAAACGTAATAAGTTTTATGAATTAATTAAGCAGCACCTAGCTAGAGTACGATTAAAAAGAGTAGTACTAGCACCTACAGAAAAGCCTTATACCTGCCAAAACGTTTGTTAAGGTGCGTCTGGAAAAAGGGCAACAAGAGAGCAGAGAAAGTTCCCACATTTTTTCTTCGTTGTTGCTTTCGAACAAAACACTCGACGTTTTTTCAGCCTACCTTTCTTTTTCCTCCACTTTGAATGTAACCAATGATGAAAAATTTTCCCCGCGTTAGATTTCAGTCCACATCCAGGACAACTCCAACTAGGTTTTCTATATTTGATTATTCAGTCTGAAACACAATACACACCATGCGAATCCGAAAATTTAAATAAGTCAACTTAATGCCAATTTTAGTTCAACTAGATCTCAGTATCTCACATCGAATTGCTAAAGATTACGTACATAATTTAGGTATATAATTCTAGCTAAAAAAATGAATCATACTTGAATCATAACTCTATTTTCACTAATAAAATATACACTGAAAGCATATCGATGTATTATGATTGGTTCATTTTATTTTTTTTATTAAAATATTCTATTTTTAAGATGATTTTTTTATGTATCTATTTTATTTGTATATTTCGGATCTGTTTGTTATGAGTATCTTAGATGAGTGGTTACTAAATCAGGCCATGTTGGAGCAGGTTGAAGTGGATTGAAACATATTTGACTAATAGAAAACAGGTTTGAGCATGTTGGGACATGTTTAAAAATATTAGAGCATATTTGGCTAGCAATTAGCAGATTGAAAGAGTTTGAAAGTAGATTTAAGAAAGTTAGAACATATTAAAACAAATTTAACTAATAATTAGTAGATTGATCAAATTGAAGCACATTTAAATAGGTTGAAATAGATTTAATTAATATTTAATAAATTTGAGCAAGCTAAAGTATATTAATCCAAATTAAAATAATTAAAAAATTTAATTAACAGTTAACAAAAATCATACTCTTATAAATATAAACTTTTATAAATTATATTAATATTATATATTAAAAATTATCTATATAATAAATAAATACTAAAAATATCTATATTTCTAATAAGTGAGAGTACACAATATTATATATATGATACTCACAATCAATGCAATGTAGACCCTGAATTGATGCAATTTCACGGCGAATACGTGGCCATTTCTTTGCTCTGTCTCAGCATGGCGACGTGTTTTTCCTTCAGCGCCTCCCTCCTTCCTGGCAACCCTGACCTGACCAGAAGAGACACACACAGGACAATAATAATATAATCTAGTCCATGTCCCTCGTTAATGGCGGATTTCTCCACCTTCTGTCCTCTTTCTCTCTCCCAAAACCACTAAATCCTCTCTTTCTCTCCCCTCTGTTCTCCATTCTGCAGAGAACCCTAGCTGCTGCTGTCTCTTTCTTTAATTCATTCTCTTCTCGATTACCGCTCTCTCGCTGGCAGGTAAGATCATAATCAATTCCCAATTGCAGTCACAATCTCAAAGATCCCTCAATTTTTAAATTTTTGAAAGACTTTTCTGTCTTGATTTGCTATACAAATACTAATCTCTCTTTCTCTCTCTTCCGCCATGCGCGGCAATTTGCCCGACTTCCTCACTACCCCATTTCCCCACTCTCTCACTGTTTTTGTTTAGGTGAATCGTCAGAAATTCATCCGAAACCCTAAATTTTTGTTGCTAAATTTGGTTAAATTCTAATCCCGATTTGGTTCGGATTCGTTGCGGCGGATCTGCGCGAGATGCGCGGCGAATTACGGCGGCGAGGGTCATGATGAGGGTGGTGTGTGAGTGTGAGTATGTAGAGAGAGAATGGGGTGTGCGACATCGACAACGAAGGTGGATGATCTGCCATTGGTGAGCTTGTGTAGAGAGAGAAAAGACCTAATCAAATCCGCCGCAAACCACCGCTTCGCACTCGCCGCCGCGCATATCGCTTACTTCCACCAGCTCAGAACCATCGGCGACTCCCTATGCCGCTTCGTTGAAGAGGAACTCATCCTCGCCAACTCCTCTTCTTCGCCTTCTTCTCCTTCTTCTCTCTCCTCCCCTGTTCTCACTCTTCCCTCTGATGAAGGCAAAACTCCGAAAAAGAACAAGCGTGCCAAGGGGAAAACGGCGTCGTTGAAGGGGGGAGAGAAAGAGAGCAATTCTCACCTGCATTGGTCTTCTGATTCTGAGTTGAGCTCAGAATCCCACCATCATGATCATGATCATGATGATGGGCATATTGAGATTGACGAGGATGATGAAGATGGCATCCATGAAAAGGTGAAGAAAGCTCCGTCTCCTCAACCTGGGATTTCTTACATTCCAACTTCACCACCCAGTAATTATCCTTACTCTTTGGGGTCTTCTTATTATGGTAATCCTTATTATCCTCCGCCAATGAATTCGTATGAAAGTGGTATTAGTCCCTCTTATTATTACTCTGGTTCGAATTATTATCCTGAAAACAATGAGAATTTGTATGGTTCTAGCACCTCTTATACTGCTTACTATATGAAAAAGTCCTCTACACCTGTACCGTCTGTGATCTATGAGGAGCCTAAACAGAATCGAATTTATTCGTATTCGAATTACCCTCCAAATGGGGATAATTCAAATTCTGAACCCAATAAGGGTGCTGGGTATTTTGGGTTTATGATGAATTCGCAGAGAGGGGATAATGGGCAGCAGAATCAACAGCAATGGCGGCCACCCACCCCGCCATCACCTAAGGTCTCTGCTTGGGACTATTTCAACCCTTTTCAGAACTTTGAAGGTGGGGCTTACCCCGGTTACTATTCGCAGAATACAAATGGGTATGGTTCGAGTACCAGCAGCCCTGACTCAAGGGAAGTGAGGGAGAGGGAGGGAATTCCGGATTTAGAGGAGGAAACTGAGAGTGAAGTGATCAGGGAGGTCTACAAGGAGAAGAAGAAACAGGAGGATTTCAGTTTTCCCAAAAGCAAGAATAAGAAGGTGCAATTTGAGGATGAGAAGATGAGTAGCAATAGTAACAGCAAAAAGAAGAGTACGAATACTAATTTTGGTGAGGGGACATCAAAGGGCATTCCAATGCATAATCTGCGAAAGGAGAAGTCAGCTCCGGCCCCAGAACCGGAGCCAGAGCCGGTGGAGGTGAGGGATGTCAAGAGTAACAGCCCTGAGACCATAACCAGCATATCTACGAGTCCGGAGGAGGTGCCTTTGAAGAAGAAAGGAGTGAGCTTTGAGGTGGATAGCTCCCATCTTGACATTGAATCTTCGAAAGCAAGTAGCTTGACAACCTTGTCAGCACATGGCACTCGTGACCTCAAAGAGGTTGTTAGAGAAATCAAGGATGAATTTGATGCTGCTGCAGATTATGGGAAGGAAGTGTCGGTGTTGCTTGAAGTCGACAAGGAGCCCTATAAGTCGAGGAGTACGTTCTTGAAAGGTATGATTGTCAGAGACACTAATAATTGTCGTCTTGATTGTCTGCATTGGGCATAAATTCGTCTTCATATCTTATTGAGGTTTCTTGCAGTTTTAAGCATTAAAATGCTAAAGTTCTTTTTCTGCTGCCAATAGTAAACCATCTCCAATTGTTACCTGTTCTGCAGAATGTGCCGAAATTCAGAATCTGCTCCATTAGAGGTGAAGGTTTATTACTGAGAAAAGACCATAGCGATCAGTAGTTCACTGCTCCATTCACCTTTACAGCTTCCTTTCTCTCTCATCATCTTTGTCATTAGGAAGCCTATCGTATTTAGCTCTCTGTGACTCTGTATTAGTATATATATGCGTGATGCCAAAGCAAAGTTGAAATGGTTAGTGGTGCAGCTGCATTGTAAAGTTTTAGAAATTTGTCACCCACTGTTCTCCCCCCCCCCTCCCCCCTTTTGAATTTGGGTAAGCTCTACTGTCAACTGCTTCATATTTTTGAATAAGTGTGCATACCTAAGCTCTGATACATGTACATACCTGTTCCATTCTGTAAGAGTTTAGTTCTCTGCCTTGGGCATAAATTCATCCTCCTATCTCTTAATTTTGCTTTCTAACAGTTTGAAGCATTAGAATGCTAGAGTCCTTTTTCTGCTGCCAATAATAAACTGGGCTCTCCTGTTGTTACCTGTTCTGTGGGTTACTAATGTTCCGAAATTCAGAATATGCTCCTGTAGTAGTGGTGGTTTGTTAACAGGGAAAGATCATAGTGATCAGTGGTTCAATGCTGCACTCAACTTTTTTAGCTTCCTGTTCTCTACCATGATCTCTGCCATAAGGACGCCTCTCTTGTCTAGTTCTCTGTGACTCTGTGTTAACATATGTGCCTGAGGGCAAGGCAAAGTTGAAATGATTGGTAATTCAGGTGCACTGTACTGTGCTTTAAGCTTTAGAAATTTCTTGCCCACTGTTCTTGTTTTCGTTTTAAATTTAGCTAAGCCCCATTGGGTCAACTGCTTCATTTTTGAATAAGATAAGCGTGGATGCTTGGTGCATTTTTGAATAGGATAAGCATAGATATTTGGATTGTAGCGGACTAAAGCAAAATACCTCTCTAAACTTCCTCTTTGCCGTTTCTATGGAGTAATAGGTAGTCTCTGGTTTTTAAATTTAGAGTCTAATGGAATCAATAATTTTGCAATTCAGGGGTAAGGCTGCTACATTAGATCCCCCACACCCTGCCTAGTGGCAGGATCTTTGGGGTATTGGATTTGGATTTAGATTCTTGGTGCATTCTCTATTATGTTCTTTCTGTCCGATTATACTTTCATTTTGCTGGCAATATTAAAAATGCTGTCTATAGCAATTAATGTAATTTTTTTGTCCTTTCAGTAATATTGGCTACTGTCTGCTCTACACCAATGCCAGCTTCAGATACTTCATTGGGTTCAGCCGGAGGTTATCCTGAAGGTCCTGAGGATGGTTTTTACTCTCGCAGCCTTGCATCGACGCTGGACAAGCTATACGTTTGGGAGAAGAAACTATACAAGGAAGTCAAGGTGTGTTTCTTGCATAATTTTTTCATGTTTCTTGTGTAATGTTTTGATCAAGTTTATCATTTTCGCATTTTAAGTCCTAACTAGTCAAAAAATAATTCTTCTCTTCCTTTCCACCTGCCCACAAGCACATTCTATTCTTGTGCGTTGATGCAGCAGGATTGAAGATGAAGATTCCTAAACTTTTGCTGCTAGTGTATTTGCTAATGAGGACAAATGTGGAGTGAATCCCAATCTATTGTGGTTCATTCGTTGACATGATGTTTAACATAGATTGAGTACAACAAGATTTCAGATTGATTTGCTGATAGTTTTCACCATGCCTTAGAACTTCTAGCCTTCTGTTTTTGACTGTTCTTCATATGTTAAAAGTTTGCTTGGAATAGCAAACTTGGCATGAGCTTTTCAACGCTATCTGTTATATGCTGTGTGTACTTCTGAGATTTTTTTATCCCATTGATTTTCACATATCCTCCATTTGCATAAGGATTTTAGATGTTTACATTGTACTGTTCTCCTAAGTTCTCGTTCAGAAACTCGGTTATTTTTAATATATACACTTCTTCTGTTTGTGCTTCATAATTTTAATACACTTCTGTTACATTCTTACTCAATCTGTTTAGGGCATTGTGCTAATTTTAGGATGAGGAAAGGCTCAGGGTTTTATATGAGAAGCAGTGCAAGAGGCTGAAAACTCTGGATGACCGAGGTGCTGAGGGTAGTAAGGTTGAAGCTACTCAGGCTTCCATAAGAAAATTGCTGACCAAGATTAATGTCAGTGTCAGAGCTGTAGATTCTATATCAAGCAGGATACACAAATTGAGGGATGAAGAGTTGCAACCTCAGCTGAAGGAATTGATTTATGGGTACGAAATACATTTACGTGCCCTATATGCAATTTATCATGTTGTAGCAAATGCCATACTTCATGCGTGGGAACTTTCCATAATTTGATGGATAGGTTCATGTTAGAAATTTTGGGTATTTTTTTGACCATTGCCTTCATGCCTACTCAATGTATTTCTGTTTTCTCTTTAGCTATCCCTGTGGATTTAGGCGTTTAACATGGTACCATTGGTGTCATATAGCCTTTGATTACCGCTTGACACTGTCACTTCTGGCTTTTTTTATCATTATAACCGGTTTCGCTCATCCCAGTGTGTAGTACTCCGATATTGGTCATCTTTAATAATACATCCTGTGCTTGCTATGACCTGCCAATTTTATTGTTGCATTGATGTTCCTAAATTCAAAAAGCATTCTCTCCTGCATAAGTTCCTTTCTGGAATATTGAAAAGCTGTCATATGTCATGTTGTAAAATTTGATCATGAATTTATTGTGACTTTTGACATGCGAGTCTAGAATCCCCCCCCCCCCCAAAAAAATTGCAGTGGCAGAATATAGAACAGGATTCTATATTTCTCAACAGTTTATTTGTTTGAAAAACAAGACAATTTGGATTAGGAATATAAGTTAAGATATGTTGTTTATCAAGACAATTTGAATTCCCCCTACCAATGTAACTGATTTGCTATGCTGACTACTCCATGATGTTCTGTTACATTTGTGGATAAATTCTGATTCTAACTTTTCAAAAGATGACATAACTTTTCTAGATTAAGTAACAAATTATTCCCTGCAGATTGAGAAAAATGTGGAAGCTGATGCTGAAGTGTCACCAAAAGCAATTCCAAGCCATCTTAGAAAGTAAAACTCGTGCTCTCAAAGCGAACACGGGCTTGCGAAGAGATTCAAGTGTGAGGGCTACCATCCAGCTTGAAGCTGAGCTGCTGAAATGGTGCCACCGTTTTAGTAACTGGATTGAAATGCAGAAGTCCTATTCGGAAACTTTGAATGCCTGGCTCCAAAAATGCCTTCACTATGAACCAGAAATCACAGCAGATGGTGAAGTACCCTATTCCCCTGGTAGAATCGGAGCTCCGCCTGTCTTTGTAATATGCCATGATTGGAAGCAGGCAATGGAGAGAATATCAGACTCAGAGGTGCAGACTGCAATGCGGGATTTTGCCACAAGCCTGCATCAGTTGTGGGAGAGGCAAGATGAAGAACAACGTCGTAGATTGAAAGCTGAGAACATGTACAAGGATTTTGAGAAACAGATACGCGCTATCAGGATGGAGAGGCAAAAGAGGGGGCATCATGAGCATGATGACACCTTGTCAGACAAGACTAGCCTTTCGATGGTTGCTTCTGAGAGTGGAATCTCACCTCTCGATGATCTAAAGGTGGACTTGGATTCAATGAGACAGAGGGTAAGGCAGGAAAGAGCGGGCCACAAGGAAGCTGTGAAATTGGTCCATGATGCAGTCTCTCGAAGCATACAAGCCGGTTTAATCCCCATCTTTGAAGCATTGGAGAATTTTACCTTGGAAGCGACTAAAGCTTTTGATGATGTTAGGCTAGAGCCATAGTTACAAGGTATGCCTCTCAAATCGCTCAGTTGGAAACTTTACACTAGTATCACCCCAATTCACTCTTATCTAGGCATCAAATCACTCAACTCTGAAATACGTATGGCAGGGTTAGTGGGTGTTTCTGATAACTATGATGGCATCTCACGAGGAACATATACTAATTGGGTGGTTAGGGTAGCCGGTAGGGTGGCGAGGAGGGACTGTTAGATACCCTAGGTATCGGTGGGTAGAGGAATAGGGTTGCAGAAGGGAGATGCTTGTTTCATGGGTTGGTTCACCACGTTGCGAGCCTGTGCTCATTGTAGTTCTGCAACAGAGCAGAGTTAGGATAATCTCTGTACAGAGTTTTGTTTCCATTGTTTTAATCCGTTTGGATCAATGTGTTGTGACATGTTAGCATAGAGGGGGAAGCTTGCCGGATGTAAAATCTGTAACATTGTTGTTCTTATTGATCCATACCCTTAATGTTGTTTTTTTATCACTAGTAATCAGAATTTTGTGCAGTTTGCGTGGGGCTTATTTTGTTACTATCTGATTTATTTTTGCTGCGTACTTTCACCCCCCTCTTTGAATACAGAATTGGTAAATAAGTCAGTTCTAATTGCCCCATTTAATCAAATTAACTTCCATGTCGATTTTGAAAATGGTTTAAATTTGCTCAAATGAGTCGGTTCAAATTGACCCATTCAATAATCGGATGGTCATGGCGGTACCATGTAATGATAGGGACCCACCTTGGGAGGTGGCTGTGGTGGTGGAGAATATCGGGGTTGGGTAGCTGATTTCGAGATCCTATGGTTTGGGTGGTTGAGGCGGCAAATATTGTGGCGCATAGGGTGGTGAAGTGGATGTGGATGGTGGCGCGCGGATCACATGCACCACTACAGCCCCCCCCCCCCCAAAAAAAACCAGCCAACCCAAAAAAAAAGGTTATTTCCTGATGTAGTTCTTTTGTTCTTTTTTTGGGGGGGGGGGGGGGGGGGGGGGGGGGGAGTACGTTTCTGTGTCACGTTTCTGTTTCATCTTGCGATTGTCAGGTTACTCAGGCAAAAAGAAGCCCATTCATGTGGACTTTCAGTCAAATTCGATTTGACTCATATTTATCTCACTAATTTTTGGTCAGTTTCAAATCATGTTGTCGTGGCAAGTCAACTTTTCTCAGTTTAAACGTATTAGTGTATTGGCATTGCATACTTGCTGGGTAGAATATTTACATTTGCACCACAAAAGTACCCTAAAAATACACTAATTCAATATGATTGGTTCATTTTAACTTTTATCCTTAAAATCTTCCTATGTTTTTCATATGACCGCCATATCATACTGGTGTAAATTTACTGTCCATTTTATTGATGTATTTGGAATAATAGTGCATTATAGGTTATATATATATATATATATATATATATATATATATATATCTATAT
>JACYFF010031954.1:12212853-12228083 GCA_017589665.1 Selenicereus undatus | reverse complement strand
AAAAGGGTAAGATGGTAATTTTACTGGAATAGGCCAAGTAAATTCCCGGTCCTAGGGTCGCTGGGCCCTAGGCAGGCCTTTAGGGTTACGTCTTGGGCCCCTTGGAGTGTTACCTTGCGGGTGAGTATAGGCTGGCATTCCTAAGGATTCTTGGCCTGCATATGGGCCTAGTTGATTGGGCAGATCCCAGGGCCAGGCCCAAGAGGCAATATCTGCGTTTTTCCCAAATCACTTAGCCCCTCACATCTTACCTGATCGTTGAGCCCGGCAGATAGTCAGGTGAGATGTGGACCCAGGGGTTTTATCATCCTAATAACTCTACTCACCGGTATCCGGGGGAGTGAGATAGGCACATTATGGCCACCTGTCACGCAGCAAGGGATTATGGGGATTCGCACCCCTAGGTTGGACGGTTGCTGCAGCTGTCGCACATAGATGCATGGGGGTTCGGGGTGAGAGCTGCATATGCACAAGGTAATTATGATCTAACATAAAAGGCGATTGAAGGAACGTAGTGTCCCACAACCTCTGTCGACCTTCATGTCTATTTCGCTTGCTTATAAATACCCCATTGTTTTTGTTGGAGATGGTTGCGATTGCAATTTTTGAGGAGACAACAAACCATCAATTTGAGTCATCATGGTTTTCCCTCTCATCCGCAACACCAGGGAGATGGCACTTTACCTGAGGGAGACGCTCGGATGGCACCGAAGGAATGCATCGCGCCCCCCTCGCCCTCTCCCCGAGGGCTTTTCTGGGCTATGCCCGGGCTTTTCCTTGCCTGAGGCTGAACTTGCCGCGACGGAGCTTGGACTCCCTGAAATGGTTCAAGCGACCTTCTACGCGATGCTGCTGAACGATGCTGACGAGCTGGGCGCGACTCATGAATTCACAGGGGACGAGATGAAGTCTGTACTCATGGATCTGAGGTGGTCATCCTTCAAAAAGTGGATATACTGTATGGACGATATTTTGAGGGCTGCTCAACAGAATCGTCCGGCTGACGAGATAAATGTCTCGGACGTTGCCGACGTCCAGGGAGGAGTTTCTGACTTAGGCGGCCCCCCTTCCCCTTCTAGTGATGAAGCCTAACGGCCTTTTGTATCAATGTGCGCCCTTCAGGGTGCTTGCCAGGGGCCTTTATGTAATGAAACCTTGCTTTCTTTCTCGCATCTGTACTTGGTATTCCGTCTGTCGGGCCCCCAGGCCGTGCTCAAGGGCCTTAGCCACTGGAGGTGCTAAGAGCGTAGCGACCGGCCGTGAGGCCGTGCTCGATGGCCCTTAGCCCCTGGTGGGGCTAGGAGGGTAGCGACCGGCCGTGAGGCCGTGCTCGAGGGCCCTTAACCCCCAAGGGGGGCTAAGAGTGTAGCGACCGACACTTGGCCGTGCTCGAGGGTCCTCAGGTCCTAGGAAAGCTAAGAGCGTAGCGACCAGCAATTGGTCGTGCTCAAGGGGCCCTTACCCCCTAGGGGGCTAAGAGCGTAGCAACCGGCACTTGGTCGTGCTCGAGGGCCCTCAGCCCCTAGGGGGCTAAGAGCGTAGCGACCGACATTTGGCCGTGCTCGAGGGCCCTTGGCCCCTGGAGGGGCGAAGAGCATAGCGACCGGCCGCAAGGCCGTGCTCGAGGGGCCCTTAGCCCCTAGGGGGTTAAGAGCGTAGCGACCGGCACTTGGCCGTGCTTGAGGGCCCTCAGCCCCTAGGGGGGCTAAGGGCGTAGCGACCGGCACTTGGCCGTGCTGGAGGGCCCTTGGCCCCTGGAGGGGCGAAGAGCGTAGCGACCGACCGTAAGGCCGTGCTCGAGGGCCCTTAACCCCAGGGGGGCTAAGAGCGTAGCGACCAGCAATTGGTCATGCTCGAGGGGCCCTTACCCCCTAGGGGGTTAAGAGCGTAGCGACCGGCACTGGGCCGTGCTCGAGGGCCCTCAGCCCCTAGGGGGGCTAAGAGCGTAGCGACCGACACTGGGCCGTGCTGGAGGGCCCTTGGCCCCTGGAGGGGCGAAGAGCGTAGCGACCGGCTGTAAGGCCGTGCTGGAGGGCCCTTAACCCCGGGGGGCTAAGAGCGTAGCGACCGGCACTTGGCTGTGCTCGAGAGCCCTCAGCCCCTAGGGGAGCTAAGAGCGTAGCGACCGGCACATGGTCGTGCTCATGGGCCTTTAGCCCCAAGGGGAGCTAAGGGCGTAGCGACCGGCACTTGGCCGTGCTCCAGGGCCCTTGACCCCTACAGAGGCTAAGAGCGTAGCGACCGGCACTTGGCCGTGCTCGAGGGCCCTCAGCCCTTAGGGGGGCTAAGAACGTAGCGACCGGCACATGGCCGTGCTTAGGAGCCCTTCACCCTTAGAAAAGCTAAGAGCGTAGCGACCGGCACTTGGTCGTGCTCCATGGCCCTTAACCCCTGGAGGGACTGTGGCCGTGGCATCCGGTGCCTAAGCCGTGCTGAGGAGAGCCCTTAAGCCGTGGCGATAGTGCCTGGCCTTTGAGGGACTTCTGGAAGACCGGAGTCAGTCTAGCTCAATTTCCACTTACTGGTGACGTGGTTAGCCCGCAGGGGCCACGTGGCATGCATTTTGAGGAGGCGTGGTTGTCGAGGCGCGTTGGAGTATGTGAACCGCCTCTTGGCTCTATATAAGGATGAGGTCCTTTCCGCCTTGACCATTTGTGCCATACTTCTACTACCCATTAGAGAGAGAAAAAAAAAGGTTCTAGAGAGAGAGGCTTTGACATCCTCCTCCTTCCTCCTTCCCAGATTGCCTGGCTGCTTCCAACCAAATCTCTACTTCCTCGACATCCACAGGTACACGCTCGCCCCTTTCGCCGCATTCTTTGTATGTTATGTCATCTTGCACATCTAGTGGGGGCGTCTCCGAGGAGCAGGTTGGCCCTCTCATGGAGGGCCGGCATCCGCAACTCCCCAACCTCTCGGCCCTAATTGATGGCTGTGTGGTGGCTGGACTCCCCCGAAAGAATAAGCCAAGGGAGCCGAAAAAGGTCCCTTATGCCGTACCCATTTTTGAACCTCGCACTCCCTCGTGGTCCAGCTGCGAGCATTCTTCTACCCCTAGTATTTTAAGTCCCGAGGTGACTGTGCCGTACCCGTGGGAGGTTACTATTGCTAATTTTGTGCCCGACTTCCAGGTCCGCGGCATGGCGAAGACGAAGTTAACCACACGCATCCGGACTCCAGACGAGCTATTGGCCGAAGGCTCGATAGGTAATGTTTGTTCAGTTCTTCCTCAGTCTAATGTGGAGGCCCGAGTTGCCTCATCCAGTTCTAGTACGTCCTCTCGACCTGGTTCATCCAGTGGGGCCTCGGGGTGCGGCTCTTCATCCGAGTCGGCATCGACAAGCTCCTCATCTGAGTCTTCAGGTCCGGGCGATTCGGGGCGCTCCCGTCGTCACCGTGCGGCGCCCGTAACAGAGATTGTGGCCGAGGGGCTGGAGTTTCCCGGGGCTCCAACCCGTTCGGACCTTCAGGACGGACCGGGAAGTCACTTCCCCGACCCGCGAGTAATTTCCAAACTCAAGAAGTCGACACTCGACAAGCAGTACCTCCTGCCGGTCGAGTACTCCTTCGTAATGCCCGAGCCGGACGACACAGTGAACGAGCCGCCTGCCAATTGTATTGTCGTGTACTGAGCGGCCCTAGATTATGGCCTTTGGTTTCCGTTACATCCAGTAATCAAGGATATTCTCAATAAGTATGAGTTGGCGCCCGCTCAAATTGTGCCGATGTCTTGGCACAACATCTGCTCATTTGTGGCCACATGTGAACTACGGGGTTTGACCTGCTCGGTGCGTGCGTTCAGTCTGGTACATACGGTCCAAATGGCCCCTAAAGAGACCGGGGACCTGGGATGGTACTGTTTCAATAACCGATCGGGTTATATGACAGCAATCGAAAAGAAATCCAAAGTTAGATATTGGAAATACGACTTCTTGTTCCTGCACCGGGCGTCGGGTTGGGGCGACGTCCCTGACTGGAATGAGGGAAAACCGGTCCGGAATCCATTTGGGGAGCCTACGGCCGAGGAGCGACGAACCGCCCGATACTTTATGTTTTATATCCGTGAAGATGATCACCCTCGGCCCATCCCAAGATTTATGAGTCAGGCTATTGAGGTCGTGAGAGGTCCAGAGAAGAGAAGGACCAAGTCTAGTGATCGGGAGCCGTTGAACTGGCTGCCGAAACTAAAATTTTTTGCTAATGACTTCTTTCTCGCCGCGGCCGGTCTTCTAATCCTTAAAAATTTTACAAAGGGTACTCAGTTGTCCCGGCGTGCTTTAGTTCCGCGTTTTGTGCTGACCTGACCTGTTCATCTTTGTGCAGATCAAGCGAGGACCAGACTGACGGTCTTTGAAACCGGGGATGCGACGGCCGAACAAGTGGCTACTGCCGCCGACCGCAGGAGGGAGGAGGAGAGGCAACTTGCCGTCGTCCAGCAGGCTAGGAAGGTACGATATGACCCCCTTTGTTGGTTGCCCTCACGTTCACAGGAGATAACTTTACCTTTTGCAGGCGCCCTCCCTTGGACCTCGCGGGAAGAGACTTACCGTGAGTCTGCCTCCTCCGCGCAAGAAGCCGAGAACCGAAGAGGTGACCGGGGAAACTGGTAATGAAGTCAATGCTCAGGCCGCAAGCTGGTCTTCTGGAGAACGGGTGGCTACCGAGCAGAGACACCATACACCTCCTCGAGGCACTGGCACTTCCCCCGCAGCTCCGACCGGCGTTACCTATTCCTCTCATCCCTCAGGGAGCTTCATCAAGGCCGACCCCACCATTCGCCTTGCCCTTGTCCAAGACATCATTAAATCGTGGGATATGTCGGCTCCTGGTGTCTCGGATCCGCCGCCCGTTTTCGTGGAGGAGATTGGCATGGCGGAGGCTTTTGCCCGAGGTGTCAAGGTCGTGGCCGAATGCCGACGCCTAGAGGGGATGGTAACCAGGTATCAGTGTCGGTGTGAATGGCTTCAATCGGACCACGCGGCCTGCGTGGCTGTAAAAAAGGAGGTGCAGCAGAAGCTGGAACAGGCTGTAGCTGACACGGCCAAAGCACAAGAGCGGGGCTACCAGCAGGGCCATTCCGATACCTTGGCCTATCTCTGCAAGGTCTTGCTAACTCTTGCGGGAGAATTTGATGACGACCGTTACTTCGAAGCGTATCTGAAATATGTTGATGAGCGCGAGCGGGCCGTTGCTGAAGGCCGCGACCCGGACGAAGTGGAGTTCGTCGCTCCTTCTGAGGGCGAGGCCACTGCTGATGAGACCACACATCCTCTGGAGGTAGCCGGTCTTTCAGAAGAGGATCCGGCAGATGACAATGAGCCTGATGCATAGCCGGCGCTACTTTGACTATTTTGCCTCGCCCTTTAATTTTTGATTTGCCTCTGCTCCGGCTTGTAGACAACGTTTGTTTTAATAAAAAGGATATGCTTCTCTTGGCCTTTTGTTTGTGTATGTCTCATTTTTTACTTACTCGTATGAGGGTGGCCCTTAAACAGAAGGGCAAGACGCGCGAAAGGCCCCTAACCTGAAAAGGGACCTAGAGTGCAGCGACCGGCCGTAGGACCGCGCTCAAGAGCCCTTAACACCTGGAAGGGCTAGGAGTGTAGCGACCGACGCATGGCCGTGCTGAAGGGCCGAGCGTAGCGACCGGCACATGGCCGTGCTCAGGGGCCCTAGGCCCCTGGGGGCTAAGAGCATAGCGGCCGGCCATGACGTCGTGCTTAAGGGCCCTTGCCCCCTGGGGGGACGAAGAGCGTAGCGACCGACCGTAAGGCCCTGCTCAAGGGCCCTTGGCCCCTGGAAGGGCAAAGAGTGTAGCGACCAACCGTGAGGCCGTGCTCGATGGCCCTTAGCCCCTGGTGGGGCTAGGAGCGTAGCGACCGGCCGTGAGGCCGTGCTCCAGGACCCTTGGCCCCTGGTGGGGCTAAGAGCGTAGCGACCGGCCAGGAGGCCGTGCTCGATGGCCCCTGGCCCCTGGAGGGGTTAAGAGCGTAGCGACCGACCGTGAGGCCATGCTCGATGGCCCTTGGCCCCTGGAGGGGTTAAGAGCGTAGCGACCGGCCGTGAGGCCGTGCTCGAGGACCCTTAGCCCCTAGAGGGGCTAAGAGCATAGCGACCGGCCGTGAGGTCGTGCTCAAGGGCCCTTAGCCCCAGGAGGGGCTAAGAGCGTAGCGACCGGCCGTGAGGCCGTGCTCGATGGCCCTTAGCCCCAGGAGGGGCTAAGAACGTGGCGACCGGCCCTGAGGTCGTGCTCGATGGCCCTTAGCCCCAGGAGGGGCTAAGAACGTAGCGACCGACCCTGAGGCCGTGCTCGATGGCCCTTAGCCCTTGGAGGGGCTACGAGCGTAGCGACCGGCCGTGAGGCCGTGTTCGAGGGCCCTTAGCCCCTAGAGGGGCTAAGAGCGTAGCAACCGGCCGTGAGGCCGTGCTCGATGGCCCTTAGCCCTTGGAGGGGTTAAGAGCGTAGCGACCGGCCGTGAGGCCGTGCTCGATGGCCCTTAGCCCTTGGAGGGGCGAGGAGTGTAGCGACCGGCCGTGAGGCCGTGCTCGAGTGCCCTTAGCCCCTGGTGAGGTTAAGAACGCAGCAACCGGCCGTGAGGCCGTGCTCGATGTCCCTTAGCCCCTGGAGGGGCGGAGAGCGTAGCGACCGGCCGTGAGGCCGTGCTTGAGTGCCCTTAGCCCCTGGTGAGGTTAAGAGCATAGCGACCGGCCGTGAGGCCGTGCTCGAGGGCCCTTAGCCTCTGGAGGGGTTAAGAGCATAGCGACCGGCCGGGAGGCCGTGCTCATGACACCGAATGCAAAGAAAAGGGCAAGAATAGTCATTCCCAAGCACTAAGGAGTAAATTACAGCTTAAACGCGGTATTTCCTTAGATTGCTGCTGTCCCATGCCCGGGGAACAGGGGTGCCATTGAGAGTTTCCAGTCGAAATGTGCCGGGACGAATTTGCGAGACGACCTTGTAAGGCCCTTCCCAATTGGCTGTCAATTTGCCATGCTCCGTTGCACGAGCAACGCTCTCCGTGCGTCTGAGTACCAAATCCGCGACTCGGATGGGTGACATCCGGATTGTACGATTGTGTATTTGTGCTATTCGGAGTTTATAGAGGGCCTCTCAGAGCATGGAATCGCCGCGGATGGAGGGGAGGAGGTCCAGAGCCTCTCGTAGAGCCGCGTTGTTTGCTGCCTCTTGAAATGTAGTTAGTTGATGAGTATGAAGGGCCACCTCCACGGGGAGGACGACCTTAGAGCCGTAGGTGAGCATAAACGGGGTCTCTCCGGTGGCAGTCTTTTCGGTGGTGTGGAGGTTCCACAGGACGTCGTGCAGCTCGTCTGCCCAGTTACCCTTGGCGTCATCGAGTTTTTTCTGAATACCATGGAGGATGGATTTGTTGGCTGCCTCGGCCTGTCCATTAGTCTGGGGATGCGCCACAGCCGTGAAGCGAGCCTGACACCCCAAGCTACTGAGGTAATCGGTAAGCTTGCTGGTATCGAATTGTCGGCCATTGTCGAAGATCATTGTGCGGGGGATGCCGAATATGGTGATAATATTTCGCCAGATAAATTTTCGCACTTCTGCGGTGGTAATTGAGGCGACGGCCTCAGCTTCGACCCACTTGGTGAAGTAGTCTACAGCCACAAATAGGTATTTACGCTGGCCCGTGGCCCTGGGAAGGGGTCCAAGGATGTCCATGCCCCAGGTGGCGAATGGTAGGGGGCTGACAATCGGTGTCATGAGAGTGGAGGGGACGCGCTGAACGGGCCCGAACCGTTGCCATTTGTCACAAGTCCGGACTATCATCATTGCATCTTCCCGTAGACTGGGCCAGTAGTATCCGGTGCGGAGAGCCGTTACGGCGAGCGCCCGCCCGCCGAGGTGCGAGCTACAGATGCCCTGATGCAACTCCTCCAGAATCTGCTTTCCCTCCGCTGGGGGTATGCACCTCAGAAGGGGTCGGGCAAAGGAACGCTTGTAGAGAATTCCTTCGTACAACACGAACCAATTTGACGGCCTCTTGATCTTCTCTACTTCTTTGGTATCTGTGGGCAACGTGCCATCAGTGAGATATGCACAAATAGGTTCCATCCACGTGGAACTCCGGTCCAGCCATGCCACCTCATGCAAGTCGATACTCCTCCCCATCAAGGTTTCCCACTGAATGTTCTTTGGCTGGCCGTCATCAGAGGAGCTCGCTAGCTTGGACAGGGCATCTGCCTGCCGGTTCTCTGAGCGAGGGATGTGCATGATGGCAAAGTGCTTGAGCAGCTTGGTGGCCTCACGAACCCTCCTGACGTATGCGGCCATAACCTCGTCCTTTGCTTCATAATCTCTGTTGAGCTGACTAACGACGAGTTGCGAGTCAGAGAACACCCGGACGTGATCAGCCCCTGCGGTGTGACAGAGTTCTATTCCCGCAATGAGGGCCTCATATTCTGCCTCGTTGTTGGACGCCTTGAACATGAACTTGAGGGCGTGCTCGTAGCGTGCTCCGGATGGACTTTCCACAATGAGACCGGCCCAGCTACCCTCCTTAGTGGAGGAGCCGTCGACGTAAAAGTTCCATGGGCGCGGTTGGGAGTTTTTCCCCACAGGTGCCTTACATTCGGCAAAGAAGTCGGCCAACGCCTGCGCTTTGATGGATCGTCGGGGCTCAAAGGCCAAGTCATAGCGCGAAAGCTCCACAACCCATTTCAGGAGGCGGCCTGACGCATCCAACCTCTGAAGGACGCTTCTAAGGGGTTGGTCAGTTAGGACCAAGATTTTATAGGCCTCGAAGTAAGGCCGCAGCTTTCGACTGGCCATCACCAAGGCGTAGGCGAACTTTTCAATGAGGGGATAGTTTACTTCTGCGCCTGCTAAGGCATGACTTATGTAATACACTGGTACCTACTCCCATACTTGCTCAGCCACCAAGACCGCGCTGACCGCATGTTTTGAAATGGCCAAGTACAAATTCAACACTTCCCCCTCTGTGGGACTAGCAATCTGTGGTAGTCGAGCTAAGTACGACTTTAGCGCTTGAAAGGCCTCGTCGGCCTTCTCATCCCATTGGAAATTATCCCGCTGACGTAGAACACGGAAGAAAGGCTGGCACCGGTCGGCTGAGCGAGACATGAAACGTCCGAGGGCAGCTACACAACCTGTCAAGCGCTGAACTTCCCGTATGGTTTTGGGGGGTTGCATGTCCAGGACGGCCTGAACCTTGTCCGGATTTGCTTCTATACCGCGATGACTGATCATAAAGCCAAGAAACTTTCCTGACCGCACCCCGAAGACGCACTTTTTGGGTTGAGCTTCATGTTGAACGCTCGGAGAATCTCGAATGTTTTCCGTAAATCGGCTGGGTGGTCGCTCTGGAGCTTGCTCTTGACGATCATATCATCCACATATACTTCCATGGTCCGTCCGATTAGCGGTTCGAACAGCTTGTTGACGAGACGTTGGTAAGTGGCCCCTGCATTCTTTAGGCCGAAAGGCATGACTTTATAGCAGTGGAGGCCCCGGTCGGTTATGAACGCCGTCCTTTCCTGGTCTTCGGGACAGAGAGGTATCTGGTGGTACCCTGAGAAGGCATATATGAAGCTAAGCAGGGCGTGGCCGGCCGTAGCGTCCACCAATTTGTGGATTTTTGGCAGGGGGTAACTATCCTTCGGGCAGGCCTTGTTCAGGTCCTTAAAATCCACACACATTCTCCATGCGCCGTTGGGCTTTTTTACCAATACCACATTTGAAACCCATTCTGGGTACTGGCATTCTCTGATGAAGCCGGCCTCTAGCAGCTTCTGGACTTCCTTGTTCGCTGCGACCGCGCGCTCGGGGCCCATGTGGCGCTTCTTCTGAATGACCGGTTTGTGCCTAGGATCGGCATTCAAGTGGTGCTCCATTACTGTGGCAGCTATGTCAGGCATCTCACCGGGGCCAAAAGCGAAAATGTCCTTGTACTCTTGCAGGAGGCAGACGAGGGGTTGACGCTCTGGGTCGGCAATACCGCACCCAAGTTGTACCGTGCGCTCTGGCCGCTCTTCTTCCAAGTGTATATGCTGGACCTTGTCTTCAACCTCTGGCCGATGTCGCGGAAGTTCAACGGAGACGGAGTGAATTACCAAGGTCTCGGGACCCGTTGCGGCAGGACTTTCCTTCACCCTCTTTGTTGTTGTGAGTGGCCCTGTGACCTCGCGCTCCCGGGGTCGTTCGATGAGGGGCTTTATGCTGACCAGGTAACACTCCCGTGCTGTCCGCTGATCTCCCTGGAGCTCTCCCATGGCTCCGTCGTCGGTCTCGAACTGGAGTTGGAGGAGATAGGGAGCGACTACGGCCTTGACCCTATGGAGCGTAGGCCGTCTGAGAATTACATTGTATGCCTTAGGTACATCGAACACAAGAAAATCGACTTCCAAACTTCGGAAACGGGTCCTGTCCCCGAATCGCACAGGTAGGCGAACGGTCCCAGCAGGATTCACCTCTTGTCCTCCAAACCCCAAAACAGGAGTCGTAATGGGAACAACCTCGCGCCCTGGGTGGGAAAGTTTTTGGAGGCATTCCCTCATTATGATGTCCACGGAGCTACCGGTGTCTACGAGGATACGGCGCACGACCGCATTTGCAATCTTCATTTCAACCACCAATGGATCGTTGTGGGGGGTAGCTAACCGTGGGGCATCCTTGCCCCCAAAGACCATGGTGGGTGCCGCGAGGCCAGACTTCTGTTCCATGGTAAGCACCTGTTGTGCGCTCCTGAGCTGTGCCTTCCATGCCGACCGCGTCAGATCCGTCATGTGGCCGCCCACGATGGTTGCCAAAATTTCTGTCGAGCACTCATCATCCCGCGGCTGGGGTGGCTCGGGGTTTTGTTCCTGCCGAAGCAGGCGCGACCCCTTTTTTAGAAAGCGATCGATTTGCCCTTTGTCTGCGAGCTCATGGAGAGCTTTCTTCAGCTCTCTGCATTCGGTCGTGGTGTGGTCGCTCTGTTCGTGGAATTCACAATATTTCTGTGCGTTCTGCGGCCGGGGGGCCATGTTCATCGGAGGCGACCGACGCAGCATCGGATGCCCTCGTACCTCCATGAGGATATTCCTCGCGTCAATGGTGAATCGGGCATCTAGAGTTTCCACTGGCTGCCTTCTGTCCCGGGGAGCGGGGTTCCTTTCACCGCGAGTGAAACCCCTATCCCCCGGAGCCTTCGCCTTCTTGGGGGCGTCCGAACCCTCGGCGTTGATTTCAGTGGCGTGGATGAAGTCCGCGGCCTTTCTCAATGCTTCAGCTAAAGTGGTTTCCTTCTGTTCCGCCAAAGAGAACTTAAAACGTCCGCTCTTGAGACCGTTTAGAAAAGAGGTGTACGCTAAACCATCTTCCGATTCCGGGATTAGGACCGCCTCCTGATGGAACCGTCTGACGAACTCGGCAAAGGATTCCTGCGGCCCCTGCTTGATTTTCGACAAGTGGATGCTAGTTCGTCGTTCTTTGCGACTTGCAATAAACTGACCAACGAATTTATCGTCCAAGTCCTGAAAACAGCCTACGCTCCCCTGGGGCAGACCGTTGAACCACGACTGCGCTACCCCCTTTAAGTTGGCGGGGAAGTAGTGGCAATAAGAGGCATCGTCCACATCTTGGACATACATTTGAGCTTTGTAGACCCCCAGGTGCTCCTCTGGGTCCCCCGTTCCATCGTATAGATCAACCATTGGCATCTTCACCTTTCCGCATCTTGGGGCGTTCACGATCTCTGGGCAGAAAGGGGTTGAAAAAGAGAGGGTGGCTAAGCGGGCGGTCGTTCCCGATACTTTGATGGGAGTACCGAGGTGCCGTTCGACCTCCACCACAAAAGGACTTCTCGTGTCCCCGATGGGCTATAACCCGCGATGCGGGGAGTGGTCCCTCATGCGGAACTCATGGCCGCCTGCTTCCCTCACCGGTGGACTCCGCGCCCGGTCTCGGTTACTGCGACGCTCCGGGCTACGGCGGCGACCGCGTGACTTATCCCGTGTGAGTCGGGAGGTCTGCTTCTGCTCCTGAAGCCAACCGGATTGTCGAGAGTGAGTGGCGTCAGGAGTTGAGGCGGTAGCGGAAGTTATGGTGCGTTCACGCTCGGATCGACAGGCGACATCAAGTGTAGTACGGTCTTTCTGCCGTTCGTCTTGGAGTCGGTTGATTTGATGCGACCTCCCCACACGGGCGTGGCCCTGTGAGCGTAGGGACCCTAGTTCCTCCCGGGGGGACTCGACCCGTGGCTTAAGGTGCCCAGGAGGGTTGGAAGGGTTTCTTGCGCCATTCATCTCCAGAGCCCTCTGGACCTGCTCGGTGACCTGTTTCGTGATAGCGTCCGCCATGGTGGACATGAGCCCTTTGAGTGCGTCCACTGTAACGTAAGCTTGAGGTTCTTGTTGCAAGGCCCCCCTAGCCGAGGGCCTGCCCTAAAACTCTCGCTGGCATCCTCAACCGCGGGTGGCGCAGAAGGACCCACGGCTGGTGCGTTTTCTCTGCGTGTCCGCTCCCGTGTCGCATCGCTGACTACCATCGCTACCGCTCTCTCCCCACAGACGGCACCAATCTGATTCTGGCAGGAATCAGGTTTGTCGTTATGTTAGTGACGTGGGGCGAGATAACGAGTTTATCTGACAGTTGGAGATCAACATGTCGTCTCCCTCGTCTCTTTATGCTCCGACCTGCAAAAAGGGCCATCCCCGGGATGTGGTCCGGGGATCGCCTATCCGACGGTCAAGTCAGTGATCTGTTTCCGAAAGGCGTAAATGATAGTCAAAGTTCACTGTTTTTTCCCCCTTTTCCCGAGAAGGTAGGTCACTATTTATAACCCCCCTTTTGGACAAAAAAGGGTAAGATGGTAGTTTTACTGGAATAGGCCAAGTAAATTCCCGGTCCTAGGGTCGCTGGGCCCTAGGCAGGCCTTTAGGGTTACGTCATGGGCCCCTTGGAGTGTGACCTTGCGGGTGAGTATAGGCTAGCATTCCTAAGGATTCTTGGCCAGCAAATGGGCCTAGTTGATTAGGCAGATCCCAGGCCCAGGCCCAAGAGGCAATATCTGCGTTTTTCCCAAATCAATATATATATATATATACACATATATATATATACATATATATATGTATGTATATATATATATATTTATATATATATGCATATGTATGTATATTATATTATCTATCTATTTATCTATCTCTCTCTCTCTCTCTCTCTCTCTCTCTCTCTCTCTCTCTCTATATATATATATATATATATATATATATATATATATATATATATATACATATATATATATATGTATGTATGTATGTATATGTATATATGCTCATGAATGTTATAGCATAAAAAATATATATATATATATACGGAATTTACAACAATAATACGTATTTAATATCGAAACAACATAGACAAATTGAAAATGGAATTGAATGGATAGGTCAGGGATGTCATGAAGGGCATAACATACACAAACTTAATACAAAGTTAAGAACTATAATATTTGAAAATTCAAAAGTATTTCAAATGGACTAACTACACCTATGACATTGACAATCGAGATTGAGGTCCAAAAGTAAAAGATGAACACGTAGGTTATTTATAAGATTACTGCATGTATACTTTACCCATCACAACACATTGCTGATCTTTTTGGTTGAGTTCCCTTGTTCCATCACACACACACACACACACACACACACACACACACACACACATATATATATATTCATGAATTTCATAACATAAAAAAAAGTTAAATACATATTTAACCATAATAATACGAATTTAATATCAAAACAACGTACACAAACTAATCATGGAATTGAATGGATAGGGTAGCGGATGTCATGAAGGGCATAACATAGACATAAAAAAATATGGAATTAACATGTATACAAATTTAACTTGCCCATATGAAGAAGTCCGTAGTATGTCACCATCTAAAACCCCCCAAAAAAATTGAGATCATAAAACGGTCACAGAAAATCCCAGAATACCAATTCGGTTAAAAAAGTAGGGAGAAATGTACCAGAAGTAAGGGCACGAACAATAGCTCATAGATCTGAACGAAGAATTGAATTCAAGGCCTCGAAAAGTTGCCCGCGAGTAAGAGAACCATCTCTATTAACAAAAATCTATGATGTTCGAACATAATAACCTAAAAATAGTAACCAATCCCCAAAATCCCATATTACAAATCCTCAACTCCCTAGAGCTGAACATATCAATACATACAACAATATAACACGACGAAAATTTCGAAATCTACATAAAAACTTAAATGCATTAAAGCAGGAAGGGCTAAAATGACGAGGACGCTAAGAAATACACCATACCCATCAGATTCGCTATAGAGGGGTGGCGCGTGGACCACACGTGCCGCCGACGAATGAGTCTTTCAACTGCCTTCTTCCTTCATTGACTTCCCAAAACACGGACATGCGCAAATCTTGCTGAAAAATCCACACCCACCCCCTCCACGGCGGCGCGTACAATTACGCGCCCCTGCCTGACTGGCGTGTTGGCAACGTAGATAGTACCGTTAGACTCATCGTCGGCCGATTTGAAACTTGGTGGTGGTGTCTTTTTCAGATGGTTGCACAACGGTGGTTGACAAGGCAGTTTTCCTCATTTGGGAAATTTTGGGCCTCGCTTCGGTAGCTGTAAGGAGCTGTCGTCAAGAGACCATAGGATGCACGGTCGCAGTCGAGAAGGATGGAAGCTGTGAAGAAAGAGTCCTGGCGGTGGTGTTCGAACTGAGAGAGAAAGAAATCTGGAGAAGGAATGATAGAGGCGAAATGAGAGAGAGGGTCGAATGGTCTAGAAAGAAGATGGAGAGTTATCAGGATAGGGGAGGGCCGAATGGTCTAGAGAGATGAGGGAGAGTTATCCAAAGAGAAGAGGGAGAGTTATCTGGTGAGTGGAGGGGAGAGAGGAGAGAGAGAGAGATATCTGGAGAAAGAATGAGGAGAGACCGAAAAGTCTAGAAAGAAATGAAAATAAACACGCCTCGAGACACAAAAACTCTTTAGGACAACTTAAGACTATTCTAGAACAGATTTAAATCTACTGGAATACAACTGGCAGCCTAAAACAGAATGGGTAAAATGGTAACGAATTTACAAAAATAATTTAATATATAATTTGTTATAAGCAGTTTTAATTCATATGGCTATCATTATTATTTTTGTTAAAAAACCAAAATAAAAATATTGACTTTTAGCAATTTACAAAACCAATATATATATAT
>JACYFF010031954.1:12188777-12211277 GCA_017589665.1 Selenicereus undatus | reverse complement strand
CAATGATGGTAGAAGCTCGTATGTTTTCCGGATAAATGGTAGCAACCACCATAAAATTGGGTCCTTGCTCCATCGATCTGGATTACACCCAACATTTGCGCAGTTGTACATTTACGACATTAGCAATGAAGTGTCAAACCTAGTGACTACACTTAGGGCATCTGGTCGTTCTGACTTTAGATTTGACATTGTGCAAAGGTTGTAATAAATGTTAGATTCAGTTAATCCCTATGTCGTTGTGTTCAGAAGAGCTCGCCACATGTTACATAACCATGGTGAGGTTCCTGATTTACAAATTTGAATAATCCAGGCCAGAGAAGGCCGACAATATATTCGACCTACTGTAGAAGAGGTCGCGCGACTAATAGTTGGGGATGGGGCTGAGCACTTTGGACCACGAGATGTCATACTCCAAACAAGGGACGAAACCTTACAGAGAATAGATGAGCATCATCCATCATACATGCCTTTACATTATCCTCTTTTGTTTCCATACGGCATCGATGGATGGAGTGCAGACATTCCAAGAATGACTAACTCCAGTACCTCAAGGGCAACGGTTTCAATGAGGGAATTTTTTGCATTTCGCATCCAAAACCAACTAGGTGAATCCGTGGTTATTAAACAGAGTTGTCGATTGGGCCAACAATTTTACGTAGATGCATGGGCTGCCATTGAGTAATATAGGCTTACATGGTTCGAAAATCATCAAGGTCGCCTGCGGACTGAATTGTACAGTGGCATTCAAGATGCACTTAACATAGGTGATGTTAACGCAGAATCAATAGGGCGAAGATATACTTGACCATCTTCTTTTACGGGAGGGCCACGTTATATGATGCAGCATTATCAGGATGCAATTGTAATTTGTCCTGCGCTGGGGCCTCCTGATTTCTTTGTGACATTCACATGCAATCCAAGTTGGCCTGAAATCACTAACGAGCTATTACCTGGTCAACGATCAGAGGACACACCAGATCTAATAACTCGAGTTTTTAGAATTAAGTTACGACAATTGCTCGATGATTTTAAGAAGAAAAAAATCTTTGGAACAATCATTGCTGGTGAGTTCCTGGCATTGTCAAACACGTATTTTACCTTACAAGTACATTCAATGTACTAATTCCCCCACTTTTCTTTTACAAAAGTATATGTTGTTGAATTTCAGAAGCGTGGCCTTCCCCATGCTCATATTCTCTTAACAGTGGTATCGGAAGATAAGCCCACATGGTCAGAAGATGTTGATAGGCTAATTAGTGCAGAAATTCCCAATCAAGCTATGGACCCTCTAGCATATGATACCGTCGCACGATTCATGATACATAGCCCATGTGTATCATGTTTAATTGACGGGAAATGTTCAAAATGTTACCCAAAAAGATTTTGTAATCAAACCACATTTGATGAGCATGGATTCGCTCAATACCGCCAGCGGTGCACTCCCTAACAAGTGGTCGTGAATGGACGGGAGATTGATAACCAATGGTGGTCCCATACAATAGAGATCTATGCATAAAATATGACGCTCACATAAATGTCGAGTGCGTCGCTGTCCGTAGCGTGATCAAGTACCTATATAAATATGTACATAAGGGACATGGTCGTGCTACTATTATCATTGAAGGCAATACAACACATCGTAACAGTGAGCAATCTCGACCACGTAGAAAAGGAGATGAAATCCATGAATATTTAGATTGTCGCTACGTATCTGCAGTTGAGTCATGTTGGTGGATTTTTGAGTTCAGCTTGCAGCATCAATACCATTCTGTACAAAAACTTCAATACAATTTGCCGGGAGAACAATTAGTCGTGTTCAGTGACAGAGAGGACCTCTTTAGAATTGCTGATGAACCAGAAGTGCAGAAAACAATGTTAATAATGTGGTTTGAAGCAAATAAGAAGTACCCACAAGCTCGACATACCACGTATCTAAACTTCCCCGTGCAATGGGTATGGAATCATTCTTCTAAAAGCTAGATGGTCCGTCAAAAAGGTTATTCAATTGGTCGACTTCTGTTTGCACATCCAAATTGTGGTGAATGATATTATTTGAGAATGCTTCCTACAAAGATACGTGGAGTAACTTCTTTTGAGGATATTCATACCATACGTGGTGTCCTACATCCAACATTTAAGTTAGCATGCATGGCATTGGGTTTGCTTGATGATGATGGTGAATGGCATGCTGCCTTGACTGAAGCATCAACCTGGGCTTCAGGTGTGCAACTACGAAATATGTTTTGTTCCATGTTGATGCTCTTCGAGATTGCTGATCCAATAAAGTTGTGGGATGCACATTAGGTGCATCTAATAGATGACCTGGTACATAGCATACAATGCCAGACAAGAATGTCGCATATAGATTTACCATCTGCCGAGCTCCAGAATCTTGGACTACTTGAGATAAAACGTATCTTGAATAGAAATGGA
This sequence comes from Selenicereus undatus, assembly GCA_017589665.1. Lineage (NCBI taxonomy): Eukaryota > Viridiplantae > Streptophyta > Magnoliopsida > Caryophyllales > Cactaceae > Selenicereus > Selenicereus undatus. Next base: position 12,208,844 of record JACYFF010031954.1, on the reverse strand, counting down.
CGATCACGACAAAGTTTCCCTCCAATGCCACTCCCTTCATTCGAAGCTGCAGTTTATGCAACTAATCGACTTATTATTGATGAACTTGATTATGATACAACTCTGAAAACATCAAGATTTGAAAATTTTGTAAGAGAGTTGAACTCATATCAGTATCATGTATACATATCAGTACTCGATACTCATAACAGAGGTAAAGGGCGGTTGTTCTTCGTATATGGTAGTGGGGGCACGGGAAAGACATATCTATGGAATACTTTAATCTCCAAATTTCGATCAGAAAAGCATATTGTCCTTGTCGTAGCATCGTCGGAAATTGCTTCTTTACTGCTACATGGAGGGAAAACAGCCCACTTAGTGTTTAAAATACCCTTACAACTTGATGAGACGTCAGTTTGTTACTTCGATAAGAGGTCTAAACGTACAGATCTCATCCGTGAAACAACATTGATTGTATGCGATGAAGCACCAATGATGAATCGTTTAGCATTTGAAGCCGTTGATCGTCACCTCAACGACATATGTGATAATCAGAATGCTTCTGGTGGGAAATTGGTCCTTCTTGGGGGAGATTTCAGACAGACACTACTTGTGATTCCACACGGGAGTCATGAATCTATCGTTGCAGCTACGATCCATCGAGCAACATTTTGGAATGAATGTAGTGTTTTGCACTTGCGTATAAACATGCGGCTGCAACGAATAGATGAACCTAATGAGACCATGCCCAATGTCGAAGAATTTGCTCGATGGATATTACAAGTTGGAGATGGCCAAGTGCAAGAAATTGCTATTTTAGATGACGGAGAGCCTAATTGGATTAAGATACCAGAAGAATTCCTCAGACGGAATGAAGACAATGGTCTGCACAATTTGATCACATCAATTTACCCTGATTTTGATACCAAGTACGAAGATTGGTCATATCTTTGTGAACGAGGGATTCTTGCACCAACAAATGATGATGTCGATGAAACACAATCATGTTGTCCATGCTTCCTGGAGATGTGAAAAGCTATTTGAGTTGTGATAGTCTTTCAAACACTAACGATTGTGGTCATTTCAGTGATATGGAACCCCTTGAATTATGGCATTCCTTAAAGATTTCTAGGTTGCCAAATCATTGTTTAGATCTTAAAATCGGCGCGCCAGTTATATTGTTGAGAAGTTTGAATCAATCAATATGGTTGTGCAATGGTATTTGATTGAATGTCAGTAAGTCGGGTGATAGAGTGATTGAGGCCAAAGTAATATTTGGCTCAAAAGTTGGAGAGACTATCCTAATACCCAGAATCGATTTAACATTATCCAATCTTCTAGATCTACAACTCAGAAGAAGGTCGTTCCCTTTAAAACTGGTGTTTGCAATGACAATCAACAAAAGTCAGGGGTAAACTTTGAATAAAGTTGGCGTATACCTTCTAAGGTCTGTGTTCAGCCATGGTCAACTTTATGTTGCACTGTCACGTGTTTCATCTCTTTTTGGATTAAAAGGACTACTTTGTAATAAGAGAGGAGTTCCAGTAGACGTTACAAAAAATGTTGTGTATACGGATGTATTGAACAATTTGCAAATTATTATTATAACATACAGTTTATTCGTTTCACTTATTACATTCCGTCTCTTTGGTTAACCTATTTTCAATCATACCATTCTGGTGTTATTTACAGTAATATACTTCCCTCCATAAATACGTTGTGGTCATTTCTTTATTATCATACCATACTATATACTTTTTTTTTCTAGATTACAGACATGGCATCTTCAGCACATACTTCTATGCCTATATGCGTCATCAACCCTTGCAATAGATCTGTAACATTGATGGTTTGACTCATGCGAACAATGTCTGTTCGGCTATATGGGCGATGGACATTATGGAAAGTTATATTCATGGACCACCAAGTATTGGATTATTGTATTCAATAAAGTCCTCATCGTATACATGTATGATGCTTACGAATGCATTTCATTATTTTATAGTGTGGTAAGATATTCGACATCATAGAAGGCGATGCTGATATTACTCGATGGAGGTCCATACTCAGTGTTGGCAAGGTTTATCACATATCCGGACTCTCAGTTGATGCTGCTACAGATGGCGAATGGAATGTGGTGACCAACCTTTACAAATTGGTTTTCATGCTGAGAACGACACTTCTTGGCGTCATTGAAGAATGTCAGAATATTCCCTACCAGCACCAACCTCCTTTCGTGTCATTCACCAAGGTCCCTCGATGTCTACAGACACTTGATAATGTTGTTGGTACATATTGTTCACACAGTCAAGTTTGCTATCTAAATTTATGCATGCATTTTTTCTGTATTCTTTACAATGTTCTCATTCCTTGTTATTCTATAGACGTCATAGACATAGTAGTAGCTATATATCTTTTGGAAAGGACCAGAGATAGAGGCAGTGCATGGCGGAAAGTTTTACTTTGTGACATGCAGTATGTATTGTCTTTAGTTAATATTTGTTCATATTTATTGTTACATTTCAATTATATAAAGATTAGTACATATGATACATTTGTGCAGGATGCACCAATTGAGACTGACTTTATGATGAGATTTTGCGGAAGTTGAGAGCACCTATATTCAGCAACATTTGGCTGCTGAAAATATACTTCTTGCTTCCAGAGTACACATTAGAAATTATGAAGGTAACTTTACGTCCACTTGATATAATTTCATTCACAAAACTGTTTAATTTCCATTATTCTGATTGTATATTTCAGTAATATGTTTTCTCTCCTGCAATATAACTGTAGGAATATCAGTTTCTACTTTACCCGTTAGTAGATTGCTGATAAACCCAGATATTGAAGCAACAGAAGACTTTGAAGGATGGTATACACAACATGTAACATTAATTTAGGTTTTCTAATTCCATACAACTTATATACACTTGACCTCTCACGTGTTACTTTCCATATATGTATTAGGTACTTTGGCATTTCAGGTGTAATGAAACATTTCGACTTTATGCGTATGACAACATTACGCATGTGCCATCTAGAGAAATTGTTTGCAGCTAAACGGATTAGATTATATGAATATACTACTGCGCCAAATGTAAGCTAAACTTTTATTCAACAAATGTTCCTTATGCTTACATACATTCATTCAATATCACATAATTTCCAAATTTTATTTTATCCAGGTTAGATATTTTAGGATTTTTGCATATATTGCTGAAATCCACCTATTGCTTTACGACGCTTATACTAATTGCAATCAAAGTGCCCTCACTTATGTATTCGCTCTTAATGTACTGTATCACGAAGTTTGACTCAGAAGAGGTTTGCCTCTACGATTCTCTATTGTTTCATAGTCTTTTATGCTTTCCCAAATTGATGTTTGCATTAGTGTAACCATTCCTTTTTAATTCAAAAATACAGATTTATCTTCAGAGTTGTGTACAAGATATTACAGGTTGTAAAGAGTTTACTGTTCTTCATGAGGATGCTCGAATTCTTTTACATACGACCGCTATACAGTTGGATATGTATGCAACACACGTATTCTCATTGTCACTGCTTATCATGTTCACCAAAGTTGTTGTTCCACCGTTGCTTAACCTGTGTTACTATTGTCCACAACCATATGGTAATCTATTGCTCTATGAGATTATAGATTATTACATAGGAAAGCCTTGGGTTTTCATTTTAGAGCCTCCACGCTGGCATGAAGTAGAAACTCCTATCGCTCTTATTGTGTCAGTCAATTGGAAGGAAGAGGTCCATTACATACGACATACTAATGTTAGGTACACCAGGTACATAATGTGTATATATAAAATTCCCTTCTATCATTGTTAATCAAATTATCACTAAATCTTGATTTTTGTTTCAGGTACAAGAGAATGAGGTGAATTCTTTATCATTGGCGTCATAGCTTAACTTATCATCATCCCATTTAACGTGCTTTGTACCAAGTCCACTATCTAATGTGTTAATCATACTTATATAGTCTTCTTCCATAATGATATAGTTTTCAATTGTTAATCATATTGTTTATGCACGAAGTTGCTATATTTTAATTTTTTCATTGGGTTTGTCCCTTCTCTTCACTAGCTTACAGTATTAATTATGTCTACACTAACTATCCCTTTATTTTTTTAATAACATAGCTATCAATTGCCCATTTAAACATGCTCCGTGCTTTTGCACGGGCCTAGACTAGTTAAACAAATAAAACCTGTAGTAAAATTTTCATCACTCAAATTCATACAAAAAAAAAAGTAAAATCCAAATAAGAAATCAGCATAGCGCCAAATCATATCCACAAAATTCAAAACAAAGAGATGGATTGTGATAAAATGGATCAACAGAATTGGAGTTCAAAACAAAGAGATGACGTCACTCCAGGGTGTAGCGTATGGATGGAGATATTATCCAATAATATAATAAAAAATGTAATATCAAGCTGTTACAAACATTAATTTAAACTTTAAGTTGGATGTTTATTTTACATGAAATTAAGCCTTTTTGACCGAGCAATATTATTAAATTGTTACATGATGTTAAGAGACGCAAACACAACACTGGCAAGCAAACATCCACAAGTGATATGGTGAGATAGTACGAACCAATTTTAAACTTGCAATTACCAATTCATCTTGGTTGATTTGATCCCCTAATATCAATACAATTACTAATGGTATTGAAGGGTATATTCGTTTCAAGATTTAGGTATATTGCCATACTATTTGCTGATTATAGTTAATTTTTATTATTAGTTTTAATTGTTAAAATGAAAAGACAATTGATTTATCAGCTACAACTTCATGTTATCAATTCAAATTGAATTTGTCTATGTAAATTAGAGTTTCAGTGACATCTGAGTAATTTAATAGATAAATAAAGCAAAGTTCAGACTAATGTTGATGGAAAGAAAGTTACATTGTCTTCTTGGGAGCACGTGCATCTAGGTGTCATTTAAATACTTTTCCGATGTGTAAATTGTAATTGTCAGATAGATAAGTCCAACAGTTAAGCGCTTACCATGGGTATAATAGTAATTTTGTGAATATTTACTTAATATATAATAGCGACACACAGGCTTCCAGTTAGGTAAACCTAATTCTCCTAACCTATCACATATGACATCAGAGCCTTAAAACTCCTCTGTAAGTTGCATGACATTCTTTACTCATGTGTATTTGCCATGAAGATAAATTTTAATATATCTATACTTATATAAGTTGTGTTAATACATTATCTTAAAATTATGATATATATATATATATATATATATATATATATATATATATATACAAAATAAACCCCTTAAAATTTTAACAGGTGTCATTCCCTCAAAATTTCTAAATAATCAATAGTTTTTATTTTTTTAAAAAGGAGTTAGTCAATTATGAACGGAAGATTTTCTTTCCAAAAAACGATTTCATAAAATTAGTTACAAATTACAATTCAAAAAATTCTCTTTCTAAATTAAAAAAATACAATGCTTTGTAATGATAAAATATTATACTATATCACTTTAATCACAAAAGTTATATTATGTCACTAATACTGCTTTCAATGTGACCAAAAACAATATACTATACTATAAAATTGCAATTTTTGGCAAATAGAGTAGCAAAAAAAATAAAAATAAAGTTGATACATTTCAAACATTATGATGTAAAGTTTATTAATATTTATAACATTGATCAATGAGTTCGAGATGACCCCATTTAAATATTTGGTGATGGTTAATACATCCTTAGAATTTTAATATTCATGTCCACATTGGGTCTTCTTCAGTTTTATATGCAAATACTATGTGTCTATACCATCTTTTATAATGAGTTAGTTGTTTAATAACTTAAAAATATTTTTTCTTTGTATAATATATTTAGATGAATAGTTAAAAAGGAAAAAAAGATGTCTCTCTAAAAAAAAATAAATTCTTACCACATGTTATTATAGTTGTAATAAGTGAAAACTTATTAGAATTTTTTTATTCAAGTTCAAGTGAGTACTAACAAATTTTTGCCCATAAGAATCTCTTCCCTTCAACTTGCACATACTTAGGCCCTACTCTTTTCGTCACTAAATTCCAATTCTCCATCTCAACCAACTTCAACTCACTTCACCAATTTGAATAAAAAAAATACCCAGTTTAAAACCCACTTCAATAACTTCAACCCACTTCCCACTATTTTAACCAACTTCTACCCATCTTATAAAAAAAATATCAATCTACTTCAACCAATTTCAACTCACTCCAACCCACTTTAACAAAAAATACTCACTTCAGCTATAATGAGATCATGTTTTCTTTAACACATATTATTAATTTAATATATGAAAACTTACTAAATTTTTCTAATTTCTAGCATACTAAAGTTCAAGTGAGTATCGATAAATAAAGATATCTTTCATGTAACACATTTTTATTATGGTATTCTTATAATTATTATAATAAAAAAAACTTATTAAAATTTTCATGCTTACCATTAGTTCAAAATCAAACGTTTGTACATATCTGTTCTTCCATGACCTCTTCAATTTCGTGTCAAGGTTCTATTAGATCAGTTTTGTCACCATGTGTCTTTCTTTTTTTTAACCCCACCAAAAAAAGACATTTAATTTCATTTAATTTTTGGGTCCACTTATGCGTTCGTTCGCAACAGATTAATGATTCTCTCAAGACATTTAATTTCATTTATTTATTTTTGACCCAGTAACAATCGTCTACGAGTCAGTATCCAATCGCAAACCGCCACGTACACATCGCGATCTATTATAGGCCAGCTCTACCTTTTTTTGCCCCTTTGGAAAAATATTATAAGCCAGCTCAGCTCACTCATAAACGAAAGTAAATAACAATTTTTTTTAAAAAAAAAAAGCTCCCACTCTCTCTCTCATACTCTGCAACACGTGACTCTCTCTCTCTCTTATAAAACGGCGGCACAATTCCTACAATCAGATCACAATTCATACAATCAGAGTATCTAGGGGGAGTTTCGAGTCGAGAGCTCTCAATTAGTCGTCAATGGCGATCTCTAGGGTTTCATGCTGCTTCGCTCTCTTTCTTCTCGCTTCTGTAGCTTCGATCTCAGCTTCCGATGATTCCGATTCGAAGGAGTTCGTCCTCACTCTTGATCACTCCAATTTCTCCGAAACCATCGCCAAGTATGATTTCATCGTCGTCGAGTTCTACGCTCCTTGGTATGCAGATCTTCCACTGATTCTTACTCCTAGATTCGGTTTTGGTTATTGTGTGTTCTTTTGATTTTGTTTTCGTGATTGATTTCGGTGAGTGTTGCGGAATTAGTGTTGCATGCATTAGAGATAGGCTTAGTTTAAGTGAATTTGGAGAAATTGAGGAGAGTTTTAGGATTGTTGTTGGAAGTAATGAGTGTGGAGGTCAAGGTCGGATTTTTGACCCGTGTAATTGAATGGATCTGTTTGACTTTTATGAGTTGAGTGTATTTCTAGATCTATTTTGTGATTGATTTTGACGCCGATCCTTGTTGATCGTTGATGTTGGAGCTCCCATCTATTCCGTGCTTGCTAGTGTGCTTAACTTTTGTGATTCAGAGAGTTGCAGCTCTTTTATTGAATATGCTAGTATCTCGAGTTACAGAACGTAGCGAGAATGAACCCTCAAAGTTAAGAACTTGGTTAAAGCAGACAGCTTTTGATACAGTCACACGATCCGAAGACAGGATAGAGACATTTTTGTGCGTTGTAATTTACGATGAATGTGTAGATGGTAGAGCTATGAATCTGGAACTGTTTTAAATTTTGTTTAATTTAAGGACCTTTGTCTCGGCTAAAGTAGCTCCCTTTTCCTGTCAAGTCGAGTACACTGAGTTTTTGAGTCTGTGACATGAACAAGTCATTATTCTAATTGGTTAGTCCATTCTTGGGAAGAACATGCAGTACCCATTCTTATTTTATCGTATTAGAAACTAAACTCTTGTTTGAAGCATGACGCTCATTAATTTGAAGGGAAGGATAATAGAAATATGTATTTCTAGAGCCGATTGCATGATGGGATTCTCAGTTGTGGTGGCGTTGTTTGGCCATTGTCAGACAATAAGGAGTTTGATTCGTCACCTAACTTGAATCATGCCTTTTTTTCAATTGTTGTTTTCAGCTAGTTTGCATTTTCCTGCTACAGCATCCATTACAATGTGTGCTTGTTGTTGAAATGATAATCATGTAGTCTGTTTACATAGGTCATAAGAAAATACCTTCTAATGGTCAAATTTTCCATTGTTCTGCTTTTGTAGGTGTGGGCACTGCAAGAAGCTAGCTCCAGAGGTAATTATGGTTTTCTCCTGTGCTTAAAATTACATACTTCAGCCCCCCCCCCTCCCTACAAAAAAAAAAGTCAACTTGATTGCAAACATTTTACGTAGAATGAAACTGCTGTGACAATATTGCTTAGCTGACTTCAATCTTTCCTCCACAAACTGCTAGTATGAGAAAGCTGCATCCATATTAAGCAGTCATGACCCTCGCATCGTATTGGCAAAGGTGGATGCCAATGAAGAATCAAACAGGGAACTTGCAACTGAGTATGACATTAAGGGTTTCCCTACCCTGAAGATCCTAAGGAAGGGTGGAAAATCTATTCAAGAATACAACGGCCCACGGGAGGCTGAAGGGATTGTGGAGTACTTGAAGAAACAGAGTGGCCCTGCATCAGTTGAAATCAAATCTGCCGATGATGCTACTGCTGTTGTTGGAGACAATAAAGTTGTTATTGTAAGTGCATGTTGCTTTATGCTGTAATCTGTTTTACAGTCTTTTTTGGGGTCCCTGGCATGTAATGATTTCTGTCACTCTAGGTTGGGATATTCCCTGAATACTCTGGTGAAGAGTACACAAACTTCACAGCCTTGGCTGAGAAGTTGCGTTCTGACTATGAGTTCGGCCATACAACAGATGCAAAGCTTCTTCCAAAGGGTGAATCATCAGTGGTGAAGCCTACCCTTAGATTGTTCAAGCCATTTGACGAATTGGTTGTTGACTTCAAGGTATGGCAAGTTCTTTTCATTCATTGAAGTTCCTGGACAATGCAGTTGATTTTCTTGTGAAATAATTTCTCCTTTGGTTAATGAATTCTTTTGTCGGTATGCAGGATTTCCACGTGGATGCCATGGAGAAGTTTATTGAGGAATCTAGTATCCCTACTGTGACTGTTTTTAACAAAGACCCTGCTAACCATCCTTATGTCATTAAGTTCTTCAACTCTCCCAATGCGAAGGTATGATTTTCGTATAATTTGTCTTCTATGTTGAATTCACAGTAGTGAGACTTTGAAATGCGCTATGAAGTATGCAATACCAGTACCGCAGTATCATGGAGTACCTACTTGGTGCAGTGGATGAACCTGTGATGTTGATCTTCAATCTTAAATCAGTTTACTGGTTTGAAACAATATTTGGATTTGTGAATGTATAATTTAGTATAATTTGTCTTCTATGTCATAGTAGTGACACTTTGAAATGCCCTATGAAATATGAAGTACCGGTAAGGATCGTATCATGGCTTACCTACAGGGTGATTATAGACCAACGGGCGCTGGATGAACCTATGCTGTTGGTCTTAAATCTTAATCAGTTTATTGCTTTGAAACAATATTTGGATTTGTGAAATTTATATGGCATGATGATCTAGGTTCTTGCAGAGCGAAAAATTCTTAACGGTTTGACTTCTATACCACTTTTGATGTTTTAATAGAAAAAGACCACCTTTATTGCTGTTCTTAATTGGCATGCATTACTTGCTCCTTATGTGGCTTGCTCTTTTTTTGGGGGGGGGGTGGTAAGAAAGGTAATCAATACAACCTAGGCAATCAAGGGGTTTCCTTAGATTATTGTGATAGAGGCTACAAAAGAAGGGCCATGTATAGGACCTTATTCCCAATTACTATGGAATGAAATGATAGACCATACTTCGCTACTTCGCTAGCCAATTAGTTGCATGGTTCACTTGCCTAAAATATGATCAATAATAACATTATTACAAAGCTGAATGTAGGTGTGAATATCTCATATAAACTTGGATCTCCCATGGTGCTTGAATGTGATTTTGAACTACTTGGATCAGAATATTGTTGTATCCCCTCCCTGTAGGCATTAGTAAAACATGTTGTGCTTTGATGCCATTTCTCGTAACTGTTGCTTCTGCTAACAAACAAAATTGACACTGCTCCCAAGTTGAATGCTGCTGTAATAGTAACATTATCCTCATAGACGGTTCTCCTTATGTAGTTTGCTTGTGCCACAGAAGTAATCTTGAACTTTTGGGATAAGATAAGTTTCTTTTTACTTTTTTTCTGATTTGTTATTTCAGTATTTGTTCTATCAGATTTCTCTTCTGCTTTCATGATACGCCTTTGAGTGTTCACTGAATTGGGTTGCTGCAGTGATACAAACTAAGAACTCAGTTTCTTGCAAACAATACATATTGTTACATTCAACTATCTAATTTTCCATGTGCAAGAGATGTAGTTGTTCTTGTTTGATGACGATTTCCCTCTATGAGATTTGTTATTTGTCCACTTGATGTCTGACTATTGTTTTATCTTTTGCCGGCATTAGAGTACTGTTGATAGATTCACATTCTTGGCTTTAGTGCTCTTTTATCTGATTATGGCATTTTCTGGTGTCTATTGGTCTTGAATTTCTCATGCTTCACTATAATTACACAAAAAAGATTTTATGTTGGACAGGCCTTGTTATTCATGAACTTCAGTGAAGATTTTGATTCATATAAGTCAAAATACGAGCAAGTTGCTGGAGAGTACAAATCAAAGGGTATTAGCTTTTTATTGGGTGACCTTGATGCCAGTCAGGGTGCACTCCAGGTATGGCTCCTAGTCTGTTAAGTTCATATTGGATTTTCTTTAGTGTTAATGTTTGTTTTCTGTTACCGTTGGAGGTATTGACTGTCTTTTTTGACCATGCATGAATCTGCATTAACAGTATTTTGGAGTCAAAGAGGAGCAAGTGCCACTCATGATTATCCAGACCAATGATGGGGCGAAATATATCAAGCCAAAAGTGAAGCCTGATCAGTTTGAGTCATGGATAAAGGATTACAGTGTAATACTTCTTTTTACTTTGGCTTCTTATTACTAGTAGTTCTTAATCCTTTTCCCTTTTGGTTTTGTTACTGTTCTGGCAACTTGTATGAGAGAGTCAAGGAATCATAATGTAGGAATCCATCTGATGAATTACACTTTCTTGCAGGAAGGCAAGGTTGCTGCATATGTTAAGTCTGAGCCCATCCCTGAGAGTAACAGTGAGCCTGTCAAGGTAGTTGTTGCAGACACCCTTCAGGACATTGTTTTCAACTCAGGCAAAAATGGTATGGATTTCTGCTTGGATTTCTTTGTTTGCTTCTATTTTACCCAATTCATGCGTTTATGTATTATCTTTTATCATGCACAGTTTTTTTGGAATTCTACGCTCCCTGGTGTGGACATTGCCAAAAGTTGGCTCCAATTTTGGACGAAGTTGCTATTTCATTCGAAAATGATCCAGATGTTGTCATTGCCAAATTTGTAAGATTCTTTGTCCTTGTTCCAAGTATTAAAATAATTTTACTTTTGTTGATAGCTTGACCCTGGAAGTTTGATGAAAATTTGCTAAATCTTCAAAATTCTGCAACAATTTACCTCATTGTTCTTAATTCCCTTGGACCTTATGCTATTGCTTAACTGCCACTTCTGTGTGTGCAATGATGATGACGGACGTCAAAATAGAAGTAATGAACACTGATACATTCATAGGCTCTGATTTTGCTGTGTCTTTATTATATTGTATTGCAACTATCCCTCGGACATTTTGTCATTTTATGGCCCTGTTAGCTGTTTGTGTTAGCTGTTAGCTGTTTGTGTTAGCTGTTAGCTGTTTGATTTAGCTGTTTGCATTAGCTGTTTGCAAAAAAAGTGTTTGGTAAAGTTAGCTGTTTCTGGAATGTATATTTGATAAAATTTCAATATTGGCCCTATGTTCAAATGAACTGCTATGGAGAGGAAAGGTTAATTAATGGCATGGGTGTAATTTTCTTGAACTTTTGGGTAGTATCATAATTTCAATAAAAAGCTATTCCCAAAAGGCTATTAAGATTAGCTGTTTGAAAAAGAGCTGTTTGGGGTAAAACAGCTATTTGAAACAGCTGTTTACCAAACACATCTTTAGCTGTTTGACTTGGTCAAAACAGCTAAAGAGGTGCCAAACAGCTCTTTTTTATCAAACAGCTGATGCAACCAAACAGGGCCATGTCTGTTCATGATAACGGAGGTTTAATTTTATTCTAGTGTTCCTTCTCAAATTTCATTTGCAAGTCTGGCCTTGTGTGACCTATTTACCCTGATAATAGCTACTTGGATCTCTTTGCTTCGTTTTTCTGATTTCATCCCCTCTCTCTCTCTCTGTCTCTGTGTGTGTGTCTTTCTGTCAGAAATGTTGACATAATATCCATTTGGGTCTTCCAAGCTTGAATTTATTGCCATTTGTCCTTTTATTTCTTTTGAACTGCTAGTTTCAGAAAAACCAAATTGAGACTTAGATGCTGTTATGGCAACATGGCAAGTAGTTGCCGCTAGCCTGTGACATGATAGTATTGGACCATGTTCGATTTGTTGGCCAGGAGTATTAGAGTATACTTCTGCATAGTCTCTCCTTTTTCTTTTTTCTTTTTTGGGGTTGGGGGGGGGGGGAATCTGGTGCTAATTTTCTGATCTCCATATGGATGACATGTTGCTTTTGGCATCTATGCCCCCCCCCCCCCGTTTTCTGCAGCTGCTGACTTAGTAAATTTATGACTTGTAATCACAGGATGCTACTGCAAATGATGTTGTGGGTGGTTCTTTTGATGTAAAAGGTTACCCCACTCTGTACTTCAGATCAGCAAGCGGAAAGCTTGCACTATACGATGGAGATAGGACCAAGGATGCCATAATTGAGTTTATCCAAAAGAACAGGGATTCCGCTGTTCAGGAAACAGTGCAGGAATCTTCATCTAAGGACGAGCTATGAGTGAGGTAAAATACTTACCCGGAGTTAGGTTTATTTTGTTCAAGGAACATAGCTTAGGGATACCACAGCTTTCATTGGATACATTTACTGAAGTTTGCATAGCCTTACAAAAAGTGATTCCACAATGTGAAAATGTGATGAGTTGCCTGAGTGATGTGTTGCCTGAGAGCAGGTACTTTAGCTCAGTTTCTTTTATGCTGAAGGCCAGGATTATAAATTTTGTACTTGACATGACAACAAAGAAGCAGCATGCACTAAATATTACCTGAAAGATTTAATTGTGTGAGACTAAGTGACTAATGTGTGCAGCGGTTTGTTTGCAAAATATACTCCATTCGTGCTGTCCACAATAAGATTGTCGCAATTATATGTGAATATGTGATGAATTTTGGAATTGCCTTGGAAAAGAGAGTGGGATGAAAGAGTTCCAGAATTGAAGTTATATATATATAATTCAAATTTCAAGAGTCTTTAAAAAGATAGTTTTAGCATTCGTTGCTTCCTGTGGTGTAGTTATGTTAACAATGCGTCTCTCCCAGTTTCTGCATTTCTGTTGATGTGCTGAATCTGAAAGCGCATTTGATCTGCCCTTCCTGCAGTAAACAGACGTTCATGGCAGAAAACGACACGAACAGAATCCAGTTGACGCTGTTATGTTGATCCTTTGAGTGCTTTGTCGATCGGTGCGGCCTTTCTGACTGATCAACAACTGCAGTGCTTGTCATCCTCGGCATTTGCTCGTCTTCTTTGTTTTCTTCTCTTTTTCTGCCTCCTGACTTTCGGCTTCTTCCCACTGAAATAAATTATAAATGTGAGGCCTGTATGTTACCTTTTCTGGCCTTCAAGAAGCTTTAGTCTTTTGGAGATAAGTTGATGTAGTCAAAAGATGTATCATCAGATAGATCTTAAGTTATCATGGATTTCGGCTTCAAAATAATCTTTAATGATAGACTAATTTTATTTGCTGGCCTAGTTTTACATCTCAGAGAAGCTTTCGAAACAAAGCAATCAAAATCTCTACTGTTTTTTTTTTTTTTTTTCGTTTAGGGCTTCGGCTGTTATACTACAGCGATGTCGATGTCAGATATCAGATACTACATTACGACCAGCGCCTCTCTGGTGGTTGAGGCTTTCAACTTTATGTATAAGGTCAGGAGATCGAGCACTGGTACCTCCCTCTTTACTTTCCATTTTCCTATATGAGGCTCAAATTCAATGTACAACGTGATGGAAGGGAAATTGGGAGAACCGAAACAGAGCCCTAATATGCTGAAGAGCCCAGTTTTGTGCACTGGGTGTTACACCTGAGAGCACATCTGGGGTCCAAAAAACTTGTCTGATGGACTCACAATTATATTTGACCTGAGATTTGGAAGAGGCTAATCTTATTTGATCTTAATACGCTACTAGACCTTGCCTGATCTGAATTACTCCATTTTTTGGTTTTTTTTGGGGGGGGGGGGGGGTTGGTTGCGAGATGAACGGCATGGCATCCGTTCGTGCAATCCAAATTCAGCCATGGAGTACATTGGTTCAACTTCTGTCGTAAATACCCCATCCATATCTGTTCCTCTCCTAAGACTTTGCCCAACAAGGTGGTGGACAAAAGTATTGCCGTCTTTCAGTGTAAATTCCATTTGTGCGGGCTCTACAGAAATCCATATATATGCAACCTTTTCAAAAATAAGATAAAAAATAAAAGGTAAAGCCTTTGCAAAGTGTTGACTATCATCTATACCATGTCAAACTCTGAAAGAAAAGAAATGCTCCTAAAATATGAAGCTCCACTAAAAATTATGGGACGATTGACTGAATTGAGCGATGTTTTGCCTCTTCAGGTGCCGGCAACTCTATGCTACTTGTAGACCAAATAGAGTAGCTATTTCTTCTGCTGCTTGCACGGACCAACAAGCCATCTTCCTCTTCACCTTAGCAACCTCAACTTCCCTTTTCTCCACCAAAATTGTCTTTGGAGGACCTAGAATAGATGTTTACCCAAAAGTGGACCCGAACCCAAATTGACCAAAACCGAACCATACTTGATCCGAAATTTTCTACAAAGTTACTTGTTTTGGCATGACGAGCATATTTGACCACAAATTGGTTGACCCGAAATCGATCTGAACAGAACCATACCCAACCTAAACCTAAGCGAGCTGAAATATCACTTAACCCGAACATGACCCGACCCAAACTTTACCCAACTCGTACTCGAACCGAATGACCCATTTATTAGGTCTACTCATTAGTCCCGAAGTAATCCAGAATTATCTAATCCAAATTTGAAGTGAATGACTTGTTTATTAAGTTGACAAGTAGGCCAATATTGCTTTAGCCATAAGAGTAACTTGTAAGTTGCAAGATATATCTACAAAAAAGGTGCTTTCATAACCAGATGACGGCTATGCATGTGTATCGTACCTGTGATTCAATATATACATTGAGATTTGAGAGGCTGCTAATGAAATTTTTTTTTTTGACAAACATGTATCTTATATGACTTTGTTTTAGTTTTTCCAACTGAAATATGGTATATCCTGAATTTTAATAAATTTCAAAATATAGGGGGAATATTGCCCATTTTCCCTCAGTTTTTGATGTCTAAATTAGAGCTAGTAAAAGCTGACTTGATATAATTGTTGAGCCAAACCAAACATGAAATTAAGTTGATTTTGGTAGAGTTTTTTCAACACATTTAATTAAATGGGTTGATACACTTAATCTGTTAATTAATTAGGCTAGATTAAGGTTGAGAATTTTGATACGAAAAAGTTTCTGTTTAGCTCGTTTAATAAAACAAGTTAAGCAGGTCGACCTGTTTACCCAATTACCATTTTTTTGTGGGGAATTGTGAAACTTTGAGGTTTAATCATGGCCACTGTGTTTGTGGGGATATAGTTCTTGTGAATTTCTCAACCAATTTAAATTTCATATGAATACGAACTCTACCCGATCTAATCCATTTGCTAGCATTAGCCTAGATCCAATTTAACATTGAGCTCGCTTTTATCAGCTTACAAGAACTGAAAAATGGTTGTTGAGTCAGTTCTATTTTTTTCTATGTTTGATTTGTTGAAACCACACTATACGCAAACGTACACTTTAGCATCCCTTTTCATGGTCATGTGGCTTAAGTAAGGAATATTACTCAAACAAGTAACCCTTTCTTGAGGAGAGATCAGAATTCAGATTTCACAGTTTAAAATTAATCCCTTTAATTTTCACCATGTAAAACTTACCCTTTGTCTTCCTTTTTATGAGCGTTTCACATTTTAGCATTTTCAGCTCTATGCGTCGAGTTTTTGAGTTTGGCTTGAAGATGGTCCAGATTGTATCTTCAACCTAGCGTTGGATGATTTGTGTTTTTTCGTAGCACTTGATTAATAATAAATTCTCTTCTTGGTTGATCCTCTCCCCCCCCCCCCCCAACAACAAAAAGATAGTGTAGTAGACTTTAATTTAATAACTAATTACATACTCTAAATTTCCTCTGAGATAAACTAGTTTCATGCCCAAGTAATTATACATTATCTCCCATTCCTTCCATTAGGCCTAATTATACATTTACATTGCAGTTAAACCTCCAACGTGACTCTTTTATCAAAGTGCTTATCATCAATCTCAACCATCCCTTCGTCAAAACAGTTGCTTAAGTTCCTAATTACTTGCTTGTAATCACAATTAGCACTTTCATTATTTGCCCCCAATTAAGTTGGAGGTGCTTTAATTTCTACTTACAAGTCTTTGTTGCTGCTTCTGTTGGTTCCACCACATTGGCTTGTAGATTTGAGGAGATGAGGGTGAAGCTTCTTCAAATCTGACAGTCTCACTGGTTTTAACAAGAACTCATCTGCTCCTTCTTCCAAACACCTATTTTCAGATTAGCTTTAACATTGCATTCCAAGTTAAAATAAATAGAAATTACTGGATTGATGTGAACAATATACACTAAGCATTAGATGAAATAATGTACAGTAAGTGTTCAAGAATCATCTCAACCAAAAGCTTAAACCAGTAGTTGAAGGCTTAGGAATAGGTTTATACTCTAACATGACCCCTCACGTGAATGTCCTTTGACTTAAAGTGTAGATGTTGTAAAGGCTCTTCCATACCTTGCGCAATAAATATGAGAGCTGCTGAGATTCGAACTCGAGGTCTCTCGCTCAGAAAGGCTCTGATATTATGTTCAAGAACCATTTCAACCAAAAAATTAAATTGATGGTTGAAGGTCCAGAAATAGGTTTATACTATAACAGTAAGAAAGCATCATTTATGGCTATGGAATTTTTCTTTTGAGTAATAGCATCAACAACTTCGGGCGGATTCAATGATTTTGGTGAGAATGCTACAATCCTATTCTCAAGTCACTTATTACACACTGCAAACAATTGATTACAAGGGACGATTGGGAGATCAAGGTATCCCACTACTATAAGGCAGCAAATCAGGTTGCGAACAAACTAGCTAATCTAGGAATAGATAGCGAAGTAGGAATAATGTACTTTGACTCTCCACCTAAGGAGATATTGAATGTATTATAGACAGATCTTGTAGGGGCCGCTTGGCCTAGAAATGTGAAGTAATAATATTTTTTTATGGGGCTTAGCCCCTCTTTTACACCAAAAAATAGCACCATGTTTTTATCGAAAACCGGTAGCATTAAACTGAAAGATATTGCGTCATTTGAATTATTAGCTAGATTTATATGGCCTTATTTTCGAAATGGACCAACCATGGGCAAATCTTATATTTGTGACTTTTTTCTAAGAATTGAAAAGTATTTTAAGCTTACATGTGAATTCTTGAAGGAACATTCTCAGATGACATGACAACCACTGGTATATCTTTCCAAGAAGATCCCTGTCATGTGAAACAATTTTACTCTCCATCAGTTATTCATTTTTTTTAAAAATAAAAAGAAAGTGTGAAAAATGAAAGCAGCTATCACAAATTAATTAATACCCAAATCAATAATGCATTTCTAATTTTCTATATTTGGATCTTGTATGCTCAAGATGGATAGATACCAACTTTCTAACTCATGGATATGTAATTAATTTCCACATGGTTTGACAGTGCTATAATGCACCAATTACATGCTAGATCATGATGGGTCGGGCTCATGGGCATTGGGGAAGAATCTTCCCTGACTTTTTGGGGGGGGGGGGGGGACTTTATTATGAGAAAAATAACTAGTATAATTTATATGGGTTGTTTCATAAAAATAAAAAATAAAACTTGTTTAATTCCTTGTAAAATAGTCAAAGTGTGAAATATGTAATTCTACACATATATGTCGAGGGTAACGAGGTTTGGAACAACCATTGATCGAAAGAGTAAAATTTGTGACATAAACACCCATGAATATTAATTAGTATTATCAAATTCTGGAATAATTAAAAAGATATATTATTGTATAAAATTTCTAAATACGCCATGATTAATACTCTAATGAAGAATTTCTTAGACATATAATTGAATATTTTTAAGTGATGACAATTCCCGAAGAATTGATTGATGTGAAAAGAACCTTGACTTTCTTAAGAAGATCGTATCCTGTAATTCCTGGCATGGAGTAGTCTGTCATGATTAAGTTCACTCTCGTTCCTTGCCCCTGCATTTTTTTTTTTATCAAAATTAATATGATAAAACATAAAGAATGAGAAATGCAAAAATATTTCCAATAACCCAGCTTAAAAAAATAATTGTCGACCCATCCAAAGGCAAAAAATTTAGTCACTACCTATTACAAATTGAAAGGTATAAATAATGAACATAAATTTTCTAAAGATGCGTAAATTTTCGATAGCAGCTCTAAGAAATTTTACCAATTATGTTGGTTGACGGACCAAACAAACATAGAAGTTTTACATATATAGGGTGAATTTCTGATCATCTTTTGTTTTTCAAGTTCCATATTTGCAATAAAACGCTGTGTGTATGTCAGTATGTGTGTGAGAGATCGAGACTCTGACCTGATCATATTGATCAGAAGGTGGAAATGAAGGGTGAATGCCAGGATGATGATCATGATGATCATGATCATGATGATGAACAGATGGGGTGTGATGATCCACAAGACCCAGATACTCCAATGCCTTATCCCCTGACTCCACACATGTCACTGCAAAATTTATCAGCCATTATATTCATTCATTCACTCATCAATCTCCATTCATTTATTAAACTGCACACCCAACACTGCCTATTATTACTTACAATAATAAGTTGGGCTATTGATTAAATATTTAAAATTAATTTGCTTATCCCATTATGCTTCTTCTAATTCCTCTATTGTGCTAATTTTTACTTGTTATATACATATTTTTAAGTAGAAAAAAAAGTTTGTTATGATGCGTAATATCGATCTATCTCAGAATTTTCTTCTCATCAAATGCTAAATTTTAAACAGATTAAATTGAACTGTACTGATTCTTCGAATAAAAATGAAACCCCGTGTTATAAAAACGTGTAGATAATTAAGAAGATGGACGTACCATGGTAAGAAGAGAGGGTAAGGAGCTTCTCCAATATTTTCCTGTCAATAAGGCTGTCATCCACAGCTAATACATGAAAATTGTCATTCTTATTATGCTGCTCTTCAGCGTGCCCCTCTACTTCTTCTTCTTCTTCTTCATGTCTGAGTTGTTCTTGATCATCTTTGAGGTGCTCCTCCGAATCCATGTGTTCTCTATTGACTGCTAATTAGTCTTCCAGATCTGCCAGTATGAGAGAGAGAGAGAGAGAGAGAGAGAGAGAGAGAGAGCGAGAGAGAGCAGTTCTCCCCTTTTGTCTGCTGCCCTTATATGCACTGCAAGCTTGAAGTGGGATAGGTAAAGAATGAGAAGGTGAGATAAACAAGAATATTCTTTTCTTTTTCCTCTTTTCTTCAAGAAAAAATATGCATCCCTTAATATTGGACTCCATGTACTAATCTGATCTGATAGCTATATGTAAACAATGCACTCTGCTTATATGTTTACTAATTAAGCAAAAAAAAAAAAAAACAGAGAGGATATATATATATATATATATATATATATATATATAT
>JACYFF010031954.1:12136602-12188677 GCA_017589665.1 Selenicereus undatus | reverse complement strand
ATATATATATATATATATATACACACACACACACACACACACATATTACATAATATGTGTTAATATAGATCCATGTTGATTTAGATAATTCAAATTATTTATTAATTTTCTGTTACAAATTCTAGTTTTTTGTGAATCATTGAGTTTTAGGACCAGAAATCCAAATACAAGAAGGTCACCCAATATGTAAAGTCAAAAAAAAAAGAAGAAAAGGAAAAAAAAGGAAACCACCTCCAAATAATTAACCAAAGACCTCATATAATATACTTTGGCCCACACGTCCTCATATGTATACTATTAAGCTACGTGCTAAAGAAAATTGGTCTATCCAACAAATTTTGAAGTTTCAGTTTGTTACCTTCTTAATTACCTGCTTAGATAAACTTTTGATAATTCTTCTAATTTTTTGTCTCATTATCTTTAACAGTTAGATCGAGTAGTAAGCCCTTTGTAAAACCGTCTCACATAAAATATATCATGTGATGAGACAGATATTTTTATGGCAATTTTTAATAATAATGGGGATGACTAATTGTGTGTTGAAGGGTGATTGTAATGAAAGTCACTAATAAATAAATTTTTAGTCACTCCAAAATTTAAAATTCAGTCTAAAATAGATTACTAATTAATCATCTTATAACCTTTAATCTAAAGGGATTATATTAATCGCACAATAACTCTTATATGAGATAGACTTATGCAAAAATTTGTGATTATTAATACTATCCTTTAACCACCTGATCTTTGTATTTAGATTTAACTTTGGGCTTTCTATGAGCAGTTTTGTTTCTTATTGTGATCCCTAGTTTACCATTAATTCTTTTATATATGTGCTTGCCAATTCCTTGAATTGAGAAGTAGCCCCACCTCATCAAAATTAGCAATGCCATTGTTGTCTAACTGCTGATATGATCGATTGCTCAATTAAGTGCTTGCATTTCCTCAGTTACTGTTTTGCTTTGGAGATTGTTGAACTCCTCCGATGGCTTCTTTGATGTTGTCATGGCTTCTATCTTCTTCTTCGTTAGAATTCTGAAACGTCCTCTCAATTCGGAGCTTTTGTTGAAGGTTCACTTTCATATTTGGAGAAATGTGGATGATCACATCAAGACATCTGTCTTATGTGAGAATCGTGAGATGGCCTAATACGAGATCTACTAGTTCTTTAATCACATTACAGAGAGAAATTTCTAAGTCCGGCGAATTCAGAGAATCTTTTGTTGTTATCTGATATTTACTATATGACATTAGAAATTTTGATGTGATTTCACTTGGATACTACATTACGTATGGAGTGTGCTTCTCAATGGACTTACACAATACCATCAAGATTAAGAAACCCAAAATTGGTTAGACCTAATGCAGATCCATATTAAAATAGGTACTTAATGGATCGAACTTGATCTGACATTGAACCATGCTAGTAGAAGAAATTAAGAGAGAGAGAGAGAGAGGGAGGGAGGATCTCTCAGGGCATTCCCAGCCAAATTCTTTTTGGAACTTTGGCATGTCACGTCAGTAAAAGTTTAACAATTTTGGAACTTGTATTCCATTACTTCTCTGATCTATGAAATTCAATTTTAATCATCCAATAAACATATTTGACATAGACTCACCTTATAATACACAACTTATTTTTTTAATTATTTAAAATTATATATTTACTAAAAAAAAGAAAAAAGAAAAAATAAATTTAAAGAATCACAAAAGGACAAAAAAGGGAGGAACGGGGAAGGAGTGCTTGCGCAAGACACCAAGCATACCCCCGCGTTTCCCTATCGCTGCTAGCATGACACTGATACGCATGGAACACGCGGACCCCCTGACCACACGCGTGCCCTTGCGCTGCCAGTGCTCTCGATGGATTCTGCCACCCACACGTGACACGTCGGTACAACAACTGGGGTCCTCTCCTCAATTTTCTCTTTCATTAACATTGTCATTGTGCATTCTAACTTTTCTCCTCTTTTCCCTCTTTTTTATTTCTTTTTTTCTGGTTCATTAATAATTAATTTTAGCATCAAATCCTTACAAACTATAATAAATCTTATGCAAAACCGTCTCATATAAATCACACTATAAGACTGATGCTTTCATGGTAACTATTAATAATTAATTGGAATTGCTAATAGTTCATTTAGGGGCGACTGTTATAATAGTCACCCCTAAATGAATTATTAGTTATCCTTAAATTTAAAAGTTTCTCCAAAATATATTATTAGTCACCATATAACCTCAAAAAAATCACCCTTAAAAGAGTTTATCTCACAATAACCATAATGTGAGAAGGTCTTATCTAAGAATTTATATGCAAATTATAGTATATTTTCAGGACAACGTTTTAAAATTTTCTGTTTGAAGGATTCTAAATACACTAATAATATAAATACTGAATTTACACTTAATATAATACAGTATAATTAGATAAAAATAACACCACAAAAATAAGGATTTTAAGGATGACAATCTGTCGGCCTACTTTTGATATTCTTTCTATCAGTAAAGATATAATTTCTCTTTCTATTTTTCCCTCATACTAAAAAAAATATGCATTGTTATATGTCTTGAGACTATGGGCATGTTCAGTAAAATTAGCTGTTTTGGTAACGTTTAGCTATTTTACTAGCTGTTAGTAGTTTTACTAGCGATCAGTTATGACCCATTAGCTGTTCAACTAGCGAATTAAACTAAATGCATTTGGTAAATATAACCGTTGAAAGAGCAAATTTATATAAAATGACTAAAAAGGACACACTAAATAAAGGTTTTTAGTAAATAAAAAGAAGAGTCTTGTAATTTGCAATGCAACCAGTAGGTAGATGTTCTTAAAACCTACTTTTATTATCTTTTAAAAAATACTACATAAACTTCTAACCACTACCTCATCCACTACTTTACCGAACATTTTTAAGTAATAATCTATAATATTTTAACCACTACAAACCATTAACCTCTACTTCAATCTCTATTACCGAATGCAACTCATACTTTTAGGAGATGATATGATAATCTCTGCACAATCCTTACATATTGTTGTTTTCTCTATATTTTATTCCAAAAATTTTTGTACAATTTTTTAGATTAATATTGATGATTAAGGGTATCTTTGAGTTGATTTTGTTGTGGATTACGGTGCCGACTTAATTAGCTTGTTATGCTATATGAAAATGAAAATCTTGATTCCACGATGATTTTGAGAATTTTTTTTTTTTGGGTGAGATAAAAATAAAAATTATTAGGTCTGAATTGGTCAAGTCAAGACAATAAAAGGTTGAATAATGTCACTCGTGGCCTGGCTCCTTTTTTTCAGCTTTTGTTCATTCCACAGCTACCTGGAGATCTCATTCACATTTCACATGCACTTTCACCATTTCTTCCATCTTAGCATTCACATTTCTTCCATCTTTTTATCACTGTGCACTTAGCATTTTTTACTATTTAATTAAGCCTTTGATTATGATTAGTACATGTCATTTTTTCATACAACTGTCCATTTAAAAAAATTTAAGTACAAATACAAAATGTTAATATTTTTTTATTCAATAGTTACACAATACCCCTTTTAGCGATCGACATAGATCCGTTAATAAGTAATAATTAATCAACTCTCTGTCTACAGATGAACTCTTAATTATAATAGATATATTAAGCTAGCTTGATATAATTATGATTAATTCATGACAAGACATTTTTAAAAAAGTAGTATGCAACAAGACTTTTGGGTAAAATTGGTCAACATGCATAGCAAGTTATAATTACAAGGGCAATAGTGATTTGCCCATCTAAGGGATATCATATCATATAATATCATGCCCCCAAGATTTGGAGGACCAAAAGTATGGCATGTCTTCAAACTTCAAAGGATATGATCTTCTCTAAAGCTCTTTGATGAGAGAGAGAGAGAGAGAGAGAGAGAGAGAGAGAGGAATGTGATTGCTTGTAGCAAAGCATGCCATGGGTACGGTGAGTTGTCAAGATGGTCCAAATCCAAGGAAATTTCAAGAAAAGATACTGGATTATATCTGTTAGGATTTTCAATGTTTGTCACAATTTTGGAAAAAAAAATATTTGAATAATTACGATAAATTTATATATTTGCCGACATGAATTTGCTGGCCTTTGTACGGTTTTTCTAGTTTCTCCTCTCTAGTGACTCCATTTAATTTTTACCTTAAAATTAAAGATGGTATTCTCAATGCTATGGGTCCACATAGATATGGTGTCTCACATGCATATATCCATAGAAATTAAGTTTCACTCGTTAATGAGAAGCAATAATTGGGACAAATCTATATGTAGGTCGAAATAAGTATTTGGTTAGTTTGAATAGAATGTACGAGATGCTTGTGAGAATTTATAGTAGTCTTACAACTTCGTACTTTTGCCTAATTAAGTGGAGTATGTTCAAATATGTGGATGGAGGTGTCTCCAGTGATGGAAAGTTTGCTAGATTTGCAATAGATTGGTTTGGATCGCCTTTATATCCTATTCCTAGGAGGCTATAATTAAATGTTTATAGATCCGACGTCCAATATATTGAACATAAATATGATGGAACATAATGTATTGGGTACAAAGAGTAGACTTTATTAATGATCTTTAAAGCATATACAAGTGATCGCCAATGCTAATCAAAGTGTTACAAATATTCAAACCTTGGTCAATACAGCTAGTTAATTTCGTACACGATTTTATGAAAAAATGTATTGTGATCTATTGGAACATTGTACATTGCTAACTTTTATTTCGGTTAGTTCCACTACTATGTGCTCAACTATATTACCTTAATATATGTACCAATTCCTAATATCGCTTGATGCCCTAAATTCTAATGTGATTTATGGCTTTTCGTCGATGATTGAAAAATAAAATGCTTGTTGAGTAATTACCTAAATTTGAAGCTCCAAAAAAAATCTTTCTAATTGCACTTTAAACATACAATCATTGGTCTACATATATCATCATATTCTAACAACAAATATGTACTTGAGAGACTAACCTTATTCACACGTTCACAAGCACAATAATTAGTCGAAATTTAGGGCTTTTGGGCAAATAAAGGAGAAAAAGTAAAAGATTAGGGACCACATCAAGATCTTCATTTTCGCAAAATAGAGGGGGGGGGGGTAACCAAGGGGAGCATGAAATTATGACTAAAGGAACCACCAAAAAATTCAAACCCCCCCCCCCCCCCCCATTGCATATTCTTGAAAACTATGTGACTTAATTCACTTTCGAAATGATTTTCACAAATGGTATAAAAAATCCATTGATTTGCTTCTGTTTCCCTTTAGGGTGTCTAAATTAGAAGTTGATCCCCCATAAAATCTTTATCGAAGAAAAAATTTCTTTCTCCCCCTCTTTTTAGTTCCCCCCCCCCCCCCCTTTAATTCTCTATTTAAATAAGGGTGTGTTTGGAAGGGGGAAAAATAATTTTTTCATTTTACATCGTTTGGTAAACAAGGAGGGGAGAATCATTTTACCCCAATTGATTGACATTGTTTTTCCTTGAAAAAGTAACAAAAATGATTTTCCATGCCGGATTCTTGTTACCCCATTTTGTCTCTCGTTCTATTTTCTTTTAATTGTGCCCAGAATCACAGTATTTTCACTCTAATTTTGTCTCTCATTCTTCCCCTCTTCTTTATGTTCATCATCTTTATCAATGATTTTCATTGTTAATCTCTGCAATTATTTCTTGAATTATCTGACCTTGTTACTATTGCCTTTTTGAAGAACTTCGCAATATGAGACACCATCGTCTCACTGTTCGCCATTTTTTTAAATTTGGGTTTAATATCACTCAAAGTCAACTGGGTAATCTTTGGAGATAGTGGAGAGAGAAACATAATTACCGGGTGTGTTTCTTATTGATGTTTTGGGTTTGATTTTGGAGAGGAGAGAGAAATAGAATTCATTGATTGAGTTGGGTCAGTGCAGTGAGTAGAGGAGGGGGTTGATGGTAAAAAGAAATGAAGTGAGGGCAGGGGGTTCATTATATCAAATAGCAAAAAATGAAATGAAAAAAAATGGTTTTTCATTTAACCAAATATCTGAAAATGTAATTGGAAAATCATTTTTCTTGAAAAAATATTTTTCATGGAAAATGATTTTATGGAAAAATGATTTTTTCTCCTACCAAACACACCCTGAAGTTGAGCTATTATTACCTAGCCTTTAGGGCCTATTCTTTTCGTTGAGAAATATGAATTGGTGAATTGGTGAAGTCGGTTGAAATTGATAGAAGTGTGTTAAAATATATAGAAGTGGGTAATTTTTTATTGAAGTTTGTGAAGTGGGTTAAAGTTGATTGAAGTTGGTTGAGGTTGGTAAATTGGGATTTACCAATGAAAAGAATAGAACCTTAATTCTCTATTTAACTAAAGTTGAGCTATTATTACCTGGTCTTCATAAAAAGCTGAGCTCTTTCAATATAGGCTTTATCCATTCACTAAACTCAAATTTGTGTTTTTGTTAAGAAAAACAAGAGTCAAAATCATGTAACCCAATTTGCATTAGTTAAAAAATAAAAAATAACCCTTCTATAAATTAGATCAGTTTGGTAAAAAAAGAAAGGAAAAAAAGAAGATTGGTTTAGTCACTATAATTTATTTATTTTTATAAGAAAGGTAAGCAGTGCAATCTAGACAGTTCTTTTCTCAAGGCTTCTCCCTAAATTATGCTCATAGAGGACAGAAAGAAGGTCCATGTATGGGACCACATTCCAAACAACCGTGGAATGTAAGGAGTGACCAAACTTTGCCAACCAATTGGCTGGGTAATTACCCTCTCTAAAAATATGATGAATAAAAACCTTGTTACATAACTGAGTGTAAGCTAATATATCTTGCACGAGTACTTGAATTTTCCATGGGGGTTGAATACGCCATTGAACTGCTTGGATGAGAGTTTTGTTATCTCCTGTAATGTGAATATGAGTGAAACTTGCTTGAACTACAGTTTTAATACCATTACGCATTGTTGTTGCTTCTACTACTAAGATTGATGATGTTCCCAAATTGAATGTTGAAGGTTGGATGAACTTTCCTTCTCAGTCATGGATGATGAGTCCTCTTACTGTACCTTGTGATGATTTGGATCCATTAAAATTTATTTTGATGAACCCCCCTTGTGGCTTCTTCCATGCTACCAAATATGTCTTCTTCCGGTTGGTGGTTGAGATATTTGGGTTTGGTAGTTGAATTGATTGTGTGAGGTTGTGCCTAATGCGCCATTCAGCATTAGCTTTTGGCTCTGATCAACGTTATTCCTGAGTTGGACATTTCACCACAAACACCATATTGTTCCTTGTTTTCTATATACTCCATAGCAGGGCAACTAACCTATCCAGTTTAACTGCAGGACCTGCAGCTTTTGTGTCACTAAGCATTTGTAGTTTACCAATTTATGGATCGAAAGGGGGGTCGTGTTAAGCCAATTGTGAGAAACTTCTAATCTCCAATAATCCTGTGAAACAACACATCCCAAAAACAAATGGGTCGTATCTTCAGTTGTTGTGTGACAAAAAGGGCAACAAGAATCAATGGTGATACCTCTTTGAGCCAAGGTTCCTCTCGTAGGCAGCGATGCATGACAAATGATGTAATTCAATCAGACACAACCCAATTAAATTCTCCAAGTCAAGGTAGTCCAATTACACAAGTCCAAGTCCAAGGACAAGTTCCATTTTGCAAATCCAAAAGGAGATGGTACCCGGGTTCACCCCCTTGCACATACCTGGTTTTGTTTTTATTATTTCATAGTGCAAACGACATCCAAATCATGTAATTATTTTTTTGTTAGTTCCATTAGGATGTCTAGTTTATTTCTTATGTTAAGCGCAAAGGCAGGCAAGCATGTTAAAGGGGTCAATTCAGTCAATTTCTCGAAATTGGCCAGTAGGCGTCAGGATTTGCACGGTTTGAAAGATCATGATGATTAAGGCACTTAATGTCATCCAAATCAAGATTTTCAAAAGGGGGGTTTCTAGACATCTTGAGGTCCCCCCCCCCCTCTCAAGGAAACCCCAGCTTAGTCATCAAAATGTAGTGGCCCGATAGCATGGAAGATTAGCCTGCATGCACCACCCAGGCAGCCGTTTACTTAGCCTAGGAGTTTTCCCTCTTAGGTGGGTTTTCTCCTTCACGGTGTGTGTGTACTTGGATGGAAGCTTGAGCTTAGTCACTAGGTGACTCATGAAGGCACCAAGTGCCACGTGGTAGAGGAAGATTCATCCATTTTGCAAGCATTTATTTGTCCACTTCAGCACGAGATGTCACGCATGCATTCCTCTTGTACTTTTGAGGTGGCAGCCTTGTGTTCTTTCCTTCCAAGGGAGGAAACATGACTCAGGCAGCCTAGAATCATCAAAGAGTAGCTTAAGTTAATTAGTTTTAAGCCATTGCATTCGTTTGTGCTTGTTTTAAATCAGTTATGTACTAAACAGTATGTGTAACTAGTTAAGTGTGCTTAATGACTTTCCTAAGCATTAAGTAATCTATTAAGGGTTACCTAATGACTAAGGAAGGGGCTGGACGTGCCTTATAAAATAGGGTGGACGTCCCTTTTGTAAAGGGTGTTGAAGAATTGAAATCAAAAGTTGAGTATAAATTTCTCTGTGTGTTACTTTAAATTTTCTACTTGCTTATCTCTAATTCGGCCAATTAGAGTGATGTTCAAGTGAGTCTTAATCTTGATTAGGTGGTAAAATCTGTATCCTAATATAGGATTAAGGGCCCTAAAACAGTTTTTAGTGGTGAAATCTGTATCTAAGAAACGTTTCAGTTTTATCGATATTTCAGTTCAAGCCATTGAACCTTATTCAAGGCCCTCTTTTCTCCTTCCTTCTCCACGCCATTTTCATTGTTTCCCCATGCCATCTTCTCTTTTTTTCATTAAACACTTAAGCTTTCCTTTCATTTCCTCTCCTTCCTAGTGTGACTACATCAACAAATTTGCCAAAGAAATTTTTTTTAACTTTGGCATACTATCTAAATTCCAAATCCATTTATACTCCCATGCAGGTGGGTTGACTAGGTCTAGCCCATATGCGGCCTAAGTCTCTGTCTTAGTGGAAAACTGATCATTTTCATAAAGTCCCCAACACACAGATTCGGGAATGGAATTGGCATGGATAGGGGTTGTAAGAATCCACTGTAAGTGGACAGAGTTAACTAATAAACTAAGCTATGTCGTGTCCCATTCTTTGGTTGTCGTTATAAACTGTGATACCTTAAGAGATGTATCTATGAGGGAAAGGTCCATAATGTTGAGCAGACTGGCTAAGCTATCATTTGCACACCAGTTATTGAGCCAAAAGTTAATGTTTACTCCATTACCCACTTTCCACCTTACTCATTTCCTAAATTGTTGTCGATTATTAAGGATGCACTTCCAAGCCCAGGAATCATGTTTTTTGGCATTGAGAGCAAAGAAGTTTGCATCAATCTAGTATTTCGCCTGCATTTGTTCCACCCGCAAACCATGATCATGGAACAATTTCCAAGTTAATTTACTTAGAAAAGCACTATTGATTGCTTCCATTTTTCTGAATCCAAGACCTCTAGCTTTCTTGGGTTGACATGTTTTGTCCCAAGAAACCATGTGCATCCCTTTATTTTCATGTGATTTTTTCCACAAAAAAAAGTCTCTACTTATTTTATCTATCCGGCGGCTAGTTTCTTTAGGCAATTGAAGCCATTGCATTGTATGTGTAGGCATTGATTCCATATGAGATTGAATTAGTGCCACCATTCCTGCCTTAGTGACATGTCTGGTCCTCCAAGTTTGCAACTTTGCAACTATTCTATTTACTAAGTCAGAAAAAGTTTATGTTTTAAAAAACTGGACACCCAAGGTACTTGCCAAGATTGGCTTGATGCGTAATGTTAAAAATAGACGACACAATTTGCTTGTTATGATAAGTGGCATTACTAGAGAACGTTAATGACGATTTATAGAAATTAATGAGCTGGTCCGAGTTTCAACAGAAATTACTAGCTTAGAACATAACTTAACTCATAGCAAGATTCAAGATTAGTTCTACATAAAGGTAGACTAATCATCAGCAAAAAGCAAGCGTGGGATTTTAGCAGCTCTTGGTGAAAGCTTGAAACCAATCCCGCACTTTTTCCGACCAGGCGCCTTATGGAGGGCTCTAGTTAGAACTTCCATGCATAAGATGAAGAGATAAGGGAAGAGGGGGTCCCCTTGCTGAATACCTCTAGTAGGTGTAAAGCATTGGCGGATCCACGTTGTGTCTAGGGGTGTCCATGGACACCCCTAAGTTCCCAAAAAAAAAATTCTATTTTAAAATATGTTAATTTAGTAACGATGTTGGTTTATGGACACCCCCAAAAAAAATAAAATAATGTATATTAGTAACGATATTAATTTATGGATACCCCTATCCTAAATGTTTGGATCCGCCACTAGTGTAAAGAATCCGCATACATTGTCGTTGACAATGATTGAGTATGAAACAGTAGAAATACAGGCTTTAATTAGGTCTACCCATTTGGAATGAAATCCCAAAATGCGTAAAGTATTAAATAGGAAATCCCATTCAACCCTATCATAGGCCTTTTCCATATCAAACTTGAGTGCTACCTAAGCTTTTTTCCCTTTCATATTTTTGAATTTGTTCATGATTTCATATGTAAGTAGAATGTTGTCATGGATGGAATGTTTAGGCACAAAGGCACTTTGGTTCGGGTCAATTATCTTTTCCAAAATCGGCCGCATCCGCTTGGCAAGAATTTTTGAAATGAGTTTGTAAGCGGTATTGCACAGGCCAATGGGTCGGAACTGGGCAGTGGTGGCGGGTTGACTCACTGTCGGAATTAGTGCAATAAATGTATAATTAACTTGTTTGAGTAGTTTGCCATCTTAAAAAAAGGATCTGATGGCCCGGCACGCATCATCTTTAATAATATGCCAGTGGTCTTGAAAAAAAGTCGCTCCGGAGCCGTCAAACCCTGGAGCTTTAAATTTATCCATTTGGAAAAGGGCTTCCTTAATTTTTATTTCTTGAATGGGCTGTAAGAATCTTTGATTATACTCGACAATGACTAAATTAAGCATTTTCATATCAATATTAGAGGTGCCTGCCTGAGCTGATTTAAACCTAGCAGTAAAGTCAGTGATAAGGGAGGTTAAAGAGTCCTTAAGGAAGATGTCAAATGGGAAGGTAGAGGGACTAGATAAGATAGGTAGAAGTGTTTGGGTAAAGAGGGATGAAAATGGCTAGCAGAGCTTTTCAATGTTATTTTTAGGACTGCTAAGATGCTAAGAGAATGGAGGTTTAGTACAGTCATCCCTTTGTACAAGAACAAAGGTGATGTTCAGGAGTGTAATAATTATAGGGGTATTAAGTTGTTGAGTCACATCATGAAGTTGTGGGAGATGGTGATTGAGAAAAGGTTGAGGAATGATATCTCAATAACAGAGAACTAATTTGATTTTATGCCTGGCAGGTCGACCACAGAGGCGATTTACCTCCTTAGAAGACCCATGGGATTGTACAGAGATAGAAAGGTAAATCTTCATATGGTATTCATCAACTTGGAAAAAGCATATGATAGAATTCCGCTTGAAGTGTTATGGAGATGTTTGGTAAAGAAAGGAGTGTCACCAGTGTATATTCGACTTATTAAGAACATGTGTAAGGGAGGTAGGACGAGTGTTAGGACACCAGGAGGGGTTACCAACGACTTCTATGTTGGTATGGGCCTGCATCAGGGTTCCGCTTTAAGCCCTTTTCTTTTCACTCTAGTTGTGGATGAACTTACAAAAGGGATTCAAGATGAGTTACCATGGTGTATGTTATTCGCAAATGACATTGTTCTTGTTGATGAGACCAGGGAGGGAGTTAATAGAAAACTGAAGCAATTGAGACATACCCTGGAGTCTAGAGGCTTTAGAATTAGTAGATCGAAGACTGAATACCTTCATTGCTGTTTCAGTAGAAGGGAAGATGCGAGGAAAAAAGTCATCATTGAGGGGATGCAGATACCAAAGGTCAAGAAGTTTAAATATCTAGGGTCGATCATTCATCATGAAGGGGATATTGACGAAGATATTAACCACCGCATCAAAGTGGGTTAGTAAAAATGGAAGTATGGTTCAGGTGTACTGTGTGATAAGAGAATTCCTATAGGATTAAAAGGTGAAGTTTATTGTATGGTAGTTAGACCTACTGTGTTATATGGATCGGAATGTTGACCTATAAAGAAGACTCGGGCTCAAAAGTTAATGGTAGCAGAGATGAGGATGATTAGATGGATGCGTGGTTATACGAGAATAGATAGAATTAGTAATGGACTGATCAGAGACTTAGTTAAAGTGGCTCCCATTGAAGATAAACTGAGAGAAATAAGACTTAGATGGTTTGGCCATGAGAAAAGGAGTGTGGATGCTCCAGTGAAGAGTTATGAGAGAATTAACATCCCCAAAGGTAAAAGAGGGAATGGACGACCAAAGAAGAGTCTGGACGAGGTGATTAAAGAGAACTTGAAAGTTGTAGGGTTAATGGAGGGCATGGCTCAGGATACGAGATTATGACAGGATAGGATTAAGATCTTAGATCGTAGAGAGTTAGCCTCGTAGTTGTCACTCGATCGTAGTAGAGTGGGTTTGGTTGTAGTTTTTCGTACGTCATGTTTGCTTGCAGGTAGTTCATATGTCTGAGAAGAGACATTGTTTGCCTACCTCTGGTTGTTAAGGTACAGTATCTTCCACTACCTTAATGCACTTATATTTACATAGTTATCGCCACTTGGTTTTTTTTTTCCGTATTTCTTAGTTATTTCCTTGCGACTTATCCTTAGTTTTTCTCCATAAAATGTTTTCACAAAAACCTTCCTCTATAAAATGTTTTCACAAAATCTTGTTTTGGGGGTCTCTTGGAATCAGCCTCTCTACGGGTAGGATTGTCGGTAGAGGCAAGGTTGCCTACATCTAGATATCCCCAGACCCCGTGAAAGCGGGACCCACACTGAAATTTGTTGATTTGATAGTAAAGTCAACGATAAACATTTTTTCAATTTGTGCAGATTCATCAATCCATACTCTCGAATTATCCTTAACTTTCGTAATCTTAGCTCGTGTCTTTCTTGCCTTCATAGACTGATGGAAATATTGGGAGTTTCTATCACTGTTCACTAGCCATTCTTTTCTTGCGAATTTCCCCCAATATCTTTGGTTAAAGAGGTGCATCTTTTCCCGTTACTTTATAAGTCTGTAGTGCCAGTTATTTAATCGAGCACTATTTGACTCTAATTTGTTTTCAACATGTAGAAGTTGTGCCATATTCCTTTTTAGCTTATGCTTAAAATTTCCAAAAGTACGCTTACTCCACGATTTAATGTCCAATTTGGTTTTTTTCAGTTTCTGTACTAACTGATACATAGAAGTGCCTTGTACTCTCGGTCTCCAATTTTGTTTGACAATACAGTGTGTTTCCTAGTAGTGAGCCTAGGAGTGTTGGTATTTGAAATTCATACCCTTCGAGACGGATGTGCTGGCTTTGTATTGAGCAGCACAAAAGCATGATCGAAGCATGTAAATGGGCCATTATTGACTATGTAGGAAGGAAATAACTACGCACAATCCTCCCTGAGCAGAACTCTATCAAGTTTTTCATAAACAAGTTGTCCGCATAGGATTTTTTTCCTCGTGAACACCCGGCCTTGGACATTAGCATCAATACTTCGAGTGTAATTAAAAAAATCATTAAGGCGTCGTGTTCGAGAACTAGTTAAAGGAGCACCACTAATCTTATCAAAAGAACGCAACATTTTAGTAAAAACCCCCTTTATACACCAAGGTAGGGTAATGGAGTTGCTGAGCTGATTAAGATGGTGTCAGAAAACGTCTTTATCTCTTTCCTGCTCAAGAGCATAGACTGTTGTCAATAAAAATTGTTTACTACTATCTCTGTCAATAACATGACAATGTATTGCCCTATTGTCTTTTGCTTTGACATTAAGATCGACATTAACGGAATTCCATAGACACCAAATTCCCCCCCCCCCCAATGATTGACCGTTGATATTGTATCGTACTTTGAAAATGCCAAATTGTTTAGTCACCATAATGTACTCTCTGGTTTGTCAATTTTTCCTTTTTGTTGGGGGTATTTCCCATTGATTGTGTCATTATACACTAATAAATCACATGCATTGTTTTGTTTCACCTGAACTTAGGGCTACTAAAAAACGTGTGTGCAATTTTTCTTGAATATGACCAGGTGTGGATGTGATTCTAGGAAGTTATGGAAATTCAATTCTGAATATTGAGACTATAATGTGAAGTTTTGTTTGGGCCTAGGATTTTGCATTTCACTGGATTGGAGTTACTGTTGGCCCAATAAGGGATAGAGTTCTACCATTTCAGATTTTCTCCCTTTACATGACTCGAATCCGGGACTTTACTTAAGGGGAATAAGTGTCAAACCACTTGAACCAACCTATGTTGGTACTATAATGTGAAATTAGACAGTATGTAGCCAATGTTTGTAAACCTACTATGATTTATGATTTCATCTATCTATATAACTATATATAAAATTGTGTAACTCTACATGTTTTTACCAAGTATCATAGCATTATTGGTTAGGATATTAACTACTATTTTAATTAATTTTGTTTCTTTTATTATGGATACAATTCTTTTTATTTAATATATATTCTGCAAGGTCTTCCATCTTCTCCTTAATCAATTAGAAATACCATTAATAAACACTTACTTACAAAAATAGCACATGCGTAAACTTAAAAAAAAAATAGTAGGTACAAAGACTCTTTAACTGATAATTTAAATCTGAACAATGAAAAGAAAATTATTGATTAAATATTTATAACTCTAGGTATTGACATATTGGTTTACTCAACCCTTGCATCAAAGGAGATATAGTTCTAGTTATTTTGAAAAATTGGATTTGGATTCGGAAAATTGGGATAGAAGATAAAAAAAGGGATTGAATGATTGAGATGAGTTTTTCCTCTCTTTTTTTTTTCCCCTTCTGAATGGGGGAGAGTATTCTGGGGTAAAAGTAAACTTGCAAGAGGTAAAGAGGATAGAAAAAACCGTATAAGTGGCAAATTTCGTTCTAACCTTGCATTTAGATGGTAAATATATTACCACTTATGTAAAGATGTTTTCTCGTACAAATATATTGCACAAATTAAAATTTTGCAAAATACATCTAAGGATCTTACGTATTGTATTACGAATATGGTAGTTGGGATTTCTTATCATATTTTCAAACAAAAACTTTAGACAGTATGCTAGTTAAAAATATGCTAGTTAAACAGCATGTAGGTATTTCACACCCATTCCCTGGAATCCTCCAGATGTTTCACACACTGGAATTCTCTGGAAGCTGCAGATATTCCACACACTCACTGCGGTCTTCCATCATTCCCTGGAATCCTCCACCCATTTCTTCATACCACCTAATCACTGCCATTCACAAGAACATTCAAGACTCCTCTTCATGTGCTCATCCTATCAACCTGCACTTGTATAAATAAACCTCACCAAATAGTCCTTTTTATTCGCCCGTTAGTTGTAACCACAAATTTCAAGTCTAAATTAATCACATACCGATTGTAGTAATAAGCAAGCATAATGCGCGTGCTAGTTTTAGCATTCGCACTGCTGCTTTGCACAGCGGTGCCATCCTATGGGGCTTTGCTCCCGTGGATGGACCGGCAGGGTCCCCGAACCCTCTTGTCCTCGGAGGTGTGGGGGGACAGTCTCCCAGATCCGTTCAGGATCCTGGAGCAGATGCCCATCTCCACCCTGGAGAGGGAGGCCGTCTGGTCATCCCCTGCCAGGGTGGACTGGAAGGAGACTTCAGAGGGCCACGTCATAACCCTAGAGGTCCCAGGCCTTAAAAAGGAAGACGTCAAGATCGAAGTAGACGAGAACAACCGCGTACTGAAGTTAAGCGGAGAGAGAAAGGGGGAGGAGGAGAGGAAAGGGGACCACTGGCACCGGACCGAGCGGAGCTATGGGAAGTTTGTGAGGCAATTTAGGATGCCGGAAAATGTGGACTTGGGCTCGGTCAAGGCTAAGCTTGAGAATGGAGTTTTGAATGTGAATTTGGCTAAGTTGTCTCCTGATAAGGTCAAGGGCCCTAAAGTGGTGAGTATTGAAGGTGGGGAAAGTAGTGAGCAAGCTAAGCTTACTGCTGGTGAGAAGAAGAAACAGTAGGGGCCATGCATACATGCTTTAGATTGGTCGAGCTTATGTACTCTTAAGCTAGCAAATGTTTTTCTGCTTTGTGTGAAAAGCAAATGTTATGAGCTATAATAAAGTGCAATGTAATGTAAGTGACTTCAATACAAGCTATGTTGTATGAAGGTCTCTTTAGTTTCAGTAGCCTAAGGTGTAGTGTGTGACTTTTGACTGGGAAGCCACGACTTTCTAATTGTCCCTGTGTGTCTCATGTGTGTATGTTTTTTGTGTGTAATTTAGCACTATCGCTACCGCCCTTTGTGAGAATTCAAGTACGAGTTTTAGAGGTGGCAATTTTCAATCATCACGCAGGATGCACAGGCGAATTTTTTAGTTGTCGATTTTCCTATATTTACGTCTTTTAGGCCTAAATTCTGCAGCTTTTGTGGACATTTTTAGCCCCGCTCTGGGTATCTGTTTCATCAAAGGGGGATATAGAGTAGAATACATGTGTGAATAGTAACGGAAGTTGGCTGAACAAATGGAAAGCTATATTTATGAATAATTGTTTTCCCTCAGGGAGATTTAGGCATGGGCGGATCCATGTGTGGTTTAGGGGTATCTACGGACACCCCTAACTCCAAAAAAATTCTAATAATTCTATTTGGATCCGATAAATATATTTTAAGTGGACACCCTTAAAACAGATCCAAAAAAATGCAAATATGAATTCCTAACTAGTGTTAATGTTGGGGCTAAAAACTAAATCTATGAACCCATCATTCATAATGCGGCCCATTACCTGAGGACAACTTTCATTAAAAAAAAATTGAGCCCATTTATATCTCACTTTCTCAGCTTCTGGCTTCTTCTTTGCGTGGAATTCGTGGGCCATATAACACTATCTTGAGATGTAATCCTATAAGAATTATAGGTTATGAAAGTTCATCCTTGCAAAAAGCATCAAATAACATTGCTCTAGTTACGCTTACAAGCCAAAATTCCAACAATGCCAGCCTGGAACTCTAGAAACCTGAAAAAATGCAATTATGTCCGCTGCCACCTCTGTAACCCTTGTTTTGGTTAGCAAAAAATGCAATTCGTTTTTGAATGATTGTTTGGTTTGTTATATAAAAAAGATATATTCGACTCAGTTTCTAATGATTCTATCATGTATCGATTTCAAAAAATGAAAAAACAGAAATGAGAATTATAATAGTAGTAACATTTCATGTATTGTAATATTTCATGTATTATTTAAACTTTATTTTATGATACACTTGGTGGTAAATATTCGTAGATGGACACCCCTAATTCAAAACCCTGAATCCGCCACTGGATTTAGGCGAACGGTTATGTTGAAAGCCTTGGACTTGGGCCTTCTGAGGTCAAGACTTGGCTCTAATAAACTATTTGAACAAAATTGGCTAATCTCTAATGCAAATACTTACCACTGACCAACATACACTTGCGTTTGGTATATTGTGCAAATGATTCCTACTGATCTATAATGCTATCATTTCCACAATCTCAAAAGGTTATCTGAGGCCTTTTTGTTATGAGCATATTGAATAAGTAGGTGCAAATCTGAGTAGGTTGGAGTATGTTTGGGTAAATTGGAGCAGGTTGGACTAGCAAGTAACTGATCGGAGCAGTTTGAAAGTAGATTTGTGAGTAAGTTGGAGTATGTTTGACTAGCAGTACACAAGGTTGAGTTGGTTGAATTAGATTAAAGTATATTTGATTATCAGTTAATAGATTTGAGCATGTTAAAATATATTGGAGTAAGTTCGAGTAGTTAGCAGATTCAATATGCTTATAACGAACGGATCATCTATAATGCAAATATTCACTATACTATTCGCTATGTAGGTGTATGGGTGTTTTGGGCTCAACAAACATTCATTAAGGATTTTGTATCATTTATTCTGCACAGAGTTGGTTAATGGGTCAATTTGGATTGACCCATTTAGTAAACGGGTCAATTTCGTGCTAGTCTTGTAAATAATTTACATCTACTAAAAATTGAAAAATAACATATTTTCAAGCTAAACAGTTAAATCGTGTTAACTTTGGATTGAAATTGGTGCGGTTCGTATTGGATTTGAATTTCTCTCAATAACTTCAGGTCAGATTCAAGTCGAGTTTCCGTATCATGTTAGACTTTTCCTGCTCTAATTCCTCACCATTCACAACATCCTCTTGGACTCGCTGCACTAAATGGCTCATATCTTCTGAAGATTTTGGACATGGTCTCTGCCTCTCTGGGCCGTAGCCTGCTTTCCCTTTTTCGTTGCACATATTTGTTTTTTTCTTACATGACTTTATTTCTTGCTCTACTGGGAAAAGGAGACAGAGAAGGCGAGCTTGTTATTCAAAAATTAGATATACTAGTATTATACCCTTACGATGCAAGGACATTAGTCAATTTTTGTTTTAATATTATTCGTACAAATAATTAATAAAAATATATTGCTTTTAAAGTAGATTTATAATGACATAATTATTGTTTCCTTTTGATTTTTGTTTAAAATACCTCTAAATTTCTGTTGTTTTTATATGATAATGATTTATCATTTATCATTTTTTCATGATTCGTCACATGTCTAATTAATTTGTAATGGATATTTTTTAGGAGTTAAATGGACTATATTTTAATTTGACTTAATTTTATAAAAATTATATTACAACCTTACAGATTACTCTGCATAAGATATATAAAAAGTCACTTTTCAACTCAGAAGAATATTCATGTATCCAACTAATCTAATACAACCTTTATCCAAGTTGTCCTATATATCATTCATAAACTATCCTGTGTGATCAAACCGTTATATGGCAATAAGCTGTTACTCATTTGCAATGACGTCATGATCTAACCTCTTAAAAAAATAAATAAGTAGCAACAATTAAGATTAAGGTAAACTTTAATTCTCTTATCTAATTCTATTCTCTTAATATTGAAAAATAAAATGAATCAAGTTGAAATACAAAAACATCAATTATTGCATACCAAGTTAACCGTATGAGGACTTACTCAAAACTTAAAATAAGTTATGAGTGTAAAACCATGCAATAAATATTTTAATTAATAGTATTATAATAAGCTCTAATTAATAGCATTAATATTGATTAACATGTCTCAATTAACATCCACCAATTGCAATTTGCCAACTCATTACTTTGTGCCATGTGAGATGCCACATGTCATTCATACATTATTTGTATCCAACTTTTAGTATATATACTAGTTTTTTACCCGTGCGTTGCACAATGGATATTACTTCTCGGATGATAAGCTTCAGTATCTTGTGCTATACCATATTGAGTTCTATGGATTTGATGGTAGCACTTTTTTTCTAACTTCATTTCATATAAAGTCACCTTAATTATATGTACTTGATTTTTTTATGTGCAGTCTATCTTTTTAATCTTGTTAGTCAAGAAGTTTTTTATTTTTTTTTGTTTTAAGATATTATGTGATTTGACATTGCGTGATTTTTTTTAAGTTTAAAATGATTTTGTGAAATAATCATATTGATGGTGGGAGCAAAGGAGCAAAGGAAAGTCATAGTATTTTTAGTAATTTAATGTTGTCTTTCTTAAACTTGGACTTTACTTTTAAAATACATCATATGGTAATGTGAAATGTAATGTATGAAAAATAGTTCTAATATGAAATATTTAATAACATATTAGATTTGTTGTCTTCATTATATATTAGTCGCCAACTTCCGTTCTCATATTAAGTAGCCTGCAAAAGTAACATATATTATACTAAGTTAGGTTTTGATTTTTTATTTGTTCCTAACTACTTGTCATCAACAATGTGTTGTTAAATGCATGTAATTATTTTTTACATGCTTATATATTTAGCAAAAAAATACACGATAATATTTTTGTGATGATTTATACTTACCTACAACGAGACATTTTAATTGTGGACTTCTGATGTATCTCATATGCTTGGAGTTGCCTTCACAATGTTGGAGGAATTTATTAATTTTTTTAATTTTAATCTCTGATTATATTTAATTGTAAGAATCATAACATGTTATGGTCTTTGCATAATTAGAACTAACATTTTATAGGAATTTATTAACGCTAAAAGATGTATAGTGCCAATTAGTCTCTTTTTTTTTATATAATTTGTAGTAGTGAAGTTATTTTGAGTGCGTATATACCATTAGTAAGTTGTTGGACACTTATTTGTAGGCAACATTTCTTGTGTGTCCTTCATAATATTGTCATGTTTAATGATAAACTTCAAACCCTCTAGTGAAGTCACCTGTGATGCTGCAATTCAGTTGTTCATGACTTAATACCGATTTTAGAAGGTAAACTCCTACATATTTCAGTAATTGTCATTGCCTTTTATTTATAGTCATTGCACAACAAACATGAATAGGAAACTCCCTTCTTTTTAATACGAATGGTCACTTTGTCTCAAATGAGTGTAAAACAATTATAAGGATTGTAACCTTAATTCTAACATTGATTTAGAAAAGAATAAGATTCTTCCGTTTTATCCAACCAACACTTGTTAGGATTCATTTTTGTATCCGTCCATAACTAAGAATTATATGGGGACAAAAATTTTCTTTTTGGTCAAATGACGACACAAAGTTAGATGAGATACTATAAAATTAAGTCCTTATTTATAGGAATTAAAAATTAAGATAAACTCTACGCAAAATTAGTATCGGTTGAGATAGTGAGGTAATTAATTTCAAAAATAATATATAATATAATAATTAAAGGTGAGCATTAAAATGAGATAATGAGGTATCTAGCAAAGGTTATATAATATTAAAGATGGACATT
Organism: Selenicereus undatus; assembly: GCA_017589665.1. Taxonomy (NCBI): domain Eukaryota; kingdom Viridiplantae; phylum Streptophyta; class Magnoliopsida; order Caryophyllales; family Cactaceae; genus Selenicereus; species Selenicereus undatus. The sequence goes on along the minus strand of JACYFF010031954.1, from coordinate 12,167,671 downwards.
CAAATGAAATATTAAGGTAATTTACCAATAAGAATAAATCAATAAAAGATTAGTTAGCACATGTGAGACCAAATGTCAAATTCATAGGGTCATGCATGCCATTTAAAACTAATAATCATCACAAAAGGTGCATTTTTTCCCTAGAAATTCCTATTGGTTTAATTGTATTCGTTATGCATGCACTTAATTCATATGTCCGTTGTAAATTATTTCAATAGTTTAACGGCACCTTTAATATTATTTAATTATGATCATGGTCCTTTCAACTATTTGAACCATGGTTTGAATAAAAATAAATTTGATTAATTATTCTCATGATCAACAAAGCATGGAAAAATTGTTGACAATAGTAACAAAAAAACAGATAAGTCTTTGCCCTTAATTTTATCTCTTTGGTGTATAATTATTTAGGAAAAAAAAACCAACAAAGAAAAATGAAAAAAAAATACAAAAAGAAGAAAGGAGGTTAGTAGTAGATGAAGAAATTTTAGTACACTTTGAATTTAGGAAAAGGCATATGATAGGGTTCCACATGAGGTATTATGGAGATGTTTGAGCGAGAAAGGAGCGTCAGCCGTGTATATTCGAGCTATCAAGGATATGTACATGGGAGGTAAGACGAGTGTTAGGACGCCAGGAGGGGTCGCAGATGACTTCCTCATTGGTATGGGTCTGCATCAGGGTTCCGCCTTAAACCTTTTTCTTTTCTCTCTAGTTATGGATGAACTTACAAAAGGGATCCAAGATGAGTTACCTTGGTGTATGCTTTTCGCGGATAACATTGTTCTTATTGATGAAACCAGACACGGAGTAAATGACAAGTTGGAGCGATGGAGATAATCTTTGGAATCTAGAGGTTTCCGTGTTAGTAGATCGAAAACGGAATACTTTCATTGTTGTTTTAGTGGAAGGGTAGAGGTGAGGGGTGAAGTCACCTTGGATGAGATGACAATACCAAAGGTCGATAAGTTCAGGTATCTAGGCTCGATTATTCAGCAGAATGGGATATTAACGAAGATATTAACCATAGAATAAGAGTGAGTTGGCAAAAATGAAAGTACGCCTCAGGTGTGCTGTGTGATAAGAGGATGTTTGTGGGACTAAAAGGTAAAGTATATCGTATGGTAGTTAGACCGGCTGTAATGTATGGATCAAAGTGTTGGCCTCTAAAAAAGACTCGGGTTCAAAGGTTGATGGTAGTGGAGATGAGGATGATTAGGTGGATGTATGGTTATTTGAGAATAGACAGAATTAGGAATGAGGTTATTAGAGACTTAGTCAAACTGGCCCCCATCAAAGATAAGATGAGAGAATCAAGACTCTGATGGTTTGGTCATGTGAAAACAAGGAGCGTGGATGCGCTAGTAAGGAGATGTGAGATGATTAACATCCCCGAAGGCAAGAGAGGGAGGGGTCGACCAAAGAAGAGTTTGGACGAGGTGATTAGAGAGGACTTGAGAGTGGTAGGATTGTCGGAGGACGTGGCTTAGAATAGGAATCGTTGGCGGGATAGGATTAGGATCTTAGATCGCAAAGAGGTGGCCTCGTCGTCGGTCTTTCAGTTGCAGTAGGGTAGTTCTGGCAGTGGTGTCGTGTTTGTCTGCAGGAAGTTATTTCATCTGGGAAGAGACAACGTTTGCTTACCTCTGGTTATTAAGGTATATTTTCCTCATCTGCCTTATTGTTCCTTTGTTTCATAGCTACGACATCTTGATTTTACTTATGTATCTTATTCATTTCTGACTGGCATGTTCTACATGTCCCCATTAAGTGTTTTCCCAAAATTCTTCTTCCATAAAATGTTTTCTCAAAATCGTATTTTTGTGGGTCTTTTGGAATCAATCTCTCTATGGGCAGGGATACCGGTAGGGGTAAGGTTGCCTACATCTAGATCTCCCCAGACCCCGCGAAAGCGGGACCTACATTGGGAGGTGTTGTTGTTGTTGTTGTTGTTGTTTGAATTTAGGAAAACTTTTAACGTTCTTTTGGGAGGGGGCACTACTAATTTATGAAGGCAATTATGGTCTATTGTGGGAATGTAGATAAATTATTCTTATATATTTATTTACCTATTAAATTTAAATTTAAATTTGGTAAAAGAACTAGTTATACTATGTGATTTTTGAGCGCAAAATATAATCTCAAGTGAAATCTAAATTGAATAAATCACTAAAATGTTTTTTTAATAACGTGAATGTAAGCTACAAATATGAAAAGAAACTAAATATCGTACCAACTTAAAGTAGTCGTAAGCGAAGTCCACAGTCACATTAAGGTCATAATGTGTTTTATATTATCTAAATCCAATTATGTGACATGCTTAAGTAATCAAACTTTATAGTATGCAAAATAAGCAACCCAATCTGCATTCAAGTGTCAAGTCATTATATATTCACTCAAAAATAAATATATAAAAATAAATATATTTAGATTTAGATGTCCAATATATTCTTACCTCAAAAATAATGTCGAACACACTTCACTTTTTTTGTCTTGGGTAACATCTAAATCATTTCTTTGTTCTATATTTAAGTTTCTTAAGACAAAATTCAATTACTAATTAGTCATAATATATGAGAAAAGTTAACACTAAATTGAATTAAAATTGCATTGATAACCTACATCCATCTTAATAACATGATAGAAGACTTTTATGTTACTATCCTACATGGCATTCTTATCCCAAGTGGCACCCTAGATGGCATTCTATGTGGCATCCCACGTGTCACTCATACATGAGTTCAATCCAACTTTTAATATATACATATATGATACATGATTAGCATAACATATTCTTATGTAGATGGTCAACTAACATAATTAATAAAAAGATTTTTTGGATAACATATTTATATAGGGGTATTGGATGATAATATTTTCAATTTTAAACTTGGACGTTCTTGCATTGTACCATCAGTCTACTTGTTATCTATATATCAAGACTGCTTATGACGGTGTTTTAACTTGGGGATGTATAAACTCAGTAATGCAGGTGCATGTTAAACATATGCAATTGCATGCAATTAAGAATTTTGTAATTCTGAACACGTTCAACTATAAGTGTAAACTGTGAAATTGTTGCATTAAATTTGGTCAAAAACCTTTAAACTCAGTCTTGATATATAATAGACCGATAGTACGGTGCATAGATGCTCAAGTTCAAAGTTGACAATATTAATATTGAGTATTGTACCTCTAAAGTATAGAACATTATCGTCCAATACTCATTAATTATTTAAAAAAATTGAATTTAAACTTTGCCTATGTATATATTACCTTTGGACTATTTTATAAAAAAGTAACATGCATAGTCTCATTTTATCTTTAAGGTTCTACATTTGCTATCTTTGGACCGCACCTACGGAAGACTGGTCAGAAGAGCACATGCAATACAATCCATGGAATGCGACCTTCTTTTTTTTTAATTACATGGGTAATATGCTCATGTCATTAGGCTTCTATTACAAAGGTCACCAATGAGTCATAACGGGTCGAGGAGGGAGGAATGGCCAAAACCTAGTTACTTAGCCCCACCATCTGCATAACGCACAAATTGTCATAAAGGGATAACATGTGTTTCCGTTTAGGATCGAACCTGGGTGGAAAGTGTGGAAGGTGGAGTCATTGGGTCATTGTTCACTAGGCTAAGACATCTTTGCTGGAATGCGGTCCAAATGGAGGGCCCACCATTTCACTTTTTCTCTTGCAACGCATGGTCTTATTAGAAGAACACACATTTCGATCTACGACAGCATTTCGTCCTGCGAGTTTTGAAATTTTGTCCTTTTGTACTCTTTTGAGTCTTTTCGCTATTTAAAAAAAAAAACAAAAATGTAAGTTTAAGGTGATTAAAAACAAGATTGCATGTTACAGGCGAGCCCATGATAATTATTTTTTTTGCTAATTCAAGTTGGAGTTTCGTGAGGTATAACGGTGAAGTAATGCAAGTTAGTTAAAACTTAGCATGATATGGAGGGGTTGGAGTTCCAAACTTTGAAACTTCCATAGAAGATGCTTATCAGGGTGATGTTTGGATGCCAAGAAGAGTGGTCACAATGAAAAACTATGACCTCAATATCATCCCTATTTAATGAAAGTAGTTGTCATAGTGACAACACACCTCCTAGAAGAGTGGTCACGATGAAAAACTATGAACTCCATATCATCCCTAATTAATGAAAGAAGTTGTCATAGTAACAATACACTTCTGATAGTAGAAGTAAAAATTTAAATTTTACATTGCTGATTGACTGTGATGTCTGCTATAAACAGATAGCTCCAAACTATAGTAGTTGTGGTACATGTGATAATGAATGTCTTATGAAAAGAAATGGAAAAACTTTTCCAAATTGAAACCCATCCGATTAGTTAAAAAAGGGGATAATACTTGTATTATTTATGAGAAAAAGAAAAGAGCAATTTTCATTAGTTCAATTTAATAATTTGCACGTGTGAGAGGGCAAAGAAAAGAGATATTTTTTGTAATAGTGTATATATCATGATGTAATCTTTGTTTATGGGCCTTGTAACTACTCTCCGTATAATCCTAACCTCCACAATTAATTCACACCTAGCTACCTCTATTGAGGAAGGTAGCCACATTCTTTCACATGGTATCAGAGCATACCGATTAGCCCTAAACGCTTCCCTACTTCCTTCCTTTGCATGGCAACTACTTTCCCTCCCTTTCTGCCATGGCCAAAATACCCCATCCCTCTTGTTTCGGTATTCTTCCCCCTAGCTTGAGCCCTCTACCCTACAGTCGTCGCCGCCAATTTCCTCCTCCCTCTATGTGGCGTCTGCTGTACAGGTCTCGGTGTCCCTTTTTTCTACTGCAGGTGTTGACACCACTATTTGGGGCTTCATTCCAACCTCCATGGCTGCCCCATCCATTCTCGCTACCCCTCCTCAACCACAATACCCGTTTTACTTTAACAATCACACGACCCTGGCATTTAACTCTCATCCCACTCTTCCCTCGTATGACTGCATTCGGCTGCCAACATCCTTTGTATTCTCCCATCACCAGGGTCATTCTCAGTTCAAAGTGGGCTCTTCTAGTACCCATCAGAGCCCTCATTCGTCTGCATCGTTTGGCCTGCTGCCACCGATCTTCGGCCAACTCGCTTCTGGTTCCACCTTTGGGGCGACCCTCCTTGCTCCAAATGTCACTAACCTAGTCACAGTGCGTCTTGCATCCCTGGAAGACTTTCTCACGTGGCATACTCAACCCACCTCGGTTCTTATTTCTCATGGCCTACTGTGCTTTGTTGATGGATCTTTTCCTCCTCCTGCATCGGTAATCACTTCTGCTTCTGGTGAGTCTATTCCTAACTCTTACCTTCATGAGTGGTTATGTGTCGATCAAAGCATACGTTCTTGGATATTCGCTACTCTGTCTCTTGAAGTTTTAATTGACGTTCGTGACTGCCTTACTTCGTTTAATCTGTGGGAACGTCTAAATCAACGTTTCATGCATGCTAGCATGGCACGTGCTCTTGAATTGAAACGTATGCTTGCCAATATTAAGAAGTCTGACTCCCAATCTATGGATGCTTATTTACATGACATTAAGAACATTGCTGACAGTATCATTGCTGTCAATAGTCCGATTGCTGTTTCTGATCCGGTACAATATACTTTGTTGGGGCTTGGCCAGGAATATGAAACCTTAGTCACCACTCTTACTCACGTTCCAATGTAATTGACCTTTGATGATTTACATCCTCTCTTATTATTGCAAGAACAGCGTCTTCAAGCCTTGAAAAAGGGTAATGAGTCTTCAGTGTCTCACCTGGCTCTTGCGGTCACCTCCCATGGATCGCCCTCTTCCTCGGGCACCAATATTCAACGCTCTCCTCATGGTCAACATAATAATCATGGTCGAGGAAATTGGCGCAACAATTATCGGAGAAACAACAACAACTGCAATGGCGGGGGTGGACGTGAGCGAAACAATAACACTCAGAACTCATCCTCCTCCTCCAATTTTCAGTTGTCCTCTTCGTTTCGGGGTGTGCCCACAGGTATGTGCATGGGTAAGTCAGTCTTGTCATATTTTGCTACTCATCCCACCTATTCTGACTCTTTGTTTGTAGGCAACTCATCTCAGTTAGGCATCTTGGGCTCGAACCTCGCTTCCCTCGTTTGTCAAATCTGTTTTCAGACTGGTCACTCTGCTCTCCAGTGTCCCCGTTTTCCTTCTTCTGTAGGTTCTACCCTTGATAATCTTGCATCCTCATTTACTGCAATGTCTCTTGGTGATGGTCCCGAGACCTTGTACCCGGACTCTAGCGCTAGCGCTCATATGACTCCGTTTGATGGTAACTGAGTCTCACGTACCCCTTACAATGGTTCCACTCAAATTCTGGTTGCGAATGGTACTATGCTTCCTATTAAACAGACTGACAGTTGTTCTATTCCCACTTCCTCACGACCACTATGCTCACACTCTGTTTTTCATGTTCCCCATTTGAAACATAATCTAATTTTTGTTAAGCGTTTATCTTGTGATAATGACTGCCAAATCATTTTTGATGATTCTTCTGTTTGTATACAGGACAAAACCATTGGGACTATTCTACTTCGGGTTGCAAGTAATAGAGATCTCTATCCCGTCCGCCTACCTTTACCTTCTACTCCTATTTTGGCCAACTTCTCAGTTCATCAATCTGCTCAAGTTTCGCATCGTAGGTTAGGGAATCCTAGTTCTAGAGTTTTGGCGACTTTAAGTTCAAATAAGTTCATTGTTCCTACATCTAAATGGTTTAAGGATTGTGTTTCTTGTTGTTTGGGCAAATCCACCAAGTTGCCATTTCAAGAGGCTGGACATTTTGCTGATAAACCATTATTTCTAATTCATAGTGATGTGTGGCAATCTCCAGTTGTTTCATCCCATTGCTATAAGTACTATATTATTTTTGCGGATGATTTTTCTCGCTTTTTTTTACCTTTGTAATGAAACTTAAATCTGATGCCTTCTCTATTTTTTGTGTTTTCCATAAAATGGTTGAAAACTTGTTTAACACAACTGTAATAACCCGACCCTAACCCATATTTATTTATTTAAATCATCTTTATTTATTTCATTAATCATATTTATTCATTTACTTTATCATGTTTATTGACCTAATCACTCATGGTTATTTGCTTAACCAAATCATGTTTATTAAATTCAATTACACTCAGTTTATTTATTTAACGAATTCTATTAAGTTATTTAAATTTTTTACCTTCATTTATCGTATTTAATCATCCCGGTTAGGAAATATTTCATTTTGGGTACCACTTTGTAACTCAAGTTTCATTGATTGTTAATTCGATTTTTGTTGATTGATTAAATGTCGGGTGAATCGATATTGGGCATCGGTGAATATAAATTAGTGATTAATTATTTTCTTACCATCGGTAAACTTTAATCACGAGCAATACAAAATTTTATTTTTGTTCAATACTCCAAATAATTTTTCGAGCTCGAACTTAGTTTGTTGCACCCAAAACAAAAACCTAAAACCTTGCTAACTTTGTTATTTCACTAAGTACTCATTTTAGCATCTAATTTTAATTAGCAAAAAGCTACTTTTTGGGTGGGAAATTTCAACCACATGTTGCTAATACTTGAGAATTTCGAGCCATAAAGAATTCAGCAAAATCACAAGCCCATCTCTCTATTTCCTCTCTCCTCTCCACGGTCTTCAGGCATAAAACAGGAGCAGTCGCTGCTGCCTCTTTGTGCAGCCAGTTCTGGTGGTTCCGGCCACTTTTCCGGCCACCTCCCAGATGCTCCGAGTTCCCCTTGCTGCTAGCTATCATGTCCAACCCCTCAAATCACTCAAAACAATCTCCTCATCTCTTTAATTCAAGCCTAAAGTGAGGTATATCCCAAAACCCTAACTTATTTTATCTTGAGTTTTATGGTTGTTTTCTTTATGAGCTATGTTTGGATGATCAAATTGATAGTTATTGTGCAATTTTTATTGAGTTTGGAGATGTTTGGAGTTATGGGTATTTGATCAAGAGCATGATTTCATGATTTTGTAATTGTTGAATTGCGACTGTCGAAAATTCTGTCAATTATGGGATTGTCCAAAAATTCTGAAAATTTTACTGTAGATTATGTATATTATTTGAGATTTTCTGGAAACCTTTCATGAATTTTGGAGGTGTAAGAAGTGAGTTATGGAATTTTGAAGAAAACTGCTCTGTTCTGAATACGAATTATGTAATTATATATTAATGAAGTTGTTTAGAGTTTGGATAAGTATATGAGGCCTTAAATGATCTTTTTGTATCTGATTGTGGTGATTTGAAATGATTTCAAGTGAGTTTTATGTGAAAAAAGAAGAGAAAGTTAAATTAGTGAAAGACTGGAATTTCAGGAAATTAGGGCTCACTTTGAGATTAAATTGGTAATGAATGGCCCAGCCAAAAATTATGATTTTTAGTGGGTATATAGTTCAGTGTGTTAGCTTTAAAATGCCTCTTGAATCGCCTCAATATGAGGTTTTTGGAAAGGGTTATGGTTGTTTTACCAAAGCTGTGCAGGATGGACCAAAAAATTGACACACTTGTGTTTTAGCTCCATTTTGGGAATCCTATTGTGGGAATCATACTTTGTGTCCTTAATGAAAGTTTTATAAGACTTCGTAATATTTACATATTGGGGTTTCATGTCTCCATTCCAGGTCTAGGGTGAAAGTTATGAATTGTCGAAGTGAATTGACCTACTTTGGTGCAAATTGAGCTATTATTGCAATTTCTGTGCAGCGTATATTTGGAGGAAACTTCTAAAAATTGTACTGTAAATTGTTCATATTATTTTTGAATTTCCTATAAGATTTCATGAATTTGGTTGAGTAATTGGAATTTGGTGATTTTTGAAAGCATTTTGAATAACTGTGTAAAGAGCATGCACTCATTTCGATCAGGCACTCATTTTGTGTATTTTGGTCCAAGCACGGTCATTCAAGGGAGACACGAATATTCAGGTACTTTCATGGAGCTTTTAGCCTGGTTAATGAGAAATTAGAAGACAAATATACAAATTGGGAGTTTGTTTATGAACTGTGAATCATTTATGGATTTTACAAAGAAAATACCAAGCTTAGTGAGCTTAATAGCTTCTATTGAGTTCAATAACTCATTTGGGGGTGGAATTCTTCATCTGATGGATTTATGAATGAAATATGAGAAATGGGGAGAGTTATGACTCATAAACCATATTTATCAGACCAAGTTATGGCAGTTTATGCTATTTTGAACCAAGATATATCTCTCTTAGCCTCAAACCTTTATTACTTACGCACTTCAGCTTATATCAAATGTATTTATCAAGCCAATCTAGTGTACTTACTGTTATCTTGGACCAATTTATACATCAGCAAGCCTTAAACCTGTATCAGTAACCTCTTTTAGAAAAGGCCATAATCACTCTCTCTCAATTATCACCATCAAGGTCTTTCCTTTGTAATATCATTTATCTCATTCTGGATTATTTTACTTCTATTTACTTGATATTGGATTTAATTATTTTCATCAATTCAGCATTGAAGTTATATATACCATTTAATTACTCAATTTTTGTTACACATACTTTTACTTACTCAATTATGCGAGTAAGAATCATTTACTAAATACACATATCTACAATGACATTTATGAAACAGAGTTGAGACCTAGTTATCGTTCCCCATTATGCATAAGTGTTATCAAGTCATAATATATTTATCAAGTCGTATGACAATTATGAAATAGCTGACTTGTATCAAGTTAGATGACATTTTTAAAGACTCAAGGTACGTCTATTGTCTGTATCTTCAAAAAATAGATCATGTTTATCAGGTTACAACTTTTAATGAGTTTATCAATGAATCAGTTTATACAGTGACTTGCCATTTAACTTGTGACCCCGTCAGTTATCATCTATAAGGCGTTAGCCCATCATTTACCCTCGCGGCTTCAGGCCAACTCTTGATCGGATTGGCAGGTGTACACCTATGTGTAGATCATATCAGTGCAAAGGGTTCAGATCCAGATAATAATGAGCAATTCAATTTTATATTACTTTCATTTTGATTGCTATTGCCAACTAAATGAATTGTAAAGACGGGTACCCATCAACAGTATTTCTATACTCATTTTACAATGCAGGAATACATGTACTGAGTTTTTGCTCATGTTTTCGAATTGTTTTCATGTTTTCCATTTTAGGTGATGAAGTATCACATGTTTCTCCTTCTAGTAAGCCATTTTGAAAGTCATCAGATGCTCACAGTGGATTCAGCATAACACGAGTGTTGGGATCAACCTCAAGGTCTATATTCCATATACATGTGTGTAGTGTGGAGTGCGAGTTAGCACATGGTATGATTAAGTAAATGGTATTGAAGTGAGCTATTATGGACTTTGGTCTTAAAATGTATCAGTTTAATAGATTTCATAATTGTGATCGTGAGCGGTAGGATTAAATGGTTCAGTTAGCCTTGTCCTTATCAGGATGGCGGTAGCGCCTTCGTTTTCTGAGTCTTCCGCTGTAATTTTCAGTAATCATATCATTAGTATTTTGAGGGCGTTACAATAACTATCAAATATTTTCAGAGTGATTGGGGGAAAGAATATGATAACCCTCCTCTTTGTGAGTACTTCATCGCTTATGTCATATATTTTCGCAAGTCTGCCCCCACACATAACAACAAAATGGCGTTGCTGAACGCAAGCATCATCATCTTGTTGATATGGCTCAAACTTTTCTTATTGATGCCTCTCTCCCTGATGCTTCTTGGCATGATGCAGTCTCCACTGCTACGTATGTTATCAATTGATTGCCCACCCCTCTTCTTCACGGTCTTTCTCCTTTTCAAAAATTGTTTTCTTGTGTTCCTGACTATGGTTTTTTTATGGGTTTTTGGATCACAATGTTTTCCTAATCTCACTCCATACACTAAAAATAAACTTCAGCTTCGCTCTACTCGGTGTATTTTTGTTGGATACACCCCACATTATAAGGCTTACAAATGTTTTGATCCCTTATTGGGTCGCACATATATAAGTCGATATGTACTTTTTCATGAACATATTTTTTCGTATTCTTCCATACTTCGAGCTTCGCCTTCCAATTCCTCTACATCGGATGTCTCTGCCTATTTTCCCTCGTGGTCTCCCACTCCGAACCTTACTTTTCCGAACTCTCTCTCGCCTGGTCCATCACATTCACCCCAGCCTGCACCTTCCTCTGTGCCTCTTTAATCTGCCCCCTTTCCAGCGCATACTGCAGCGCCTACTCACCCGTGTTCTCTACCAGCCCAGCCCACCTCGCTGCCCTCCTCTCCACTCAGCCCAATTGCCTCTGTTGCCCAACCTTCCTCCTCCGAGGCCCAACGTGCCACTAGCCCTCAGCCCAATAGCCCTGGCACCCTTGTTGAGTCTCCGCCTTTCATCTTCATTACTACCCCAGAGGTATTGTAGCCCCCGGGTGCACGACATCCTATGCAAACCTGTTCCAAATCGGGTATTTTCAAACCAAAAAACATTCTTTTTTTTAGTACGCTGCATACGAATGGTGATTCTACTTGTTTTTCACAAGCCGTTAAACATTCCCATTGGCGACAAGCCATGGTTGAGGAGTTTAACGCCTTTTTAGAAAATGACACTTGGGAGCTTGTACCTCGTACCTTGACTATGAATATGGTTGGTTATAAGTGGATTTATAAGACTAAATTTAAATCTAATGGGTCGATTGAGCAGTATAAGGCTTGGCGGGTGGCTCTTGGTAATCACCAACAGGCAGGTATAGATTATCACAAAACCTGTAGTCCAGTTGTTAAATCTTCCACTGTTCGTCTCTTGTTATCCCTTGCTGTTTTATGTCAGTGGATTATCTGTCAACTGGACATCAAGAATGCTTTCCTTCATGGTTTTCTTGATGAAGTGGTCTATATGAAATAACCTCCTAGTTTCATTCACCCATAACCTCCCTTACATGTCTACCGCCTCAAGAAATCTTTATATGGCTTGAAACAGACCCCTTGGGCCTGGTTTCAGCGCTTCAATTCTTTCTTGACCTCTAATGGGTTCGTATGCAGTAAAGTGGACACTTCTATGTGTGTTTATCGTCATCAGTCTAGCATCTTGGTTCTCCTTCTATATGTTGACGATATGGTTCTCACTGGAAACAATCCTGCTCTCATCCATCAGTTTATCTCTCACTTGTCTCACCATTTTGCTATGAAGGACTTGGGTGACCTTCATTATTTTTTAGGGGTTCAGGTTGTGAGTACTTCTTATGGTATGTTTCTCTCTCAACATAAGTATGTCTCTGACCTTCTTAAAAAGTTTCATCTTCACACCCTTAAATCTATACACACACCTTGTGTTCCTTGAACCACTTTGTCCTTAACTGATAGTGAGTTGCTTGCTGACAATTATGAATTTTGGAGTATGGTTGGTGCACTGCAGTATCTTACCATGACTCGACTTGACATTGCTTATGTCGTACATGTGGTTTCCCAATTCATGCATGCCCCCCGCACTACTCACTTACATGCTGTCAAGCGTATTTTCAGGTACTTGCAGGGTACTGCCGACCATGGGCTCTTCTTTAAGTCTTCTTTTAAGATTGATCTTTTGGTGGCTTTCTGTAATGCCGATTAGGCTGGTTGTCTTGATACATACCGCTCTACAACTGGGTTTGTTGTCTTCCTCGGCTCCAATCTCATTTCATGGCGTGCCAAGAAGCAACCCACTGTTTCCCATTTCTCTACGGAAGCTGAGTATCGTGCTGTGGCATACACAACAGTTGAGATTCAATAGTTATGGCAGCTTCTTCTGGATCTAGGTGTGTTGGTTCAAGTTCCTATTTGGCTCTTTTGTGACAATGTTTCTGCCACTTATCTTGCTACCAATCCAGTTCTGCATAATCGTAGCAAGCATATTAAGGTTGACTACCATTTCGTTCGGGATATGGTCTCTCACAAACATCTTCAAGTTCGCTTCATCCCTACGCAGTCACAAGTGGCCAACATCTTCACCAAGGGTCTTTCTTCACAGAAATTTCTCCAATTCAAAGCCAATATGTCCGTTGTACCACCTCGTACAGATTGAGGGGTGTAATAGTGTATATATTATGATGTAATCTTTGTTTATGGGCCTTGTAACTACTCTTTGTATAACCCTAATTTCCACTATTAATACACACCTAGCTACCTCTATTGAGGGAGGTAGCCACATTCCTTCACATTTTGTTTCCATTTCATACACAATTTGTAAAATACCAAGAGTGCACTGATTGTATTTATGTTCTTCTTAAATTTCAGCAAGTTGAAATAGTTAAATTTGAATAGTTTGGACAAGAACAAATTATTAGTGGCGAAGAATGCCCACGACATCTTTATTAAAAAAAAAAATTGGCTTCTGCTCTTCAAGCTTAGGTGAGGAGAATGACTCTGTAAAAGGATAGTCTTTGAGATATAACGATGATGGTGACTTGGAAGGTAGACTACAAGAATAGTGAGCTGTCTAGTGAACTAACCTGTTGGGGATGGGGGAGGGGGGGTGCAGTGTTGTGTCCCAAGTCCAGGCTCAGCAAAGGTTCACATGTCATGTCTAGAATGTTCATATCAAAAGGTCCAGACTTGATCAATTATTTGAGGGTATATGCTCCTTTTAACTTATGTTAGGTACTTATCATCAATCATTAACACGTATATTTCAACATAATTAAGCATAATTCAGCATAACTTGATACAACTCAACACAGTCCATCACTTGTAAAAGAGTCATTGTAATGGATTCAATTATGATTTCATCCAAATCACCTAACGTCTTTATCAGTAATTGAACTTATTTTACAAATAATATAGATATGTTTATTATTGTAATTGTGAAATCTATTGAATGTTGAAAAAATAATTATATTGTGTAATCAGATGAAATGTTTCACACTTTTAATTACAATATAAAATATGAATATTATTTTGAAGAAATATTATGTTATTTTAATTACGTAAGTTTGTCATTAAGTTCCTAAAACTACGTAACTATTTTAAGAATCTAATTGAAATTGACACACAATGTTACAATGTTGCAATGAATGAATTTCGAGTTGCACTTGTCCATGACATTTCGAATTGTATCACAGGTTGAAAACTAAAGCTATTCATAATTTGAAGTTTTATTTTATTGTGTACTTTATTTTCTATTTATGCTAGCATGTACCAAATGCTAATCTTAAGATTGTAATGTCCACTTATTTTGTTCTAACAACTACCCAAATGTATATTTTTGATAGTTCTAATTATAATTATTTTAAAAATTAAATTAATGCATTAATCCACTGCACCTAACAACTACCCAAATGTATATGACATAATCCACTGCATCTAACAATAGATGGAATCTTTGTGTTAATATTAAAAAAATTTCAAACGTTACACATATTTGCAAATTATTTATATATTATAATATCAATTAAAAAAAGTTATTGATTGATTAATTTACAACAATCCTAACATATATGTATAGCTCTTTGGAATATGTTCATGTTATATTACAAGATAAATAAATATGCAGTTATAATAACTCATGTTGAGTGTATACGCCTTTAGACAATTTTATGAATATATTTCTTGGCTTTATTACAATTAGATTCTTACAATATAAATCAATTCAATGCAATTCAATATGTTTGAACATACTTTAGCATGATTCAGCATGTTTAAATAATAAAAATAAAAAAATACTTATCATAAGTTGAAAAGAACATGTTTTAAAATGGAAGACATCAAAATACTCATGTCAATTGAGTTAAAAGCCATTAGTGATGGACTCGACATTTGGACTTTTGACTATTTCCTCCCCCGGGCTATATACTCAACTCCTGAATTATTAAAAAGGCTATCTTGAGAGACCCATTTTGAATCCATTATATTTATTGTGGGAATTCAAATGTATTATTTAAAGATTACAATGTAACAAATATTTAGTTGTTAGAGATATCAACGTGTATGAATAATGCATAGATTGAGTTGATGGCGAGGGCTTTGTCTACATGTGTTTGTCATATAAATAAGTTTTAATATGTATTTAGTTAAGTTGACTAATGAGAATACATGTTTCTCTTAGTATGATTTAGGAGTTGATTGTTTTGAACACCATTAATAAAATGTGACTAATAACTAAACTACATTAAGTACTAAACAAGAGGTGGAAACAGGGTGAGACAGAGTAACCCCGTAAACTGTGGATTGATAGGTTGGAATTCGTTTCTACACACTGTTAAGATAACGAGGTATGATTGGATGCAGATTGTGAATGTGTTAGTTGTTTTGAACTTAGTAATGTATAAAGTCATTGAAACTTTTATTACCTGAAATCCGTTTCGCATTGCAAACAAAGATGGGCGGGTGGGTTCGCTCTAGAACTCATTGACCATACACCCGAGCCGGATTTAATGTTTGGCAAAAACAAATAGTTACGGGTTGAACTGACTCGTAACCCAACTCTAGTTGCTGGCGAGAAGCACGAAAGTCACTTGTGACGTCAAAAAGGATGTATATTAGCCGCTGGCTTTCAAAACTCAGCTAGTAAAGGAAATTTGTGCGCTTGTAGACCAACAGATCGCACTTTGCAGCTAATGATTCTCGGATAAAATACATCATTGTCCCTTTCTCCTGCGTCTTCTTCTCAACTACAAGCCAACTTTCTTGATACTCCAGATAAGCCTCACCCACCCGGACCCTCGTTTCCTCTCTCTTCATTCCCTCCATCAATCCCCAGTTCATCTACCTCCTTGCAAATTTTCCACTACTTTTCTCGATTACCCCTTCAGTTTCTTCGCCTAATTTCGATTGATTCATCAATGGCGTCGACATTTGTGAACGGTGCCTGTAATGCCGGAGGATCAGTCAAAGGGTTTAATTCTCAGAATCATGTGGGTTTGGGGCTAGGGTTAGGGTTAAGAAAGAGTTTTGTCACAATTCGACCTGCAAATGGGAGGAATTTTGGGCGATTGGTGGTTAGGGGTAGTGAGAGAAGGGACGAATCGGCGACGAAGAAGACGAGTTTGAGTAATGAAGAATGTGAAGCTGCTGTTGTTGCTCGGAATGCGCCTCAGGCTCCTCCTGTGCCTCCCAGACCTAAATCCCCTGTTGGAACACCTGTTGTTCCTTCCATTGTGAGTTTTTTTGTCTATCTCTTTGCTGAGATTTGTAATTGTTCTTTGTCAAAAGTCAAAACAACTTGTTTCTAGATTGTTGACGAGTTATTGTTGTGAAAGTGTATGATGTCTGGTCAATACTTTTGGTAGTTGTCATATCTTTTCCAGTTCCATTGATAATCCAATTTATGTGTCGTCATTCATCATACATCATGCCTTTTTTCTGAATCATAGAGCAAGTGTTTCTTTGTTGCCTGAGGTCAGATTATCAGTATGATGGGTTGCTACCCTAAGGCTAATTGGCCTTTTCTTTGTGGAGTGTGAGTATTTCTATGTTGGTTTAAGTTCCAGTTGACCGATTGCTTGCCACAGTAAGGTCATTGTAGGAACCCTGTTGTTGAACTTACTTAATCAGCTGGTCGTGTTACATCCATTGCTTCAATGTACTACGATAAGGTCATTATAGGAACTCTGGAATTGAACATAGTTGGTCTGCTAGTTCTGCTTCATCACTTGCTTCCGTATCTTTGTTATATGTTGATTCTTCCTCTTATGTTTATGTAAAATTAGATGATAGTGTTTTTTCTTGTGTACCAGTCATTGGGTCGCCGCCCACGTCGTAATCGGAAGTCACCTGCACTCAGAGCAGCATTTCAAGAGACTAGTTTGTCCCCTGCAAATCTTGTTTACCCCTTGTTCATTCATGAGGGTGAGTGGGTTTGCTATTTTATCTGAACTCGTTGGGCACTTTTCATTCTTTAAATTTGGGTCCTGATTTTATTGTTTTTAAGTGTATAATTTGAATTGTAGGAGAAGATGATACTCCTATTGGGGCAATGCCTGGATGTTATAGACTTGGATGGAGGCATGGACTTGTTGAAGAGGTGGGTAGTCCTTAATGTTTATTGAAGCTATGTAGTGCTCGAATTTGATTAATTTGAGCTCATGCTTCATAGTTGCATTCCTTTGTTGGTCTCTAAAATGGGATTTGTCATGTGTTCAACTTGGCACTTATTGAAAATTGTGCTTATTTTTAGCCATGTTGGATGAGTGCTTGATGTGAAGTATGGGTGAATTGTTGCACTCCATATCTATGCTTGTTATATCTGGTATTAATGATAGTAAAATCACAATATACTTCTGGGCAAGAATTGTGCATTTTGGATCCTAGTTTGAGTTACTGGCTGTAACCCAAGTTGGTAACTTGATTTTCACATTGTTCTGAATTTGGGATTTGAGATTTATAGTGAGGCGCTGGATGGGGTGTTAAGCTCACTAACATCAATGGCAAACAGTGTTAGCTTGTAAGGATGAAATTCGAAGGCTATGTCTCGTTTTGCTCCTTTGGTCAAGCTGTAATGAACTGCTGATATCGGAGTACAAACTTTTGCCTCCTCTCCCTGCAGCTTTTCTCAATCATTTTCCCCCATCTCTTTTTGTTGCTTGCTGGAATATGTTCAGTTCATTTTTTTGCAGGTTGCCACTTTGTTTGAATCTAATCGGGAGAGATGCTGTCCCTTTCGTTGAATTGGATTATTTTACGAAATATGCTAGATCCACAGTATAGCAACTGCATCTTTTGAGAATGGCATCTCAAAATCTGTAATTTGCCTTGACTTGAATTAGCAGTAACAATGCTCGCATATGTTGCTGTACTAGCCTTTTGAAGGATGTAATATCTCAAGGTTTTTCTGCTTCGATATGTTTCATCGAGACAATGCCTTGATGTGTCTGCTTGCTTTCTCCGCAGGTGGCAAAGGCCCGTGATGTTGGCGTTAACGGTGTTGTGCTATTTCCAAAAGTTCCTGATGCCTTGAAGGTTGTTCACTGGTTTTCTATTTGTGCTATTTTTCTCGCCTGCAGGGGTTGACATAATAATCTGTTATTTTTTGTCTGCAGTCCCCAACAGGTGATGAAGCATACAATGAAAATGGCTTGGTACCCCGTGCAATCCGCTTGCTTAAAGACAAATTTCCCGATCTTGTAAGTCTTATTTCAAATCTCACTGGCATACGAGAGTAAACTCAACTCTCTCTGATGCAAGTATATTTTGACAGGTTATCTATACTGATGTTGCCTTAGATCCATATTCTTCGGATGGGCATGATGGTATTGTAAGAGAAGATGGTATGTGAGACTAGGCATATGTACTTGATTTTGATGGTTGATTTGCTTACTTGCTATAAAAGAGTAATTCATTGGTGCATTCAATTCAATCGTCATCTGATCCCTGCAGGTGTGATTATGAATGATGAGACAGTGCACCAATTGTGTAAGCAAGCTGTAGCACAGGTAATGCGGACTTAAAGTGACAACTTTTCTGTTCTCTTTGAGAAATTATCACCTACATAGATAAGGAAACTCTAAAGTGAACATGTTGCCAATTCTTATGCTGTATGCTACGGTTTTTTTACCAACCCGATCCTTTGGCAATTTAATGGAATTTAGGTCTATGTGTAGCTCTTCGATTCTTCTTCTATTCCAGCGTCATTGTTATCTTAGCATTCTTTAGAACGACGGGACTTTTCTAGTATCCTCCAATCTAGCTTGAGAAGTGTATTATGTGCTCTACTGCGAATTACTTACATAAGTAGGAGTATGTTTGAGCAGCACCTGTTGTGTAATTATGGACAAACCTGTTGATCGTAGTTGGCTGGTCAAGGTCCATCAAGTGACTCAAGTCTTAATTTTCATTCTCCAAGAATCTGAAAGGTTTACGGAATCCAATTTTGTTTTTGTGTAGGCCCGTGCTGGAGCTGATGTCATCAGTCCTAGTGACATGATGGATGGTCGTGTAGGAGCAATCCGTGCAGCACTTGATGCAGAGGGATTTCAGCACGTTTCCATCATGTCCTATACAGCAAAGTAATTTGCCTTTCCAATTTAACGTAATTCTTAACTTTGTTGCTTGGAAAAGTGATCGAGCTGTCCATACCTGTCCTATAGAAAAGAATGAGTGTGTTTTGGTATTAACTGTTGTCTAAAAATAGGTATGCAAGTGCCTTTTATGGTCCATTCCGGGAAGCTCTTGATTCCAACCCACGGTTTGGAGACAAAAAAACGTAAGCAATTGAATTTTGCATCTAGTTGATAGACACGTATTAACTTCATAACCAACTTTTTTCTGATTCTAATTGTTCTGGATGCGAAAACAATAGCTACCAAATGAACCCGGCAAACTATAGAGAAGCACTGCTTGAAACTCAAGAGGACGAGTCTGAAGGAGCCGATATCCTCTTGGTTAGCATATAATACTTCATAAATCCAAATGATATTGGGGTTTGACCCTTTTATTTGTGATGATAATTTGTTAACATTTCATCATCAACTTCATAGGTGAAACCCGGTTTGCCATACTTGGATGTCATTAGGCTTCTTCGGGATAACTCAGCTCTGCCGATTGCAGCATATCAGGTAAATCTGCCAATCTGTCAGTAAAAATATGAACCTATGAACTAAATTACATTGGTTAGAGATCTAAATATGTGATATTAGCCATGAAAAGCATCGTTTATTGCATTGACACATCGTAGACACACTTCGAATTTGTATATGAAATCAAACCAATATGTTAAACCCCGAGATTGTGGAAAAGCTATTTTCCCAGTAGATGCTACACCAAACCTATTCGCAAAAGATTAAAGCTATGTTTTTTTTTTTTTTTAAATATACCTTCATCATCTGGCATTAACCATAATTGCTCTGCTTTTGCTCTTTGGGGTGTTAGGTGTCTGGCGAGTACTCCATGATAAAGGCGGGGGGAGTTCTGAAAATGATCGATGAAGAGAAGGTGATGATGGAATCGCTCATGTGCCTGCGTCGAGCTGGTGCTGACATCATTTTAACATATTTTGCACTCCAGGCAGCAAGGTGTTTATGCGGAGAGAGGAGATGAGATAATGCCTGTTTAAAGATAATTGAGAAATCTTAGGAAATTTGATGTCTGTATGAGGGATGAGGTGTTCAGGGACAGTAATGGAGAAACGAGGATTGAGGGAGGAATGTTCGATAAAGGATTTATAAATTAAATAGTGAAGCTATTTTCGTGCATCTTATCTACTATGGGTCGGTACATGTGTGCATGTTTCAGAGTCTTTGGTTAGAAATCCGGAGTTGGCCGAGCATTATAAAAGGACATTATGCGAGTCAAATCTTATCAAATTCCTGTCATATTTGGAACAATTCCGGTGTCCAGTATGGCGGATGTTTGCATCTCGATGGATCAAGGTATTCATTTTATCGTCAATAATGTTTATAGTAGGAGATTGATTATTAAAATTTGATCATTTTATTACATCATTGTTCTTTTTAGATGTTTTTTTCTCATTTGAGATAATTTTGGTCGAGAATGTAGTTGAGTATACTTTTATGAGAAAAGGAGTATCACATTTATCACTTACGCATTTCCCTTTTTATGGAGTGAATCAGTGTTTGATGAACTTCTGGAAAACTGTTACGGTAGGTATGCCAGTATGTGAAGACAAAATTTAGAGTATCAAATTGTCAATTTGGGTTTAATGCTTGGTTCCAATCAATTTCGAACCAATTTTGAAATTTCTATTTACAGGGCTATGAATTATGCACGTATACAAATTTAAAACATATTTGAACTTGCTCAATTAAATCCCCTTCTCAATTCTCACCCCCCTGCCCCCCCAAAAAGGAGTCATATCGTGGAGTCGAAACTAAATTCTTAGACAATGTGTTAATTGAGCGGGTTGTGTCACGGGAATCATGTAAAACTCTTTTGTTTTATTTTTTGAGGGGCAAAAAATAAAACAAAAGTATTTAAAAATAAAACAAAATAGATAAAATATTATGTTCGGATTTAAAATTCAGACGAAAAACTATGTCCATATTTAATTATTTTCAAATCGGATAAATTTAAATAATGGAATTGGATAAAAACAAATTTACCAGCAGTAGAGAGACCACCTGAAGAAGGGGAGTCTTGCAGCAAAAATAAGATTATCTCCGTGTAATCAAAAGGTCATTGATTCGAACTGTAGAATTAACCACTGATAAAGTCAAATTAGACTGCCTACAATTCATCTCTTTGAGTGCGATCCACCCCCAAAAAAAATTCAAATAGAGCGTGAGCTGCGGAGCTTCCGCGAGCACTGCAACTGCGCGCGTTGATCATTTATCATCGTATAAATTCTTCTCCCACTGTCATCCATTCTTTCAGAATAAGCCACCCAATACAAGAATATTGAACTCCAGGATTTGAATTTTCGAAAATTAGGGCATAATCAGCGATCTACATTCTCCATCGTCAGTCGCAGTCTCTCTGCATCTTCGATCTCGAGAGCGAACATGGAGGAATATTTGCACTACATGAGAACTCTTCGCACTCAGATGAACGGTTCTCTCTCTCTCTCTCTCTCTCTGTGTCTCTGCGTGTGTGTGTGTGTATGGTTGGTAGAAAATCGGATTGAAGTTTTGGTTTGTGCATGCGAATAGATGTGGAAGATCAAGCAGCGAAGATTTCAGTTGAAGAGCAAATGCAGATTACTACAATTCACAGTCTCGAGAAAGACATCTCTTCAGGTCTTATACCGTTTTGATTGCGCTAACTTTGCTTGCTTAGATACGTCAATTGGCGCGTTTCATTCGGTTTATACTCATAGTTGCTATTTAAAAAGCTCATACATGATACAGTTAGTACTCGCCAATATGATTGAATCCTCATGTTTTTTCCTTCAGTTATTCAAATTCTTTAGTTTGATGTATTTCGATACGTATTTATTCGGTAAACAATATTTTGATTGGGAAGAACGATGTATATTAGAGAAGAAAAAGTCAGAAGCATAGTCTGTGTTTTACACCTTGAGCTGAGGAGTTCATCTAGTGGCGTCTAATGAAGTTCAAATTTAGTGTTTGAGGTAGCATTTCTAGTATTGCTTGGTGTTTTTGGTGGTGATTGATGTAGCAATGTCGAAATTCAATGAGCCAAGTGTTTGAAGTAACGGTTATAGTATTGTTTGCTGTTTGAGGTGGGATTTGTAAGATACTAGTTAAATTAACTTCTCGTATCTTATAAGCAGTGCTTTTTATGTGGTTTTGAAGGATGCCTTAATTAATTATATATTCATTTATATTCAGTGGTAGAACATGTGTGCTTTTATGTCAACCTGTATTTTCTAGCTCACTATAGCTATTTTATTTAGACACACAAGAGTGAAATGAAAGCCACTAATTGAGCCAGAAGATAACCGTTAAGTGTAAGCTGTCACCAACACTACTTGAATGAGCATCTAACTATCGCTGTTATCTGAAGTTACTTTATTGAATGGTACAAACACAAGGGTGTCAGTTGCATTTTAACCCTGCCTTAGGGAACAATCCTCTGACAAAAATACTGGGGGAATTACTCCCTGAGGATACGCATGGGAAAAATACATAACGTTTTGTTTCAGGGTTTAGCGACTGTACTCATTATATGTGGATTGAAGGGCATATGCGAAAATGCAGACATATTCAGTTCTCTTTGATCGGCTTTCCTCAGCTTTGTGCCGGTGCTCATGTTTTTCATTGATTTTATGACAATATATCAGCCAAGGCAGAGTCCAAGAAACTCATGGATGAGACTGATCAGATGGTTAAGGCCAGAGGTCATATCTGCTCTAAAATCCTAGAGAATCAGAAAAGAGTTGCCTCCTTGGAATCTGATGCGTGCACCCTTTCACAGGTCCTGCTGTTGTTAATATGTGCCTCTTGATGTTGTGCAATTACTATAATGGACAATATTGTCATTTAGCGTGGTCAAAAGTTGTACGTGCAACTATTTAGATCCATGTGTCAATCAAGCATCAAGGTTGGATCACACATTCTCATCATGTAAAGTTGTTTTCAAGAAGAGGAGTTTAAATGTCTAATTGAATAGCTACAGTACATGCAAATAACACAGAAATATACAGAAGATTGACCTCTACACAAGTTGAGCGTTATCTTTGGCAAATTATTTCTGCACTTGCTTTCTGTCGGGAGTTTGAAAAAGAAGGGTCATGTATATAAGTCAAGTGGGCTACTCTTCTTATTGTCAATTGGTTTTAGGATGGAACCTCACTTGGGCTTGTTGCCATAGACCTTGGTTGAAGTGGGCTCCTTCCTTGGATCTCCCCAACAAGTGGTATCAGAGCCGATAGTGCGTTCGGCTAGGTGACAAAAAGGTGTGGCATGGTGGACCCCATGGACGAGCTTGGCAAAGTGACACACAGGTGTTGTTCAAGGGGTAATGTGTGTGCTGCAGCGTTGCTCGATGGCGTGGATAAGCTTTTGATGGTGGCTTGACGCCATGGTAAAGGCTTCCACTCAAAGGAGAGCTTGTGCGTTGATGTGGTGTGGAAGAGACTCATGTATGAGAGGGAGATTGTTGGGAATATCACACATGAGTAAAGAAGTCTCACATTGGGAGTTTGGAAAAGAAGGGTCATGTATATAAATCAAGTGGACTACTCCTCTTATTGCCAATTGGTTTTAGGATGGAACCTCACTCGGGCTTGTTGCCATGGACCTTGGTTGAAGTGGGCTCCTTTCTTGGATCTTCCCAACATGCATGTATTACGTAACTCTTGATATTTTCAACATTCATGCTAGGTCTTTGATACTAGGGTAGAAAACCTGCTAATGTTTGCTCAAAAAAAGAAAAGAAAAGAAAACCTTTTTATGTGCCTCATCATTTTTTTCTTGCAGACTTTGGAGCTTATTCAACAAGAAAGAAGCAACTTATCTGCTAAAATTCTTGAGAAAAGGTCATTTATGTTTTGGTTGGTAGACAAAGCTCATTGTTCTAACTGTGTGCTAATTGGTGCCATCTCTTTGCTTCCAGCACCTATTATTCCAAGGTTTTTGAGGATATGACTTCCAAATTGCAAGAACAACAGGTTGGCTTGATTTCTTTTCTCTTCAAGATTTTTAATTGTGCTGGTGAGGTGTTGACAGTATCCTTTGCCTGGTGTTCACAGGACTGGCTGGATAATAAACGTCAAAATGAGGTGAAAATTGACGCTGCACTGTAATTGGTTGTTGAAATTGACTTGTAGTTATAGCTTTCATTGGTCAGTCATCTCCTCCATCATTTCATTTCAAATTTTACAAGCGCCTTTTGTTGTCTTCTTGCTTCAAAGTTAAGTACAACTATAGTCTAGTAGTCTACTAAGGATCAGCCAGCTCTAATCGTCAAGTACCCTTCACTAAGGTTTGAATTTTTGGTTTTTCCTTGGCGTGTTCTATCAGTTTCTTTTCTGGTAGCTCAAGCAACTTAAACATGATCCCCCTTTCTCTCAGCATCTAGCAATAGACATAGTCCTTTCTATGCATAGTTGCCAGAGCATTGCTATATAACCCATGATCCACATTCAGGGAACAAGCGATCTGAAGCCTAAGTTAGGCTAAATTTGTGCAATAATCAGCATTCCATATCCCCGCTAAGCTATCAGGGGAGCAGCCCGTGGTAACTATGGTATTAGTATTAATGTTGTCATTCACATCTTTTATAAAAATAAATGATGTACATCTGAACTTGCTTAATTGTTGTTGATGCAGGTTACTGAGGCAAGGAATATGGAAACTAATTTAATTAAAGGTATGATGGCAAGTTTTTAAAATTGGGTGTGAATCTTGTGAAAGGTTCCTCTCATGAGCCTTAATCCATGCTGTTCGCTACTTTTAGTGGAGTCATTTAGGATAGCATTTTGGCTTTGTCGGCCCAAATTTGTAGTTCATTTGTTTTATATTAGCATAATAGTTATAGAGTGATGGAAAATGCTCTAAGAGCAATTCCAACACCAAGAAACTCAAACACAAAGTAGGAGAATACTCTCAAATAATTCTCAATTTCAAATTAATTTCATTCAAGTTTGCCTTTCCTCAATGCACAAGGAGGTTTATATAGGAATCAATACAACTGAAAAAAGGGGTGGAAAATATATTCGAAGATTACGAAAGCTGAAATAGGCTAAGAAATAAAATAAGACTGATTATTATTATAAAAGAGAATCCCTAAATTTCAAAATCTCCTACGCTTCCTAGAATACACAGTCATAAAGTTGCTTAGGAAATACTGCATCATAGAGTCATTGCCAACCAAAGAATTACAAGAGGCTGACACTGTGGCACTACCACTGGAAAATTTGGAAACCTAGGCTCCCAGGTTCAGCTTAGGGCTTGTGCTCATATTTCTTGCTTGAAAGATGAATGAATTGGTTTTCATTTACTAGTAAAATGAATAAGAAAACAAATTCACGTAGAAAACGGCTGAGAGCGAGTAGTTGATGTGCACGAAGAGCAGCGTGTGAGTCACTTTGCTTCATGAATTGCTGTTGTGTCTCTCATGTGTAGGAGGCAACTTCTTCCTTTATCCTGTTATAAAGATGAATCAGTGATTTTCTTTTTCCCTGTTATTATAAATGAGTAATGAAAAAAAAAAAATAGTGAAGAGGGCTGACAAGCAGCCGTTCATGCACTGAGCAGGACCATGGATGACATTGCTAGGTGTCTTTTCCCCTCTTCTCCTTTCCTTTCAGGTTTACTTTTTCTTGGACGGAAAGTAATCTGTTAATTAAAGATAAACATCCCATTTTCAGCATTTCAACGCAACCCAAAGTGCTGATGATGCTACTGAAGTTTATCGTTCATAGGTCTCAGCAATATATGTACATATATAGTAGGATGTTGTTGGCAGTCTATTATTATATTTAGCACATCCGAATCATGAACCTTGTCTTTATTTTGCTCATATAAATTTCAGAGATATGTGGCAAGGACCACCCTGTCGCCTGCAACCTGGTATGAACATCTGGCCATCAGTGCTCATTCTGTAAAAGTTGATTGCTCTTATGCTATATTGGACTTTGAACTTCATAGGGAGATGGAGACAAAGAGCTCCTGTTGAAAAAGCTGCACTCTGCAAAAGCTAAGCTTGATGATATCATTCATCGAAAGAGCAAGCTGGTCTCAGAGAACAGTGAGGTTGCCTTTGCAAGGGTGGATTCTTGCATTATGCTCAAATTGATCTTGCTTAAATATCTGTAGCCAGCTGAGACGTCTTACTCTTGAATATTCCCATCTATCTCGTCTGCCTTCGATGTGTCACTGTCATTGAAGTACACAGTACTCCCCACTCTCCTTTCTTCTTCAATTGAATTCAAGAGATGTGACAATGGAGAAAGGTTAGAAGGTTATAAGGTCCATGAGCTCATGCGGGTTAACAGACTGCACAAGACAACCCACTTTGTGTGTGTGTGCAGTTTTATTAGGCAAGGTGATGGGCTGTATGTTTAGGTAGTCGCCCTTTTGATCTCCCTACACCCTAGTCAGTCGTCATTGTTGAAAATTCTGTGTCAAATACAATCATTTTTTTGGGTCAGTCCTTGTTTTTAAATGAGTTCTTTTCTTTCTGAAACTAAAAACGACCAAAGGCATACTAATGATTTCTCTGGGCTTTTTTGGGCCGTATTTCTTCCCCCCCCCCCCCCTCTTTGAGGGGAGTTTGTATGTGGTCTCTCAATGACAGTTTGCTCTTTGTAATTAGCTACGGCACCCTGCCACGGATGGAACTTTGGGCTAATCGTATGGCTGACACCTATCTCATTTCTGCACCCCATTCTCATTTATATTTATTCTTCTCTTGTTCTATTGTACATGTATTTTGATGTGGCAGATGAAGCAAACTATTAATGAGTTAAAGAGTGGAATGCATGATCTCAAGGTAAAAATCTCCCCTACTTTTCCCCCTCCCATTTTCTTTTGATGATGACTATTTCATTAGGTTAGTGCTGATGACAGACAGAGCTAAATACCCTGGATGTGATCAAACTGGAGGAGGAACATGAAGCTGTTGTGTCTGAGAAGAGTGGGGAAATGGAGTATATGCAAACTTTGCGGACCCAAGTTGAGAAATTGAAGGTACATATTTTTGTCGGCTCTGTTATTTCATTTTCCACCACTCTCCAGATTTTGTCTTTTGCTATGCAAATTATTGTGTAATAGATCATTTACCAATAACTTTGGAGTATATGAAAGAAATGGATATTCTTTGGTCAAATTGATGACAAAGGAATTCTATCTTGGCCTTAGGAACCTAGTCCTAGTCATTGACTGCATCAAGATTTCCAAGTGAAATCAGAAGGAATTTAGAGAGCACATCGTAGTAATCTTCTCCATCATTATTACTCTCGTAAATTATTCTGTGCGCCTAAGATTGGTATTGAGGCTATGAGAATGAGCTTCCTTTATTTTGTGTGGGAATTTTCAAATCCATAAAGTAATTCTGCTCTTTCCCAGGGAATTTCACATGTCATCAAATGTGCTTGTGGAGAAGAATACAAGGTGGAAGTTGCGAATGTATAATGTGGCATGATATAGCATAGTCATAAGTGTGGATGGACCGAAGTCACTTCAGCTGATCCTCAGGATGCTAATTGAACATTTCAGAAGACACGTTAATGTCAAGCCTGCTGAAATAATACTATAGCACCAATGTATGATCTGTTGTTATAAGCACTCGGCAAGGGATGCTCTTGTTTGCGTCTCAACATTATACTGAACTCTGATAATGGAAAGAGACAGACTATGATATGATCACACTAACTGTGATCAGCCTCGTTTTTGCAGTTGGGCATTTCACATCGTCCAACCATCTTTTCTTTTGTCTTATAATTTTTGTAAGTGAGATTATCTCACACAAGACGATCTTTACCTAAAATCGAAATAGTTTTGACATGCCTTGGTATCAGAATATGTCACCAGCTGTGTACGTAGAGCATTTGCAGGTATGGTTACGGACAACCCATGAAAAGGCTTGACGGTGGAGCAGAGTTACCTAGTATTCTCCGCTGTATATACTGAATCAGCTCTTGCTTGGTCTTTATATAATATTAGTATTCAATGGAGGGTAGATATGAAAAGTTGGGACTTGTGTGTGGAACTCTGATTTCCTATAAACATAGCGGAGAGAGTGGCAGAGAAATCTTCAGCCAAACCAAAATGAAAACTCCCAATACTTTGTGAGGAACTCAATGTAACACCTCATTATGCATTATCGAGGATTCAAAATGTGGTTGCGATACGGTAAAATTGTTCTAATTTGGCAATCACGATTCACGTTTCATATCGCAGCTATCGCAGCATGAAAATGCGGTTTGTCTAACTCCAAAATCTTTTCAATGTGGCTGCTTCGTCCCATTTCAGCCACATTTTGAATTCATGTGCATAATGCATCACCCTATCCCACATTGGTATATTTGGGAACCGAGGAATACTTTGTGAGTAATATGATCACTTTCTATAACAGTAGTGCTTTTCTTTTTCAAATCTAAGTGAGGACAATGGACTACGAAGGCTAATCCTTAGGACAAGCACCCGCTATAAATGACCGTTCTAGACCACCTGTAGCCTTCGACGTTGTCACCGAGATGCATTCCCCATAGCTTGCCAACTTGTGCATGTTCATATCGCCATGAGCTTCTTTGCGATTAGGAAGAAAACCATGAAATTTAACAACTGCACCCTCCCTCCCCCCAAAAACATTAAAAAGAGAGAGAGAGAGAAAATTAGCAAGAATGCCACCAAGTTACCTTCAATATAGGTTTTGTGAACTTTTATTTCATGAGAGCAAAGTTACCAGTAGGATCAAACTCGATGCCTCTTCAACCTAACAATTATCTGTGATGGGACCCCCTGGTGTAGTATGACAGTAGATATTGTCCTACATTGATAAAAACAGAAAGAATATGAAAGTGAGTGTTGTCCCGCATTGATAAAATTAAAGGACTTGAGTATGTATAAACGTTTGTGAGTTAGTCCACTTATTGCCAGTTAGTTTTGGGTTGGAATCTCATTTGAGCTTATATACATGACTCGTTTGTTGACAGTCAATAGATATAAAAATTAACACGAGGGACTAATAGTCTAATAGTCCAATAATATGTGCCGTCAAGTGAGCACTAGTTTAACGACAGCAAGTATACTTTAATTTTGAATATTATAGCTTGATTTTTGTAACATCCAAAGTGGTTATTAGTACAATTTACTTGTGTGATGTATATAATGATTCCTGTTAGGCTCAATTAGGTTTAGCTATATTTATTATGCCTCCCTCTGTACAAGTTCAATGGATCCTCTGATGAGAGTTCGTGGTGCTTAAATATTCACCTATGTTTTTTTTTTTAAAAAAAAATCTAATATATGTGCCATGTTCTCATTACGCATTTTTCTTCTTTTTTTTTGAGGGGAAAAAATCAATGTCCATGTCACTTCTAAATTATTTTGCGACAATTTATTAGTTAATTAAGAAAAATAACGTAAGTGTCAGATTTTATATTTAAAATTTCCCATTGTCGCTCTATGGATACTAGTCTAAAGATATATTTAACATAGCTTATCTTATTTTAGCAAAACTTCAGGTTTAAATTAGAGAATTTGTTGCAATACATCTATATTTAGGCCCTGTTCTATTTCGCATTTTTGAGGATTTAGTTAAGAACTTACATCTCCTTACCCCTTATATCTCATGACAACTTCTTACATCCTTAACATAATCCTTAAATCTTCTTACATCTCCTTACGTCTTCTTAAAGTTTTTTACATCTTCTTACATCCCATATAGATTTTCTATGACATTCAACAACTTCTTACATTTATCCTTACATCTTTTTACTGCTCATTGCATCTTCTTACAGCTTCTTACGTTTTCTTACAGCTCCTTACCGTTCCTTAAAACTCTTTACAGTTTCTTACAATTTCTTACATCTATTAACTGTATCTAAATGTGAAATAGAACATGCCGTTAATAATAATTATCTTGCATAGAATTGCGGTATGAAGAAGAGGTTGATTTTTCGTCACACTGCCTCTTTCTCCCCTATCTCTCTCTCTCACTCTTTTGTGCTCAAATTATTTTCGCTCAAAGGCAAGTTCTTATCAAGTAATTGACTTAAGGTCAATCCATTAGGGTCGAATACTAAGCCCATGCAAGCAACTTGCTTTCTATGTTTTTTTTTCCCCCCATTTAAATTTGAACCTTGGTTGATGGTGGAAAAGTAAAGGCTCTAATTCAACTAAATTGATTTGATTGCTCAACCCAAAGGAACAAAAAAAGAGTATTTTGTTGGTGAATACCTGTTTATCTACGGCCAAATCAAGAATTCAAAAAACACAACTTTTTTTAACAAGGATAAGCAGGCCAACTTATTAGGTCTTTATCTTAGGGTAGTCCAGTGGGTCACAATAGGTTGAGGGGAGGGGGATAATACTAAAGGCAAGAGAATCAGTTCCTACAAAATTTGATCCCGAGAGAAACATGACAAATAAAGGTGATGACCGTCTAGCCAATTATCTCTTCTGTAAAGATATGATCGCTATGTCCCCGTTCCCCCTAGAAGGGTAATTTGCAAACTAGGCTTGGGCCTAAATGCTCGGCCTTTGGATTGATTGGATAAAATGCACATGACGGAACCATAAAAAGGTGTAGAGATTGTGAGCCCAAATCTTATAGGACTATGTAGTTTGAAAATGTTGCAAATATCCATAGCGTATCATTGGTCCAAATCCCTTGGCACCTTAAAAACCACATTCTTTTGAGTTTGAAGTTGGAAAGTATATAAAATTAAAGGCCGAATCTAACATAAAAAGATTAACAACAATTTACAAATTTCAAAATATACAACTTTTTAAATGTGGAAAACACAAATTAATCATCACATACACGATATATATTTTCCATAACTAAGAGTATGGGGTTCCAAGATTGATATCATTTGATATAATTATTTATGTCGATGTCATATGTAATTGCTACACAAATAGAACATGCTCTTGTCATAAGACTATAGATTTCATGATCCTATTCATGTTCCATGCTATGAAGTTGTTTATTATTATTATTATTATTATTATTATTATTATTATTATTATTAT
>JACYFF010031954.1:12098938-12136592 GCA_017589665.1 Selenicereus undatus | reverse complement strand
ATTATTATTATTATTATTATTATTATTATTATTATTATTATTATTATTTTAGAAGTATTTTCCTTCACAATATATGTATTTTTTCTATTATATGTTGATTTTTTAAAATACAAGAAAATGACCAAGAATGACACCAGTCTTCATGATTCATAATGCAAATATGAAATACTCATTAGTTAATTTCGTGGAACATCCCATGCAATCCTTGCACCTCTTTTGCATGTTATGAATGTTTACTAATCCTCTATCTAATAAAAATGCAAACAAACAAATTGAATAAGGTACACGATTTATTGTATATTAAAGATAAAATTGCAAAACAAACAAAAAATTACAAAAGGAGAGCAAGGGCCAATAAAAATGTAACATACGTAAATGCATTCAAAATTTTGATGTCATGTCTACGAGCTGATACTTCATTATATATGTAGATAAGCGTAAATCTTTTTTATACCGTCCTCATAATAGCCAAACAACTTGTGAGGCTCCCCCCTCCCCAAACAAAGAAAGATATACGAAAATCGATATGAGCTCAATTGTAATCTAAATTCTTCTTAGAAACTTCAAAAGACTTCACAAGTTAAATAAGAACAAATACATGCTGTTAGAATATAATACATATTCTTAGACCTTTAACCATGCATCAGTTTAAGTTCATTATGAAGCTAGTTCTTGAACACGTACATGCAACAAGAAGTTAAATAATGACTTCTGACAACTTTGTAATAAGAGGCCGGGGGGTTCGATACTGTGAAGTGCAATTCTGGTTCATCAATCACACCGAAGTCAAGACTTTTCTAAGGGCTAAGGCTAGGAATGCATGCAGAAAAATAGAGAAGACATACTGATGAGTTGAGATTGGGATTTGGTGATACAAATTAACACAATGCCATAAAAATCTTAGTCATCCCTGAGTTGCCTTAGGCTAAGATGGGCCCCTTTTATTTCCTCCTTTGATGGTACAAGGCATCAATCCATCACCTTTCACCTTTCTCATCTTCTCCGATCCCTCCCTTATACCCACAAATGTCCGCTTCTGGTTCTTCCCCACTATACAAGTTGACCAGAACTAGGCCTACACATTAAGGTCTAGTGGGACATATGGAGGTTTAGAATGTACTTGGTGTACACATTATCTTGTACAATGACAACACCTTTTAATATGAATTTCGCTTTTGCAGGGTCTGGGGAGATCTAAATATAGGCAACCTACACTCTATATAGATATCTCTGTTCATAGAGAGACTGATATACACATTATCTTATATGAAATGAATTTATATTAATTAAAGATTTTTATTATTTGTCCATATCTTTCGGCATATTTTAAGTGAGGCAGAAAGCCGCGGAATCAAGGTAGGGGACGTGTAATAGAAAGGAGATCAAGCTCATACATAAAGATGAAAAATATAATAGTAATCTCTACAAACTAACCAAATTTCCTCTATAAGAACAAAAGCAACCGAAGAAAACTATAGTAAAAAATTAGGTTAATAAATTTGACTGAGCAAATCAGCTTGAATAAGGAATTTGGACACAACTCAATATACTTTTTAACTGTAATTTTTATGATCAATCATTTCATGTGTTAAGAAGCTTTTGTAGGTTGTATTGTATTCTTACTCCTCCCCATTTAAATTTGCAGAAGCAACTTTTATTTTCATGTTTTTTGACTAGTAAAAACTTTGTATGTGATATTGATGGTGAGGCAGTCAAGGGTTTCCATTTCCATCATCTATTATTTACACTCCTGCCCCTCCCTCTTCTTCTCTTTCCACCACGAAGGCCCGAGAGATAGGGGAAAAACGTGTCTTTTTCTGGGTTTTCCCCTCCCGCCAGGGTTTCCAAAAATCTCGATAGAATTGATCAGAAAGACAAAAATTCTCCTACCCAGTAGAAGATTCAACACAAATAATCCCCTGTCAGAAATTTCATGGCTTCAGGTATGCTTGCCCTCTTCAAATGATTCAATTGGAAATCCCCCTTTTTTTTTGGGTGTTTAGAATAAGTTTCAGGCTCGTTTAATCAATAGAAGTGATTTTTTTCGTTCATTTCTTTGATTGTGCCTTGTGGGTATTTTATTTGTCGATGAATTTGATAAATTCACTTCATTGCCTCATCTGGGTGTCTCACTGAACTGGCAATTTCTGTTTGAACACCTATAATTCTTGAAATTTCAACTGAATTTTCTATGCACCCCCTCCCCCCAACTTCAATTGTCCCCATTTTGGGTTGAAGGGGTAGTTAATTAGGTGTTGTTGATTTCATTTCATTTAATGTATGATGTTAATGGATGTTGTGAATTGCAGACTTGAGCTCAACAATTGTGGCAGAGCTAGAGGCTGCTTCTCGATTGAGGACTGCTCAGTTCTTCGTTACTCAGAGACCCTGGCTTGGTAACATCCTTTTCTCGTTTGACTTTTGCATTTTATATTCCGAATTTTGGCTACTTCAATTAAGCTCCTTGGGGGCTGTAATCATGGATAGAAACCCGGTTTCATTTGAAGTTGAAATGAAGCTTCTTATGTTTCAATGTGCACATGTACTTTGTGTCCAGGGCTGCTTGCTGTAGCTGCTCACTTAGTAGTTATTTTTCTGGCATTGTGTAGATCTCTACGGTGTGAGAATTAGGCCAGTTGCAGCATTTGGAAGTGTCTCCAATAAGCCCTCTAATGATCCAGCACTTATCCACCGTGTCTTGCCTGATGAGCTGCTTCATGAGGTAATCAGGCTATTGTTACTGAGCAAATATTTGCTAAGATTGCAAGTGGCATCATGTCTTGCTTGAATTTTGTAGAAATTTAACTATAAAGTCTGAACAAATGAGCCATGCATTTTTCGTGGTGTCGTGGTAATTGTTAGCCTTCCTCAATAAGATTTCAATGAAGGGCCGGGGGGTTTGGATTTGGCCATGAGCTGATTCCGGTGTACTGGATTTTTGTTGTTACTTGGAAGCGCATTAGAAAGATACTGGTTTGGCCATTGAGCAATAAATGAAATCTCCACTTGTTTATCCCTGAGTGGTAGGCTTTTGGCATATCAAGCGTAGTTGCATAGGTTTCAGTTTGGGTTACGAGCTCAATTTTTCTGGAGTGAGATGTGCATTCACATTTCAAATTATGGGCTCTGGTTATATAAAGCTTGTTCCTTTAAGTTGATGTGTTGAATCCATTGCTGTTTACGCACTATAACTATTGCAAGCTTCCAAGTTCCACACTCAATTGACTAGTATGGCTGTATTTAGTTGCTTTGTCACTATCTTGCTTCCTGCTTGATTCATGAACTTCAAGCTTAAAACTTTGATACTAATTTCTCAAACTACGAACATATTATCTGGATTTAGAACATTTTCAAGTTGTTCCTAGTTAGACCATATTGTCCATGCAAAAGCGTATACAATCATGTAATTTAGCTAGGCCTCCAAGCAGGTGACTCCGATGAAAGTGATTGAGTGCAGGGAGTTGTGTACTGACTTATGGCAACTTGATGTGAATGTGTGGCTGTTAATGCGCATTCATACAGTTGATTCAATTACAATGTATTACCCTCGAGGAGCTTCTTTTCTCTCTTCTATCTTCCTCGCTCCATAGTGGTTTGCTGTTCCTTTATCACCAGATTGTTGCAAACCAGTATCGTTGAATCAGCAGCTTAAAACTTTTGGTTTTCAATAGTCAGTATGATTTTTGGGGACCTACTGAAACTGCTATGTACCACTTGACCTTCAGGATATCATAATCTTCTAAATGTGATGCAATTATTGATTGATCCACTATGATGCCATGAAGGAAGACATTGTTAAAACATGCACTTTGCACTTTGTTTTCAGTTTGGAAACAACTATGACTCTTTGGTTTATTTGTGGACTCTGTGATCTGCTTTAGGACTGTGGTTTATGGATATGGTGTGTTGCCATGAATACAGCATTTCGTTGAATTTTGTTTTTTGAAATGCAGATGGCTTTTATACTTGTATATATTGATGCCGTACTAGTGGTCCAGTCAAAAGAATCAAGTCCATAGGATGGAAGTTTTCTGTTTTAATTGTGATAATCATGGTTCATGTTATTTATCTTTAGAGAGGACAACATATTGATGCTCATTAAGTGCAGATCTTTGCAAGAATGCCTCCTTATTATCTGGGAAGAGCATCTTGTGTTTGTCGCAAATGGAGGTACACCATCCGTAATCCTGTATTTTGGCGCAATGCTTGCTTGAGGGCTTGGCAGGTGATATTGCTTTGTCGCTTGGCCTTTTCTTATCTTGCATTCATATTTGAGTCTCGTGTTGTCTGAAAATTCATTTTCCATGTGAAGCTTGCTGGAGTGGCAGAAAACTACAAAATTTTGCACTCAAAGTATGAAGGATCATGGAGGAAGATGTGGCTTCTGAGACCAAGAGTCCGAACTGATGGTAAAAATATCCACTCTGTATTCCTCCTTCTTGGTTGCTGTTGGAGAGGCCGGGAAGTAATGATATAGACACATGTCGTCAATTACTGTTATGTCGAATTTTTTGTTGGTGACAACATCATTCCTGTGTTAGTGACGTGGTAAGGACAAGGCACGATGTATGTCGCCATGAATATTAAGGCTGCACGTGCAGGAGCAGGTTTTGAGACTCTTGGACGGAAAAACATGCATTTTTTCTGCTGTTATTGCAGCATATTGTCTTTTTCCCCATTGTCATTTTCCCTTAGCAATGGCTTCATGTTTTGTCGCATCGTACAAAAAGTAAAGGCTAGAAGGGAACACACAGGTAAAGCGAAAGGATGATGTGTGCTGCTTATTCTAAATATCTATGAAATTGTGCTCATGTAAATTCTGTTGCATAACTTCGAGATATGAACCCCTTTTTTTTCACTTGTCATCTTATGTGGCATCTGTAGTGTCATTTGCAAGTGAGTCCATATGTTTTCTTCTGAGTACTGCCCATTTGCAAGCTGTTGTCTGGTATGTATTCATTGCAATTGTGTGTTTTTATGAATCCACGTGTCCTACAGATAACTGTTGTCTATATGTTTCATGACAACCTGGTTGATATTTCTGAAATTTGCAAATTGATCATGATGTTTCTCAAAAGCCTGGCATGTAAAGTATGTTGTGAAAGCTAAAGGTTCTCTGGCCATACGCAGGCCTCTATGTAAGTAGGAATACCTACATACGAGCTGGAGTTGCAGAGTGGAAAATTACAAATCCAGTTCATTTGGTGAGTTTGCATTGATTACGGCATTTTAGATTGTCAAAGCTGGAGCATATTACCCCTTTCCCCAAGAAATAAAATAAATAAATAAATAACAGGCGCCTCTTCTACCACCTGAGAGAACTGGCTTGAGAAACTAGATTTTTATTTGGGTGGTTGTTGGGGAACATGTAATTTTTTTGATCTGGTTTGATGAGGGTTAGATTGCACAATTCTGCTGCTTTCTGATCCAAAATTATTATCTCAGTTGTTCCCAGTTGGCTGGGTCCAAGAAAATGGAGTTTGTGTTGGTTGGGACCAGTGTGTTAGGCATAGGGAAAAGGTGGATGGACCATATGAATAATCAAACCAAAAGAAATTCACGTCACTCATTTGAGAATTAGCGAAAGAAATCATGGTGGGCTGGGCCATCACATATATATTATAGAACTACTGGTTATAATCTGCAGCAGACTGAAAAAATTCCAACAGGCATTATGAGACGGTTATATGATATCTTTAAAGGATGTTGCAAAGTTTCTGGATCAAAGAGTGAACTGTGGAATCTTGTCTCAGCTTTATGGTTTCTTCTGCCTGTGCAGGTATGTTATTTCAGATACATCAGATTTTTCCCCTCTGGAAGATTTCTGTACAAGGTGTGCCACTGAACTGGCTACTGATGGTAGCCTCCTGGAGTGTCTTTGTGAATGTTATATGTTATGAGTATTAATTTATCCTTCGTTTTCTGATGGCCAGAACTCTTCGCAAAAACTTAGAGATGTAGCGAAGTTCATGAATTTTCGAGCTTCTAAAACAGATTGTGTATACCGTGGCCAATATACATTGTCTGATGACAAGGTCTTATCTATTATCATATTGCCCTCTCTCTCTCTCTCTCTCTCTCTCTCTCTCTCTCTCTCTCTCTGTGGGTTGCTGGTTAGCATGTGGTGTTTGTCTTGATCGCTAGTGAATGTTCCTCGGTTAATTTTTCAGGTTGAAGCTGCACTGCTGTACCCAGGAATGAGGCCGACGGTGTTAAGAATCCGGTTGAGGTATCCAACTTTAGAGCACTGATTGCTTCCAATGTTGTTTGACAATAACCTGACAAAAAGAAACCATGCGCCTGAGTTGCACCTAAGGCTAAGCACAGCGGGTAGATTTATGCCACTTACCATTACAATTGAATTCAGACGGTTGGTTTGTGTGGGAGACTAGAAAAAGGCGTTGATTGTTCTTTATCGTATATTGTACTAGTATCCAACTGCTGAAAATTTTGTCTGGTGTCCTTTCCAGAAAGTCATACAATGGTCAGATTGTTTCAGCTGCATGAGAAGTCATCCCATAGTCAGAGAGAGAGAGGGAGAGGGAGAGGAGAGAGTTCAATTTCTTTGAAACAGCTTGCATGAAATCTTTCTTGGTCAACGAATCTTCTGATTTTTGAATTGCGTTTTTGACTGCAGGCTTAGGGGGACAACAGTGGGAGCTAATAACAGGATGGATTTGCTTTCACTTGTCACCAGTGGAGTTAATGATAACGAGGCCAACCATTCTGAAGACTTGCTCGATGTTGTTGAAGGATGGCAAGACGATGAGACACACAATCCAGATGTGCCTGCAGTCTCTCACACGAGAGGCTTGACTCCCTTCATCTTTGTTCCATTTGAAGAGGTACGGTTATTCCAACATTTCTTCTTCCTAAGTTGCATGGACAGTTCAAACGGTTTCTATATGTTCCAGTTGATGAATGATTAATTTTAGCTGGAGTTTCTCACCCTTTAGCATAACAATATTTGCGTGCGTCTCCTTATGGGTTTTTTCGTTTTCTTTTTCTTGGGGTGTTCAGGGGCGCTGCAGCCAACGTGCTACTCTTTTTCTAAATCAATTGAATGCTTAATTGCTTTGTTAATTTGCAAATTCTTGCACGAGGCAGTATCATCTTGAGATCAATTTTGTCTGGTGTGCAGTACTTAGGCCCATCTTTCATCTTGTTGTCAATGTGAGGCAATCTTACAATGTTACTGTTCATCTTATCTTATCTAACAATTTTCTATTAGATTTTATGATTTTAGACCATAGATCAAATTCTTCTACAAAACCCGAGTCTCTCTCTTGCATAAATCTTAGTAATATCTTGGACATTTCTGAAGTATTCTACATGTTGCGGACTGTGTATAATTTCATTGCAAATGAGATGGGCATGGCCAACTATCATTAACCATCTGTCTTCAGTCCTATATTCCTCTCGTTGCTGATGATGTTGATGGCCCCTAACATGAATTCGCGTGAACTTGTGCTCAACATCATGGACGAATTTCATGAACTATCCTGATTACTGTTGGACGCATTGCAGGTGGAAACATCAGTTCTAAATCTCCCTGTCGATAAAATGGATTACTTTGTCCCCGATTGATAACCTTTGGGAGGGAGGAAGATCTTTGTTTCTCTTGTTGTCTGTATTATTAGTGTATCTCTAAGATACGCCTCAGCTTCTCTTTCCTCTGTACAAATTGCAAATTGTACATATTTAAAGTTTCAAGGTCATAAGTCATTTATCTTATGTAATTTGGAAGCTTCATTTTCAGTTCTTATACCACGGGGTTTGATTTGATGGACGCCATTGTTTCACAGCTTCCAGTATTGTATTTCTAACGGTGGAAGTCTGGAATTTCACATTTCTATTTGTGAATAAGAATCCTTCTGTATGTTCGTGAGTGCGCAGGCTTGTGGCCAGGAAGTCTTAACTATTTCAATTATTTTTGCTGAACTAAGCCGAACTTTATTTTTGCTGAACTATACTGAAATTTATTTTTGCTGAATTAAGATGAATTGAACTTATATCTGTTGTATCTTGAGCTTATTTTTGTTAAACTAAACTAATTATATTTTTCTTGCATTGAAATGAATTTATTTTTGCTATGATGAACTGAAATTATTCTAAAAATATAAGCTAAAGAGGATGGGGCCAAAAACAGATACTTGTCCAGAAATCAGTTTATTCGTTTCCTTGTACAAGGTTTTCCAAATATAAGTCGTCAGACTCCCATAATAAAATCCATCTGCAAACGGTACAACAGGATTCCCAAGGGCCAATTGCCGATGCTATAGCAGCATTTGGGGATCAGGCTCATGCAGCAGGAAACAACTACATATTAGACTTAACATCTCCAGTTTGGGGATCAGGCTCATGCAGCAGGAAACAACTACATATTAGACTTAACATCTCCAGTGTAAACTGACGAGTTCCATGATGGGTTGCGAGGAAGAAAAGTGTCCTGCCACAATGAAAAATAGCGAGTTAGCCGAAAGTCATCCAGGCTGATGATCGATGTCTGATTTCTTAAAAAAAAAATGCAAAATGCTTGTGCATCATGTGGAACCAATCAAAGAGGACAAATGACAAAAATTGATCTGTTTCTGATCATATGACCGAAGATCACAGATCCACATCACCAAAATAGACTCGACCTTGAAATTTTTCTGATATACTCTACATTTTGAATACGAACATTGTCTGACCAATTAATAGCATATGCCAACCTTATCAAAACTTGAATGAACTGAACTGAAACATATCGGATCCAAAAAGTCCATCAACCCGAATCTGTATAGACCAAACATAATTCGGAGAGGACCCTATGTGAATTATTACGTATTCATTACAAGGTTTATCAATCAAAGACAACACACAAGGATAGTGTGAAAGGGATAGTGTGAAGGTCGACAAAGAAACACGAGTACTTTTTTTTCTTTTTTTTTTACAAGGGTAAACGAGCCCAACCTACTGGCCCCTATCTCAGGGGAACCCAGTGGACCTCAACAGGCCAGGGAAAGGGGAATGTCAAAGCCCAAACTAAAGTCCAAACCCACAAACCTCCCACACACAAATTGCATAAAGGCAGAATTGTGCCCCCCAGGTTTGAACAGGGGGGGGACATGTGGAGTGTTGGCCACCCAGCCAAATCCTCTTCGACAAGAAACATGATACATGTTGAGTAAGAGGTTATCTAATTCATAGAGGTGGAAAAGTTTTGCTTGTCCAGAACGTCCAAAATCCAGTACACTGTCCTTGAAAGAACATTATATTGATGTGCCCTGGCAACCACCTTTTTATTTTGGCAAACTATCAGATAACACTTAACCAATCAAACACCAAGATACGCCAAGAAACTGTGTCTCTACTGTCAGCAGCACATTGCTTGGCAATGATAGAACACCGGCATAAGGTAAATATCCATGAACCAACCCGTCTAATGGTTCACCAAGTATCAAATTGGACTCCTGTGGACAGATGATTGCTTCCCACTACTAATAAAACCATCACAATTTACAAGAGCAGGCCTAAAAGAGTGCCGCAACAGCAGTTTAAACTTTGAAATGTCACATGTGACATGACATGTTACCAATAAGTATCATATGCATAACATTACGCATGGCAACGATAAACATGACGACAATTTTAACCAACCATGTGACAAAGAAACAAGACACTTAAAATACAGAAGCACTATGGTAAGGGCCTGTTCTTTTCATGGGTAAATTAGGGTGGGTAGTCGGTTGAACTAGGTTAAAGTGAGTTAAAGTAAGTTGAGGTTGGTATTTTGGAATTGACCCACGAAAAGAACAAGCCCTAAGTATATTGAAGAACCAGCATAGAAACATACAACTAATTTCACATCTTGCTGGAAGCCACATACCCAATGAATTTAAACCCAATTTGATGCAATAAAATTTATTTTGAACATCCAACTACTGAATCCCATAATTTTGGTGTCTCACCTTTCTGATTTACTAAGGATGAGATGAATTCTCCTCTACAAGGAAGGTGGAGCACACAGAGATAAATCAGTGTTACGGCAAAACAAATACCATATGCCGGAGACAATATATTGTCATGACCATACTGAAAAGAAGTTAACCCATAGGTATTAATTTGCGGAGGCAATAGTATGCAAAACCAGTGTCGTACAAAAGCTTCAAGGCATGGTTGCAAGGGGATACCCACAAAAATACCATACTCCTTGCTTGTTGTGTTTTGCAAAATTGAATGCCCTGTTCCTCCTCCCTCTCCACATCTTCCATCCACAAGTTCTTGTTCTTTTTCCGACTTATCCAAATTCCTCCTCTTCCCTTACCCAATCTACATTAAGTTCATTAACTCAGCTCTGAGCATTCCAATCCGTTTGGTATGGAAGCATCCTATACTACATCAGTCTTCCCTTACCTCTCCCTCCCCGAACATTTTTCGCCCCTCTCCCCGCATTTCCACACAAGGTCATGACACGTTTAGTATAAGAGCTTCAAACTTGATCGCTGGAAGTCATTTCCATAGTTTCTTTCTCACTTGATCAATTCATTCCCTTCATCAATTGGATCAAGCAATGAGTGATTGACTAAAACAAAATAGTGAAAATACAAACATTGAATATTTTTCTTATTCCATCAATTAAGTTGCTTCTCGATTAATCTAGCTGGCAAATTGAAGGGTTTTGATCTCATCATATTCCTTGGGTGAATGAAAACCAGATAGTGACATTGCCCGAAATGGAAGTCAAGCACAAAGGGAAAACAGCCGAGCCCCAAAAAGACCGTGGAATAACCCAAAAAAACTGACAAGCTCAAGAAGCATTTTATACAATTTAAACATGAACCCTAAAATTTCATCTAGGGAAGTCATCCTTGATAAACTAGCCAATTCTCACTTCATTTCATGGCATTAACAACCAATCAAACACCCACACCCACTGAAAGCCCAATTCAATCAATACCCGAATTGACCCAACCAAAGCCCTAACCATCAAAATGGATCAAAACCCAATTCAATCAATACCCCAATTGAGCAAATTAAAGCCCTAATCGAGCAAATTAAGCAAACCCCAGATAAGACAACAATCAACTCAGCATGGAAATTTTCAAAATTGGGAAGACATACGGAGACATAGGAGCAGGTGGGAATGACGGCCAAGGAGTGAGATTTGGCGTGCGAGAAAGCAGCAACGCAGAGATGAGACGCTAACCCTAAGCCCCTTTTGGAAGGAGGGACGAATGTGTGAAGTATGTCCATGATTTTGCCATCTCTGAGTCGGTACTCCAAGTAAGCCTTCTTGTCTTCTGTTTCAAATCTTCTTTGGGATTCATTCCATACTATCTGAGGTGGTGGTGTTGCTGCTCCGCTACTTGCCATTGATCTCTATGACTATGAATCCTCCCTCCTTCTCTTGGATCAACTATTCGCTACAAAAATGTAAGGAAAGTTCAGCAGAAATTGCTTTTATTCATTCGTTTTCATGGTGTAGAAGGAATGAGGCGCCTCTCTCATTTCAATCGTGCGCAATGGGCTGAACACAGCTTGGCCAATTCTTTTTTTTTTTCTTTTTCCTTTTTTGCATGAGTGAGGCGTAAAGATCAATGTAAGTGGAACTCGATATTAGGCTCCTAATAAACGATGATAATGCTATAAAAATACTTAAAGAGGGGTTAAGGTCTTAAGGACCTGGAGGTTCATTATCTTAAGTTCTAAGATTCTTTCTGTTGAGCTTTTTTGGGGGTGAATTTGGTGAGTTTTTCACTAAGTTCATGAGTTAAGTTTAACTAAACTTGAAAGTTAAATATATCCGTAAAAATTGAAGTTTTTTGAAAAGCTTGTCATAAAGAATTTTGTATTAGTTAGAGGGACCCTTGTAATAAGATGAATGTTGTTTTATCGTATCTATCCTTATATAACAAGATGAGGTTGAATCTCAAGATCATCTTTTTGTATAATGTCCCGTTGCTCAAAAAAAGGCATCTAGCAAGACATCACCACACTAATGTTCACACTAAACTTATTTCGATTTGTCAACGACACTAATTGTATTGGTACTTCAACTCCAAGGATTAGGGATAAAATGTCCATCCTAGCATAATAAAATTGTTCTTAAAAACGAACTCTTAAAGCTTACGGTTGTAATCACTAAAGCTAAATGAGTGTTATATGATTGACTAGTAGTAAGATTTTTCCCCTTGTTTACAAAACAAACATGGACGACTTCATATTAGGGCATTAGCTGAAAGACCGCTATATCAAACTTTTCAATGAATGATAACTCGATGTGGAGTGATTAGGAGTTATGTAATCAAGAATTAGATCAACAACTTCACCAAATATGGATGGTCAATTTAGGAGACCATTATATAACTATAGCACGTGCAATTATTTCAAAATGAAGTTGACAGTAGCGGATCCACGTTGTGCTTAGGGGTGTCCATGGACACCTCTAAACTCCAAAAAAAAATAATTCTATTTTAAAATAGGTTAATTTAGTAACGATGTTGGTTTATAGACATTCCTAAAAAAAATAAAATAGTCCATATTAGTAATGATATTAATTTATGGACACCCCTATCCTAAATGTCTGGATCTGCCAATGGAAATTGATATTGTGAGTTGTTGGTTTGCAAGACACACATTAAAGAATACAATATGATAATCATTCAAACAGAGAAAGAATATATTTACTTAGCTTGACAAGTTCACTATTTAGTTGAAGATAGTGCAAAAGGTCCATATTTACTTCATTGATGCTTTATATTAGACATGATCCACTGCATTTAGCAAACCAATTTAATGATGAGCCAAATTGGCCAAGTAACGAAGATAACCACCCAAGTTGTCCAAGGACAAGGACATCAACATGTACTGACTCCCAAAAAAAAAAAAAGAAATAGAGAGAGAGAGAAACTTGAAACTCCCAACCCCACACCAAAAAAAAAGAAAAAAAAAGGTGAAAAGAACGTGGCACCAAGAATATTAGGCAGTAGCACATTAGCACTAGACAAGCAATGCTCTCAAGATTTAGTTTTTATGTCTTGTGATAGCTAGTCGTAGTCCTATATAATTTGAAGAAAGTTAAAATAAGAATCTTTTCTTGTAAAGTTCGAAAATATAAAAATTGAATAATGACCCAATTTGAGTATTATTTTTATAGAATTTAAAGGGTCGCAATTTGAACATGAAATGTAGAACTTAAATAAGGATCACTTAAAAT
The DNA here is from genome assembly GCA_017589665.1 of Selenicereus undatus. NCBI lineage: Eukaryota > Viridiplantae > Streptophyta > Magnoliopsida > Caryophyllales > Cactaceae > Selenicereus > Selenicereus undatus. The sequence continues at coordinate 12,123,391 of JACYFF010031954.1, read as the reverse complement.
AAATGACTTTTTAATTATCGACAATCTTGTTTGACAAACAGCTGTTAGCTGTTAACTGTTAGCTATTTGAATTAGCTGTTTGAATTATTGTTTTTAGAAAGAAGTATTTGGCAAAAATTAGCTGTTTTTAAAAAATATGTTGATAAATTTTTATTTATGCCCTTATTTATGAATTAGTTTTTAATGAGATGTGTGTAATTTTTCTAAACTTATAGATAATTATATCATTTACACAAAAGGCTATTCTCAAAAAGCTTATGGGAATACCTTTATCAAAAAGAGCTTTTTGAAGCCAAATAGCTCTTTATCAAGTCTTTTAACTTGATCAAAACAGTTAAAATCCTTTCAAATAGCTATTTTTTTTCAAATAATTATTGTTACCAAACACCATCGATATTTTTGTACTTACATTGCTAATCGTTATAATTACCAATGAAGAAGGTCAAGGAGGCTTTCTTAAGTCAACAGCATATAAATGGGCAGTGGGCACTCACTAAATACTGAAGGGAACCATATTTAATATTTTATGTATACTAAATAAATTACTATTATGTATTTCATTTAACATGAAATTTCTCATTTGGGGGTGGGGGATCATTTATGAGAACAACATAAGTGAATAATGGGAATGTTTGGTAACAGTAGCTGTTTGAGAGGGTTTTAACTATTTTGATCAAGTTAAACAACCAAAGAGTATTTCGCAAATAGTTATTTGCAATAGCTGTTTTTGAAAAAGTTATTCCTATTAGTCTTTTGGGGATAACTTTTTGTAGAAATGACATAATTGTTCAAAAGTTTGACAAAATTACACTATGTGTCATTTAAATGTAATTTACAGACAAGGATATAAATAAAATTTTACTAACATCTTTTTTAGAAACAATAAGTCTTATCAAATATTTTTTTTTTCTAAAAACAGCTGATTAAAACAACTAATACAAATATCTAATTCAAACAGCTAATAACTAACAGATAACTGTTGTTTGCTAAACAGGGCCAATATCTAAGAGATTTTTTGTTGTTCTAATGCAAATTTCGTTTTATTTCTTTCCATATCAGTACGTAAATCTTTCAATTATTTGTAAAAAACTCTAAAATTATTATGATGGGTTTTTGGAAGCATAGGGCAACTAAATTAAGTTGACGAAAGTGCATGGCACCAAAAAATATCAAATCAAATTGATCCAGTTGACAAAATCCAAATAAACATCCACGGCAAAAGGTATATACTTTTGTGGATTTTTAAAAGTAGAGTGCAATTATTTTAGTGAGAATACCTTTTTGCTCACCGAATTGGGGATTTTAAAAAGCGGCAGAATTCGGAGAAGGCCATGTATCTGGCGCTCTCTCTCTCGATCTCTTCTATCTTTGCAGTCATCAAAAATGGCGGATACCAAAGTAGAGACGATTTCTAGACTTGCTCAGTGGAAGATCGACAACTTTGGTCCTTGTTCTTACAAGAAATCCGACCCCTTCAAAATCGGCCTTTGGAATTGGTTCTTCTCCCTCCCTCTCTCTCTCTCTCTCTCTCTCTCTCTCTCTCTCTGATTTCTGATGATGGTGATGATGAATTTTGATTGGTTGCAGGCACTTGGCGATAGAGAAGAATCGGTATTTGTACATACGGTTGTTTCCAGAACTTTCTAGATTGTCCAAGGATCAGCCGCCAGTTGCTCGTTTCATTCTTAGAGTTTCTAACGTTGGTGTTAGTCGCAGACCCTATGTTTCCCCGAGTAAGTATGCTCTCTTTGTGTTTGTGTTTCTTGCATAATTCTAATTTTTGAACTGGGGTTGAGTATCTCTTGAATTTCACGATTTTTGATGCTCAAAAGATTATGGTCTATCAATAGTGATATGCGGTTGTATAAGTCATAAGGGAAAAGGGAGTTATCTGGCGAATTTGACTTTTGGATGAGTAAGGGAGTAAGTAGCGCTGTTTTTAATTTCAATTTTTATTTGGCTTGCCTTGTGAGGAGAATTTAGGAAGTCAATGGCCCAATAGGCTGGCAATCTTAGCAACTGTGTTTTACTCTTTCCCATAACTTAATCTGTGTATCATAGAAATTAAAGGCATAATATAAGGTAAAATACTGTTTATGAACCTACTCTTAGATACTGAAACTGGGTATTGGTGTTCATCATGCCTTGTTAAGCCAGTTGCTGTTTTGCTATGTGCTAAATTACTGGGGACTGTGAGCCTCACAGTGCTGTTCTGGTCACTTTTTCTGCCTATGATCGTGGAAAACCGAAGTTATGCTACTAAAAAGTAAAAAAGTAATCATTAAAGAAATTTCTGATCCCTTTTTGAGTTCAGAGATGTTATTGAACTGCTAATTTCCTTCTATTCTGAAATGTTTTCATTTTCTTGCCGTTTATGTTTGGTTTTGCCTTACAGTAATTGTCACATTTCGTTATATAATAATAGAGTCCTCTTCTTAATATAATTGTTCCCATCCTCTTTCCATTCTAATTATTAGATGATGTCTTGTATGAGTAAGGCATTTTTGATGGGAGGGAATATATAAGGGAATGAACAACATATTTTTGGATTTCAGAGTCCTTTTATGTAGCTCTTTTGACTTTTTGGAAAGCTGCATTAAGTGCTGGTTGAGGTTGGACTCAGAATATCCATTGAAAGTCTGTTTCAGTCTTATCATGTGAATTGTACTAAGTTTGTTAGCCTGTGATTAATGTGGATTTAAAGACTGCTAGTTTTTAAGCTTTACTGTTGTGTACCTGGAAGCTGATTTAAAGGTCTGTGTTTTTGGAGTCGTATGATATGTAGGTGACTTGTGACCCATCATAAATTCAGGGTTTGGGGAAGGGTTCAAAAGATAGACAATAAAGGTGCTGTGTGGTTGTTACTTGTGAATGTCTACATAGTTCATAGAGCTATGGGGTTACGTTTCTGATGAAGCTAGTTCAGCTCCATCAGACCATTCTGAAAGTCCAATAACTTGTTGAACTACGATGGAGTCATGAATGTGTTTCTCTGTTGTTCGCTCATTCCGAGGGTGTTTGGAAGTTAACCCCACAACTCTTTGCTACTGCTAAATGGATCTAACATGTGTTCTTGGCTTCTTGCTGTGCTATTTGTGTTCTTTTTCTTTAGAATGCAACACATACCTGTTTAATGTAGAAGCTCATGAGAAAGGGACAAAAGGGAGGAAAAGAGATGTAGAAGCCACTGTCCACTGCTCAAGCCATCTTGTTGCCTTTCTTAGTGTGCTTTGCAACTAGTAAGGTTCATTCGCATCATCTCTTCCTTTGGAAATAAATAATTGTGCTAATGAAGCAGATTTCATGCACAAATGTGGGGGATCTAACTTGCCACAGAACAAGATCCTCTAACAAGTAAACCTCTCCTACCATACTAAGTAACCCTATCCCCTGATTACCTTACTGGTTCCCTTAGGTTTGTAGAATATATCATAGACATATTGATGACATTGCTTGTCTTTGTGCTGATGTGTGTTGATTGAGTGGCTACAAGTTCATGCCTAATGCTTAGATGAATACTGAATCACTACGTGGCCATCCCTGATTCAGTTAATTTTGGGTGGAGATCTCATGTTTGTTTTTCCATTATTTGTTTTCCATTTGGTGATTAACTTGAAGAGGCGTTAGAACTTTCCTTTTGCTCATTGAAGTTGTTTCTTTTATCTTTTTTTTTGGGGGGGGGGGGGCACGGGGGTGAAGTCACAATAAGGTGCAGTTTCCCTATTTTTTCAGAAATTACCTTATTTTTTCCTTGTTTGATCCTAGGAGTCTAGGACTATTATTAACATCACTTTTGTCCATTGTTTGCAGCTCAAGAGCGATTACTTCGGTACAGCGATGACTTTGTGTGGCCTGTAGACACCACATTTTATGGCCGCTTCATCATTGATGTGGAGTTTTTGGACTTGAAGATCTGCCAACTGAATGTAAGTCCCATGTATTGCGTTCTAAAGTTTCACCGTTGGTTTGGTCCATTTTCTGACTCTCTATGTATTAGGATGTGGGAGACAACTTTTGTGTGTATAGTCATGACTTATGATGTTTCCAAGCCTGGAAGGTGTGATGCATGTTCTATATATAACTTATATTCAATTGCCTTACAAAAATCTAGTGAAATGTGATGTTCGTTTCATGAGGTGTATCTCCTTGTCAATTGTTCCACCCTCTGAGGACAATGGTGATGAAGGGCTTCACACCTGTCATTTGGTTTCCCCCTCCCTGCCTGCAATAGTTCTGACATTGTTTGAAACATGGGCGAAGGACTTAGTGCGGGGGGGGGGGGGGTATCGACCTTTCACGGAGATTTTTTTTAATTTATTTTTGGACTATATGGTATTATAAAATGTTAGAAGTAAATTGATTTTAGGGTATTTATGGCCCTCAACTTATTGAATGCTATTCATAACCCCCCTTAAATTCTGACTCTGGCTTTGTTGTGGTTTGAAAGCAACTTTTGTACATGTGATGGCTCCTCTTTATTTGTTTTATATCCATGAAAATTTGATGCCCGTTCTGCTCTTGACATATATGTCTGTCTCTGTAAACTCGGACACACGCACACACACACACACACACACACACTCTCTCTCTATATATATTGAATTCTGTTACAAGGACCTTCCCTTATCTTCTATTGAACCCCCCGCCCCCCTTTTTTGTAGGGTGGTCCGGCCACTTCTATATGGCCAAGTCATGGAAACATGCAGTCATTGACGACACAAAGTGCCCTTGAAACTCTATCCCGGATGCTTTATGATGGTATCCATACTGACGTCACTATTATCACTGCTGATGGAACGGTGAGGGCTCACAAGGCGATACTTTCAGCTAGCTCACCTGTCTTCCAGAGCATGTTTCTCCATGACTTAATGGAGAAAGAATCCTCCACAATTCACATCAATGACATGTCATGGGAGTCATGTATGGCACTCCTCAGCTACCTTTATGGAACCATTAAGCCAGAGGATTTCTGGAAACAAAGGGTCGCCCTCTTGGGAGCTGCAAACAAATATGATATGATGGACCTAAAAAATGCTTGTGAAGAAAGCTTGATGGAGGACATCAACTCAAGCAATGTCCTTGAGAGGCTGCAGGACGCTTGGCTATACCAGCTCGATAAACTGAAGGGAGGGTGCATGTCATACTTGTTTGACTTTGGCAAGATATACGACATTAAGGATGAGATAAACACTTTCTTCAAAGAGGCCGATAGAGATCTACTGGCTGAGATGTTTCACAGGGTTCTCACCGTTTGGAAACCTGCGTAAGTGCCTCTGAAGTGTAGCACAAGTTGTCCATATACACATATGAACGTTTAAGACCCTGTGATTTTCCTCCTTGTTTTGGAAGCTTCGCATATTTGCATATCAGAGGATGCTGGTGTGTCTGAATCGACTTATGCAGCACAGAGGTTGGTGAAAGCTGCTTTAATTACCTTGTATCGTAAGCATGAACGTGGGAGAAAAATTGTGCAGAAGTACATAGTTACATGAGTTGGCATGTATGCTTGTTAAAATTCTTGGTTATATAACTATTAGGTAAGGTTAAGTTGTTAGTTGTTAACTGTTTGAATTAGCTGTTTGAAATAGCTGTTTATAAAAGAAATGTTTGATAAAATTAGCTGTTTTTAAAAAAGATATTCAGTAAAATTTCATTTGTGTCATTATCTCTAAATTATTTTTTAATTAAACATAATTTTTTTATTTACTAGTTACCTTATTTTCTTTTCAAAAACAATTAAATTGATGTCATATGTACAAATTAACTTTATTGATAAAATCTTAATTTGTTATTAGTTGTATGTAATTTGTATTCTTGTTAATCTTTTTTTTCTTTTCAACTTGTGTATATCTATCCACACGATAATTATATCTTAAAATATTAGTTTTTTATTTGCTATGTATGTTATTAATTATTATTATGAATTGAAATTTATATCTTCGAATGATTTAATCTTGAATAGATTAAATTTAAATAATACACAACATCAAATATCACTACAAAAGGCTAATGGCATATGATGTAATTTTTTTAAACTTTTGGGTAGTTATGTCATTTTCACAAACAAGTATTCCTAAAAGGTTAATGAAAATAGCTTTTTGAGAAAGAGTTTTTTGGGTCCAAACAACTCTTTTAAATAGCTCTTCTAAACAACTAAAAACCTTCCAAAAGACTCTTTTTCTTCAAAAAGCTGTTGCAACCAAAAAACCTTTTAGTCAGTTGCAAGCCTAGCATAAGAGCATTCCCAGCAGAGTTCTAATTTTTGGAACTCTAGCCTGCCACGTCAACAAATGTTTTACAATTTTGGAACTTGCATTCCATCACTTCTCCAACAAATGGAACTCAATTTTATTCATCTAATAAAAATATTTGTCATGGACTCACTTTATAACACACAATCTATTTTTTTAATCATATAAAAATTATATATTACTTCAAAAAAAACAAAAAAAATATTTTAAAAATGTAAACAGTGACATGCGGGGAGACACACACAGACGTGTTGCTCCGCGTGTCACACGCATTTTCACATTGCTGCCAGAGCAAATTTAACATGGGGAAGACACGCGGATCCCACCAATGTCTCGCGTATCAACCATTGCCACTGCTCTAAGATTACTGGTTTAATGGATCAAGATACTTGGAGCTTGAGCAACAGACTCGTGCAGGATCTATGTATCCATCTTGGCTGGAGCCTAGCTTTCGCAACACTTTTATCCCCTGTCAAAAACAGGCTCAGTATGACAACGCTCTTCATTAAGAGTTCTCATGTGGTTCAAAAATAATTTTAAAATTCAAAGAGTTTCTGATAAATGAGTTATTTGGTTTAGCTTAATTTCATACTAAGTTACGCTTAGATTGATAAAATCTTGATTCATTTTGTAATTAGTTCAATTTGGGCAAGATTTAAGCCTATTGAGTGTTAACATTGTTTAATTATCTTGTAAATTTAATTAACTTTACAAAACATTTAAAACCGGATTTAATGTAGATCAAATCAGTTTGAGTTTGATCATATTTAGGCTGTGTTTGACATTAGCATTTTAGGTAGCGCTTAGTGTTTTGACGAAGTCAATATACTAATTACTTAATTTTTAGTGTTTAGTAAACTAGTGTTTTGGACTAGCATTTCAGATTGCGTTTAGCGTTTTAAGCAACGTTTTTTAAAAGCTAATAGTATTAACGTTTAACATTTAAAAGTAGCGTTTCATATTTTTTAGCCAAAAAATATCCTTGAAAAATTTTATCTTTGGAAATTATGTATACTATTTTATATGAATTTACATTAATCAGATAGTATAATAGCTAAATTTACTGAATACATTAGCTTCAACTGCTCATCTAAACAACTATCCGCTAATAGCTAAATTAAAAACGTTATCCACTACCTGAATCGCTATCTACTACCTAAACAGTTAATTTTATCGAACAGGAGTTTAGTTTAGCCGCATTATCATATAGATCAACATAAACTTAGCCGAATTATCATATACGAGTTAGTTTTGTCATAACTCGAGACTAAAGTTTTTTATTATTATTTTTTATATATTTTGTTGGGATTGACTAATGAAATATTCCCAAATTTATGGCTTTTGAGCATTTCTCTTTCTTTTCTTTTTTTCATTTTTTTGAAAAAGGGAAAGTTCTAACATCTTCTGCCAATTGCAAAGGCCCAAAAACCCCAGAACAATCCAGACCCTTTTTACCCCCTTTCCTCCTTTCTCTCCCAAATTAAACCTCCCACAATCACCTCCACCACCATCATCATCATATCATAATCATCGAATCAAACTCCAATCCATCACACCCATCATCAATCAATTTCCCAATCAGCAATCAAAACCCTGAATCCACTTCCAAAAAATGTTCTTCTTCTTCGTAGGAGGGTTAGAGCAGCAAGCAGGGCAGGTGTTGAAGAGGGGAGTAGGAAGATGCATCAACTGCGGTTCGAATCTTGACCTGGTCGAATACGAGAAGGTGCTGAAGCTCTTCTTTGTCCCAGTATGGCGGTGGCCTGGGAAAGAGCCTCTTCTTCATTGCCCTCATTGCAACATCTTCTACCCTCAATCCTTCTCTCTCCCTCCGCCGCCGTCCGAGGTGGTTCCCGATGTGCTGCGCTGCCATTCGTGCGGCCGTGATGTCGAGGCTGAGTACAGATTTTGCCCTTTCTGTGGTGTCGCTCTTTGAATGAGGGATTTGGGGTTTACGGTTTATGGATTTCTGATTGTATATTAAGTATAAATACCCCTTTTTTTGGGTTTTGGATGATGTTGGAGTGTACTGTGCCTCAAATAGGTTGGAATAAATTGCAATTTGTGGCTCTGTTGTATATGCGTTTGGTATTTGATAGCTTATTAATGTATGCTTTATCTATTGGTAGGACACCAACACCCCCTTACTGTGGATCCTACTTTTACGTAATCTAAGAAAATTCAGATATAATTAATTTTACCTTTACTGACATCTCTGCCTGTAGAATGGCTGATTCTAAGATGTTTCATGCATTGATAGTGATTGCCCAAAAATGGTGATTGCATAATTGAGAGGAATGTGTTCAATCTCAATCACAGACAAAGTGGCTCATAATTTGATTCTAATATGAATTCAATATGATGTGATATGGATTTGTGTTGAGTTTACTGAATCCATAGAACATTCCTTAAACAAAATTTAGTGGGTAAATCATAAATCAATCTCAGATTGAAGTGTGGCCGTAACTTGAGATAAAGTTAGTCATTGGTTCCAAATGGCACCAGTTCAGACAGCAAAATGAAATCGAAGGTGGTGGCTTTTCTGGTTCCAGATATCTTGGCTCTTATGCATCTTATTAAGTAACAAAATAACGGAAAATTTGCTTAAAATAATATCAATTATATTAAAATGTGCAAAATAATCTAAAGTATGACATTTTTGCAAAATATATCGAACTTTTACACTATTAATCCATTATATATCGAGGTATTTGGTAAATAATTTTGTGAAGAGTTTTTTGGAACAAAATTAGATGTTTGATCTAGTAAAAAAGGTGATTTAGGTATTTGTTAGAATAGTTTTTTGAAAGAGCTTTTTGGGTTCAAAAAGTTAATTTGAAGAATCTAATTTGATGGGCTTTTTTGAAGAATTTTTGGAGAATTAGTTTTTTGTCTCACAACTTTGTTAAAAGCAGTTACTTTCATCAAGCAGCTTTTCTACAAACAATTAATTCAAACAACTAATTCAAACACTAATACAAACAACTGAAAGTTAACATCTAATATAAATAGCCAACAATTAATAGCAATTTATCAAACATGACCTTCCACTTTGTGAAACTTAATTTTCCTTTTCTTTTTTGGTGCAGAAGAGGGGTCACGCCTCAATGGAAATTTTATTAATTTCGAATCAGTCTGGGCCAAGTGGCCCGTATATTGTCAGCATACATTAATCCCCTCACCTCACTCGGAGGGTCATGATATACGTTGCATTATGAGCTGAGTTCAACTCCTATGTTAGCTAATTTATCTGCCACGTGATTAGCTTCCTGGTAACAGTGGGTGATCCTGACTTCCCAACCATGTGTTTGAATCAGCTTTGTGCATCTCCTCAGTAATGGAGTATCTTCCAAAGTCCATGTCAAGCTACCTCTCAGCATATCCACCACTAGTCGAGAATCAAATTGTACCTAGAGCTTTCGAATGTTCATGCTTTTTGCCAGTTGGAGACCCTTATAGGCCGCTTTGATTTCAGCTTTCATCGATGTACAATGACTCAATCCTTCTGCAAAACCGCATATCCATTCTCCTCTAGACCCTCTCAGTACTCCTCCTGCATCGGCTGGCCCCGAGTTTCCTCGTGAGGCACCATCAGTATTTAGCAGCACCCATCCTTCTGGTGGCTGCTCCCAGCCCGCATATACTTGGCATTTCCCCCCTTTAAACTCCCCATTTCGTATAGCCTCCATATTCAAGGCAGCTTCGGTTTCGTGGAACCGCTCTATCAAGAATTTGGGTTTGTCACTGGGTATACTTGTGGGATTGTTGAAGCACACCATGTTCCTCCATTTCCACATATACTGCAATGTAATCACAAATTTCATGGCCCAGCCTTCACCTTGTTCCTTGCTGACTATGTTACTCCTGGCCCACTCATTGAAAACCAAGTGACTAGCAGCTCTTCCCATGCCCTTGCTGTAGAACCATTGCCACACAGTCGCAACTTCTGAGCATGTCCGCAGAACATGGTCTGTGGTTTCATCTTCCTTTCCACGTACTGGGCATGCTGGATCATTAGCTAAGCCCCTCCTTTTTCTATTAGCATTTGCGAGTAGCCTATTCCACAATGCGAGCCACAAAAATGTCTTACATCGTTGTGGCACTTTAATCTTCCAGAGCCATTTCCAAGAGGCTTCCCTTCTCTGCGCCGGCTCGTTGCGGATCATTCCGAGCACATCTGCAATTCTACACTTCCCAGTTCCGTCTCCTTTCCAAAATAATTGGTCCCCTTCGTCATCTGGAATAACTCACATGAGGCGATTTGGTTTAGGATTTCTCTAGGGAGATAGCTTGAAAGTTTGTCCCACTTCCGTCCCGTTCGAGTGTCCCAATATTCAGCTACTAAATTGTCTGTCATATGATGGGGGAGGTCCCGCTCCGCAGCACCCATAAGCGGCTGGCCTCCGACCCAGGAGTGTTTGCAGAACAAGGTTCGCTGACCATCTGCGACGGCATGACCAATTCCTCTGTTCAGCAAGTCCCAGTTCTCCATAAGCCCTCTCCAAGTGAATGAAATATCAGCCCTCACTGGTCTCGTACAAATGTCATTCGATCCTTGACAATATTTATGCCGAAGCACTCGAGCCCATAATGACTCATTCTCATTCATCAGACGCCAGCCCATTTTAACTAGGAAAGCTGAATTTAGTTGTCTCATTGCTTGTATGCCAAGCCCTCTTCTTCTCTTGGTCGTGTTACGATGTCCCATGATTAGGGGTGTGCAAAATCGATTAACCGGAGTTTTGGTTAACCGAAAATCGGTTAACCGGTTTTTCAGTTCAAAAAAAATCCGAACCATAACCGAACCGAAAATTTCGATTAACCGGTTTTTCGGTTCGGTTAATCAATTTTTCGGTTCGGTTACCTGTTAACCGTTTACAAATAATAAAAACTTATACTTTCTTGCCTAAATTTTTCATTTTTTTATGTTTAAATTCTTTTTATAAAAATTAAACTTTGATTACCATTTATAAATAATAAAAAAATGCACTTTCCTACCTAAATTTTTTATTTTTTATGTATAATTTTTTTAAAAAATAAAATTATAGAATTTTCAAATGATCCGAACTGTAACCGAACCGAAAACCGGAAAATAAAATTCAATTCGATTAACTGCACCGGTTTTTTTGAAAAATTTGTTTGGTTAATCGGTTTTCGGTTTCGGATTTTTCTGCACACCCCTACCCATGATACGAGGTGGGTTTTACGCTCCATAGTTGTCCCCCCCCCCAGGAAGTGCCTTGTTTTCCTATCAAGTTCGTCACATGTTCTTGGTAACCTCGCCATTTGCATGGTGTATGAGGGTATTGCTGCCAAGGTCGACTGAATAAGGGTAATTCTCCCTGCTAGTGACAGGCATTTTGTCTTCCACCCGCAAGTCGTTTCTCCACCCGTTCCACCACATGTTTATAGGTGGCTTTGGTTATTCGGCCATTGATGGTGGGTACACCGAGGTATTTGCCTGGATCGTCCGTTGCGGTCATGCCCAAAATGCTGCAGATTTCATCAACCTTGTAGTCTTGAATATTTGGGGAGAAGTAAATTTTGGACTTCGACGTGTTTACTTTCTGGCCGGATGCTGTGCAAAATTGGTGGAGACACTGGTTTACCACGGTGGCTTGTTCGGCCGAGGCTTCAAGAAACAGGATAAGATCATCGGCAAATAACAAACTTGATATTTGAGGTCCCCCTTTGCCCGTTGGATCGGTTTCCATTGATTCATAAAAATAGCATCCTTTATTAGGTGCGCCAGTCTTTCGATGCAAGCCATCAATGCAAGCCACAAAGATGTAAGGCGATAGAGGGTCGCCTTGGCGGATTTCCCTCGTTGGCCTAAATTCCTCTGTTGGTTCCCCGTTCCATAAAATTGCCATCGAACATGTTTAGATATACCTCATTACAACCTCTATCAAATGGTCTGGGAGGCGCATCTTCATCAATGTTTCACGGATGAAGCTCTATCGTAACCGATCATAAGCCTTTTCCAAGTCTATTTTGATGGCCATCCATGCTCGATCTCTTGCCTTTCGCCTTTCTCATTGTGTGAAGGATCTCCTACATAATAACAATATTATCCCCTATTATTCGTCCCGACACGAAACTGGCTTGCGTGGGTGCAACTAGTTCAAGGAGTACTCCTTCGAGTCTTTGCACTATTGTCTTTGTGATGATTTTGTATGCAACATTACAAAGACTTATCGGTTTGAACTGAAAAGGCAACTACGGGTTGTCAATCTTCAGTATAAGTGCAAGGTAGGTACTATTCAGGGCCTCTGGTAGCATCTGGCCCTGAAGCACTTTCAGCACCATGTCACAAACATTTTCCCCAACAAGATCCCAGTAGCGTTGAAAAAACAGTGCCTGGAATCCATCCGGTCCCGAGGACTTGAACGGCCCATGGATGCCACAGCAGCCCATATCTCCGTTGTTGTGAAAGGCTTCGCCAATTGCCTATAGGCCTCTTGGTCTAATATGGGGAACCGATCACGTAGAAGGGTAGAACATCTCCTCTCGGGCTCAGGTTCTGTGTAGAGTTGTGCGAAAAAATCCACCACCCTTTTGCGCACATATGCTTGTTTAGTGTTGGACGGGCTTAATTAGATTAGGCCCGACGGCCACTTAAGTCGCCTAGGGCAACAACCTTAGCTACCCCCTAACCTATATAAAGGGGTTTAAGGGGGTTAGCCTCAAGGGTAAGCAATAAAACACTTCCCTCTCTCTCTCTCTCCTCACGGTTACCCTACCATCGCTACCGGATATTCGGGTTTAGGACGTGGACACCTATAAAGCGACTCTAGTAGCCGCTTGGATTTATTATTATTGAAGAACTGGTATTCTTATTGTAGACTATTACCGACAGTACAATTCCGCATCCAGCTTAGTCCTGAATTTATTTCCTACAGTGGTATCAGAGCCTAAACCGTTCGGATTAGTCCCAATTGAAAGATTAATAAATCTTCCGAAACTGATTCGTTGAAAGCATGCTAATTTTATTTGTTTAATTTGCTTAATTTTCGTGATTATGCAAACTGCTAAAATCCAGAAGCATGCTCATGTTATTATAATGCCCGAAAAGTGTTAAAAACTGCAGATTTACTATCATGGATATATTAAAGTCTGCTAATTATGAACATGCTCATGTTACTATTAATCTGTCCCAAAAGCATGTTTACGTAATTGGTTCTGGCCAAAGATTGAATTTTTCGGTTCAATTATACAATTATATACAAGCATGAATAGATAATCTACCAAACATCATGCATAATTGTAAACATGCTTCAATAACCGAATAAAGAAATTAGTTGTCTTTCTCTAATTAAGTTTGGCCGTGTAATACAAAGTTTTGGTATGACTTTAAATACCAAAAGCGATTAGTTACTGCCTTATTATGCCACCATGTTCGTACTATTATTCATCTAGAATAATTGTTCAGATCCCAGAGCTTGTATTATGCCACAACAATTATTACATTCAGAAATAACATGTCCATCACTGTATGTGTATGCCTTATGTTATCACAATGCTTAGACAAATTCATGCTTGAATTACATGCTAAACACTGAAAGGCATAATTTGTTTTTTTTTTCTTTTGGGAAAAAGACCCATTCCACTCGTATGAACCCTAACCCTAAAATCCCTCGCATAACAAAAAAAAAGGGGAAGGGGGATGGAGACGAACCCGAAACCCTAACCCTAGTCTGCCTCTGCCTAAGTCCTCGACCTCGACTCAAATAACCACAAAAAAAAGAGGAAATGAGTAAGCTGAATCATACCCATCAGAAACCACCAAGGAGGGGTGGCGCGTGGCCGTCACGCGCCGCCGACAAAGGTCGTTTCACGATCTTTTTCCTCCCAGAGCCCCTTCCCATCGTTGATCTACGCAACCTTGGCCAAAAAGCAGCCAGAAAATACCGATTCAGGAGGCGCGTGAAACCACGCGCCACCCCCTCAGCGGCGCATTCGGCGCGTGGGCGTCTTCATTAGGCTTAGATTCGGCCAATCTACACCGTAGTACCCTTGGTTCTCGCCGGTGTAGCGTAGATCGAGGCTCAACGGGGTCGGTGGTGGCGGGTTGCATCATATGGGTATTTTTTTGGAGACAACCGAGAACGGTGGTGATGGCTGTCGTGCTCGTGGTGACAAGGAAAGAGCTTGGTGCTCAATTTCTATGGTCACGGCACTGGGAAAGCCAGAGAGCTAACCATGGGCAGACAGAGCGAAGAGAGTGGAGAGAGAACTCAAGCAGAGGGACGCAGAAGAGAGAATATAAGCCTCGGGTTAGGGTTTGAGAAAAAAAAGGGAGGGGGGTTAGTGAAATAGCTCACTAATAAAAAGCCCCCCCCGGTTCATTAAGCTTATGTGTTTTTTTTTTTTTGGACCGATTTTCTTTTTGGCCAGAAATAAGAATGGCCCAAAAGAGGTAATGGAGGGCCGGTTTAGTGGCCCGTTTGTTTTTGGCCCAAATTTTTGTTCTTTGAACCATTTTTCCTTTTGGGCCGATTTGCTTCTTGTCATATTTCAATGATATGGGTTAGGCTATTTTCGACTGTTTTGAATCGAATTATTTTTCAGTCATTATTGTTTAATTATTATCATTAGTCATGGTATGATTTTTAATTGAATTATAATGATATTCAAGTTGATAAAGTTTCATGCATATTAATTCATTCGTTGAATTAAGGTTTCGAATTAGTCTTAATCCTAGGTGCATGATTTTGTTATAAAAACATTAATATGTTTAAAGCCATATACAAATTTGTTTTATATATGCATCAACTTGACATTTGCTTGACCAAGTAACTTGTTATCGATTCCTTGGGATTAAAGTTATATGAATTTGTTTCATATATGAAATTGGTATGTATGACGTAAATTTGTTTTACTCAAACTCGATAAATATGAGGATCCCCTTGGTCAATAAATGAATATGTTTCATAAGTTACATTAATATGTTTAATGTCATATATAAATTCGTTTTATATATGTGACGATTTAAAATTTTCATGTTAAGTAGCTTGTTATCAATCAATTGGGTTGAAGCTATATGAATTCGTTTCATATATATGATTAGTACGTAAGACGTAAATTTGTTTTACTTGAATTCGATAAATATCTATGTGATATGAGGATCCCCTTAGTCGATAAATGAATATGTTTCATAAGTTACATTATATAAATATGTTTTATATAATACTTAGTTACATGACTATGTTTCATATTTTAGCAACTTTATGCCAAAAAAATATGAGCAATTATGAATTAGTTAAATGTTCTATCATTCTTGTGGTTACTTCATGCTATTATTTGGATATATAAGATATTTGATTATTTTATGAATTTGTTTTATGAAATTTAAATTTGCAATATTATATGAATGCGTTTTATATAATTTGCGAACTTTATTATGGACTTGTTTCATCCAAATTTTAATATCATATAGATCTGTTCTATGTATGATTAATTGCGATTAATATTTGGATATATTTTATGTTACAAAGTATGTTGCATTCGATGCATGAATAGGTTTCATGTCAGCCACCAATTAGTAGTATTATATAAATGCGTATTATATATACGAACTACATAGGTTGTAGTAAACCTTGCTAATTGTTTTAGCATTTGCTCCTTGCCCAAATTAATGAATATGGATTCATTTTCATGTTACGTGCTAAATATGTAATTTAGCGGTATCTTATGAATTGGTTTCATAAAATTTAAAATTCGTAATATTATAGATGTGTTTATATTTTGCGAGTAACATTTGAATAAGTTTCATATAATTATATAAATGTGTTTTATATATTGCTATTTGGGCATTTTATGAAATTCTTTTGTAACATGTTATTATTCAAATATGTTTGGCAATATAGATTCATTTTATTATATAGATGCGTTTTATATAATAATCTGAATTCCATGTTTGATATGTCATTGATAAAGCTCTAGATGACATATTAGTAGTTATATATAATGAGATAACTTAATGTGAATTTGTTTTACATAAAGTTAGATATCTTTGTGATATTTCTAAAACGTTAATTAGTTTAACCATAATGTTTTCAATAAATTTTGTTTTATGAAAGATTGTGATAAATAAGTTATAAAAAACTTCTAATTCATATTTGTATGAGATGATTATGAGCTGAATGAAATTTTCGATCATGCAATATGGATAATGGAGTTTTTTTGATAATTTATTTATTTGAAAATATGCCTGATGTCCACTTTACAGAATATATACCTTAAGCTATGGCAATTAAAATAAGGTTGGTAATTTGTTTACCAATAAGAGAACTTGATAGCACTGACTATGATACATAATGTTAGAAGATTCAGTTTCTTCTAAATGAATGTGAAATGTTAGGACACTCATTAGGTTCTAGGTCTCATAGGATGACAAAGATGGTACTGTTAGTGAACAGTATCTAGAAAACTTAAAAGCATGCCAAAAGTGGTTCAAGAATAGATCAATAAAGATATCATACTTTATCGTATTGCATCAATGTCGATCTAGCAGGGGAATTAAAAGTCATCCCACTGTTGGGTACGCGTGGGATTAGCTTAACATCAGGTTCGTCCGGATCCATTCCCTCAAAAGATTCTGGACCTAAGATTGGTATTGCGAAAGGGAAAAAGGATAAGGAAATAAAGAGAATCATATAGCACGTGTGAGCACTATGATTGTGGAAATTAGACATCTTATGCTTAGGATTGTCCTAAGTCGATTAAGGTACCTCCTTCCACAGCCCCTCCTGGATAATATGTGCTCTCCCAAGCATTTGTTGCTAACTGGGATCCTTAGTGGATCGCAGATACGGAAGCAACCAAGTGCATAGTTCAGGAACGAGTTAATCCTTGTGAACTTTCACCACAACCCGGTGGATTCACGAATTGTTGTTTTAGGCAACGACGATGAAAAAGGTGTCCTTGAATTAAAGACGAATCATTCGAGGCCCCTTGAAGGGATTGCGTTGTCTCTTCCCAAACACTCTTTGTGCACCTAGGGTGCGATGCTTCCCTGTGTCTTCTGTCCCTAAGGATAGTTTTCTTTAATTTTCGTCTAGATGTCTTAGACATCATATGGCATGGTGATTTGTTTGGCCATGTCACACTAAAATGTGTTTTCAATGGACGAAATAGAACATCTTCCATCCTTATCTCATTTTTGAATCAGTTTTAAACGTGCTCATTTTGACCATAAGGGTTAAGATAGAGTTAACTAGCCAAAGATGGCCTTTTAAGACCAACTCACTAGGCTTAAGGTGCAAAATGTGAGCTATGTCTAGCTAGTAAAGCAATAGAAAATCCTCTTGTAAGATTTCAAGGGCATCGAATCCCTTAGCATTCATTCACTTTAGACATTTGCGGGTCCATGAATATGAAAGCATATCATGGAGCCATATATATTCATGATATAGGTAAGTGTACCTTCTATCTCACCGTTATTAAGTACTCGATGTATTCTTATACTTTATAACGGTAGTAAGACTCAATCGGGACGAAGTATTAAAAACTCTTTGAACCAATTGAGATCATGACTATTTTCTTTGAGAAACAAAATCCCGCAATGTTGATTTTCTTAAGGATGAGGTTCTTAGCATTTGGTGAAATTTAAAAGGGCCTCAATTTGTATACTTTACAATAAGACCTTCAACCACCTCTCGGTGAGGGGGAGGATTTGAATTCTCACTAAGTCACCGAGGATGGTACACCTTCCTTATTTGATAGGAATGGTGACGGTTTGTCTGTTAAGGAGAATGAGATTCATCCTCAATCTCCAAAAGTTGAGGACAGTCATTCCTGAACATGTAGTTAGTCCTCACGTTCAGGATCCCACCTCCAATGGATAGTGGGAGTAATCTTCTCTCCATAATCAGGGTTCCATACCTCTTAGAGAAAGGGGGAGAAACTCTTGGTCCCATACCTCTTAGAGAAAGGGGGAAGGATTTTCCACATAGGCAGACAAATAATGAAGGTCCCAGGATCCTAAGAATTGAGCGTGGATGAATTCCTCGATAATATTTTCAATTCAAAGAGGAAATATTCCTATGCACATCCCTTGGGAGTTGAGGGACCTACCTCCTGTCAAGAGACGGTTGGTTCACCAAATTACAAAGAGTGATTGAATGCAATAAGGAATGAGATGGACTCACTGACAGGGTTTAAGAACTCATTGAAACTCCACCCCGATGTAAGTCTTCAAGATAAAACAACGGGCGGATAGTTCAATTGATAAGTTCAGACCCGGATACTCCTAACCTTGGTTGCCCATTCGGACTTTGAGTTGTTCGAAATGGACGTAAAGGTTGTCTTTCTCAATGGTGACCTTGAGAAAGATATTTATATGGACCAACCCATTGATTTTGTATCAAAGGGATAAGAGGACAATGTGTGTCATCTTAAAAGGTCCACATGTGACCATTGTGTATGTTGAAAGATCAACATGGGGATTACGTTCCTTATGTTGATAACATACTATTAACTAGGGAACAACTTGGAGATGATCCAAGCTACTAAAAGGTAGTCATCCCATGTCTCTGAGACAAAGAACACGGGTGAAGCTAGGTATATCCTAGGAATGGAAATAATCTAAAACTGTCCCAAGAAGCGTGCGTCAAAATGACTTGGAACAACTTTTGGGTTTATAATTCCTACCCCGTAGATACTCCAGTTGAGAAGGGCCCATCCCTGAGTCTTGCTCAATGTTCTAAAACAGATGACAAAATATAGATAATGAACAAATGTCCTTAACCCTAGTATCATAGTAAGCTTAATGGAAGTCATGTTATGTACATGACCTGTCATTGCTTCGCAGTTAGTTTGATAAATCATTATCAAGGTAACCCTAGACTTCCTGATTGACAAAGTCATCAGGAGAATCAAATGCTACCTTCGTGGTATTGATAACTTAGCATTTTTGCTATCAAGGAGCAGGCCTCAAGTTGAGAAGATGCTCAAATTTTTTGATTGGGGTGGTAACTTGGATAAGTCTAAGTTAACCTCAGGACATGTCTTCACCCAGAGTGGGAGAGCCATGTCATGGGGCAGCAAAGAAGCACAACTGCACAACAATGTTGAATATGGAGGTAGATTGTGTATCTTGTACCATAGAGACAAAAAGTATTGTCATTGGGTATATATATATATATACTAATAAGGTGATTATGCTCCCTTAACTAAACCCATTCCTAGTGATGTGTCCAAAACTCATTGGTTGAGTCTTGGATTTCATAAGGTTTGGCATCTAGACATGTTCTGTTACGTGATGGACATGTTTTCTTCTATGAGCATGATACTCATTGTTGTATGTTAGGCATATTGAAATGTCACAGGCTTCTGATTGGCCTAGTCACACAGGCAATCGCCCTGACGCTTCAGTAGCGGGCAGGATGAGACGTAATCATATTAGCACTAGGTGTACAATATTGATTACTCACACTGGAAGTTTGTGAGTGGAATGAATATAGTCGCCTTAGTAAGACTAAGATGAGACTCAAGGGAGTCGAGTATGAAATAAGTTTTCATATAGAAGCCTTAAAAGTCGAATCTTGAGTGTCAAGACCAACATTCAGTATGTTGATCTAGTGGCTCAGGTTAGATTTTTGAGTGAAAATCTAGAATGACGATTCGCATGGCATAAAGAGTGACGAACCCAGCTAAGTGGGAGCAATGCCGTGACACGCATCTCATACTGTGTGTGCTTGTAAGACGACCCATATGTGGGGTGACGATTGAATTCCCTTTCACTTGTCATTGTGTGGCCCTATGGACGATGACCTTTTGACTTAAAGCTATGATATTAAGTCAAAGCTTAATGATGCTACTTTAATGTGATTCTCAAGAGCCACGATGTATATGGTTCAGCGAGAACACGTTAGGAAAGCAATTAAGCTAAGATGAGATTTCATGAGTGTTTAAGGAAAATTTATCCACCATCACCATATCAGCCCGGACGATTATGTTGAGAACATAATCATATGATATATCAGGCATAAGGGACTGAAGATGCCACTGGTGATGTCTTGGGATATTTTTGGGGTATCGCATTTCGTGAAAGTGTTATGTTAGTTGGATGGTAACTTAATATAACACTACTTGTTATTTTTGGTCGCACGTTCTATTCATGGTATGAAGTGTAAGGAGTTGTGATACGTAGAGAATACGTGTTTTACGGCCTAAGTGGCCGAGTGGGAGCTGTTGGACGGGTCTAATTAGATTAGGCCCGACGACCACTTAAGTCGCCTAGGGCGACAACCCTAGATACCCCCTAACCTATATAAAGGGGTTTAAGGGGGTTAGCCTCAAGGGTAAGTAATAAAACACTTCCCTCTCTCTCTCTCCTCACGGTTACCCTACCATCGCTACCGGGTATTCGGGTTTAGGACGTGGACACCTATAAAGCGACTCTAGTAGCCGCTTGGATTTATTATTATTGAAGAACTGATATTCTTATTGTGGACTATTACCGACAGTACAATTCCGCATTCAGGTTAGTCCTGAATTTATTTCCTACATTTAGTATAGTAATCCACTCGCTGTCCTCATTTTGCAATGTCTCAATTTGGTTTGTCCTCCTTATTATGGTACTTAGATGGAAGTACCATGTATTACGATCGCTGTCCTGGATTGCATCCATTCATGATTTCTGGAACCACAATACATCAATTTGGTTCAATATGTCCTCAAGCTCTCTCTTTAGCTTCCCTTCCAGTTTCAGGAGGTAGCGTGGTCCTCCTTGAGCTAATTGTCTCTGAACACCGTCCAGCCGAGCCTAAGTTTTTTGCTTCCTTATAAATAAACTCCCGAACACTTCTTTGTTCCATTTCACCAAGTCATCCGCTAGGTAGCTTAAGGCTGGCACCAATGGTAAGCCACCTTTCCAATGCAGTTTTAAGTAATCCTCGAAGTGCTTATGACTAGTCCAGGCCGCTTGGAATCGAAACGGTTTTGCATTTCCCATGATCGGGACAAAACCATTCAAATTTACGAGGATGGGACAGTGATCCGAGTAGCTTCGAATCAAGTGTCTAACCGCCCCTTCTTGAAATCGTGCCCTCCATTGCGCATTGCATAGTGCCCTGTCAAGCCGAGCACTTTTTTCGAGTTTCCCATGTGTTTCCTCTGGCCCACGTAAAACATGGACCCAAATAGTCCAGATCAATTAGACCATTGTTTTCTATCCAATTGGCAAATCTCGTGCATCTACGCATCATATCGTCCCCTCCATGGTCAAGTTCCTCTAGTGAACGGGTTTCACTGAAATCCCCGGCTAGCATCCAAGGAGTTAATACTCGCTCCGCAAACGGACTTAGCTCGATCCATAGCTAATCTCTGTTCTGTACATGTGGGCTTGTATAGACTGCCGTAAATAGCCAAGGTCTAGCCCCTCTCTTTTTGACTTCCATAGTAATAAACTGTTGATGTGCCTTCACAGGGGTGAGGCTGACTTCGTTCGTATCCCATAGCACCCATATGCCGCCTTGGAATCCCTGTGCTTCAACTCGGCATTGTACATAGTAACCAATTTTATTGCAATCCTCACGCGCTTTATTGCCACTTATGTGGGTTTCCAGCAGTGCTAAGATGTGGGGTTGTTGCACATGGATGTGTTCCTCACCCTGAACACCCCGTACCAGAAGCAATTCATTTTTCCTCCAATGTTGCTGATCAACATTTGTTTACATATTTCCCTGATTTGTATTATTCATGGATAACATTGGTGAGGAAGATTTTCAGCTTAAACTCTCTGGCCCAAGGGTGCGCTAGAGTTACCATTCAGTTGGGCTACACGTAACAGGCCTCGTGCATTCCGGGCACCTCCTGTTCTGCATTTCGTGCTCCTCGGCTTTCCCTTTCTTGGTCCATTCCTCCTCCTGTTGGAGGCCTGGTATTGCTCTCCTGTGGGTCTCCCGTCTGGGCTGTCGTCCTCCCAACCGCTGTTATGTAGTGAGGTTGCCTGGTTGGCCCCCATCTGTTGGGCTTCTTTTGCGTTGGCTGTCCTGTGGGTGGGCACTTTGCTCTGGCCCCATCCCGGTTAGCCGATTGCTTTGGGCTATGGTCTGCCTTGGTGCGTGAATTGGGTCCACTCGCCTGCTTGGGCTAGGTCGTGGGGATATGTTACTCTTGGCATGTGAGGGACCGTGAGCTGGCATGTTGTGGGCTCTCGTTTCTACGTGGTTGGGCCCCGTCGGTGTTGTGTAGATAGCTTTACTGCATTCCGTGGGGTGCACGGTTCCTGCTCCATATCTTCTCCTTGGTTCTCCACTGGGCAGTTTTCTTTATTTTGATTGTCTCTTTCCAAAATAACCCCTGCAGTTTGGTTTTGGCAATCTTCCCCCATATCTTCCTCACCAATGTTCGCGTTAAGATCCAATTCAGATAAGGCGCGAATTCTGGATCCGTGATTACCTCTGTCAACGATGCTGTTTTCCAATTCAGCTTCTGAGTTGGAATTGGAATTTTGATTGATTTCCTTATTTTGCATTGCTGTATTCCTTTCTTGCCACTCTCTATGCTCAGGTCGAGATCGTTCCAGTTGGGCTGTGGTTCTGTGATCTGGCGTTTCTTCTTCGTGTCGGCTTCTTCACCATCATGCAGCTACCATAGGTAGTTTCCTCTTCTGGTTTTCTTGGGTGCTCATTTGCCTCACTTCGGGCATTGCATGCATTCGTTCCCTCTGTAATGTGATCATGGCTGCTCGGGTGGGTGGGGCAATTCTCCTCCGTATGACCTTGCTTTCCGCACTTAAAACAGATCGTGCGGAGGCCCTCGTATTGAATTCTCCATATTCGACCATTTAACTAGAATTTTGATAGGAGCGGCTTGGACAGATCCCCTTCTATGCTCATTCGAATGTACTGCCCCCTTTCCACGTTGGCCGCGATGCCACCAACTCTTATAATCTTCCCAATCTTACCTCCAATCTTCAGTAGTAAGAAGCTTTTGTTGAAGTATTCCATGCTCCAACGTGCAATTCAAACCCATGCTGTAAGTTTGGTAATGTTTTCCTCCTCAAGTATAAAATTTGGTACCCATTCCCTGATGACCAGTATCCACGGTCCTTATATCATGACATGGGTATAGTCTTCCGAACTCGTGGACCTTGTGACATATTAGCCGCAACCTATGTCAATGAGGGAAAAATCCCTTTCAATGCCCATTTAGTCTTCAGTCTCCACTTCAGTTGGAGGTAACCAATTCGTTTATTGAACATCTTGATGATAATTGCATTTCTCCATGGGTTTCTCAATTATCGCTTTTCCATGGCTGTCAAAATAATGGCGGGGCATGTTGGATCGTCTATTTCTGGCGGTTCATCGTCTCCTGACTCCTCTCCTTGAACAGTAGCATCCCAGATGGCATTTTGTATCACATTGAAGGACAATTCTGGGTTGTTTCTTTGGAGCGTATCCCTATAAGATAGCCCTCCTTGTGGTCTAGGAAGCCCCCCTTCGAGGGTGTTTTGACTCGTTCTCTATATCGTCGCCGTCTAATTCTCCTTCATTGCTTGAATGCTTCATGTTCTTCTTTGAGCGAGACAATTGATCGGCTTCTTCAGGGGAGTGGCTAGGGTTCGTCATTCTTCAATTAGAAAAAGACATTGATGAAACAGAGGTGGAGAGTATTTGAAACTCAATTTTCTGTGACAGTTTTTACTTGGCTTGCACGTGCCCTATTTTTAGAAAAATAATATCCAGTTATTCCCGTATGAAAAATTACTTTACAATGCTACAATGCTACAACCTACAATGTCTTGATAAGCCATTACTGTATGGACTTATTATGGCTGGTATATAATTACATATTTTTTATAGAAAGAAACCCCACGTGTATGCCAAGCCAGTGTTTCAATGCTAAAATTGAGTTCTGGTCAAGTGACTATACAACTCGTTAATAGTTTAAAAGTGTGATATAATTTGCGCAAATACCATACTTATTATGTATGAATGATAGTATCTTCTTGCACAAAATATATCCAGTTGAGCATGCAACGGAGACAAAATGTATTCCACGTTTGCTGCATCGATAGACAGAATTACACTTGCTTTAGCAAACGTTTCCATCATCACCCAAAAACAAAAACAAAAAATTACAATCATCTATGCTAAAGATGTTGTGCAGTGGAAATTTCACAAGACATGTTCAATGGTTTCCACCTATAAGCAGCAACCCCCCCCCCCCCCCAAAAAAAAAAAAAAAAAAA
>JACYFF010031954.1:12088060-12098838 GCA_017589665.1 Selenicereus undatus | reverse complement strand
GCAGCAACCCCCCCCCCCCCCTAAAACAAAAAAAGAAAAAGGAAGAAAAAATCCCGCGGGGGGGGGGGGGGGAGAATTCAGCACTGTACACTGAGAGAGTAACAATTAACAAAGCATACAGCCTCTGTTAACCAGGGAGCTGTTACAGTTTCACCTCTTCAACATTAAAAAATTCTGCATTTTCCGGGTTTTATCCAGATATTCCTGAAAGAGACCTTGCTGGGATGCGCCAAATTGTCAATAAAATGCTTCCCAGGAAAAGCCATTTCTCATGAATTCTGGTGAAGGTACGGTTCGGTGGTTCTAAAGTATAAGAAATGAAGTCAAAACCATAGCTATGTTAAATCTCAAAGTTCATTTGGTGAAGGGCAGTCGTTTCTCCCCTCGCTCCACAGCATCCCTCCATAGCCTATATCTGACACCGAGCTTGTCATAAGCTACTGGCCAGTTCCACACATTTGCTCCGTTGATCATTCTCTCTTGTTGTCCAATAACCAGTCTTAGATCTTCGTTCAGGACCTGCACCAGTCAATCACATCAGTTCATGATTCATGAATCATATGACTCCACTTTAAAGCCATCTTCACAAATGAAAAATAGAGGTGACTGGTGGGCAGGCTCCTGGCTGGGCCATGCTCAATAGATTCTTGGTCCACTTGGCTATGCTAGCTCAGTGGTCAGCGCAGCTTGGATTGTTTCACTGAACAGAACTGGGCTGGCTTATTGATCCATTATTTTTTTTCTATTTGCAGTAACAAACAGAATGCAAGGGTAAGACTGCCTACATTTCAGTCTGCAGACCCCATTAAGGCAGAACCTCCGCTAGGAGGAGGAGTCGTAGTAGACCAAAATAAAAAAAATAGGGAGGGGGCTAGAGGTTTGAACCAGGCTAGTTCCACGCTAGGCTGATTCATTAGCAGAATGGGTCCAATAAGCCAAACTGAGCCGGGCTATAGACCCACGAGCTCATCCACCCAGCTCAGCTCAATTGATGTGATATTAGTCAACGGGCCAGGCCCTCTGGGTTTGAAAGGCCTGAAGGTCTACGCTAGGCCATACTGCTCATTGGCCACCAGTACTTCAGTTAATTCTAGGTTCTGGACCTTCTGGTACCAGAACTAAGGCCCAAAAAAAAAAAAAACCACTTACAGATCTCAGGAAAAATAAAAAGAAAAAATGTCATACCTTTTCTGCAAAGTGCCTCCATAAATGTTGCATGAAAGGAACATGCTTCAAAATGGGAGCAAAATCTAGCGACATTCTATAAAGCAGCCTTGTTTTCTGTCTCGAAGATGGCAAACAAACATGAAGCTGGTGAAGATGGGTTGCGCACTGCTTGGCACTCTGCCCCTCCAGTTTTCCCGGCTTTGATATCCCAATAGTTGAAAGCACCATACAAGGTGGTCTGAACTCCATATCTATCGGGTAAGGGTCCCAGTACCCCTGAAGGCCAGATGCTGGTGTCAAGAATTTCACCAAACTGAAACATAAGTTTAACACCAGGTTTAAGGATTAGCCTAAGATTCAGCACTTGTTCTGCTCATCGACAATAATGTGGCTAGTGTTAGCAAGCATTGAAGCTCCATCTAAGAGTTTCTAGATCAAGCCTAGGAATTCACACTTCTAATCTAGGGCCCTGAGTAGGCAGGACTGAATTTCTTACCTCCATTAATCCTCATGCCTGATCACATCTAGGGTCATAGGAAGTATTCAAATGTATGTTATATGTACTCTTAATTACACCTCAAGGGCCCTGCTCAGACTCCGACGCTATGATTTGGAGATAAGCATATCACCTTTCATCTTAAAAACACTTTCTTTCCCCACAACTGGCCAGCTCCTATTCCTTTTCCGTGTCAGACACTTGATGCTTCAATGCATTATGGTCAATCCCGAATGTTCCAATAATCGGAAGGGGCATTATTGCAAACAGGCTAAGGGCAGCTTTACTGATGATAACAAGATCTGAAAGAGAACAATGAAATCTTGATTTAGGTCCAGGAAATACCAACCTGGGAACGCTCCATCCTTTTGCAAATGTCGAAGTATGAGTAAAGGGGGCGTGTGCAAGGTCCAGAAGATTATCCAGAAGAAGTCCATGTTCGACAGGAAGCTCCATCACTATCTGTTGTGCCAAAACAAGGGGCCGAAGGTCAAGAGTTTTGAAAGTAACAAAAAGTTTCATGTTCAAAACTTGAGCATAAGGATCATACCTCTGCATGAATCACAAATCCTTGAGGAGGTTGCAAGGAAGGAAGTTTGGCAGCTGGAGGCTCACTTCCGGGCCAAACCCAGATCATTCCTTCCTGCTCAAAGCATGGTAATGATTTTATCCTCACATCTAGTAACTTTGTAGATGGCATTTTCTCACATTTTCCGTCTGTTGAGTACTCCCATCCTGGAATATATCCATCACAGCCACCAATTACTGAATTGCGGTCTCCCAGAACACATAACTTTGTAGAATTCAAGATAGACTCTGGCTTATCATTTTAAATTGTATTTAGGTTGCCTCTCTGAGACAACCTTTCTGATAGTTGCTCTCAAGGATAAAAGTGCCTACATGTTCACTTTCTTAGACCCTATTATGGTGGTGGGATTCATACTCAGTACTGTTGCAAACAATTTTTAAGCCAGCTGTTCTATTTATGCTTTGTCTTGCAAGTTCTCTTTTTTAAAAAAAAAGAAAGAAAGAAAAGAAGGCATGACAGTTAGTTATACCATGATAGGGACACTGGATGCGACCCTCATTCACGGAACCAAGATGAAGAGGGCATGCTCTATGTGCACAAGTGTTCCGTACACACCCTGGCCTGCCATCTTTGCCGCGGAAAATAACCCACGGTTCTTCGAAGCACTCTATCGGGATCTGAAAAGGGTAAAAAGCCAGTCACCACAGGAAACTGTGAGTAGCATAATTGCATAAACATAGGAAAAAAGGTAAGAGACAATATAAAGCAATACAATAGCATTGCCTTAATACCATAGTATCGTCCTTCAGGTCTGCTGAAAAGGCAACAGGGTACCAAAAATTCTTCAAGCTGGGATGATAAGATTTTACTGGACCAGATACATCTAAGCTTTTACGAGGCAAATTCCTTTTAGCAGCTTCCAAGGATTGTGTTGAGGAGCTTGGAGAAGTTGCAGCTTGATCTGTCTCAGTTGTGCTTCTGGCTTGTAACAACCTATCATTAACCAGTTCTTCCATGTAAGCTAGTTTATCTAAAGCAGCTGAAACCCGTGCTTCAGATATATGAACCTGTTGTTATTGACATAACATGAATTTCTAGGATCAGGACTACGGAAATAGAGCTAAGTGCTAGCCTCTTGAGCTATCTGCGAATTCTATGCCTTCCTTACCTGTTTATGAGCTTGTGCGAGCTCGTCTTGCAGCTCTGCCAGGTCCTTTTTCAATGTGCCAATGGATTTGTAGTCACGGGCAAGAGGGTTTAGAACCTCCACAACCTACATTCATATTGGAAAGTTAACATCATCAGTCATAGGCTCATAGCTAGACTTAAGGAAACACATGGAATTCAAGAATTAGCAATACGGTAGGTTCAAGTAGTGTATCCTTCCATAGCGGCCCACAACACAAATACTCAAAAAATGTCTTGAAAGTTTTCTTTTGGTTATTACATGTTTGAAAGAAAACATTTGATTACTCACATATTCTCCTCCATGTTACTGATTGACTTCTGCAGAGAGATTAGTTTCTTCTATTTGTTGCAATTATTATCCACTTACATTTTCGGACGTGAAAATTCCATTCTCTATTTCTTTTCCATGCTGCCTGCCATTCCTTTTTTTCACCTTTTTTTCCCCGGTTTGGGGGGGGGGGGTGTTAAAGATCAATCTAGCATAATTCCGTAATTAAGCAAGATCTCTCACAATGCACTCCACAATAGCACTGAACAAATACATGAGCTAAGAAGCAGCAAGCACCCAACAAAAAAAAAATAAAATCATTAGAGACCTTTTCATGGAGCATCATTATGGTGAGAACATCCTGCCTTGCTCGCCAATCCAAGTATTGAATATCAAGTCTTGCCACTTCCAATGCCTGATTCACATCCAAAATCTTCCCTTTATACAGTGGAGCCTTTGGTCTAGGGTCCTCTACATTAAAGAGCGTGCTCCACACACTCTTCTTACTAACTGACCCTCCATCCTCTCCAAAGACAGCAAAGACTCCAATGTTGCCTCTAACCTGAAAATAATTATCATCTGAGTAGCACATTCAGAAAGCTCGTCTCAGGGATTTTATGTGTTGTAGCTACACCTTCTAATCAAAGAGAGCAGCAAGACGAAAGTATATAAACTTGGCAACTCTTATCAAAGATATAGAAGATGTTTAGGATCTCTTCCTGAAATCTGTTGTAAATACTCTGTATTCACTCTAAGTATGCATGCCAAGTACACAAACAATATCAACATAATGCATCGTCCATTCAAAACCCAAGTAACAATTCACATCCATTACACTAACAGTGGAAGAGTACGATGACGTTTGAATGGCACAAATAGATTATTCAGATTGTTCGCAAACCCCAAGTTCAAGGTCCTAGGATTTAAAACGGCAAGTCTGAAACTCAAATCTATGCCGATATCCAACCCTGGTAGATCCCTAACTCCTGGAACATACATATGTGACTGTAAAATTCTATTTAAATTGGGCCATAAACAACATAACAATGCATATAAGTCCAATGAGGTTCCAACCCAAAACCAATTGGCAATGGGTGGAGTGACTCATTAGCTTATATACATGCTCAAGGCTTCCTAATTTGTTAATGTAGGGAAACCCCACTGAATATTCTCTAGCAGTGACCATCATAAAATTTCTAACAATTTAGAGTTCAACTACAAATGAAACCATCCCATAAACATAATAAGGGACTAACCAATGACCACTTCTATTTCCATTTCACCAATTCAGAGTTCATACAATGACATAACACAATCCAACTACATTTAGCGCACCTTAGACAAGTTGACACTCTATCGGAACCTACATTGTCCTCGGTAAAGCAAAATCCTACAACATAAGATGATAGCTCAACTAAATTTCCCTCTGGATTAGGCAACTTCCAGGAGAAAAAGGGCCTTCAAAAAAAAAAAAGAAAAAAAAGGGAACCTACCATTAAGCACCCACCAGCTTTTGAAGACCACCACCCATTCCTATTGTGGAACCGTGAGTATGGATGCTAAGAAATATACTTGGGAAAGTGAACGTATTCAAGAGACCCAAATGAGCAAAAAATCATGTCTTTCAACCCATTTAAGCGATCAAGAAATACCCAGAAGTAATCCCTAAATCAACATGATCAACCACCATAAAAAAGCAGCAAAAAGATCAAAATTACACCAAGAAGGTCAAAAGCAACCCAAACTAAAGGAGACCCACAAACCTTTCTGGGGACAAGCTTGGAGGGGCTTCTAAGAGAGATAGGAAGAGAGAGAGCAGAAGCAGTAGCAACAGCTGTCATGGCGGTTTGAGACCCCAGAAAACAGAAAAACAAACGTGGGGTGGGGGGAAACTTAAAAATGGGAGTAAAATTCTAGAGGGAGAAAGTATAGTGTTGGGGATTTTCTGAATTTCGTCGATAAGAGGTTGAAGTTGGACGCGATCTCAGTTGGCTTGCCATTGAATGCCATGTGGAATTTCGTGTTTCACCCGTGGCATGCTTTTCCTCCACACGACTTAGTTTTTTTTCAAAGGTGTCTTCCATTGGTAGGCCCAAATATCTAATTTTATCTTAGCCAATGCCCACCTTGGATTCTCTAGATATCCCTCCTAATCTTCTCTTAGCTTAATACAATTGTCCATGGTTTGCAAGTATCACAATCCCATCGTAGTTTTGGTTTTCATGAAGTACTGTAGAGATTTTTTTATTTTTTTTTGATAGAGAGGGGGTGAGGGTGATTATATTAAATTGCCATCAACAAAAGCATACATGTTATCTGAGGCCCATTTGATGATATTATCGGGGACATCAGACTCCTATACCTTGTCCACGAAATAAAGAGGTTGCCTATGGGTAAGATCATGGTGGGCTACCTTGTTTCCACCTCTCTTTACAAAAGACCATGAAATAAAATCAAAATGTTCAACAAAGGAGAGAATATCATGAACAAAAAGGCCCACAGAAGTGTCGGAAATCTGTCTAGACTTGAGCATATTAATCAAGGGGAGGCAATCTCCTTCGATGATGATAGTGCGCACTCTCACTACAAGAAAAATGCAAAATACAGACGGAATCAACGACGAAATATTGTTAATCAGCGACGGAAATTTAATATCAGCGACGGAATTGGCGACGGAATACGACTGTCGGATTTTCGCTCGTCGCTGAGTATCCGACGACGGATTCAGCGACAGAATTTGCGATATACTTTTTTTGGCGGGGAAAGTGGTGGAGGCAGGGGGTCGCGACGGAATTAAAATTCCGTTGCCATCAGAGACGGAATTAGCGACGAAATTTCCGTCGCTGATGGCGACGAAATTATAATTCCGTCGCCACCCTGCCCAAAAAGAATATTTTTTTTCTTATCCGTCGCCATTCCGTCGCTAGATTTCTGTTTTTTTTAAATAAAATCACTTGTTTTTTATCAAATCCGTACATATAAATAATTCCCTGCAAGAAATTTACAAGATTTTCGTACTCAATCAACATCCAACGGCTTCGAATACGGCTTCATTCGAAGCGTTCTCAACAATTGCAAACCACACAAAGGTGGAATTTCACATCCACAACAACACACAAATTGAAAACCAAGGGTTTTCAATTCACAAACCACAAGTTCCAAACAAACTTTCTACATATCACAAACTACAAGTTCCAAACAAAGTCTATATATATCACAAACCATAAATCCAAACAAAATAACCACAAGTTACCAGTACTTGAGAATAAAGTGATATATATGTTTGCAGAAGAGGGTGAAGTAAGCGCCAAATGGGAGGAAAGTTAAATAAGCAGTAGGGGGATGGGAGTGAAATTAGCAGGAAGGGGAGGGGAAGCAAGCAGCAAGAGAAATGATGTACTTCGTGAAAAATCAAGCAGAAGAGCCACCAGCTGAAGGAAAACTGCAACCAACTCATCAATCACCAAGGTTTTCCTCTTCCTCTTCGCCTTCCTCTGCCTCACCATCTTCCTCATTATGTTGCGAGCGATGAGTAAGTGGTGGCTGAGATCCCGAGCTAGACGCCTGTTGCATTTGAAAGAAAGCTTGGAAGCGCTGATCGATGCTCATCATTTGTTGGTTCAATTGTTGGTTGCTTTGTGTGAGCAATCTGTTGGGTTCCTCCAGTTGCTTACATTTCTCCATAACCAACCGGTAGCTTTCAGCTTGTGAAGATAGCTCACCCCCCAAGTTGGTTACTACACCCCTTAACTCATTGAGCTCTTGTTGCGATGACGTAGAACTTGAACCTGCTGACAGACATTTAAGTAAATTACTATACTAGCTTTGTCATTAAGTAAATTAAATGTATAACCATGGTTGTTGGAACTGTAATATGAAAACAATACCGGATCTTTGAGTGGGATTGAAGTAACCGGATTCCCTCATGTTGACAGCCTCGTCACCAGTGCCGTAAATCCGACCCTTCTTGTTCTTGAACGTCTTCACCTACAACTCATTTGGGTTGGGAAATGGCTGGTTTGGATCTTCAGAAGAGTCATCTCCGCTCCCTTGAGAGTTGATAACATTTTGAAAATCGCGTTCAAAAGTTTCCTACAATATCGCAACATGCGCACGAAATCATGCATAGTACAATAACTTAAAATGAAGTATATGAGTTCATGTTGAACTACCAATGAAGATTGAGAATAGATAATTGCTTACATATGTTTGTTGTGATTTCTTGTCAACCCAAGGGGCACCTTCTTTACCTTGGAGTTTGTGAGTGCGACTGAACAATTCGACAATGGTGAGTTCCGTCCCAAGTTGTTCCCTTTATGTACGTGCCAGAAAGAATGATGTTAGGCACAATACAAAATACAGTATTAAACTTTAACGAATACATAGCAAACATTAATTCATTTATCAAACGCCGCCTATGCTCATGCATGGGGATCGAGCCACAGGTGTGGAGAGATGGGCCACCACTTTTTGGAGTCCCCAGTCGGTTCTTCTGGGCTGTCTCACGCAATTTCTTGTAATGTTCATTCCCCCAGTGCTGTTGGAGTCCCTCCCATTGAGCATCACCGAGCCAGACAAGCTTCTTGTTATGCTTCCTTGCTTTGCCAAAGAAGTCTCTCAAGCGTGCGTTGCCTCGGTTTTCAAAATTCCTTCTCATACGATCCTCATGGATCGGATCCCAAGTAAACCACTTCTGCAATTATGAAAACAAAGAACACATCAAATAATGCAATACTAATATAGCACGTTGACAGAAATTGTTAATACGAAGTCACTGTAGTTACCTTGAACTCTCCGAACCACAAATCTCGTACTGGTTTGGGCACTTTGCTCCAAGTAGGCTAAGCTCCGTCAAACTTGCTTTGAAATATGAGCGAAATCCTACTAACAGCACCATCATTGGGGAGAAACCTAATTGAACATTACACATAAAATTCATTACTTGTTATGCAAAATTCATGTAGTACTTCATAAGATATAACAAATGAAGACTTACCCGTTACCATCTGGCTCAATCCAAGTCTTTGCTCGAGTGCTCCCATGACTGGATTGTGCTTCACTTTCACCACTTCCAATGTTCTCTTGGGGCTGGTTTGTGTTAGGGTGAGTGGGTTGGGGAGTGGGGTGCACATTGTGAACAACATGGGGGTTTGGAGGAATGTTGTACGCAAATTGGCCGTACATCGTGCTTTGGTTGGGAATGTATGAGGTCTATTGATGGAAAGCCCCAAATGGGGGAGGCAGGGGTCCTGAAATACCTGGTATGTAAGCAGCCATTGTCACTCCAGGCTGAACTGGTGTATGAGGTACCTGGGGGGAAGATGGATCAATGTCCATTGGGGCCGGATCAACGGCAGAGCTCCGACGCCCTCGTCCTCTACCTCGAGGGGAGGACTTTGCTCGACGAGAACTTGAATCCATACCTGAAATAAGTGACAACAACGCCAAGTGCAAATATATAATGATTGCACATGTAAATCGTTTGACATCATACATCATAATAGGTATGTATGTGACACAAATTTTGCAAAACTCATTCATGCAATATAAGTAAAGTCGCAAACAATTGTTTGACATGCAAACTACTCATACACATAAGAATTCGTAACCACTCAATCATCCGCATCGTCATCGTCATCGTTATCATCATCATACAAATGCAAATTTTCTTCAACTTCATCTGTTTCATTACCGTCATCCCACTCCCCCTCTTCTTCATCATCATCATTCTGTACCTCATCTATCTCGTCATTACCCTGAACGAATGAAAACTCTATTTCATCGTTAATCTCTTCCGGTGGTGCACTTTCATCCACTAATGACGCAGGGATGGCGTCATTCGCAGGTTCGACGATGGTCGTCATGTCCGTTTGTTGGTACGCAGATGGTAGAGTGTACTGCTGATCCACTCTCGCCCTTGGTTTGGTTGGTATGACAACAAGCCAATTCGCCCTATCCCTTAAGCGATCTGCATGTGACATAAAGTATACTTGTGATGCGGTGTTTAGGAAGATAAATAAGTCGTACTTTCGGTACCTTCTTGTACGGTGGACCTCAATAAGGTTGCTTAGTTTATGCGATCGTGTCCCACGTTTCAATGTGGGGTCGAACCACTAACAACTGAAGAGCACACGTCGTTTAAGTGGTTCGCCTACGTACTCAATTTGGACAATGTCCCCCAGTACACCATAATAATCATTCTCAATATCGCCTTCCCCAGTGCCACAAACACCAACACCACAATTATATGTTCTCTTCCCGACGCTGCGAGCTTCTGTGTGGAATTTGAATCCATTTACTCTATATGTCGTCCACGTCGACACACACCGTTTTGGCTTCACAACCAATTGGCTCAGGTAGCAAAGTTTGTCGGTCTCGAACAATTGAATATAATGCACCTAAGGTGACATAACATGTGGTTTTAATTAATGCATTGCACCTAATTAATTGTTATGTTCAAATTATAAATAAATGAGTTCGAATACTTACATTCTCACTAAACCAACCTGCGAAATGAGTTTCGATGATGGTGTCGACATCTGGATCGCTGACATTGGGATGTGTGGGTCTCACTTGGTCTGTGAAAATACTATCACATTTTACGAAGCGTATTAACATACTTGCGTTATGAATGATAAACTGAATTCGATGTGAAAATACAACTCACCCTATATAAGGTTTAGCTTCGTTACAATTTAACAGCACGTGAAGATAAGCAGTAACATATTCGGCATCCATGAGATACCCTGATCTTTCCCTACCAATAGCAGTCCCTTGCGGTTCAAACACGGACAGAGTTGGAAAATGATTAATATGTTTATCGTCGTCCTCATTTCTCCTGCACCTACTGCGCATGGAGGGCACATTAGAGCCAAAGTAATAGGAGGCGAAGAATGTCCTCTCCGCCTCTAGGTATGCTTCTGTTATTGAACCTTTAGGACACGCCTGCTGTTTTATCTTTCTCTTCAATCGGCCAAAGAACCTACCAAATTCACAATTGCAATCACTTTTAAGTGATTTCACATATAAGAATTCCTAGAAGGTTTTCATCAGTTACAATTCTCTCTTTCCTAAATGCGGTTATATTTCTTCTGAACGCATGATTCCTTGGCAAAAAACACCGATGACAG
>JACYFF010031954.1:11950227-12083060 GCA_017589665.1 Selenicereus undatus | reverse complement strand
AATTGCTTACATATGTTTGTTGTGATTTCTTGTCAACCCAAGGGGCACCTTCTTTACCTTGGAGTTTGTGAGTGCGACTGAACAATTCGACAATGGTGAGTTCCGTCCCAAGTTGTTCCCTTTATGTACGTGCCAGAAAGAATGATGTTAGGCACAATACAAAATACAGTATTAAACTTTAACGAATACATAGCAAACATTAATTCATTTATCAAACGCCGCCTATGCTCATGCATGGGGATCGAGCCACAGGTGTGGAGAGATGGGCCACCACTTTTTGGAGTCCCCAGTCGGTTCTTCTGGGCTGTCTCACGCAATTTCTTGTAATGTTCATTCCCCCAGTGCTGTTGGAGTCCCTCCCATTGAGCATCACCGAGCCAGACAGGCTTCTTGTTATGCTTCCTTGCTTTGCCAAAGAAGTCTCTCAAGCGTGCGTTGCCTCGGTTTTCAAAATTCCTTCTCATACGATCCTCATGGATCGGATCCCAAGTAAACCACTTCTGCAATTATGAAAACAAAGAACACATCAAATAATGCAATACTAATATAGCACGTTGACAGAAATTGTTAATACGAAGTCACTGTAGTTACCTTGAACTCTCCGAACCACAAATCTCGTACTGGTTTGGGCACTTTGCTCCAAGTAGGCTAAGCTCCGTCAAACTTGCTTTGAAATATGAGCGAAATCCTACTAACAGCACCATCATTGGGGAGAAACCTAATTGAACATTACACATAAAATTCATTACTTGTTATGCAAAATTCATGTAGTACTTCATAAGATATAACAAATGAAGACT
This sequence comes from Selenicereus undatus, assembly GCA_017589665.1. NCBI lineage: Eukaryota > Viridiplantae > Streptophyta > Magnoliopsida > Caryophyllales > Cactaceae > Selenicereus > Selenicereus undatus. Next base: position 12,082,260 of record JACYFF010031954.1, on the reverse strand, counting down.
TACCCGTTACCATCTGGCTCAATCCAAGTCTTTGCTCGAGTGCTCCCATGACTGGATTATGCTTCACTCTCACCACTTCCAATGTTCTCTTGGGACTGATTTGTGTTAGGGTGAATGGGTTGGGGAGTGGGTTGGGGAGTGAGGTGGACATTGTGAACAACATGGGGATTTGGAGGAATGTTGTACGCAAATTGGCCATACATCGTGCTTTGGTTGGGAATGTATGAGGTCTGTTGATGGAAAGCCCCAAATGGGGGAGGCAAGGGTCCTGAAATACCTGGTATGTAAGCAGCCATTGTCACTCCTGGCTGAACTGGTGTATGAGGTACCTGGGGGGAAGATGGATCAATGTCCATTGCGGCCGGATCAACGGCAGAGCTCCGACGCCCTCGTCCTCTACCTCGAGGGGAGGACTTTGCTCGACGAGAACTTAAATCCATACCTGAAATAGGTGACAACAACGCCAAGTGCAAATATATAATGATTGCACATGTAAATCGTTTGACATCATACATCATAATAGGTATGGAGGTAACACAAATTTTGTAAAACTCATTCATACAATATAAGTAAAGTCTCAAACAATTGTTTGACATGCAAACTACTCATACACATAAGAATTCGTAACCACTCAATCATCCGCATCGTCATCGTCATCGTCATCATCATCATACAAATGCAAATTTTCTTCAACTTCATCTGTTTCATTACCGTCATCCCACTCCCCATCTTCTTCATCCTCATCATTCTGTACCTCATCTATCTCGTCATTACCCTGAACGAATGAAAACTCTATTTCATCGTTAACCTCTTCCGGTGGTGCACTTTCATCCATTAATGACGCAAGGATGGCGTCAATCGCAGGTTCGACGATAGTCGTCATGTCCGTTTGTTGGTACGCAGATGGTAGAGTGTACTGCTAATCCACTCTCGCCCTTGGTTTGGTTGGTATGACAACAAGCCAATTCGCCCTATCCCTTGAGCGATCTACATGTGGCATAAAGTATACTTGTGATGCGGTGTTTGGGAAGATAAATGGGTCGTATTTTCCCCCATTCAAAAACTCTGTTTGTGTACGTGCGAATTGATCGAATTCGTTTACTTCATCCAGAAATTCTTGCGTATAACCACTACGATCATGCAGTAATCTATTATACATCAACCTACGATGTGGAGGACCATTCATATTCTGCTCAAATAACAATAACTACATAAGGTATTTGCTAAGGATTAATTTTAATCAAAATTATAATAAGTACATAAATTACGCAATTATATTTTATTTTTTTTTGCTTACTTCAAAATTTCCACATGCACCAAAAAAAAAATTACAACTACGTGATAAATACACTTACATTCTCACGAACATCACAAAACTAATATGAGTTACAACTTCATACAAACATCACATTTGAACAAAATAATAAACTAAAGCGTCTTAATCCACCAACATATCAACTTTCAAGTTCACATCACCAAACCTAAACCCTAAATTGCATTGAGCAAAATCTCCAACCAAATTTCAACAACATTATCAATTAAAACATTTCATTCCACCAACATATGAAATTTCAACTTCAAACTACCAAACCTCAACCCTAAATCGCATTTAACAAATTCTTGTAACGAATTAGACCAATAACCTCACACAAATTGCACATTTCAACAACATTATCAATGAAACCATTTCATTCCACTAATATATCAAACTTTATCTTCAAACTACCAAACCTAAACCCTAAATCGCATTTACCCCAATCTTGAACCAAATTAAACCAATAATCTCACACAAACACCACATTTCAACATAAATATGAACTAACTATAAAATTCTAACAATGTAATACAAAAATTTGTAGAAATTTCAAGTTGTTTAGGTAAGAAAAATACCTCAATTAACTTCAAAAAACTGGCGGTGGGGGGTGGCTGAGGGCGGCGGACGGCAAGGGGAGGTGACCGGCGGCGGCAGGAGGGGTGGACGGCCGGCGACGGTGGCTGGGCACGGGGGGGGGGGGGTTGGGCTCTGGCGCTTCTCGCAGCGGGCTCTCGGTCGCTCTCTCTCTCTCTCCTCGACGCGGGCTGCAGTGAAATGAAACCAGAAGCTGGTTTCATTTAAATGGGGTGGCAACGGAAATTCCGTCGCCACCTTGTTTTTTTTAAAAAAAAAATTTTAATTGCCGACAGAAATTCCGTTGCCACCTTTTTTTAAAAAAAAAAATTATATTTTTTTTTAAATTGGCGACGGAAATTCTGTCGCCAGGTTTTTTTTTAAAAAAAATATTTTTAGGCGATGGATATTCCGTCGGCACTTTTTCAAAAAAAAATAATAATTTTGTGGCGACGGAATCAGCAATTTCGGTGACGGATTTAAATTTCCGTCGTCATATCTGTCGTCCAATCTGACTTTCTTGTGAAGCTATTTATCCGTCGCCAAATCTGTCGTTAATATTTTCCGTCGCCGAGTTCCGTCGTTAATATGAACTTTTTTAGTAGTGTCTATACTCTAAGGCGGACTGCATCGCAAATAGACACGCTCTAGCTTCCTCCACTATTGCACTGGCTGGCCCATGGCCATGCTTGGCTCCAGTAAGGATGATGTCGCGGTCCTGATTACGAAGAACAAATCCCCAACCCCAGAGAGAGTCACAGGATACTGCGCCATCGAAGTACTGTAGAGATTTATAGATATTAATTTGTTTAACTTGTAAAATTTTAATAAATTAATGATAAGGATTAATTGTGATTCAATTTTATCTATACTAATATGTTATCTTAATCAGAGTATTATTTAAGACTAATTTTGACTAAATATTTTTTATTGACTAATATTTTTGTCCTTTTTTTTGGTTTAAACATATTGGTAAATTTCATATTGGTTCCCTCACACAAATGTTTTAAAAGTCTTGTTTGAGTGTGTTGACTAATGGCCCAAAATTCAATTCATGAGTTGGGCCAAGACTAGAGAAAAGAGAGGGGGGAAAAATCAGCTTCAACTTGCTAACCCGCGGCTTAGATCTACGCTGCCCAATTGCCTTTTTTCCAACCGCTACCCACGTGAGATTGGGCTAGGCGCGGCCCAACAGTGGCCTCAACATGCTTGATTTGTGTTGCTCCTTGTCTTCCAGTGTTTGGGCTCAACTTGATGCGCAGCCCAAGAGTCCTCACTAGCGACCTTCACACTCACGCGGCCCAACAAAGCCCTATGCTTGACGCGTTGACCCACATTGACCTAAGCTACCCAGCTCGCCTTCCGTCTAGAGGGGTGACCTCTGTGGCTTAACCCACGGTTCGTGTTAGCCCTATGTTTGTTGGGCTCTTGCGATTTCTAGTTCGTTTTGATGGTTGTTTTGGGCATTATTTCATAGCCTTATTGCTAGAGGTTATGGTTGTACTATTTTAAGGGCTTCCATCCTCAAGCTTCATTATCAATCTTGATCAAGCTTCATCATCCTCATCATCAAGAATCTTCATGACATTATTCATTCACGCCAAAAGTAGATACTATTTTTCTATATTTGTGAGAGTATTTTGAGTGAATTTGCAATCACCTAGTTGATCTCTTACTCAAGCCCATTGCTTTGAGATAAATTTGTACTCTCCAATCTTATAGTGAATTTTCGATCATAACCATTCGTGGTTTTTTCAATTTGGGTTTTCCACGTAAATTTTTGGTGTTAATTTTGTTCATCTTGCTTATTATCTTATTTTGTGATATTTTCTATTGCATCCAATTTCATATTGTTCGATCCTAATAAGTGATACCAGAGCCTAGGATCAAAGATAACAATCGTCACGAAATTTGATATTCCCAAATTTGATGGCATGATAAGTTTTAACATTTGGAAGATCCAAATGATGGTCGTTTTTACACAGAACAGATTGAAGAAAGCCTCTTGGTGGTAAAACCAAGAAGCCTGCTTCCATGACCGATGAGCAATAGGATGATCTAGACGAGAGGGCGCTCTTAATAATTCAATTATGTTTGGCACCTCATGTCCTTCATGATGTCCTTGACAAGACCACCATGGCAGATCTTTGGATTGGATTGGAGACGCTATATATGACACAGTGCCTCGCAAACAAAATCCAACTCCATGAATGTTTGTGCACGCTCTCGATGGCTGAAAACACTCCTATTCATAATTATCGTGATGATTTTAATTCAATTCTTATTGACTTGGAAAGTATGAATGTCAAAATTGAGGACGAGGACAAAGTTATATTGTTGGTAGTCTCATCCCCTCTTCCTATAAGCATTTCAATGAAATTTTGTTATATAGTAACAATGATACATTGTCTGTTGAGGATGTAAAAGTTAGTTTGTTGTCCAAAGAAAAATTTGACATTGAAGTGTGTTCTAATGACAAAGGTGAGGGTTTGAATGTAAGAGGTAGACCCTTTGGAAAAAAGGGCAGCACTAGGAGAAACTCCCGTTCAAAGTCTACGGGAACTTAGTTGATGAGTATTATAGTTTGAAAAATGAAAGGGAAAATAAGAGAAGAACCAACAACCTGAAAAATCTCTTGAAGCTTATGTTGTTGATTTTGAGTCAAATGGTGATGCATTATGTGTGGCCATCACTAACAATAGATGTGCAGTTAAGTGGGTTTCACATTTTGGTTGCACACATCATATGTGTCCCCATAGGGATTGGTTTTCAATATATGAGCCGCTAGATTCATGTGTCATGCTTATGGGTAATGATGCTTAATGTAATGTGGTTAATATTGGCACCGTTCAAATCAAAACCCATAAGGGTATTATGAGGATCTTGGCAAATTTTTGTCACATTCCAGTCACTTGGTACTCTTGAGTCAAATGGTTGCAGGTACTCAACTAAAGATGGGGTATTGAAAGTCTGCAAAGGTGCACTTGTTCTCATGAAAAGTATGAGACGTGGTAGTCTCTACATCCTACAAAGCTCTACTGTAACATGTTCTGCAGCTGTCACCACCATCTCATCCAATGTTGACCTCACTCGGATGTGGCATGCTCGTTTTAGCCACACATGACCATCCTAAGCGAGAGAGGTCTCCTTGGCAACGAACGTATAGATAAACTTGATTTTTGTGATCATTGTGTTTTTGGCATCCAAAAAAGTAGTCGGTTTTTCTATTGTAAAACACTTCGTCAAAAGAATAGTCAGTTTTTCTATTGCAAAACATCGTACCAAGGGTATCCTAGATTATATTCATTTTACTTTATGGGCCCCTCTGGAGTTCCTTCTTTTGGAGGAAAATGCTAGGTGTTGACTTTTGTGGGTGGTTTCTCTTGTAAGGTTTGGGTTTATTTCTTGAGGCATAAAAATGAAGAATTTCCTATGCTTAAGAAATTCAAGACCCTTGTTGAGAACTAGACAGGGAGGAAAATCAAAAAGTTTAAGATCAATAATGGATTAGAGTTTTGTGAGTCAGACTTCAATGAATTTTGTGTTGTCAAGGCATTGCTAGACACAAGACTCTAGCTAGGAAGCCTCAAGAAAATGGTGTCACTGAATGTATTAACCATACCCTTCTAGAGAGAGCTCATTGTATGCTCTCCAAAACTTATTTTTTGGGCCGAGATTGTTTTAACGGCATGTTATCTTGTGAGCTGGTTTTCAAACTCCTCTATTGACTTCAAAATCCCAAAAGAAGTGGTCAGGTTATCCCATTGAGTATTCTATTTTGAGAATATTTGGATGTCCTGCATATGCTTATGTCAATGATGACAAGCTAGCTCCTAGCGCTATTAAGTGCATATTTCTTGGTTATGCATCCGAGCCCAAATGATATTGTTTATGGTGTATTGGTCCCAAGAAAGTCATTGAAAGTCGAGATGTTACATTTAATGAGTCTGCTATGTTTTCTCTTGGAAAGTGTCTGTTGTTTCTTCTACTGGTGCAGGTGATCAACATTATACTAGTGATAAGGTAGGGTCTGAGGCTCCTACTCAATATGGAGGTACTACATCCTTTTTACCTCATTCTAGAGACGAGGTCCATATTGATGAGCCAGATATGCGCACCTCAAGTCCCGATGAGCCTCTGGTGGAGGATTTGCTCGTGATAAATCGAAGAGATTAGAAAGCCTGCTCGGTATACCACCAATAATAAGAGTGGGTTGATTGCATATGCTCTCGCCATTGCACAAGAGACTCTTGAAGGTTTTGAACGCTCAACTTATTCAAAGCCATCTCTTATCCTAACTCCTCAAATTGGTTGATGGCAATGCAAGAAGAAATAGAGAGTTCGCACAAAAATGGGACTTAGGAGTTATGTGAACCTCTTGAAGGGCGTTGTGCCTTCACCGTAAAATGGATCTACAAGAGCAAAAAAGACATCCCTGGAGTTGAAGATGCAATGTGGAAAGCATGTTTGGTTGTTCGTGGTTGCAACCAAAAGGAAGGTATTGACTTTAAGGAAATATTCTCCCATGTTGTTTGTCATACTTTCATTAGAGTGCTACTTACTTTAGTTATTTTATTTGATTTGGAGTAGGAGCCACTAGATGTTAAAATAGCTTTCCTCCATGGCAAGTTGGAGGAAGAGATCTACATGAAGCAACCTGATGAGTTTATTCTTCCCGGTAAGGAAAATCTTATGTGCTACTTGAAGAAGTCTCAATATGGCCTTAAACAAGTTCCGCGATAGTGGTGTAAGAGGTTTGAAGTTTTTATGATTAGAGAAGGTTATAAATGATGTGATGATGGTAATTGTGTTTATTTTCAGCAATTTGAAGGTTCCTTCGTTTATCTATTATTATATGTTGATGACATGCTCATTGCTTCTACAGACAAGTTCTTGATCAACAAGTTGAAATCTCAACTTAGTGATGAGTTTGAAATGAAGGACCTCGGTACAGCTAAGAAGAGCCTAAGTATGAAGATTCATAGGGATCACAAGGCTAGTAAGCTCTAACTATCTCAAAAGAAGTATCTTGAAAAAGTACTTGATCTGTTCAATATGAGCAATTATAAGTCGATCTCTATTCCTTTAGCTGCTCATTTCAAGTTGTCATCTGATTCTTGTCCTAAAACTAAAGAGGAAATTGAGAAGATGTATCATGTTTCATATTCTAGTGTAGTTCGTAGTCTCATGTATGCTATAGTGTGCATTAGACCTGATTTATCTTATGCGGTTAATATTGTAAGCCGCTTTATGCATAATCCTGTTAAGGATCATTGGGATGTTGTGAAATAGATCTTTCACTATGTAAATTATTCTCTTGATATGTGTGTGATATTTGATAGATCCAAACAATTCTTCATGCTATTGAATATGTTGACTCTGATTATGATGATGATCTTGACCATAGATGTTTTGTTTCTTCTTACATATTTACTTTATGTGTGGGTGCTATTTATTGGAAAGCATCCTTACAATCTATTGCAGCTTTGTCTACTACTAAAGTCGAATATGTGGCTACAACTGAGGGTGCCAAAGAAGCTGTATGGTTGTGAGGTCTTCTTATTGAGCTTGATATTGCACAAGGAATTACTATTGTATTTTCTGATAGTCAGAGTGCAATTCATCTTACCAAGGATGATGCTTATCATTCCCAGACCAAGACCAAGCATATCAGTGTCGAGTACCATTTTATTCGAAATATTATTATTGTAGAGGAAATTATTGTAAAGAAAATTCATACATCTGATAATCCCACAGATATGTTTGCCAAACCACTTCTTACTACTAAGTTCAAGCATTGCTTGGGCTTAGTTGGTATTCACAACTTATAATAGCCCTTTGAGGCTCTAGCCTTTGGGGTCTGATGGCGATATCGAATATTGAGAATTTTGGTTCAAGGTGGAGATTGTTGAGTAATGATCCAAAATTCAGTTCATGAGTCGGTGTAATTGGGCCAAGACTAGAGAAAATAAAAGAAAAATAAATCAGCTTCAGCTTGGTAACACGCGGCCCAGATTTTCACAGCCCATCTTCCTTCTTTCCAGCCGCTACCCACGTGAGACTGGGCCATACATAGGCTAGCAGTGGCCTCAGCACGCTTGATTTGTGTTTCTTCTTGTCTTCCAGCGCTTGGGCTCAACTTGATGCTCTCCCAACAGTCCTCACTAGCGACCTTCACACTCACGCGGCCCAGCAATGTCCTAGGCTTGGCGTGTTGACTGAAGCTACCCAGCTTGCCTTCCATCCAGACAAGTCCACGAGACCTCCATGGGCTATGGCCCAGCCCACGGTCCATGGCAGCTATGTCTGTTGGGCTCCTGTGATTTTTGGTCCTTTTTTTGACGATTTTTTGGGCATTATTCCCTGGCTTTATTTCTAGAGGTTATGTTTGTGCTATTTTAAGGGCTACCATCCTTCATCATCATCAATCTTGATCAAGCTTCAACATCTCCATCATCAGGAATCTTCATCACCATTATTCATACACACCAAAATTATTCACTATTTTTCTAGATTTGTGAGAGTACTTTGAGTGAATTTGTAATCACCTAGTTGATCCATTACTCAAGCATATTACTTTGAGATCAATTTGTACTCGTCGATCTCATAGTGAATTTTCGATCATTGTTGTTCGTGGTTATTCCCGACTTGGATTTTCCACGTAAATTTTGGTGTTGATTTTGTTTATCTTGCTTATTATCTTATTTTGTGATATTTTATGTTGCATCCAATTTCATATTTTTCGATCCTAACAGAGTGTAATATGTGGTTTAGATGTGGGTAAACTCACACTAAATTATGTTACACAACCTATTGCATAGGATTTTAAATTTGAAAAGCATGACTTTCAGAAAAGAAAAACAAAAAACATCCCTTGATGACAATTCGATAGAAAATGAAGTAGGTATAAATTACTGAACATTTGATGCTTTAATTAAGTATAACCCAATTTTTTGTTATTGTGTAAAAGTAGTATTTAAAATTACATAAGTGATGTATCTCACATGGATAAACAACATATTTGTAAATGTTCAGTTCATCTCATTGCATGTCTATCTGAAATAGAAATCGAAATGTACATAAAACAAATTTTGTGGAAAAGAGTATATCATATAATACAAGTTCTTTTAGGGTGAGTTTGTCATATGGTAAATATTATAATAAGACTATGCAACAATTCAATAAAACACAAAAATCAATTTGCATAATATTGTTTCATTTATCTAAATGCATAATTCATCTTGTTTTCTATTAGCGTTGAGATTAAGTGCTCAATATAGCCGTGATGCCTATCCTTATCCTTAGTTTTGCTCCGTAAAATGTGTTCACAAAATCGTTCTTTTATAAAATGTTTCCACAAAATCCTTCTCCTATGAAATGTTTTCACAAAATCTTATTTTGTGGGTCTTTTGGAATCAGCATCTCAACGGGCAGTCATGCTAGTTGAGGTAAAATTACCTACATCTGGATCTCCCAAAATCCCGCAAAAGCGGGACCCACATTGGAAGGTGTTGTTGTTGTTGTTGTTGTTGTATTAAGTGTTCAATATAGCTACATTCTTTTTATATAAGATCGTAATGTGTACATATAGTATCACTATAATGTTATAGAGAACTAGTTCAAATCCCTTTTTAGTTTAAAAGAAGGACAATTGCTTTAACAAATCAAGGTTAATGCATCCGAATTACAATGACTATCAAAGGAAGAAACAAAATTGGCACTTGCACTTGTTTAGGATGGTTGGGTGCTTAAGTTTGGTGAATGTTGGTCTGGGAGGGGGAAGAAAGTTAAAAGGCAACACAAAAAATCGAAAAAAATGATTTGAGTTTCATTGTGAAGGAAAAGTAACAGAAAACAATAGCAGGCAATAAAATAAAACAAGGATCAAAAAGGTCCTACCGGGAGTCGAACCCAGGTCGCTGGATTCAAAGTCCAGAGTGCTAACCACTACACCATAGAACCGGTTGATGTTTGCTGTCACTCAGTTCCAATTATTTATCATCTTTCAAATAATCCCAAGAGATCACTCCTTTGTTTTATGCCTACTATTAGTGGATGTTCATTTCAATGTAATGTAACATATGAAGGTTGATTTTACCATTAGAAGGGCAAAAATAAAGATGTATGTTCCTAATTATTGTGGAAATTTATATATGTACTCATTTTTATTTTTACTTTTACTGATTGGAATCTACATGTTCATTTTTACTCATATTAGTTTTTAATTATTCATCAATTTAATATTTTAATGAATTTATGTAGATTCTGTTAGAGCCTGAAAATTTTAAATAGAGAGAGTACTTCAGTTTTTAATTTGACTTTGAAAGTTTTAAACTGCTTACTTTCACTCCATAATTTATATATAGGGTTCATTAGTGTTAACTGTAAAATTTTGTAAGCAAACTCAATTGTTCAAATTGTAAATAATAACTAAAAGTTCCATTAAAAATTGATACATTTTTTAAACAAGAAATTAGTCTTATGTTACTAATACCAATGTTGATGAGAAATTTTAGGCACTATTAGGCACTAATACCAATTTTAGGTTAAGTTTTTAGAGTCTTGAAGAATGTTACATATATGATTTTTTAGACTGTCACGGAACGTTTTGAAATATTTTGGAACCTTCTGGAACTTCTAAGACCCTTCACAATGCTCTAGAGCCTTCTCGAACGCACTAGAATTTTTCAACCCATTCTAGAACCTTCTAGAGTGTCGTGGAGTCTTTTGTAATACTCTAGAACTTTTTAGGTTGTACTAAAATATTTTGGAATAGTCTATAATGTTCACAAAGTTCTATACTTGTAAATGTTTATGATATTTGTATGGAGAATTATACATATTTGATATTACCTATGGGACGAAATTAATCTCTATCGTTCATTGAGGAGGTGAATGACTATATAAATTTGTAAACCATCCAATAGTTGAGAGCAAAATAGAGAAAGCATTCTCCCAAACTCTTTCTCTTGTGTGTCCTTTTGTTTCCTCTTTGGTTACTTAGTCTCTCTTGAGTCTAAGTTAAGCACTTGTGCAAAGGCTTATTAGCAAACTTGAAGGGTCTCATGTAGAGTTTGCTAGGCCGCATAGGTGTTGAGTTTGAGTGAAAAATCACCCGTGATAGTTGGTATCAAAGCCAAAATTTTGGGAGAAACCATGTTGAGCATGAGCGAGTCTTCCACTGGCAACCAACAAAGCGGCAAGAAAGGCAAGGAGGAAAAGAATGCCTTGATCACCTTTGTGAAAGAAAAGGCTGGTGGAGATTAACGCCACTATGTCAACCCTAACAGGTAGGTTTGACGGCAAGGAACAATGTACCGTGGAGCTCGAGTCAAAAGGGGGACAATGAGGAGCCTTAATGGGAGATGCAAAGGCCTACAAGGTAAGGATTGAGGCTCTTGAGAATGCTCGACAGGGACACGTCGAGGAGCTGAAGTTACAAGTTAAGACATGCTTGACAACAATACCTAATCAGTGAACTACACGACTTACCTCCACTCCAAAGGTCAATCTCCTAAGCCTCCAACCTATAATGTGGAAAGTAGGTCCAAGGATGTTGATAAGTTCTTATAGGAGTTGGAAGCCTACATTGAAGAGATAGGTGAGACACCTTGCAGTGACAAAAAAGATGGGGGGGGGGGTGACAATTCTTCTAAGAAAGAGAGGTCTTTTAAGGACGGAGACAAATGGAAGAAAGGTGAAAAGGACGACTCTCACAGGACAAAGATCATGTGCTTCCTTTGCGATGAGCCTTATAATTTGTTCAAGTGTCCACACCGAAACAAGCTTGTTGTGTCCATGATAGAGGGTTTATATACAACAAGGATATCACCTAATTAGGTGCGCAAGGATGACATCGCTTGAATTGGGGGGGGGGGAGAATGTCGTCGGTTAGGTTTCTAAAGTCTTATGAAATGTTATACGATATTCTAGATTGTTGTAGAATGTTCTATAACTTTTGGAACCCTTCAAAATGCTCAAAATTAGACCTTTTAAAATAAACTAGAATCTTCCCGACCAGTTGAGTTTGAATAAAAAATCACCCCGTACCATTTCTCAAGAGGAAGAGGACAATTGCTCCAACAAAATTTAATCATTGACCCAAACTCTTATAAAACTTAATTATGTTTATGCCTTTGGCATATAATTAGTACTATGAGATAGGTGCTAAGGAATGTAGCTATAGATTAAAGCATCCAAACAATTATTGGCTTCCCAATTCTCTCATAAGGAGTTTTGAGACCATTAAAAATTAAACCATGAACTTATTAAATTATACATATTGATTATTCACTGGATAAAATATAATATTGATTACGTAGTGGATAAAAAGTAAGCTCAATTAGTAATATCTTTTAGTATTGTTATTAAAGATATGAATTCATACTTCAATTATATCGAAATATGCTTCTCATCTCTCTTAAAGAAAAAATACACTGATTATTGACCACTGTCCCATTGGTTTTTTTTTTTTTTAAGAAAAAAGAAAAAATACAAAATGACAGAGAGCCTAGCAGAGCTCTTTGAACTGCATGTCGTATTGTCATCTGAGGAAGCCTTCCACGCTCTTCCAAGTTCGAAAAGTCCAAACCAACCGAACCTACTCAGGTACTCGCCACGCCCTTTTAGTATTTGCAACGGTCACCTCCACCATTTTCTCTCTCCTCCTGCTCCTGCTCCTGCTCCTGCTCCTCGTCCTCCTCTCTCTGTCTGAACCTCATTCTGCCATTTTTGATCCATTGTGAGAGACATGGAATCGTATGCTTCTCAGAGACATGTGTCTTACAGGTTGGTTCTTTAATTTATCTTCTTTTCTCTGATTTTCTGGGTCAATTGTTGGACTGATATATAGCTTGATCGAGTGAATCTGGATTTGGGGTTTATGGGCATCTTCAAACTTCAATTGCTCGCTCAGGGTTTTAGTGTAGCATGTTTTTAAATGTTTTTATGTTTTGGGTTTGAATTGCAAAATTGCCCTGTAGGGTATTCCCTTTTGTAGGTGTATATTTTCAGTGATAAATTTGGGAATTTCGAATATGAGCTAAATATGCTGTTTCAGTTCTAGATTTGATAGAATAGAGTTGATGGCTTAATCTCTTCTTTGAAAGGAACTAGGCAGTGCACTTGGGCACTTACATGGATGGCACTTTAGCTCTGATCCCCCAAAATAAAGGGGGCTTTAACTACTTACAGGAAGTTTTAGGGATCCGCCATAGATGTGAGGTGATTCGGATTAGCTCCATGGGAAATTGGGTTCAATTCTCACGTAGCACGATCTCAAGTTTCCCCCTTCGATTGGCACTAATTCTTACCTTGGCCTTACTATATGGGGAATGGGGATAGCATTTTCTCACAGAAAGGCAAGGCTACGTAGTGTTGTACCCCGCACCCTCCTTGGGACCTTCTTCCTAATATGACTGTTGGCAGTGTTGAGGTGGATGGGTTTTTTGTGACAGAATTGTTGTAATGGTGATGGTGCAACAACAACTTTCAGTGTAAGTGGCAGATCTAGATATATAGAATAGAAGTGTCCATCCATTAAACTACCCATTTTAGAAGTGTCCATATATACCAATCTAAACCTCTTCAAAATATAGTTCATCGGAAATTTTTTCACTACTGGTGTCCATGGACACCCCAAAGCTCCACATAGATCCGCCCCACTTTTGAGAGGCCTGACAGATCCAGATGTAGGCAGCTTTAATGATGACGGTGGTCGCTGGTAAATTCACGTCAGGTAGGTACATTTTTCATCAGATATCTAAGTAGCTATGTGTATTTGTACTTGAAAACCTTGATCTTTAATCATTGGGGTTCATCAAGGATTTGGATTATACCATTTCATTTAGGTATATTGGAATTGAAAGCACTAGTTAGCTTCCAAACCCCCTCCCCCAAAAGAATCTCTTTTTCTGCTTCGTCTTCTTATATGTAAGAAGATAACCTTTTCTTATGGAAAGTGCGGTGAAAAAGGAAAGGAAGAAGAAGATAAGAGAAAGGTAAAGGTGGTGTTTGAAAGCGATTGTGCTCTTCCTAGCTAGGAGATGTGATGAGAGATTATTCATTTTCTACTTCCCCATTAAAAGAAGTAAATAAAAGGACCAAATAGATGTAAGCTACATACAGGGGCCTTCTTATTTGATGACTGAGATTTTTTTTTTGAGTGATTTAAGGTAAATATATTTTAACAAATCCAGGCTTTCTTTTTCAGTATGTCTCTATGGGTAATTAAGAACAAGATCATGTAACGCGGGAGTTGTGTGATGTTTGTCACCGATTGATTTTGCTTTCTAATGGCGTTTAAGTATAAAGATCGCAACTTCACAAGCCTCTGTTCAATCTACTTCTTATAGAAGATGTGATCTCTGCTAGAGTTTTTCTAGTTGATCATTCTAACTTATAGTGATGTTGAGAACTTGGGAGAGCATATTGTCATAACTCATAAACTTATACTAGTTTCATTTCTTATTTGGTTTTGGATGTTTTATTGGAAATGAGTAACTATCATCCAGAGGACATGTGACATGATATTCTGACACTATATATCAATCCTAAAAGCTTTAGAAGTTTACTAGAGCAAAAGTTGAATTTGGGCTTCTGGTTCACGTTTAATGTATGGGGAAGAGTGGAAGACTTTCGTTTTGATTCTTGTTTCAGATCTACTGTCATTCATGTGCAATTTTCACTGTAAGTGTCATCTAGAGTTTTGCTAATAAAATCATTATCATTTTTTTGTTAGGGGGGGGGGACCATATGGGGAAGCATAGTTGACTTGTGTAACATGCTGGGATTGTCATAAACAGTGTATTTTTCTGGTTCTCTTTTCCATATATGGGATGGTGAGAGATACTAGTGCCCACAAAATGCTTGCCGTCTCACTTATTTCTTTCACTGAAGGAGCTACAAGGACAAATACTACAGGAACTAGCCTACGTATCTAAGGCATTATTAAGATTAATAATGCTTGGATTGTCTGGTTTTGCTTCTTTTTTATCCTCTTTTGTAAACTCCAAGCTCTGTCTGGGCTAAATCAGTCTTTCTGTTCACCTCGATCATTAGTTGTTTCATGAGAAACTGGTAAAAGCTTTCTAAATTGCATTAGTTCCTCTAGGAAATTTTGGTTGGTATTTTTTTCCTTATCTTCAGTACTTTTATGTTTATTCTTTTATCTACCAATGTCCAATTGTATGATTTTTATTATTACAATATCAGTATAATACAATTGTATATGTGGAGGGGAAATTGAGATTGGGACATGTCGCTTCGGGTAGTGGCAGTACAGTCGATTGGTAGTAATAGGAGGAACTTGTGTACCCTCTATTTCTTGAGTCTATCACTTTCAAACACTCCTATGGCTTTCATCTTATTCAAAAAAAAGGTTTATTAGGTTTGAAACTTTTGCTTCTTATCCCCTCCACTAAAGAAGTTATTAATTCACTTTTCTTCATTCATGCAGCTGTGGCTCTTGTGGGTATGAGTTAAACTTGAGCTCTTCCAATCGTAATACAACCACCATCGGCTCAAAGTACAGTAAATCCATAAAACGTGGAGTCATTTCTTTTTTCCAGATAGATGATAGCAGATTCATGAAGGTAGATGAAATCAAGTGCACACCATATTTCATCTCAAAGCATTCTTGGGGCTTGTTTCGCCGAAGAACCAAGCTCCTTTGTTGCAAGTGCGGGCACCATATTGGCAATGCCCTTGATGATAAAAGTTACCCTTTTCCTCTTTTAACTGATGGCTCAACTCTCACCAGTCCAGTTGGTCAACCTGCAACCCAGACAAGATTTGACGTCAGAATCCGTTCTCTACAACCTTTGTGCACTGATCAGGTCGGAACTCCACTGGTTTTTTGATGTGCATTTAGCAAGTTTAGTTTCTGGGGTGCTTCACTTATTGTCAGTGATTATCAAGTGGCTTCAGCATTATTCTTGGACATTCTTTGGAGCATTTGTTCAGGGGGAAAATAAATAGTTGTGTGCCTCATATTATTAATGGTAGCATCTGGAGTCATACGGCCAACTTTGAAATCATAGAGGCAGAACTGAGAGATATGGAGTGATGATAGACCTGGCAAAATGGCTGTTAGATTTGGGTTCAGACAGGTTACTTTAAGGTTAAATCATGTAAAAAAGTATGCGGAAAATTTTGGTCGGTTTTCGATCAGAGTCATCTTATTTTGGGTTTGGACTTTGGATCAAGTTCAATTTAGGTTTACAATTGGTTGGTTCAAAGATTTTCCTTGCAAATACGAGCATTGTTGGCTAGGGAGAATTCCGGGCCAACTGTAACATTCCAGGACCAACTTTGGAGTCGCTTAGGCAGAATTCAGAAGCATGGATTACTCACCCCCGGGGTATATACTTGGCAAACAGGTGGTGTTCATTTCAGTTCAGATAAGTTTACCTTTGGGTCATATCATTTTTGGGGTTATGGAATGTTTGGTCGGGTTTGGTCATTTTGGGTTTGAATCATGTTCGAATATGCCATTATTGGTCGGTCCAAAAATTGTTCCTGTAAATAGAGGCATTATTGGGTGGGAAACTTGTGGTTCAGGTCAGTTCAGTTATGATCCATTTAGATCTGGGTTAGAATGAGTTGTTGTATTTTGGATCCTATGTTCAGTTTGGTTGCAGGCGGTTCGGGTTTGGACAATCGAGTATGAGTCAGTTTTGCGAGGTTACAGGACACGGATTCATCGGTGATGGCGTTCTTGTCAATGATGACAACGGTACAGTTCACAGATTTATGGACTGCTTATGATTGGAAGGGTTCACAGATCAATTTGAGTGGGAAGAATTTAGGGTTACATTTTTCCTGCCTTGGTCTTCATATGCTTCAATTTAAGGTAAGAGAAACGATTTTTTTTGGGGGGGGGGGTGTTTGCATCTGGTTTCATGTAAGATAATAAACATTTGTAATTTTAGTTGTACTTCTATTGTTTTTGTGTTTGAATACATTATCTATGTGTTATATTAGCCAGGGGTTTATTTGTATTTTTAGCAGTATATTCATTTCAACTTGATTTTTATTACTTGTTATATGGGGTTTTTAATTAATAAATTTGTTTATTTATAATTTTTTTGGATACAATCTTTCATTTTTTTATTTTAATGTTCAAAAATTACCCTACTAATGTTTCCTTCAAGGTCATATATGTAAGTGAATTAGGATAGTTTGATTTTAAGACATGGCTTGAAAAATGTAATGGACATATGCAATTGGTTTCTAAACAGAAGCTATTTCACCTTTTCATGAGGGGCCCGAAGTTGTTGTGACTGTTGTACTAATAGTGCGTGTACTTGTCAGTAATACACATATACATTTTTGCAAAGTTATAGTGGTTGTCACAATATGATAACCATCACAATTTATTAAATTTAGAACATTCATGTGGAATAAATTGATCTTAACCGTTAATTTTATTTTTGTTTTTGAATATTAGAAAATGTATTGTAAAAATTTTGTTTCCAAAAAGAAAATAGAATATCAAAAAAATGTAGATATTCTGTTTTAAAAAATAAACGAGAATAATATAAATTTGTTAAATACTAACCCTCCACATTCCTTAAAAATGGTGATAATGAGATTCAAACCCGGGGCACCCGGGCAGTGGTAATGAAATAAGCACGGTCTAACCACCCAGCCCAAAAGCTTATGTTGGTACTTCCACCGACTTTACAGTAACTAATCAGTTCGTCTCAGTAAAAAAATTATAAAAAACGAAAGACAAGCCCTAACTTTCCGCCAAGGCCCCGACGATGGCCGGAACATTGTTGGCATCGGCAATGACAAAGTAGAGGATAGAAGGGCCCACGATAATGGTCGGGACACTGCCAGAAATACGCGACCGAGGTGAGGGAGGAGGACATCGCCGAAAACAATGGTGGGTGTTCATCGGAAGAGAGCGATTTGGTGGTTGTGGTGGTCGCGAGAACCGAAACCTTCATTGTCACCGAAAAAACTTATTGTCGGAAAATTACTTGTTGCTGGGAATGTGTAACTCGAAAACAATTAAACAATGGCATATTGAAATTAATTTTATCAATGTTTAGATATATTTTGTGATTTTTACAATATATTTTTTAATATTCGAAAACACAAATAAAATCAACAGGTATATATGGACACCCCTAAAAATAGCCCAAAAAAATGTCTAACAATCTATTTTCAAAGAGTTAAGTTACGCATATATGAACACCCCTAAAAATAGCCCAAAAAAACAATAAACACACTTGAATCCAAGTATCCACCTTACCTAATTGTGCTAGTATTAGCAATTTTAAGTTTTTAATGAAAAGTACAACAGCAAAGGGCCATGGGAATACGATAAAACAATAAAGGAAAATTTATTCCAATGTATCTCTCTCCCCAATGAACGTAGTAAATTAGCAGACCCATTCACTCAAATTCAATAAATGAACTCTCCCCCCCCCCCCTCTCTCGTGAAAACACATGGAACTAGGGAAATAAAACTTGGGAATATTGTAAACCTAAAACCTCCATTTTGGAAGCTGAGAAGTCAACCGGCGAGTCACTTGCCAGCCTCCTCTGACCTCCCAAGGCCTTAGTATATGGGATTCATGTAAATATTTGAATATTTTTTGGATTGTTATAGAGAGACAGGTGTATTTGACAAAATTTCTAATGACTCGATTATTTGATTTTTGAATATGAAAAATATAAAGAATAGTTGTAATAGTAGATTATTGTAATGTCTCATGTATTCTTTAAACTTTTTTAATCCATAAGACAATAAATATTAGTAGGTGGACACCCCTAATGCAAATGTCTAGAACAACCACTGTGTGTGTGTGTGTGTGTGTAACTATACTTAGAATTGAGTGATCATAACTCGACTAGACACTTGGTGATCACTCATTGAATGTGAATATTGTTTTCTTTTCTCTTTTCTAAATTGTTGATTTTAGATATTAATTGAGATGTATTAGCAAGAGTAATTAAATCCCATCAATGTGGGCATTCAATTTATAGGTTTCACTTTGTATTGGGAAAGTTACTAAGTTTTTAATTTTGTGTTTCATCTTTTCTTTTTTTTTAAAAAAAATTAAATGTTAGGATCTTCTAAAAATATGTGTAAAATTTATATTCATAATTTTAATATAATAAGTATAATCGTAAAATAATAGGTCAATAATACTAGACAAATCATTTTGAAAAATTATGACTTAAATTAAAATTATTTTATTATAGTTTCATTAATATATATTTTACAAATATTTTAGTTCACCAACTTAATTAAAAAAATCAGGGTTTAGTTGTAGTCATAATATTAATTAAGCATATATGAAATGCCTTCAACTCTCCAATTTTCCTCAATGCTTTTACGTTTCATATTTTCGTAGGGAAGTATATTTAATTAATGATATTTTAATTTTCTTTAAATCAAACTTTTGTAATTAAATGATATTTGCAACTAAGGCTTCTTCATTTAACTTATTATGTTTGGATTAATTTCATTTTATTAACCTTAAGTAATTGTAACAACTTTTTTCCCTTTTAAAAGGTAGTGTAGTTATCGTCAAGGAGTCATAGGGCTAGGCAATGATGGAATCTAAAAGTTGTATTTCATAATTTGTGGACAAAGGTGTATTGGTGGCTATATTAACTTTATATACTTCAATCATTGACTTAAAATTATATTAAAATTTTAGACTATTGTTTATAAAAATATTTAATTCATTTTGGTGGATGGCAAAAAGGGTTTTACCAGATAATATATTTATTACATATATATTGACATATTAGATAGAAATTTATTAAAATAGAAAACTGTACCAATCCATGCGAAGCATGAGTTTAGCACTAGTATCTATCTATCTATCTATCTAACTATACTTAAAATTGAGTGATCACACAATGTTTAGACACTTGGCAATCACTCATTGGATATAAGTATTTTTTTTCTTTTTTCTTTTTTAAAATATTAATTAAGGCATTAATTAAGACTTATTAACAAAAGTAATTAGATCAAATTAATGTAGGCATTCAACTTATAGGTTTAATTTTGTATTTGAAAAGTGCTTAAAATTACAAGTTCAATTTTGTGTTCTGAGTTTTCTTTTAAAAAAAAGAAAAGAATTGGTATATTCTTGGAACATGTACAAATTTTATATTCATAATCTTAACATTACAAATATAGAAAATGGTCAAATCATGGGTCAAGAACATTATGTATATTATTTTAAAAAAATTATGATTTTAATTAATTGTTTTATCATAGTTTCATTAATGTGTATTTACAAATATTTAGTTCGACCAAAAAAAGGTTTAAATTTTAGTCTTAATGTTAGTTTTTGAGAATTGGTAAAATAACTATTAGTTCTTTGATTCTTTTACGTTTTGATGATATTGATTGATGACACTTTAATTTTTTTAATCAAACTTTTGTAGCTAATCAATATTTGTAACTGAGGCTTCTTCTTTTAACCTATTTTGCATGGATTAATTCCAATATTTCAACTTTTCTCCCAGCATAAAAAGAAAGCCCCACAAAGATATGCTGTAAGAGTAATAGGCCAAGTTGGTGCTAACATCCAGAAATTACTTTTCATAATTTGTGGAGGAAGGTTGTTTTCATAAAATACTTATATTTTATAATTCTATTATTTTTTCAAAGGATTTTGTTACTCTTATTATGTTTTGAGTGTTGGATAATTTATCGATTTAGTACTTTTATTGGGGGATACATAAAAAATGACTAGATGGTTTTTGAGGTGTTTGAAAAGTTATTGGGACTACAAGTTTAGTTTTTTCTCTTTTTTTTGTAGGACTGAGATCTTTTTAGAACCTTACACAATCTTACATTCGTAATCTTAATATCATAAATAAAAATGATAAAATCATGGGTCAAAAGCATATAAATACCACTTTTTAAAATAGGATTGAAAATAACTATTTCACTATAGTTCATAATATATATTTACAAACCACTTAGATCGCCAAGGTTTTACAAATAGTAATAATCTTCATGTTAATTAAGAATGTGTAAAATGACTATGAACTCTTTGAGTCTCTTTAGCATTTTGATGATATTAATTGATGATTTTAAATTTTTTAAATCAAACTTTTGTACCTAATGGATATTTGTAACTGGGGCTGCTTCTTTTAACTTATTATGCATGCATGGATCCATTTTTTTAATGAAACTTTGTAACTAAGAGATATTTTGATTTTTAAATGAATGATACTTTGATTAATAGCAATAACATGGGCGATGTCATTTAGTAAATATATAGTAATTCAAAAATAATTAGAATGGATGCAAGTAGTATTTCAAGCGTTAGTATAAATCGATGGGATTGGTACATTCACAATTAAATAAAAAATGGATTCGTTAAATATTTTAAATAATTAGTTACAAATAAGCACAATTAAAATTACCTTTTTTTGTGAATTAAATTGAACAACACCATACGTTTAACTGTGATGCTTCAGTTATTAACAAAAAGTTGGACTTCTAGACCATACTTATCAAAATATTAATTTAATTATTTTGGAAGACATGAGTAAGAGTTTTGTCCAACAATATATTTATTATAAATATGTTGATTTATCACATGGAGATTTGTTAAACAAGAAAATTATAACAATCCATGCGAAGCATGGACCTAACACTAGTCTATATATAAGTGAGTGCAAATACTATGGTAGTGACACGTGTCTCATTGATAATTAATACCTTGGTGTTTAAATTTTATTAAAAAAATATAATTTATGATCTAATATCACAATAGAAAATATATTTAGTGTTGCATTTGAAGAGCGAAGAAGCCAAATAATTCTAATATGTTAATTATCATGAAACATTGATATATAAACACTAATCATCAACTTGATTATGAATTAAAGATACAATCAAAAGTATATTTAAAAATATATTTATGAAGTTAAATAGTTCTAATATGCGGCAGGCAAGAAGATATTTTGGATCACTAAACATTAATAAACACTAATTATCAAATTAATTACAAAACTTTAAAGAAATTATAATTAGACTAAAATTCTAAAATAACCCGTGCAACCCATAGACTTAAAATCTAGTTGTACCTTATTTATAACTCTCGCTTTATAGCTGATATTTGGTGAGTTCTTGGCCCCTTGTGGCACCAAGTTCTCACCTTTTCTTTTCTTATAGTAGTGTTAAGTTATTTTTCTTTTTTGTACTGGGGCTATGGTTTTTCAATTTGAGTTTAGAGGGACACTAAAGAAATTAATTATTTGCATAGCCAGTTATACTCAATTTTTTGATTTATTTTTTGAGTTATGCAAGAACTGTTTTAATGTGAACGACTTTCTTTGCTTAAGACATAACTAACATGAAGAAAATGTTTCATTTTCATTTTGTCATTTGAAGGTTTGGGGTTCTTCTGTAAAAAATCAGAGGGATGGTTAAATATGTGTTTATTATCATTTTCCTACATTTTTTTCTTCTCCATTTAGCTATGTAGCATTTATGGTCCCAAAAAATTCAAAAAATTGAGTATAACCAACTAAATAGATAATTAGGTCCTCTATTACCATTCTGAATCCAATTGAAAAGCATAATGCTGCTATGAAAAAGAAAAATAACTTAATTCCACTATGGGAAAAAAGTGATAATTTGGTGTCACAAAGGACCACGAACCTCATATTGGTTATATTTTTTTGCCATTATACGCATGCGTTGCCCCCTTCTCTAAGGACTTTATTAACATTTGATTATTTTTTTTTAAGAAAGTAAGGCCTTGTTCTGTTTAACTGTGAGGTTAAGTTGTAAAAGATTATAATGAGTCGTAACAAATTTTATAGAAAAATCAACAGTTATAAAAAGTTGTGATCAGTAAGGATCGAATTATAATTGTAAGAAACTGAAAGAAGTTATGAGTAATTGTAAAAAACCATAAGAAGTTCTAAACAGTTTTAAGGAGGTACAAGTGTTAAATTTGAAATTGGTTAAAGCTAGAAAGAATTGGGCAGCATTTTCTATCTTGGTTTAAACTCGATGTCTTGTATTCTTATCATCCTTCTTTTTGGGGATTTTTTTTTTTTTGTTACGTTTGTGTTCTATCTATCTTTATATCGCACCAACTTTGACGAGTGCTGATGTTTTTGATGTCATGAATTACTGTAAATCACCAATGACTTTGACAGCTGGATTGTAACTGCTACCAAATGAATATTTCTCAAAAACTTGCATCTTTAACATTGCTGAGAATGATATCACTGGTGGCTTTGCTGCCAATCTAACCAAAGGCCAAGCCATTGCTCGTTATTGTGATGATGCATTATGGGGCCATGGGTAGGTGCAAGGTGGTAGCTAAGTAGGATTTTTTTTTTTTTGGGACCAAATTATGTTGGTATTGGTAGTGTTGGAATCTATATCTATATAATACATAATAGCAATCTTGTGGGTCCTACTATTTATCTAAATTCTCAAAAATTAGAGTTTTTCGACCGTTAGATTGAGATTGCTTTTTATAATTACCGTTGGATTTATACAAAAACCAAATTAATTTTAAAAAATCTATCTATCTATAATCTAACTATATCCATAATATCTATAATCTATCTCTCTATATAATAGCAATCTTATGAGTCTTATTGTTTATCTAAATTCTCAAAAATTAGAGTTTTTAAATCGTTAGATTGAGATTATTTTTAATAATTACCGTTGGATTATAAAAAATCAAATTAATTTAAAAAAATCTATCTAGCTATAATCTATCTATATCCATAATATCTATAATATAATCTATATCTATATCTATATCTATATCTATATCTATATAATTTATAATATTATAAGTCCAATCTCAACAATAAAAATATTTATGCATTAGATCAAAGTCGTCGATTTTAAAGTTAAGATATCTATTTATTTTTATTTAAAAAAATCCCCCATGATTTCGGATATACATAATTAAAGATAGATGAAATTTTAATTATCTAGAGAAAAAAAAATTCTATCAACAAAAATTATCTAGGAAAAAAACTAGGTAGTTATATTTATTTAGTAAATCTAAACTGCGAATTTAAAGTTAAAAACAACTACTTTATCCAAGTAAAATACCCATTTATAATTTTTATTTTTTAAAAAAATCCTTCATAATTTCGGCTATGTGATAAAGGATATATTATAATCCTATACCTAAAAAAATATCAAGTAGATACAATAACATGGTAATATTTAGAAAACTCTAGAATGCTACAACGAAAGTGATTTGTGGGATTTAGTGTAATCCTAACCATAAAAATTATTGATGCACTAGTTCTAAATTGTTGATTTTAAAGGTAAGATATATCTTTGTTTTTATTTAAAAAAATTCCTATGATTCCGGATATACATGATCAAAGATAGATGATAATCCAATTATTAAGAAAAAAATTCTATTAAAAAAATATCGGGAAAAGCACCAGGCAGTTATATTTATTCATTAAATCTAAACCATAGATTTTAACATTAAAAAAAATACCTGATTCAATTAAAATACCAATTTATAGTTTTATTTTTAAAAAAATCCCTCATAATTTCAGTTATATGTGATAAAGGATATATGATAATTCTATTATCTCAAAAAAATCACAAGCAATTAAAAAATGTGATAATATTTGGAAAATCCTAGAATGCTACAACGAGTGCAATTTGCGAGATTTACTATAATCTCAACCATAAAACATTTATTTATGCATTAGATCCAAGTTGTCGATTTTAAAGCTGAGATGTCCTTTTATTTTTATTAAAAAAATCCTCCATGATTTAAAAATACACATGATAAAAGTTAGATGATAATGCAATTATCGAGGCAAAAAAATCTATCAAAAGAAATTATCTAGGGTAAAAATAGGTAGTTATATTTATTCATTACATCAAAATCGTAGATTTTAAAGTTAAAAAATACCTTATCCAAGCAAAATATACTAATTTATAATTTTTATTTTTTAAAAATTCCTTCATAATTTTGATTATATGCGATAAAGGATATATGATAATTCTAATATCTAAAAAACTGCTCAACAATTAGAAAATATAATAATCTTTGGAATACCCTAGAATGTTGCAATGAGTGTGACTTGTAGAGTTAGTATAATCTTAACCATAAAAATTATTTATGCAGTTAAAAATTATTTATGCATTAGATTTATAATTTTTATTGTTAGAACCATCCTTCATAATTTCGGTTATGTGATAAAGGATATATGATAATCCTATTATCTAAAAAAAATATCGAGTAGTTAAAAAACGTGTAATCTTTGGAAAACCTAGAATGCTGCAACAAGTGTAATTTGCATGATTTAGTGTAATCTTAACGATAAAAATTATTTATGCAATAGATCTAAGTTGTTGATTTTAAAGCTAAGATATCCGTTTATTTTTTTAAGAAAAATCTCCCATGATTTTGGATATACATTATAAAAGATAAATGATGATCCAATTATCCAGGGAAAAAATTCAATCAAAAAAATTATCTAGGGAAAAAACTAGGCAATTATATTTATTCATTAAATCTAAACCGTAGATTTTAAAGTTAAAAAAACAACACTATTCAAGTAAAATACCCATTTATAATTTTTATTTTTTAAAAACTTCCTGATAATGTCACTTATATGTGAAAAAGACTATATGATAATCTTATTATCTTAAACAAATCTCAAACATTTAATAAAAATTATAATTTTTGGAAAAACCTAAAATGCTACAACATGAGTGATTTATTTGGTGTAATCTCAACCGTAAAAGTTAATCACCTATTAAATCAAAGCCTTTGATTATATCTATTAAAAAAAGGTACAATTCCCAAGTAAATCATGTCTCTATTATTACTTTTTTTTTAAAATCATAAAGAATATATAATAATCCTATTATCTACGGGGTAGCCATCTATTAAATATAGATAGAGATGGGCATGGGGTGGGTTCGGGCCGAGTGGAGCCATACCCGCACCCATACTTATTTTCTAAAACCATCCCCATACCCACACCCGTACCCATCGGGTTTTAAAAATTCATACCCTACCCATATCCATCGAGTTTTTCGAGTTATTCAGGTTTTATTTTGGTACATATACATTGTAAAAACTGACACCTATCGGGTTCATTAAGTTTAATTTTTAAAGGTTCAAAACTAAATGAAAAATACTTTTTTACATGGATTTTCCCCTTATTAAATTTCTGCCTACATATTCAAAATTAAAATAATACACGTCGAGTTTATTAAGTTTAAAAAATAATACTCATAATTGAAATACATTGTGTTCCTACAAAATATCAAATTTGTAGGTGCATAAGAGTAGAGTAGCTGTCAGCTGAATCTGAGAGCACAATATGTATTTAGGTACAAATTTGGGCCTTTTTTTTCACTACAGCCTACTCGCTTCAGCCCCAGAATTTTTTTTGAAAAGAATCGGGTTTGGATATGGGGCGGGGTTGGGTATGGTATTCCTGTACCCGATCCGTACCCATACCTATATCCGTTTTTGGCACACCCGCCCCATACCTATTTTTCCTCCATTTTTTGTACCCAAACCCACCATAAATAAAGAGGGTTCGTTTCAGATTTTTTGGGCTTGGGTAGAGCTCCCATCCCTAAATATAAACCACTAATTCTATATCTTTAAATTATCCTACATGATTCAATTAATTTTTTGTTTGACTTTATTTATCTCAGTTGTTGTTTATTAAGTTCACAACTTTTTATTTTTTTCACTAACTACTTATCGATAAATTTTTTAATTTTTTCAATGATACATATTTTTTAAATATCTGTTTCATCATGCACCGTGCATGGCACGGGTTTATACTAGTAAGACTATAAAGGACGTACCTTAAAATGGAAGCGAATAGGACGACTTGTTGTCTTTGTTCCACAAACTGTACTATTCGGTACACTGGCGGCTACTAGAGTCCCAGCAAGAATTCACGTCTCAAAACCCGTAAACTTTTGATGGTGTTAACCGTTTAGAGAGAGAGGTGTGCGTGGGAGAGAGTAGACTACAAAACTTATTTGTATTCTCTTCTTAATCTTCCTTTTCAATCTGTGTTACGAGGCACTAAGCTATATAACTGATTTCCTAAAAAATAGCCAAGAAATCAGGCTCATTAAGAGCCCCTATTAATTAGGGAATTCCATGTGGCCGTTAATTACATGTCAGTTATCAGCTCCCACTCGGCCACATAAGCTGTAACAAAATCTCTACGACAATGTTTCTCTTAAACGCATCATACTAGGAATGACACGTGCGACCAAAAAGCAACAAGCAGTATCTTGTTAAGTCACCATCAAACTAACAAAATACTTTCAATAAACAACAACGCCCTAAACCATCCAAAACATCACCCGTGGCATACATTGTCCCTTTATGCCCACTGATACATCATATGATTATACTCCGAATATAATCGCCCAAGCCGATGAGGTGAATATGTGATGGTTTTTCGTAGCGACTCATGGTATTATATCTTAATGAGATTGCTTTTCTAATGTGTTCCGCTGAGCTGTATAAATCTATAGCTCTTGGAGTGCACATTAAAGTAGCGACATCTAAGTAAGACTTCACGCCATAGCCCTAAGTCAGAGGGAATTGTCACGCGAAACACCCACGTTTCGGGGATCACACAGTGACAAGGAAGGGAATCAGTCGTCACCCCACTAGGTCGGCTTTAGCACACACAGTATGAAATGTGTGTCGTGGTATAACTCCCACTAAGGCGAGCCTGTCACTTTTTATACCACGTGAATTACAAGTCTAGTTTCTCCACAAAACTGACTCGAGTTGCTAGGCTAACATACTGAACGTAACCTCGATACTCAAAATTCGGCTATAGGCTTCGATATAAGGTTGTGTTATGTCCGATTTACTCAAAATCTTATCTTAGACTTACTAAGGTGACTATTCCTCAACATCATTCGTATCACCAAAAAAAGATGATGATCAATATTGCACACTTAGTCCCAATATGATTAAGTCTTATCCTACCCGCTACTTAAGCGTTAGGGTTGATCATCCGTGTAACAAAATAATCAGAAGCCTAGTGACATTTAGATATGCCTAATCAAACAACCAAAGTAAAATAATGAACACTTAACAAAAGAAACATCAGTATTTATTATAAAAAAAAATGTTCATTACGTACATGTCCAAATAAACCAAGGTATCCGAACTAACTAAACTCTACGGAGACCTAAACTCATCATATGAGTTTTGAACACATCTTTAGGAGTAGGTTTAGTTAACGGATCCGCGATCATCTTATTAGTAGATAAATATTTTACAATGACTTCCTTCAACTTTATGGCCTCTCTTACAAAATAATAATGCCTCTTAATATGCTTGGCTTTCCTATGGAATTTAGGATCCTTAGCATATTGAATGGCGGCAGTATTGTCGCACCACATTTCTATAGGATCTTCAACTCTCGGAGTAAGATTGAGATCCCGGAGAAAACTCCTTAGCCAAATCGCCTCCTGAGCGGCGAGGTAACAAGCAACGTATTCCGCCTCCATAGTTGATAAAGCTATGCAATCTTGCTTCTTGCTGCACCAAGATACGGCTCCCCCCACCAAGAGTGAAGACATATCCAGAGGTAGACTTAGACTCATCTAAATCACCACCCCAGTCAGCATTAGAATATCCCCTCAATTTTAGGTCCCCTCCTTGGTAGCAAAGTACCAAGTCAGTAGTCCCTCGAAGATAACGCATTATCCTTTTGACGGCTTGCCAATGAGCAGTTCCCGATTACTTTGGTAACGACTTACCAAACCAACCGCAAAACAAATATCAGGTCGTGTACATAACATGACGTACATTAGGCCTCCAACAGCACTAGCGTATGGAACATTGCTCATTTTCTGTTTTTCATCATTTGTTGTTGGGCATTGTTCTAGACTCAAAGTTAAACCCTTTTCAACTGGAGTATCAACAGGATTGGAATAGTGTATCCGAAAACGTTCCAAGACATTCTCAATGTATGCCTTCTGGCATAAACCAAGAACTTTCCTAGGACGGTCTCTGATTATTTCTACCCCTAGGACATACCTAGCTTCACCTATGTTCTTCATCTCAAAGACAGAGGACAACCACCACTTGGTGGCATTGATCATCTCCAAGTCACTTCCAGTTAGTAGAATATTGTCGACATACAAAGTAAGAAACATAATTCCTACGTTTGTTTTCTTGACATATACACAGTGGTCTTCTTAAACCATGGTTAAGCCAAACGCAGTGATGGCTTCATGGAATCTAAAGTACCATGCCCTTGAAGACTGTTTGACACCATATATGGACTTTTTAAGACATAACTAACATGAAGAAAATGTTTCATTTTCATTTTGTCATTTGAAGGTTTGGGGTTCTTTTGTAAAAAATCAGAGACTAAAAAGTGTAAGAGGGATGGTTAAATATGTGTTTATTATCTTTTTCCTACATTTTTTTCTTCTCCATTTAGCTATGTAGCATTTATGGTCCCAAAAAATTAAAAAAATTGAGTATAACCAACTAAATAGATAATTAGGTCCTCTATTACCATTCTGAATCCAATTGAAAAGCATAATGCTGCTATGAAAAAGAAAAATAACTTAATGCCACTATGGGGAAAAAGTGATAATTTGGTGTCACAAAGGACCACGAACCTCATATTGGTTATATTTTTTTGCCATTATACGCATGCGTTGCCCCCTTCTCTAAGGACTTTATTAACATTTGATTTTTTTTTCAAGAAAGTAAGGCCTTGTTCTGTTTAACTGTGAGGTTAAGTTGTAAAAGATTATAATGAGTCGTAACAAATTTTATAGAAAAATCAACAGTTATAAAAAGTTGTGATCAGTAAGGATCGAATTATAATTGCAAGAAACTATAAGAAGTTATGAACAATTGTAAGAAACCATAAGAAGTTATAAACAGTTTTAAGGAGGTACAAGTGTTAAATTTGAAATTGGTTAAAGCTAGAAAGAATGGGGCAGCATTTTCTATCTTGCCTTAAACTCGATGTCTTGTATTCTCATCATCCTTCTTCTTGGGGGATTTTTTTTTTTTTTTGGTTACGTTTGTATTCTATCTATCTTTATATCGCACCAACTTTGATGAGTGCTGATGTTTTTGATGTCATGAATTATTGTAAATCATCAATGACTTTGACAGCTGGATTGTAACTACTACCAAATGAATATTTCTCAAAAACTTGCATCTTTAACATTGCTGAAAATGATATCACTGGTCGCTTTGCTGCCAATCTAACCAAAGGCCAAGTCATTGCTCGTTATTTTGATGATGCATTATGGGGCCATGGGTCGGTGCAAGGTGGTAGCTAAGTAGATTTTTTTTTTTGGGACCAAATTATGTTGGTATTGGTAGTGTTGGAATAAGACTATAAAGGACGTACCTTAAAACGGAAGCGAATAGGACGACTTGTTGTCTTTGTTCCACAAACTGTACTATTCGGTACACTGGCGGCTACTAGAGTCCCAGCAAGAATTCACGTCTCAAAACCCGTAAACTTTTGATGGTGTTAACCGTTTAGAGAGAGAGGTGTGCGTGGGAGAGAGTAGGCTACAAAACTTATTTGTATTCTCTTCTTAATCTTCCTTTCAATCTGTGTTATGAGGCACTAAGCTACATAACTGATTTCCTAAAAAATAGCCAAGAAATCAGCCTCATTAAAAGCCCCTATTAATTAGGGAATCCCATGTGGCCGTTAATTACATTTTAGTTATCAGCTCCCACTCGGCCACATAAGCCGTAGCAAAATCTCTACAACAATGTTTCTCGTAAACGCATCATACTAGGAATGAGACGTGCGACTAAAGAGCAACAAGCAGTATCTTGTTAAGTCACCATCAAACTAACAAAATACTTTCAATAAACGACAACGCCCTAAGCCATCCAAAACATCACATGCGGCATACATTGTCCCTTTATGCACATTGATATATCATATGATTACACTCCAAATATAATCACCTAGGCTGATATGGTGAATATGCGATGATTTTCTTTAGCAACTCATGGTATTATATCTTAATGAGATTGCTTTTCTAATGTGTTCCGCTGAGCTGTATAAATCTATAGCTCTTGGAATGCACATTAAAGTAGCGACATTTAAGTAAGACTTCACGCCATAGCCCTAAGTCAAAGGGAATTGTCACACGAAACACACACGTTTCGGGGATCACACAGTGACAAGGAAGGGAATCAGTTGTCACCCCACTAGGTCGCCTTTAGCACACACAGTATGAAATGTGTGTCGTGGTATAACTCCGACTAAGGCGAGCCTGTCACTTTTTATACCACGCGAATTACAAGTCCAGTTTCTCCTCAAAACTGACTTGAGTTACTAGGCTAACGTACTGAACATAACCTCGATACTCAAAATTCGGCTATAGGCTTCGATATAAGGTTGTGTTATATCCGATTTACTCAAAATCTCATCTTAGACTTACTACGACGACTATTCCTCGACATCATTCGTACCACCAAAATACGATGATGATCAATATTGCACACCTAGTGCTAATATGATTAAGTCTTATCCTACCCGCTACTTAAGCGTTAGGGTTGATCATCCGTGTGACAAAATAATCAGAAGCCTAGTGACATTTAGATATGTCTAATCAAGCAACCAAAGTAAAATAATAAACACTTAACAAAAGAAACATCAGTATTTATTAGAAAAAAAAAATTTCATTACGTACATGTCCAAATAAACCAAGGTATCCCAACTGACTAAACTCTACGGAGACCTAAACTCATCATATGAGTTTTGAACACATCTTTAGGAGTAGGTTTAGTTAACGGATCCATGATCATCTTATTAGGATAAATATTTTACAATGACTTCCTTCAACTTTATGGTGTCTCTTACAAAATGATAATGCCTCTTAATATGCTTGGCTTTCCTATGGAATTTAGGATCCTTAGCATATTGAATGGCGGTAGTATTGTCGCACCACATTTCTACAGGGTCATCAACTCTCGAAGTAAGATTGAGATCCTGGAGAAAACTCCCTAGCCAAATCGCCTCCTGAGCGGCGAGGCAACAAGCAACATATTCCGCCTCCATAGTTGATAAAGCTATGCAATCTTGCTTCTTGCTGCACCAAGGTACGGCTCCCCCACCAAGAGTGAAGACATATCCCCTCAATTTTAGGTCCCCTCGTTGGCAGCAACGTACCAAGTCAGTAGTCCCTCGAAGACAACGCATTATCCTTTTGACGGCTTGCCAATGAGCAGTTCCCGGGTTACTTTGGTAACCACTTACCAAACCAACCGCAAAACAAATATCAGGCCATGTACATAACATGGCGTACATTAGGATTTCAATAGCACTAGCGTATGGAACATTGCTCATTTTCTGTTTTTCATCATCTGTTGTTGGGCATTGTTCTAGACTCAAAGTTAAACCCTTTTTGACTGGAGTATCAACAGGATTGGAATAGTGCATCCGAAAACGTTCCAAGACATTCTCAATGTATGCCTTCTGGCATATACCAAGAAGTTTCCTAGGACAATCTTTGATTATTTCTACCCCTAGGATATACCTAGCTTCACCTATGCCCGTCATCTCAAAGACAGAGCACAACCACCGCTTAGTGGCATTGATCATCTCTAAGTCACTTACAGCTAGTAGAATGTCGTCGACATACAAAGTAAGAAACATAATTCCTACGTTTGTTTTCTTGACATATACACAGTGGTCTTCTGAAACCATGGTTAAACCAAATGCAATGATGGCTTTATGGAATCTAAATTACCACGCCCTTAAAGACTGTTTGAGACCATATATGGACTTTTTAAAATGACAAACTTTGTCTTCTTGGCCTTTTGATACGAAACCAATCGGCTGGTCCATATAAATCTCTTCCTCAAGATTCCCATTAAGGAAAACAGTCTTGACGTCCATTTGGAACAATTCTAATTCCAAATGGGCAACCAATGCTAAAAGTAAGCGAATAGAGGCTAATCTCACCACAGGAGAAAATGTTCCTCATAGTCTACTCCCTCAACTTGGGTGTAGCCTTTCGCCACTAAACGAGCTTCGAACTTATCAAGTCATCCATCCACCCGACGTTTTACCTTGAAAACCCATTTATTTCCAATGGCCTTTCATCCGGGAGGAAAATCAACAAGTTCCCAAACTTCATTTCTTGCCATTGAGTCCAACTCATCCGTCATGGCATCCATCCATTCTTTATGGTTTGGTGAATCTATAGCCTCTACATAAGAGGTTGGCTCTTCTATTTCCAAAGGCATACAGAAGAAAATGTCCTCTTCGATTTGAAAAAAAGGTCGAGGAACTCTTCTGCGCTTACTCCTTCGAATTAACCTAGGACTCGGTTGCATTGCCGGTTCAGGCTCAGCGTCCCCCCCCTTTTCTTCGAGGTACAGAACCTTGAATAGAAGAAGGATCACTCCTATTAACCCCTTGGGGCACAGGTTTGTGAGAATAAGGTTTATCCTCATGTTCATCAACAAGAGATTGAGGACTTTCCTCATTCTCTGGTTGAGTATCCTGAGCAGACAAGTCACCTTCAATAGGGGCGGTGGGTACTCTCCGACTATCCCTATCATCTGGGAAAAGAAAATTATCCTCGGTGACATGGTTAGTATACAAATCCTCCCCCTCACCGATAGATAAGTCTCGTTGTAACTGAACAACTGTGAGTCCTTTTTGACTTTACCAATACTTGGGAACTCATCCTCTAGAAAGTCGACATTTCTGGAATCAACTTCCTTCATGCCGCCATTGGGATGTTCTCCATATATTACATAACCTTTTGAATGTTCTGGATATCGAATAAAGACCATCTTTGTGGCTCTTGGACCAAGCTTACCATGTTTATGAGTTGGGTTGTGCACATAGCCTGCCGAACCCCATGGGCGCAAATGATCCAAAGAGGTTTTCTACCATTCCATAACTCATACGGAGTAGTTGAAACACTCTTACTGGGCATACGATTTAAGATGTATGTTGCCGTAGGTAATGCATCACCCAAAAGCTAACTGGAAGATTAGCTTGAGCCATCATTGACTTGACCATGTCAAGTAATGTACGGTTCATGCGCTCAGCAACACCATTTAGTTGATGAGTGTAAGGAATCGTAAGATGTCTACTTATACCCTTTTCCTTACAAAAAGTTTTGAACATATCAGAGAGATACTCACGATCACGATCAGTCCGAAGAGTCTTGACCCTTCATTCCAACTTGGTCTCTTCTTTCGCTACAAAGCGTTTGAACACATCTAATCTAAAGCTTCATGACGATGTGATACTAGATACACATATCCATATCGTAAGAAATCGTCAATCAAAGTGAGAAAATAAACAGCACTATTACGTGCATTTACATTTATAGGTCCGCAAATGTCGGAATGAATGAGTTCTAAGGAACTAAGTGCTCTAGAAGCCTTACCAAAAGGTTTCTTGGTCGCTTTACCAGTTAGACAAGGTTCACATCTAGGTAGCCTAACCTTAGTAAGCGAGCCTAATAAACCTTCTTTAGCTAGTCTAACCATTCTCTCTTGGTCAATATGACCAAGTCTAGCATCCCATACAACAGAGTCAAAATTTGAATCAACAGATGAAACAAAAATAGAAGACGTATTATTACTATAATAATGTTCATCCAAGTCCAAAACAAGGAAATCGTCTAATAAAGACGCATGGCCAAACTAATTGTCACCATACAAAATGTCCAAACCATTAGTTCGAAAGACAAAATGAAAACCTAATTTCATTAAAGAGACATAAGACACCAAAGAACATCGCACCCCAGGTGCATAGAGAGTGTCGTGAAGAAGCAACTTCCCTCCACGCAACTTAAGTCGATACGTTCCCACTCTTAGAACGTCTTCTGCAGTACAATTTCCAAGAGTTACAGTTTGTAACTCCACCGGATAAGGGTGAAAGTCTGCAAACCCAGCTCGATCTTGAACTACGTGCTTGCTGGCTCCCAGTCTACAATCCAGTTAGGAAAGGATTTAGCAAAAAAATGTATGGGAACAAGCAAGCAGTTCAACAGTAGGAAATGAAGAAGGTACCTGAGAAGGCTCGGGGACAATCCCGAGCATAATGGACCTTCTTCTTGCAGTTATAGCATGTCACATGTGCCATATTTTTCTCCACCTTGCCCTTGGATTTTAGTTGCTTCTTAGCAATGCCACCTTTAGGGCCAAGTTTCTTCGAAGGATGGAGACTCTTCTTCTTCCCGCATTTAAACTTGTTGCCCTTGGGCCTATCCACCCTAGCAACTAAAGCTACAGGGGGAGGAGCACAGGCCTTCAAGCACTCATCTTCCAACTCTAGGTGCTTGGTGATCTCAACAAAAGTTTTGATGTTCCCATTGTGAGTCATCATGGTGATGAACGGTTTCCATCTATCGCCCCCAGCGGGAAGTGCACGAAGCACATTTGTCCGTTGTTCACCTTCGAAAATGTCCTCACCAGCGACTTTCAGGTCTCGTAGCATGGCCTGCAAAGTCCGGACATGCTCGGTTATACTTCGGCTTGAGTCTATCGTGTAAGTCATCCACTTAAGATGCAATGCACGAAGCCTCGTTTCCGAAATTTGACCGTACCTGAAACGAATGTTATCTCACATTTCCTTAGCAGTAGGATAAATCTAAAACTCACCAATAAGATCATCATGCATGCAATACAACATAGTATAGCGTGTCTTACGATCTTTCTTGCACCATTCTTAGTTCGCAACCAAGCTGGTCTAATACTCCTCAGTGGAAGTAATGTCCTTGTTATCTTTGTCCTTAGTCGTAGGGGCATACATTGTGGTCATTAGGTATTCTTACACCTCACGCTCGTTCAGAAGAAACTGAATCTTCCAACGCCACATGTTGTAGTTGGACCCATCCAACTTTTCATTAGTGGACAAATCACCAATCATAGAAATCTTAGAAGCCATATCTACAAATAAGAAAATGAACTTTAGGCATATCTCGCACATAATCAAAATGTATCAAAACTATCATTCATGTCATATGTTCAAAAATTTCGCTAAGCTCATAATCATCACATATTAAATGAATCAAGAATTGAGAAAATTTGATTATTATTAACCCATAATGAACATACTTTCATGGATTAATGTTCATTATATTAACAATCAATATTTTAACATCGCAAAGACGCTTAAAACTTATGCAAAACATAATTGCACAAACGAAATATAAAACTTATTTATATCAAGTTTAAATAAAAAAACTAATCTTCCATCATTAATTGAATACATAAAACGTATATATGTATTACTACACATGCCAATATGTAAGCATAAAATTCACATTACCCACATGTTTGTAACATAAACCTATAATTAAGAATTTAACAAATAAATTCTACCTTACAAATGAAACATATTTAATTACTTTTATACGAAACCTATTCATATATCATTTATATTCACTAGGCATGCATGAAACGATAAAGATTAAATAGTACGATACACAGTCATAGAGGAATTAAATTCAATAATTATCAAAATAAACAAACTCATTAAATAGATAGCATGATTTTAAAACATATTACTAATCATGAACCTCAATCTGATTAAACTAATTAAACTCATGAACTTGATTTTAAACACATTATCAATCAAGTAGGGGTAGCCAACTACCTACTGTTAAAAGAAAGCTTAGAAGTTGAAACTGATGGCCTAAAAAAACTTTGTCCTTCGGGCCTGGTTAATCTCTGTCCTCGCCGCCTTTCTCCTTCGTTCTTCTGCCTTCGTTCTTCTCTCTTTCTCTACTCAAAAGAAAAGAGAGAGAGAACCTAGTGGCGGCCATGGAAACCGAGCACCAAGCTCTGCCCCTCTTGAACACCTGGTTTTCCCGGTTGCCTCCACGGTGGCGCATCGCTTCCGATAGCTACATGATGAAAAACCACCACCCTCCTCCACAAAAAACTTAAATCTATCTACCCGGTCCTCCTACGCTGAATCCACCGTCGCTATCACATAGATTGGATGACGGTGAACACAACGGTACTACGCACGCACCCTACGCGCCACTTAGGTGGTGGCGCTTGTACCCCACGCGCCGCCCCTTTGGGTTTTCCGAGGGTGTTTTGTGCCGGGTCTGGTAGATCGAGGTTCATGAAGAGCAGATCGAGGAAGAAAGGGACCAATCGCTTCTCTGTTGGCGGCGCGTGACACTCACGCCCCACCCTTCCTCGGCGGCTGATGGTTATGTTTTTCGAAAACTTCCCCCTTTTTAATTTTTTTTTCTTTGATAAGATTGATTGGGTTTTGATCAGCTTAAGTGTTGTCAATCGGGCCGCGGGATGATTAGCAACAAAAAAAAAACACAGAATGACATACTAATTCTGGGCATTCATGAGTAGAAAAACTACTGATTTAAACAGTTTAGAGCATGTTTAGATTAAACACATTCAATCTAAACGATTTGGGAATAAAAACTAACAAGGTAGCTCTGATACCACTGTTGGAATAAGACTATAAAGGACGTACCTTAAAACGGAAGCGAATAGAACGACTTGTTGCATTTGTTCCAAAAACTGTGCTCTTCGGTACACCGGCAACTACTAGAGTCTCAGCAAGAATTCACGCCTCAAAACCCGTAAACTTTTGATGGTGGTAACCGTTTAGAGAGAGAGAGGAGTGCGTGGGAGAGAGTAGACTACAAAACTTATTTGTATTCTCTTCTTAATCTTCCTTTTCAATCTGTGTTATGAGGCACTAAGCTACATAACTGATTTCCTAAAAAATAGCCAAGAAATCAGCTTCATTAAGAGCCCCTATTAATTAGGGAATCCCATGTGGCCGTAAATTACATTTCAGTTATCAGGTAGGATATTATTGTTTAGATTTTGTTTGTGATGATATGTTTGTGTTTGTCTCTTGAAGTTTGTCTCTTTGCGGACAAAGATATCTGTAGAGATAAGATTACCTACATTTAGATCTTCCCAAACCTTTCAAAAGTAGGACTCACACTGGAATGTGGTGGTGTTGTTATATGTTGTTATATGTATGTATTAGCTAACAATGGATTTTGGTTGTCCTAAAGCTGAAATCTACTAGTCCCCCTTTCCTTGGGATAAGGGCTAAGGCCTATACCCTCAAAAGGGAACAAAGCCCATTGTGGATAGGATTAGTCCATTATCTATTCTAGCCCAAATCACACCAGATTAATCCACAATAAAGTTAAAAAGAAAATTTTAAAAAAAGGTTGAAACATTGCTGTCGAGGGTGAATTATTGCAGAATATGAAGTTGAAACATTTACATGTAAAAACCCTCTTTATTTAATTTACGGTAGTCAGCCAAATTAATGGTAAAACTTTATGGAAGTTGAGATATTTAAATCTGGTTTAAGTTTTATTTATTATTAATTTTTTTCTGAAATAATAAAAAAGGGGCAGCTCGGTGCACAATCACTCGTGTTCACAGAAAGTCCGGGGAAGGGCCCCACCCCAAGGGGTGTATTGTAGGCAGTCAATCCTGACTTTGTCAATGGCTTATTCCCATGCTCAAACCTGTGACTTTTTTATTACACGGATACGACTTTACTGTTGCTCCAAGGTCGTCAGCTGTAAGCTATCAATCTTAGGCACTAGTTGTTATTTATCAATATATGTGAATAGTTTGGAACAGAGATTAAATAAATCGTAATATATGTAAGTGAAACTAGCATTGATTTCATAGACCGTACTTCGTATTATATATATCAATTTTTTTTTCTTTTTTTTCCCAATCAAATTGATTGTGGCAACTTTTTTGATCCTCCTTTCCTGATATCTTTGCTTGCCTTATGATTTAATTTCACATTCATTCAGTAGAGCACTAAGCTGCTCTTTAATTTTAATTTGATGTTTATCAAATAAATGCTTTATTTTTGCACTTGATTGGTTTGAATATTGTCTGTAGCTATGTATACTCTAGTCAAAATGAGAAGCTCATGATCAACAAACAATAGGGGTGTTTGCAAGTGAAAATTAAGTTATTTGTTGAGAGGTTAATGGAAACTAGAGATGATGACATGGAAATTAAGTTCTTAACTTAATATAAATACATTAAAGTTAAGAAAAAAAAATAGAACTTTTACATAACCTTATATATAATTTAACTAAATACACAAATTTGTAGTACAATTTAATTAAGCTAATAAAGTAAATATATTTCTAGCTATTTTGTCGGCTAAATGGCTCTTTAAATGGTTTTTTTTTTCGCTAACTCACATAAGAAACAATACAAATCAATAACAGACCAAGCATTCAACTTACATTTTAATTCCATTTCTAAAGACTGTATTACCATTTGAATGATTGATATTTTCGCACGACGATTATAACTGTCTTTGAAAGTGATGTGTTTGCATGGGATTCATCATATTGATCATAGATGCATGATCCTGATAAGATAAGTTAAACTAGAGAATCAAGTTGAAAGCCACATCTAAGTAAGAAAGGAAACAAGAAGTGACTAGCAATAACTATAGATGTTGCAAATACTATCCCTTCCTTTGACTTTGGTAGGTGGGTAGTTTGTTTTTTAAAGTTTTTTTCAACAATTTATAACACTATGTTTGTCAATATGGTGAGAGCTGTTTCCTTCTTGACCACATATGTGTATTTATGAGGGAGACAGTCAAATTTAATGGACCTATAAATAGTTATAGGGCTTGATTTAGTGGGTGGTCATCCTGGTGCAATGTGTTGTCATGTGCACAATTATGGTGCAGTTCAAGGAAGGGAAAAGAGAATTCCAGAGTTTATAATTTATAATAGTAACAAATTTGACTAGTTAAGTTTATATACTTCTTCTTTGTAGGTATTATGGTGGTAGAATGTTGGATTTTTATAAATAAGAATGAGGTTAAATTGTAATCTGCATACATGTGTGAAAATTATCTAGCTTTAAAAAAAAAGAATATACACATTGATTTTTTTTCCATACTAATTTATTTATTTTTTTCCATCATAAAACATATTAATAATATATGAATATAGCTCATCAGGCTTCGAGCATAGAATGATCCTTAATTGTTTGCTGTGTGCCATTTTAATGTTTCAGTCATTGCTCTCTCATAGATTGGTCTTTTCTCAGACAATTTGACATTCTTCCAATTCCAAGTCTTCACGTACCAATCTTTTTGTGCAGTATGTACCATGCTCTAGATTGTGCGTTACTATGATTCTTATTGTGGTACAACATATATAGCACCAAAGGGTACATTTAGAGTGTTGGCCCGGGTTGGCTAGTTAAATCACCCTAGAGGGGTGAATAGAGTGATGATCAATATTGAAAATTAATCGAAATAAAGAGCAGAAAGATAAACGTGGACAAAACACATAATTTATAGAGGTTCGGCCACGCCTAGTCCCCTACTCACAGGCGCCCCAAGCCGATCGGTCGGCGATTACACACGATTCACTAATCGTACAACCTACGAGTTGACCCTAAAACTCTAAGTGTCTCAACGTACGCGTTTTCCCCAATAGTACTTGGGTAGTCGACCCTCCGACTAATCAACCCAACCCAATACAAAGAAATATAACAAAATACACTTTATAACAAGAAGTAAATAAACCCAGTAGATATGCAAATATAAGCTCGATGTATCTCTCAACGTCTTCTTCTTAATTTGCAAGTGTAGCTCTCTTTCTTCTCGTTTTTTGCTGGTGCTCTCTTGTGTCTCTTTCAGCTCCAAGGACCTTCCCTTTTTATAGCAAATGGAATTGAAGTAGCCATTAGATTTAAAAAGGAAAAGAAAATATTCAGCTAGTCTTCAAGCCCGTGAAGTCCAACTTCAAGGCCTTGAACTGCTAGTTTTCATCAACAACAACTCTCAAAATCTTCAACGGCTAATTGTTGATTCTTCAACGGCTAATTGTTGATTCTGCTTAGGGGTTTAGCTTATCAAATCTGTTAGTTGCTATTTTTAGGCCAGGCAATAGCTAGAATTTAATTTCAAAAGATATGACCATATTTAGAGAATCATAATCTCATATTCAAATTTGAATTATAAATCATCTCAAGATATTGTGGCAACTTATATCAACTCAATTAAGTAATATGCACTTGCATGCCAATATTCACTTAGAATCATAACATATTTAAACAATATAAATTTTAAGATAATTCAAATATAACATGATGAATATATCAATTGATTAATCTTTTATTGTCTTTCATCAAAACATATTAATAAACACATTGTGAGCTTCAATAAAGCTAACAATCTCCCCCTTTTTGATGAAAGACAAAACCCAATAACATATCAATATAATTTTGAATGACATACCATGAAAAGCTTTCCAAATATTTCTCCCCCTTTTTGTATTTCATCAAAAGGTAGCTCAAGAGGAGAAAAAAAAATCGAAGCATAAAAATTATGATAAACACATATAGCTCCCCCTTAGCAAATCAATGACATATAAAGATGCTCCCCCTTAATCTATCGCACTCACAAAAAACATATAAGGGTTTAAATACTAACAACAAAAGCAATCACATACGCTAGTGCTCATTGACTTGAAATTCTTGTAAGCAACATAAGGATGTAATAAGGGATTAACATATAGTAACATTAACAAAATTCTCCCCCTATCAAGCGTAAATCAAGGCTATCGAAAAATGATCAAGTGATATAATTTTTCCCTTATAGAAACAAGCAATATCATCTATGCAAGTATTAGGGAGCATAATAATTATGGACAAAAGCATTGAGATCATATGTGCATAATAACATGTCATAAAAGTATTATTAGTATAAGATATATTAGAATATTAATCATGCTCACAATCCAAAGATAATAAAAACAAATTAAAATTCAAAATATTGAAAATCAAATTCCACCAATAGGAAGTAGATCAAGCAAAGAAA
This sequence comes from Selenicereus undatus, assembly GCA_017589665.1. Taxonomy (NCBI): domain Eukaryota; kingdom Viridiplantae; phylum Streptophyta; class Magnoliopsida; order Caryophyllales; family Cactaceae; genus Selenicereus; species Selenicereus undatus. Next base: position 12,040,523 of record JACYFF010031954.1, on the reverse strand, counting down.
AATCGCTTTATGTTTATAAGAATCCAAATATTACCACTATTCAAGATGTTGGACATAAAAATTCAAGCCCTTGGATTTTAGCTATTTATAGGTAGTAGCATCCTACGTTCTGCCTAATTTTCAAGGTCTTTGACTGTATTTCAGGGCCTTGAAATCTGGATAATGACAAAACACGGAACTTACCTATTTTTACTTTTGGCAAACGATAACTTACCATATGCCATTGCAAAGCTCCAATGTTTCCTTGTCCACTTAACTTTCCGAGATGATTAAATGCTATGGAAAATTCATTATTAGTACATAAATGAAGAATCAATAACATCACACATACATGCGCTTTCTTTTTTTATTTCTTCAATAATGAAGCTGGTTGACCAAATCTTGATACCCTTTTCTTCTTGAGTTCAAACTTGTTAGAAGTAAGAAAAATTAATGAGATAAAATTTTTCTTTACCTCAATCTTGACACATTTTCTTGATTTGATACCATAATTGTTAGCTTCTTTAAGCTTACAATGTATCTTATTAATATGTTTTGATGAAAGACAGAAAGGAAGTGATCCATTGGTGTTTTTATTATATTATATAAGGACCTACCTTAGTGTTTTTGTTGTTTAACTGTATTATGATTAAAGTAGATATTATCATGATTGATTTCATATTATGTATCACAATATCTTTGAGATAGCTTAATGTTCAAATTTGAATATGTGATCTTTATGATATTATATTTTGTGGTTCAAATTTGATTATGATATTGTGAGATAAGAAATGCCACTTTATTAGGGATACTTGCCCAACAAGAATTTGATTTACCTTGATATTTGCTCAATAAGATTCTAGGATCAAGGATTGATTTGGTGCTTGATTCTTGCTTTAGTTATGGAGGACAATTGAAAAGGATTCCTAGAATATCTCCAACAAGCCAAAAATAAAATTAGCCGTTGGAAGGAATTGCTTGCTGAAGTTGCAAATTTTTCAAGGAAACTAAACTGTGTTTCAAGGCCTTGAACTGAGCGGAAAATTCGGATGCGCCTAACGGCTAGTTTCTAACAGCTCTCTCAAGGGTTTGCTATACATATTGAAGCTTATTGAAGGCTGAAGACACACAAAAAAGCAAGGACAAGCATATCTCATACTCAAGCAATCATTGGCATACATTGAGCGTTAAATTGCTTCTATTTCATTTGATTTGTATTGTTCAAGTTGTAATTGGGTGGGATTATAGAGTTGAATGTTCAACTCTATCAAGCCTTGTTGAATGTATCAACTTGAAACTTGGAACTTAGAGTAGATGTACTCTAGAGTTGTATAATCATCACTCCTAATAAAAATTCAGGTTAATCCTAGAGTTGGGGAACTCTAATTGGGGACTAAGCTTGGTTGAGGCTAACCTCATTACAAAATACTTGTGTCTTGTCCACATTTACTTTTCTACATTTTTATCTTGATTAATTTGTTATTTTGATCATCACCCTATTCACTCTCCTCTAGGGTAATTTAACTAGCTAGCCAAATCAGGCCAACATAGAGTTTTACAAGACTTCCTAGGGAACTTGATAAGTGGTACTTGGGGTTTGATCTTGTGGTGTTTTGGATGGGCAGACGAATAAAGCAATTCTAGAACATGGAAAGTGAGCCAAACATTGATTGTATCTGTATATTTTTAGGTGTCCGCATTCAGACTTAGGTGTCTGGTTACTAGGTCTTTTTGCTGCTAGAGCCTTGCATAAGTCAAGCATATGTTGTGCTTGAATGTATGGGTTTAGGTGGTGCCCATGTGGTGTTGACTTTTAAAGGAATTGTGTCCAGATGTTAGGCAGTTTTTGGAAATTGAGTTTTATTATAGTTGTTTTTAAGATAGGTGTGGTGTTTTTGTTTTGTTGACATAGTTTTTTAGAGTCTTATTTAGACTCTTGTTATGTCTTGGCTAAAAATAATTGGAAAAAAAAAGGGTACATCTAGAGTTCTAGACTAACTAACCTTTAGATTTTGATACCACTTATTGATGGCTTTTAAGGAAACTAAATTCAAGGTTCATGACCACACACAGATTTACATGTTTAAAACCAGTGTCTCGCACTTGTTGGATGAAAACCTTAGTTAATTTTGCAAAGAAATTAATATGTACGAATAAAATCTCAAATAATCTAACGGTAGATGCTCATAAACAACAGCTAGATTCGTTGTCATTGACCAAGATTATGGTCCACATAAGGTTTTGCTCTTAATAAATTGAGTTTAGAGAGAGTCGCTCATTAAATTAGGAAATATTTACCTTACACACGCATATACATTGCATCGTACATACCGTCAACTATAATCTATCAGGTAACACATTTATAATAATATTTCCACCCAAAACCATAAAGAGTTGTGATGGTTGATTGGTGTAATATGTGGCTTTTAAACTATAGGTGTAAGGTTTGAATCTAAGGAGATATTTTGTCCATAATCTTTTCATTTGTTTTCCTCTTTTTCTCTCCTTTAACCTTCCAATCCTCTAATTCTTTTGTTAGGCTGTTATTTATATTTGAACTTCTTTTAATGATCTTATTTCCCATAATCTAAGTGAGCTATTTTATTCCAAAGTTTGTGATAACGGGTATAATATTCACTAACTTATGCGCGTAGTCAAGCCCTAATTTTATCAACACAAATCCTAGGGCATGTTCTTTTCGTTGGTAAATTGGGGTTGATAAAAGGGTGAAATTGGTTGATGTAGGTTGAAGTGGGTTGAAGTTAGTATTTTTTGTCGAAGTGAGTTGACGCAGGTTGAAGTGGGTTGAAGTTGATTGAAATTAGTTGAAGTTGCTATATTTTTTGAAGTTGGTTAAAATAGTGAGAATAAAATTTTGAAGGAGGTGGATTGAAGTTGGTAAATTCAAAAGGACTAATGAAGTTGCGAAGGGGTTTCTTATTGTATGCAAACTGATGATTTTAATTAGAAAAAAGTACACAACATGAAACCTGCTCCTAAACAAGACAATCATCAAGGCTTTCCCTAGCATAGTAATTACAAACAACTTAATTTTGCTTGTTGGCACAAAAGATTCACTGCAATTGGAGAAAGTTTCCCTGCAGTTGAGAAAAGATTCACACAGCAATTACAAAACTTAATTTTGCTTGTTAGCACAAAAGATTCCTGCATTTGGGGAAAGGTTTCCTGCAATTGTAAAAAGATTCATTGCATTGCATTAAAGATTCATGGGATCAAAATTAAGATATATCATTACAATCCACCGACACCAAATAAGAATCAATAGCAGCATGCATATTTATAATCAGCAAACAGCTCTAATATCCACAAAATATTAAATTGTGTTAAAATAAATGATGGTGCTCATGCTATCCATTTTGACATTCATAGTTTCAACAAATATTTTCAAGGGCACCATCTTTGACAGACGCCATGGTACATGCCACATACATCAACAAATATTGTGTCCTTTAACTATAGAATTTTTCAATGGCTACATGACATTGCACTGAATTTTGGAAGTATAAATCATACATACCTATCACTTGGGAACCATATTCTTGATCATTGGGATCTTGATTATGGGGACCTACAATATAAGAATAATGTCAGTAATCTTTACGTTCATTTAATTACAGTTATCCTATGAATAGTAGAATTTGATGCTGTTAATCGTTCTTATTTATTTGGTGTATCTTTTCAAAAATGCAATGAAACCTTTCTACACTGCAGTGAAACTTTGGTACACTGTAGTGAACCTTTTGCCTAAATCAGTGTACGTTCTTTGTCAGCTTATAGGCAACGACTTTGTTATTGCAATCCTACCTTTGGGGAATTTTCTCAAACACCTTATGTGCAACCATGCTTGACTTTAAAAGTTGCACCAGATAACTATTCTTTGCATTGAAGATTGATAGATTATTGTTTGTTTGAGCAATTTTATGAGTATACCTTGAAATCCTGGCATATGTAACTCTTCAATAAGCAATTCCTCTGCTTCAGCTACCACTTGTCCATCAAAATTCATTGATTTTGCTGATTTGTATTGCTAATTTTCAGGATGGATTATGTATATTGCTCAAAATTGTCTTAATCAAAATTCAAATATGCAGTGATTGATTTTTGCAGATTTGGCCATGCGTTTCTTGCTCTGAATTTTCTTGCTTCAACTTTCACGTGTGTTTCTCTTCAGATGTTAGTGTTGTGGGCCACCCAAATGGAATATGTTTATCTTGACCCAATTTAATAAGATCCTTTTATATATAGGTATGTATAATTCTATGGTACATAGGTATGTACCATAGACTAACTGGTGTGTCTCTCTCTCATGATTCCTCATTTCTCAAACCTTAACACTATTGTTTACCTGCCAAATAGAAGATAACAACATAGGCAAATTATTGTAATGCCTTCCAATTGAGTAAACAACACAATCTTTCACATCTTGTGTCATGTGGACTACTGTTTATGAATCATGGATTATATAAGTTGGCCCCAGGGGGGGTGATGGTCCAATACCTCAAAAATTCCGCCACCAAGGCGGGTATGTGGGGGTTTAATGTAGCTGTCTTGCCCTGAATTATAAAATTATAGAGAGATTGGTTCCGATTGACCGTAGATTTAAAAACCGTGGATTGCCTACTAGGCTATTACTCAACAGAAATGGAGCAGAGGAAGTTCAGAGAGGCGTTTTGCTTTAATCTGTACAATCCAAGCTGAAAAAATAATCTAAACTTGCATTTTTCAGCTATACAGATTTCTTACAAAATTAGGCTTATTATATAGGTGATGGTAACAATAGAAATTTTTTATTCATTTACTTATTGTAGTCTAGTTTCTGTGATTATTATTTCATAGAATTTCTAAAAAAAATTATATGTTAAGATATTATCGCCCATTGTTTGCTTTGCTCTATTATATTGATAATCGATATGAATAGTTTTTGGAATGTAAGTTGATTTAATTGTTTAAGCCACAAATTTGTTCAAGAAATATTACTTCTCAAATAATAAGTAAGTCTAAAATCGACAATAAATTATTAAAAGAAATTAAACTCGTTGAAATAGCACGACAAAATTCGGTTCCTCATATCGACGACCCTTTTATTTAATTAAAAAAAAACAACTTGATTAACTTAATGCGTATAAAATTTAACTTTAAAGAATTTCGACTCATCAGATTTTACATTTTATTGTTTATAAAATAAAAGATGAATGTATCAACTAAAAGCCATGCTACATATATTTGTAACGGACAATTACACATAACTACTTTTTCTTTTCAATTGACAAAATACACTAAAAAGTGTGACACAAGAACGTGGATCACATAAAGTGGCTTCGACTTGGGCCTACAAAAGAAAAGACCAGCGAATTTCTTTTCCTTTGGAAAGGGGAGGCCATCCTCTCCTGCCCCACCTTACGGTTTGTTTGGATGGGGAGTAGTAGAGCATGTTCTTTTCGTTGATAAATTGGAGTTATTAAAAGAGTGAAGTTGGTTGAGATAGATTAAAGTTAATAATTTTTATTGAAGTGGATTGAAATAAATTGAAATGGGTTGATGTGGGTTCAAATTGATATATTTTTTATATGATGGACTGAAGTTGGTTAAAATAGTGAGAATAAAATTTTGAAAGAGGTGGGTTAAAGAGGGTTGAAGTTGATTGAAGTGGGTTGAAGTGGATTGAAATAGGTTGAAGTTAATAAATTAAAAAAGACCAACGAAAAGAACATGCCCTAAGGAGTAAGGGAGAGTGGGTAATCCTCCCCACCCTTGTTTCGGAGTAATAAAAGGAGAATAAGAGAGGTAAGGAGGACTAACTCTTACTCTCCCTTACCCCTCATTTCCCCCCACTTCCTTACTCTCCAATTTGGAGTGTAAGGAGGAGAAAGTGAGAAGAAGGATCATTTTACTTGTTCTCCCCCATAAATCTAATTATAATATATTTTAATCTATTTTGTAAGGACAAATATTTCAATTCATTCATTTACTCTTATTAACTCTCATATTCTTCCAAACAAGAATAAATGCTTACTCTTCTTAAACTCCCAAATAAGGGTAAGCAACTTACTCTTATTTACTCTCTCTTATTCTTACTCGTCATTACTCTTATTTACTCTTACTTCTTTAACTTACTCCCCTCCCAAATGGACCCTAGACTCCAATTTAGACATGGTGACACTTCAAGTAAAATTGTTACACTTTAAGCATTAAACTTATATGAGAAAGTAATCCCCTCTAATTGTTTGTGTAACTATATTACGCTGTTTTTTTTTTTTTTTTGTGGCTCATTTTAACAAAGAAAAAAAGAATGAAAGTTTAAGAAGGCATATAGTCATGAACGAAACTTCTAAGTAACGCTATAGTGAAATATATGCTTTCTTTTCCCCCTTTTATAAAGGTACTTGATTCTTTTAGTTATCAAATGACAACACAATTGCATCTATTCTTTTTTTTTTTTTTGGGCTCCAAGGAAAGATAAGTACAACAAATATATATTAGGTAATCCTTCTCTTAAGGATTCTGCCTATATTATCAGCAACTGATAAGATCTCATCTATCATATCTTATATTAAGGATGTCTCCACATAATTTTAAATTATGTTAACGGTATTTAGGAAGTTTCCTTTCCTTATTCTTAGCTCCCTTATTTCATTATAATCCACAAGGAAAGACAAGACAATTCACTATCTCGTTTTTTTTTTTTTGGCAAACAGGCCCTAGCCCACAGGCCGCTATCGCAAGAATCCAGTGAACCATTAACGGACCGGGGAATAGGGGTGTCAAAGTTCAAGCAACAACCTAGACTCACAAGCCGCCACACAAATGTCTCTCTTTTAGATCCTTCAATCCAATAAGGTATTTAACTTGTGTCAGGGCCTCAGGGGTTGTTCTTAGCTCTCTCCTTTCATTCTGATCCACAAGGAAAGAAAATATCATCCACTCCTTTAGATTCCCCAATACTATAAGATATTTAACTTGTGTCAAAGGACCGGGGCTTCTCCCCTTATTGGTACTTGCAGACATTTTCACATGTTCATTTCTTCAAAATCATTCTTGGATATATTACAGTTCGCAGCAGTAATCGTTATCTACCAGCATTCCACCCAAATCCTTCCACAATAAATTGACCATTAGTAGATCTGCCCTTTTGTTGGTTGTGTTATTTCATATGATGAAAAATAAAAAGTTATCCCCCTCTTGCTCCCTCCCTTTTGGGCATCGTGTGTTTAGTAGGATTGAAAATCATTTTTCTAGAAAATATTTTTCTATGTAAAATGATTTTCAACTCATATTTTCAATTGATTGGTGAAAAGAAAAATGCACTTTTTGGATAATGAGTTTGATTAACAAAAAATGAACAAAAAAGTTAAAAATGATTTTTCTTAATCTTTGAACCATATGTCGAGGAAATAGACACGGAATAGAGAAAGAATGTGAGACCGTGTGAGAGCCCAAGAAACGAAAATCAATTTACGCTCTATTCAAAGTGAAAATATTTTCCTTCACTTTAGGGAAAATGACTTTCCCCTTTAAATGACTTTCCCCTCATTGTTTTACCAAATATCATAAAATGAAAAAATTATTTTTCAAAAAAATGATTTTCACTCATACCAAACACACTGTAAATGTGCTGCCTTTTTCCTTGGCTTGTTAGTTGTTGCAAGCCATGTTCTTTCTATTCTCTTAGCCTAGTGGAAGGCTCTATAGTCCATGATCTATACCCCAAAATTTCCTAAACAAAATCATGTCAGAGAACATCCAGGCTATGCAATAAGTGGCAAGCAAATTAATTTAAAAAGGACAAACTGATCAAACTCAACTAGGTTTTTATGTAATCATTATCAAAGCTAAATATTCTGGATATACTTGTTTTTTTTCTTCTCAATTTTTCCCCCTCAAATGAAATTCAATACAAGAGGGACACGGTATGTGTTCATAATTTTAGGTTTAGGCATTATGTAAAAATTTTATCGATTAGATCTACTTAATTTTATTCCACTATTTATTTTCTTTTCTTTTTCCTTCCTTTTCCAAGTTTACTAGGTTTTTTTTATCCAAAAAAGTTTACTAGCTAGGATAAAAATATATAAAACAACAACAACAACAACTTTCAGTATGGGTCCCATTTTCGCGGATTCTGAGAGATCCAACTATAGGCAACTTTACCCCTACCGGCATTCCTACCCGTAGAGAGGCATAAAGATATATAGTAGCGCATAATATTTATTAATAGATTTTTCACGGAAAGGAATCACATTGTCCCAAAGCTAACTAATTATTGTTAGACACTTATGTCCAAGCATTTTGAAATTTATGGTCTTGTAGATAGTTTTAGTACTTATATTTGACCAAAAAATATTCACAAAATAGCCATTGAACATGCGATAAATGTAGAATTCAAACTCCTACATTTCTTTATTAATCCATGTAAAAGATTTGGCCGACTAATTATTAAATTGGCTAATTTTGCATTACCTATGATCTATGTCTATATATATTTATAAATAATTATTGTTGATTGATACTTTTTCCTTCTCTGAGACTATTGATTGCTGTTTTTTTCCCTTACAGAATTTGTAAAATAATTATTTGTAAGATAATTATTCTTCAATTAATTATTAAAAAACTACATACACAACAGGGATGGCATTCTTTAAAAAAAAAAAAAAATGCATTCGAATTTAAAAACCAAGTTAGAATAGAATGTACATTACATATATACATCCAAAGGCAAAAGAAGCCAAAATAGGGTTCAAAGGATTAACTGGAGAAAGCATGTGCGTGATGGATGATGAGAATAGAGAAATGGGAGAAATTTGTGTTGTCATTTTCGTGCCCCCAATCTTATGTCATATTCCCTCTTTTGAACTTTTTCCCATACTCCTACACAATTGAGCTCTTCCCTTTTCCAAACATATAATCATCCATCCCCTAGTTGGTCCCTCTTTTCTCATTTGCTCATATATATATATATATATATATATATATATATATATATATATATTGCCTATACCTTAACTTTATTACACCCTAGATTACCACTTAATTAGGGAACATGATTTGGATTGGGCATAAGCACATACCCCCTCCCCAAAAAAAATCTCATGTGCCCAATAACGGTGCTATGTAAATCAGGTTGGTTTTTTTTAGAGATATTAGCAAAATTTATTAAATAAGAAGATTATAAAATTTGAATCGATCAATTTTCAAATCTAAGCAATAAAACATCATTAGTTACAAATTGACAGGCATAAACTTGCAATAAATATATAAAGATTTATGAAAATATTGATTCCATATATCTTATAATTATTTAGTTTTTACCCTTTTTATTATCATTGATCTTTATCACTTGATGAAGTCTGGTCGTTTTAAATCCTAATAGTTAAGCCCAAAAAATTTATTACATCAAATGTTAAACAAAAAGGAGAGTAGATTAGAATCAATGTTAGATATCAAGAAAAATTGAAATAAGATACTTTTTTTGAAAAGAAAAATTCCACCACTTCCAAAACTGAAACAGGGTACTGATAAATACACGCGATCGATCATAAAAACATTATTGTATTAAATGGCAATTTAATTTAGTGTAGGATACATGCAAATATAAATAGATATATGTGTGCATCAATTAACACTAATTTTAAAGTTTATATAAGATAACTAAGTACTAACACCCTAGAGGCCTAAACTTGTATTTTCTTTTTTCCCTTATTCTTTTGAAAATTAAAAGCTCTTTTGTGGAAAAAAATGTGTGATGATGACTAATGAGCATGCTCAAATAGGAGGGCAAGTATGCAAATAGAGTCTGGAGATTCTCTCTCTGAGCCAAGGCAGCTAAAAGGGAGGACATGAAATCAGAATTGACTAGACCAATTTATATAGCAACAAATTAAAAATCAATGTGTATGGGCCCTTGCTCTAATTATTTTCCACTCATAATTAAGCTCCTGATTAATTTAATTCAAATTAATTAAACTAATAAAATATTGCTAAATTTTATAACTAAGCGGATCATTGTTTAAATTAAAGGATATATTCCTATTTGGCATGTGCCTGAATTAGCTTTTTGAGGGCACATATTCCTTAATTAATTAGTTAATTGTTCTCACCTGAGTTGGGTTTTTTTGCGGCTGTTTTTTTAAGTTAACATATAATGTTGTATTTGTTTGGTATTGGATCCTCTAGTTTACTGGAGTCCAGCTGTTGTTGATCCAATAAGAAGTAGAGCTCTCCCATAATAGATTTTCTCCATTTACAAGATTCGAACCCGAGACCTTACTTAAAGAAAACAAGTGTCAAACTACATGAACCAATATGTGTTGGTATGTATAATGCCTTATAAATGTCATATTGTAATTAATGAGGGATCTATTGTAGTTTTCAATTATTAATATTATTAATGAGAAAGGTATTGATAGACTATTTGCTTGAGTGGGGCTTGGGATAATTATGAGTTATAGGCTTGTTACATCCTCTCTTTATTTATGAATGCGTCCTTATTTGCAATTAGTTATTTACAAATTTAAATTTTAAGGTGAATGTAGGAGATTGGATGATTTTTTTGGAGGATGCATGAATATTAAATAGTTTGTTGTTTATTAAGAGAGAATCTCTTCACACAAGTTAATGCATATGCAAAAGCAAAAGAAACTCAACTTTTTTTGGAAAATTTTTTATACATGTTAAGGAAAATTATTTTAAATCTAAACATTGCTAGAACTCTCTAAGATTTTTTGAATAATTAATAAGTCAAATGACCAAAGAACATAGTAGAAATACAAATCACTTGCAACTGTCACTCGAATCTAAAAATACTATAACCTCAAATAATCAATTGACATAAAAAGCAAAAGAAAACTAAAATCACAATACCTTATCAAACTCTAATTTTTTTTTCTTTTGATGTAGTAACCCAAGCAACTATATGATCACTATACTTCAATAATATCAGTCTTTAATTACAAATCAAATCACATTTAATTAGTCCACAATGCGCACCCATGGGGCAAAAATTAAAATCAAAACCACATTAATTTTCTCATATAGTAAGGTTCCCACAAGTGCACAATTTATTACTTGGTCCTCTTCTTGAGAGTTCTCATCCACCCTTTATCATTCCTCCCCACCTTCATCACTCCTTCTCCCTTACTACTTTCCCCTCCTACATTGCCCTTGGTTGTCCTCCTCCACCTGATGACCTGGAGCAGCTGTCCAATCCGCTTGCGCCACCTCAGCACCGCCGCTCGAGGCTTGCCATGCTCCACCATACTCTTGTTGTTGTTGTTGTTATTTCCAATATTGCCCTTATGAATGTTCTTAGCATTGTTATCTTTGACCAATGTTTGACCAACCCATGACATGCTGCAATGTTCTAGTGTCACCTTTGAGACTCTAGTGTTGGTGCTCTTCTCCCATAATGGTATTCCATTGTCCCCAAATTTTATTGATATGAATGACTCATCTTCATCACCAAAAAAGAAAAATAAATATAATTTTCGTCAGTAATAACTACGCATAAATATAGATTCAAATTTAATAAATCTGTTAAAATTGCGACTTAATTGTAATTACCAAAAAGTAATTTTCGACTAATTTGTGGGTCTCACATCACCTCAATGTGTAGCTAGTCGAGTGAGTAAGCCAAGGAGTAGCTTCAAAGCAAAAACAAACAAATTTTGCTAGCCAAGCTAAGGCTTTCTCTTTATATAATACACCTAGCCATATCCTTTATTTTTTGCTTTTTTTTTTTGGAAGTATTGGCTATAGCTAATCTATAAAGCAGTAACTGTTATCCTCCATTATTAATTAACAGTAACTGGCAGAGATAAGACTGTTTATATCTAAATCTCCTCAAATTCCGTAAAAATAGGACCCATATTAAAAGCCGTTATTGTTATTCCTGTTTTTTAGTATCATGATTCTAGAAATTATTCACCCTAATTAACCTAAAGTAGGGATTAGTTAGACTTAATAAAGCTGCGACACCCAATCATATGATTCTTTTTCTCTTTTCCCGACAAATCAGTTACCTAATTTTACAGCCTTCATTGTTGTTAGGTGCACATATTTTTCAATATCATATCACGCTTTAACTTATTATTTTGACCTCACGTCAACTCTATCTTTCCTAATATATTGGCTCTACATGATTTAATGACACTCATTTCATGCCCCCTTTTATTTTTTTTCCAAAAATCCTAAAATAAAAACCCAATTTTAGTGATATAATTAGGACCTATTTCTCTCTCTTTGAAAAATAATCACAAATATTGTAGATCGAACATTGTTTTCTTAAAACATATTTTCCATGTGTGACGAATTTTAATTTATCTTAACACAACCTCGCTCACACAATTAGTCTAATAAAAAGAGGAAAGATACAAAATTATCATAAATAGTAACCCGAATAAAAAAATATTGTTCGGTTTAAGACCACCATATATATATAAATAAATAAATAAAGATAGAGAGAATTAAACAGAAGAGATATACATGATACGTACCTTCTAAGCTGGTGGAAGTAGTATCAAGATCACTAGCAAAATCAACAAATCCATGATGAAGTTCGGGTTTCCGGCGACGGCGATGGCGGACATCACGGCGGTGGAGGAAGGATCCAAAGCCGAAGATCTTCGGAAGGCCGCTAGAAATGGACGGCTTAGATTTAACGTCATTAGGGGTACTGTAAGAACGTTGGGTGGGAGATTTGGAGTTAAGGCCTTGTTTGGCTGCTAAGATAAGGAGTCTCTCATTCAAGCAAAGAGGGCAAACTCCAACTAAGATTTCCTTGGGGTGGAAATGACAATATGCCCCATTTTCTCTGTTACAACTCTCTCTCATTTTTCTCTCTCTTTTTTTCCTTTTATTTTTTGCCTTATATTGGGTGAAGTGGGAGATGATGAAGAAGAAGAAGAAGAGAATGGGTTGAGTGATAAGTTGGTGTAGAGAGAGAGAGTGTGTGTGTGTATGTGGGAGAAAAGTTGGGGAGAACCTAAAAGGGGCAAAAAGTGGAAATTCTATTAAATAATAGCAATAATGTATAGGCAAGTGTATAATGTTTGTATGCACATAATGTAGATATGTACATTAGAGAAGGAATAATGTTCTTGTGTTTAGGAAAAGGAAAATTAATGTGAGAAGATATATGCTAACAAGGTAATTAAAAGTACACCATAATAATGTTTCTTGGTGTGATGTTGGCTGATTGAGTATCAGAAATCTGATGTCAGATATTTAAATTTAAATTTAAATTTTGTTGATGTTATCTTTTTGGTTTTTAAGCTGAATTTTCAAATATGAACGTAAGTATATTTTTCTTCTGGTTGTAAGTTTATTAGAAATAATGAGTAAATGGTATATACTAAAACATCTCTATTTTGATATATTTGTCTTTCTCTGAGCTCTAAAAATAAAACACCCCTAAACTTTTGATCAAAGTAAGAAAATGCCCCTCAACAATAAAAGTGTGGTGAATACCCTTTGACTTATATTATTTATTTACATTAATTTATGACATGTGTGTTGCCTAAATGATGCGGCAAGATTATAAAAAAATAAATGCTACATAAACACATTGTTACATATATAAATAATGTAATTTATTAGAAAAATTGCACAATCTAATTACTTCATGCATTCATAATTTTTTTAGAAAATAATAATTTTACATTAATCCAAAACTTATCATATGAGAACCTATAATCAAATGTCACATTAGAGCATCTCACAATAATTTAATTTATTAAACAAACATTACCTCAAACTTGATCCACAAAAATGAAGGAGCCAAAATTTAATTTATCTAAACCAACTTTTGGAAATAATTACATAGCTAAAAAGAGGAAAAACAAATTTGAGTGTTATGGCAATCATGTTTCTTAATTCAAGTATCAGAACATGAACTTGTCAAAATGGACCAAAGAAACAAAACCAATGAAAATTCCTGTTTGAATATGTAGGTGAATTACAATTATTTCACATTACAGTAAAATATGTTATAAATAGCAAAATATTTTATGAATTAAAATGTGTAAATTTTTGGGTAAGATCCTTATAATAAATTATTATGAAGTAGTCGATTTGGCGTTAATTATAGATAGTTTGACAAGCTATGAGCTAAGGCAAGATTATTATTTCCCCAAAAAAAAAATCAAAAAGTTTTACTCAAGATAAAGTAATATATATAATTTTTTTCTATCAAATTATATTATTTTATACATACAATAATGCACTTATGTGTCGCTTATGTGGCTTTTCTTTTTCTTCTTAATTTTGCCACAACATTCAAGTAAAAACATGTCATCAATTAGTGTAAATATTAAAAAATAAATTAAATGAGTTAAAGGATATCTACTCACTTTTAAAGTTGAGGATATTTTCTAAACTTGATCAAAAGTTCAAGAGTCTTTTATTTTTAGAACTCGTCTTTCGCCCCTTAGGTTGTGAGTATCTTTGATGGACTTGGTTCTTTTTCTTCCGAGTAAGGGAATGTTTTTCTCATTAATCTTGATAGTATATATAAACGAGTTCGCTCATGTGATGAAATTAAATAAATTCCAATATTTAAATGCCAGTATCAACAATAACACAAATGTTGAGTGTGTCCATCAAACACAAAGATATGCGACTTTCAATATAATTTATATGGTAGTCACAATGCAACTTGACTAAAACATACATATACAATCTTGAATGTCAGAAAATTTGTATCTCAACCTCAAAAACATTAGACGTGTTTGATAACAACAATTGTTTAGATAAAAATAGTTGTTTGAGAAGATTTTAACTGTTTTGACCTAGTCAAATTCAAACAGTCAAAGGATGTTTGATAAATAACAATTCGGAATGTTATTTGGCCGCAAAAAGCTATTTTTAAAAAAGTTATTCTTATTAGCTTTTTGGGAAGAATAGATTTATACATATATATATTTTTGTTGAAATGACATAGCAATCTAAAAGTTTGGAAAAATTACACCAGATGCGAGTAGAGAGTAATTTATAGAAAAACTGCATGAATGAAATTTTAACGTCATATGTTTTAGAAACATTTTGTTTTACCAAACACTTTTTTCTATAAGCAGCTAATTCAAACCGTTAATACAAATAACTAATTCGAATAGGTAACAACTAACAACTAATACAAACATATATAACAGTTATTTGCCAAATAGGGTCATTAACTTGAAATAACATTGATCGCTTGCCTCACCACTTTTGCTATTTTCTGATACAGCTTGAGAAGAGATCCATATATCTATTAAAATTTCTTGATAGAAGTTTAGCATAGTTTTCTTAGCATATCTGCATATGTATTCTTCCAACACTAAAGACTATACTTAAAAGGTCAAAATTTCATGGGGTAAACCGCTTCAATATGTATAATTGATTCGTCTCTTCTAAATTCCTAAAATCGCACCCCAAGAAAAAGGAAAAACAACCATCGTCCAATAAAACTATTATAACTGGAGAAAAATATGCAATTCTCACAAAGGAGAGATTTGTTAATCTCAAGAGACCAGAACTAACTACTAATAATACTAATATTAAAAATTAAAAAAAACCAGTTGAAAGTGGATATATAACTTAACATTTTCCCATGCAATTTGTAGAGAAAACAATGGTAAAAAAGGGGTTGGAGACATACCAAGTCTTTTATATTTTTTAGCTAAAAAATATCCTTTAAAAATTTTATCTTTGGAAACTATCTATATCCTTTTATGTCAATTTACATTAATTAACTAGCATAACAGCTAAATTTACCGAACAAATTAGTTTCAAGTTTCAACCGCTCATCTAAACAACTATCCATTAACAATTAAATTAGAAACGATATCCGCTATCTAAATAGCTATCCACTACTTGAACCGCTATCCATTATCTAAACAACTAATTTTGTCGAACAGGGCCGAAATAGATAATGCAATTAATCTGAACCCAAACTTTGGAGTGATCCAACCAAAATCAAAATTAACCCAAATTTTATCTCCAAGATTATTTTTTCTTTGTAAACGAAACTTCTTGGATTAAAAATATCAACTCACATGAAAAATTAATCTGAATTTGAAATAATAGTATCCAAACTAAGATATCATAATCTAAATGTGACCCAACTCAAAAAACTTCTGGCCAAAGCCGCTAAACCTCTTTGCTAGGCTTTGACAACTAGCACTCCTTAGGGCCCTGTTGTTTTCATCAGTAAATTTTAATTCACCAACTTCAACTGACTTCAACCTACTTCAATCCACTTCAACAACTTCAATAAAAAAAAAATACGCACTTTAACCAACTTAAACTCACTTTATACTATTTTAACCACTTCTACCCATCATATAAAAAAAAATTCAACCTACTTCAATCTATTTCAACCTACTTCAACTATCTTCAACCCACTTCAATAAAAAAAAATACTTAGTTCAGCCCACTTTAACCTATTTTAACTAATCTAAACCAACTTCATCAATTTTTCAACTCATATTTTCCAACAAAAAGGACCGGACAAATTTTACAAGATTGAAAGCATGCATATGCTAACTATTTTTTATTATTTTTTTAACCGATGCCATCTCTAATGCATTTTATTAGTAAAAATTATATATGAGTAAAATAAAAAAGGACCTTTTGACCATGCTTTACACCATCTTGAAAAAATTTACTTTACCATGAATTTTGGCAACGAAGGTCAAATATTTTGCACGAAGATTTATGCAAGTGTTCAAAGTTTAGATGCATTCACCTTTACCCTTCCTGTAGGGAAAGTACTTTGTTCCGTAGCCACAGACCACAAACATTGGTCAAAGTTTGGTAATACCTATGAATTTCTGTCGGTTTTGATATCTTATTTTGTTTGCATGCAACAATAAACGTAAATTCCCATGTGCATAAACTTTCTGTTGAATCATGCCCATTACTATATACTCCAGGTATGCCTTCCATACACTAACTTGTGGATCTTTAGATGCTAATACGAACTTTATGGATATTGGACAAAAATAATACGAATGTTTTTATGGCTATCAACAATCCTAATTTTGACCTCTGCATTGTAACATATATGTGACCACCAATATGTGGTGATTGAGTCGATGGCGCAATGACCAGGATGAGTTTTTTGCATCTATGGACATAGACTTATAAGGGATTCAATTGATTTTGGGACTGATGTGTACAATTACCGTAAATCTATGTCATTCTTGTAGCTAGCAAAAAACCCCGTATCATTCTTGTAAAGCACTCTTAAAGTTGGTATAATTAACATCCAAAAATCATTAATTTATATTCTTGACTTGTTTTTTGAGCGTTCAACTAATTTTTAGCCAATTAATGAAATCTGTTTGGAATTTTTTGAAAATTATAATCAGGTAAATTCATGGCAGATACAAGAAAAGACAATAGAGAAGTAAATAAATAAATGAGCTCTGCACCTAGAACTCATTGCAATCAAAATCAACCACCTAACTGGTTCACATACAAAATTATCTTACCCAATCTTAATCTCCTATTTTATGTTTATGAAATGCAATATATTCTCTCCAATTGTGTTTGTTCGGTGTTACAAATCATAACATGCCTAAGTTTTCATAGAGACTAGATCAGGTAAAACTGACACAAAACCCGAAATCCGAATTGAACGATCCGGACCTATACCCGACCCAAATTGAATCAACCCAAAATGTCACCTAATGCGAAACATGACCCCACCTAAACATAATCCGACCCGTACCCAAACCAAATGACCTATTTACTAGGTCTAATAGAGAACACACAATTGTAAAGAAAATTCAACCCACTTCAACCTACCTCAACCTACCTCAATCCACTTCACTCTTTTACCAACCCTAATTTACCTACGAAAAGAACAGGCCCTTAAAGCCTTACCAAAGCTAGCTAAAATCTTCAACTCCGATTCTCCCTTTTTCTCTTTCTAACTCTATTCTGTAAATCATTTTTGTCCTTTGCAACTTTTTTTTCTTTCAAGAACTGATTAGATGTTAATCATCATCCTAGGGTTAGGATATAAACTCAAAGCTCAAAGAACGTTTATAATGGTTCTTACGAATTACTCACGAACAAGACCTGGTCACATTGACAGTGTAAGTCAAACATGAATCCTTTATCAAAACCATATGCGTTATAAATTGAACCGACTTCGATTAGCATATCCCTTACATATAAAAGGTTATAGACCCAGAGAGAGAGAGAGAGGAGGAAATAGAGGGACTAGAGGAGGTGGAATGGCCACGAGAGTAAACCGAAAGATGTCAAGTAAAGTGAGGGAGCCAATGGAGTCACATGGAGAGGGAAGAAAAAGAAAAGGGTTTGTTTGGTTGGCCTCCTTTCCACTTTCACATCTTTGGCCCCCTTCTTTCGCTTTATGTCCCCCCCCCCCCCCCCTCTCTCGGAACTATTTTGGCTCATCAAGAATATATTCGAATTGATATTTGATAGTACTGCTCCTACATGTCTCGCAACTCTTGCTAAATGGCAAAGGTAAGGTGGGGGAGAGTTAAGATATATACAGTCATGACGAACATTTCTTCGTGTGATAGCATATACGACTATCATACACATTATCCTTATTTAACTTAGACGACTGCAACATTTTTTTTAATAAAAGAGTATAGTACTGGGATAACAAGTCTTTCGGACTTGATTGGGCCTATCCCCCCCCCCCCCCGCCTGCCAATTTTTTACCCGATCCGAAAATCCGACCTGAACCCGTCTGAAAGTTTAGGGTTCTGAACACGATTTTTTGACCCGAAATCCGAAATTAACCGAACCCGAAAAAATTCGGGTACGAGCGGGTCGGGTCCGGGTTGCCCCGTCGGATCAACAGTGAAAATAAAATTGGGATTGATTTTTATGATGGGCCTGTGATTTTGGGCCTCGTTGGTGACTGCCGACTAGTGAGAAATGAAAAAACAAAAGGCAGCAAAATCTGAATCTCACACACAAGCTCCCATCTACTCGCGCAAGCAAAACCCTAAATCTGAATCGACTCCCTCTCCATCTCTTTAGCTGAAATGCCTTCCCCTCCCTCTCCATCTCTTCAGCTGAAACGCACCACCATTGTTACCGGCTCGTCGCAGCCTCAGTCACGAAGCAACACTCTCCTCAGCTCCATTTCAGCTTTCCCTCTCCATCCATGGCACCACAGCGTGGGTCTCGTGGTGGTGGAAGAAGAGCTTCTGGGTCCGGTACTTCATCTTTCCCATCTCCATCTCCATTGGTTCCAAATAGCAATGCTCGTGCTGCCACTCATCCATTAGGTATGTCGACTTGAGTGGTTCGAAAAGCTTCTGAAATCTGAACTGTTCGAAATAGCCTCTCTTCATACTTTGATTTCAATCTAAATTGCTCAAACTGTTCGAAATAGCAATGCTCTGTGCGACTGTGCCTCTGTTTGTCGTCAATCTTCATACTTTGATTTCATAACCTTTCTTTTTGTTTTTTTTTAGGCAACTAACAGAAGATTTCAGGCTCCCATCTATATTTTTGTAAAGTTGAATCTAATTCATCCTCAACTATGTCGACCCATTGAGTTTGTCTTCATATTTTGATTTACAAATACAAGGACTTCTATGCTCTGTTTGTGTAAGGGATTGACGCTTGAGTGCTATGTTTTACTTATATGCTCTGTTTGTGTAATGCTTTATGTTCATAATAATATTCATCCTCAAATAATAATTCAAGCTCCCATCTATATTTTTGTAATGCTTTATGTTCATAATGCTTTGTGTAATGCTTTTTGTGTAATCATTCAGTTTGTCTTCATAGATTAAAAGGCAGAAAGACCAATATTGATTGACAAATATAAGGACTTCTTGTATAATTGTATTTGATTGTGTAAATTGTAAATCTCAAAGGAGCATGAAATGAACTTTGGTGTAAATTGTAAATTGATTATCCAATATAATTAATGTTTATGTAAGTAACGAGTAGCAAATAGCCAAGTTCAGTGATGAAGAAACAATTAGTATATATGATGATGTATGTAGATAACTAGATATGAATTTCAAGCTTTGGTGTTGATGTCAAAATATTATTAGTTAACTCAATTCCCCCCTAACTATACTTATATTCTAACTTGTAACAATTTGTTTTCATTTTAGTAACTTATATCTTTCTTTTCATTTTAATAACATATATCTTTCTTTAATTTTTGTAGGGAGCTCTACCCCTTGTACGCCACTTACAGTTGAGTTAGATGATGATTCTCCTTCAACAAAGAAAAGGCGGTGGGCCTCTAGTGTGTGGAAGCATTACAACATAAAAGAAGGCAAGTACTTTCCTGACAGCAAAGATCGCGCTTATTGTAAGTATTGTAATGGAGGACCTATTGATGCGAATTCTAGCAATGGTACATCTATCTTTAGGCGTCATACTAAAAGTTGTAGTGCACGTGTAAGTGGTGATGTGGGTCAAATGATGATGGCTAAAGATGGAAAATTGGCTAGAAAGTTTAATCGATATGAGTATAAGAAATTGGTTGCACAAGCCATAATTAAGCATGGGTACACCTTTACATTTGCTGAGCATGAGGGAAACCAAACAATTCATATTTATTTGAATGAGGATTGTGTTCCAATATCTAAGAAATACAGCCATAAGTCACTGCATGAAGATTCACAAACGTGAAAAGCAAAGACTTAAGGAATCATTAGGTCTACTTACAAGTAGAATTTGTGTCAATTCTGACTTGTGGACTTCATGTGTGGGCCATGGTTTTCTCTCATTGACAGCTCATTACATTGATGACAATTGGAAGTTGCATTCTAAGATTCTAAACTTTGTGCATTTGCCCCATCCTCATAATGCAAATGCTCTGCATGACAAAATCCATGATCTTTTAAAGGAGTGGAAAATTCATAAGTGTTCACCATTGGATAATGCTAGAGCAAATGATAATATGCAAGACTTGTTGCGTGATACTTTGAATGTGCATGCTCGATTGCCTTGTGGTGGTGAATTTTTTCATGTTCAATATAGTGCACATGTGTTAAATTTGATTGTTAAAGAGGACTTAAAATTGATTGATTTTGGGATAATTAAGGTGAAAGATTTAGTGAAATATGTGACTGGTTCTGAAGGTAGGAAATTGAAATTTGATAAAATTGCTTTGGGTCTTGGCATTGATTGTGCAAAAGGTTTATGATTGGATTGTCCAACTAGGTGGAACTCCACCTACAAGATGTTAGACGGAGCATTGCCTTATCGAGCTGCTTTTGCAAGTATGAGGTGGATAGAGATGTCTACTTCTACTTTTCCTGATCTTCCCACAGATGAAGCGTGGTCTAGGATTGAGAAGATTTGTGATCTTCTTCAGCCATTTGATGAGATAATTACTATTATATCTGGTACAAAGTACCCTGCGGCAAACTTGTATCTAAAAAATGTGTGAAAAATTGAAAATCTCTTAATCTTCGTGGAGTTCTTGTGAGGATATTGTTCTTAGGAGTATGGCAACAAAAATGAGGGGAAAATTTAAGGAATATTGGGACAATTATAATATGATTCTCTCTTTTGCTGCCATTTTGGATCCTTGATATAAATTTCAGCTTATCATGTATTGTTTTCAAACACTTGACCCTGAAACTTCCGAGTTGAAGTCCAAAATTGTGAAAGATCAATTGTACAAGCTCTTTGGTGAGTATGTGAAAGATAAACTTCAAGCAAATGCGAGTGGTGCAAGGACAAGAAAGGATAAGTTAGTAGTATGCTCTCTTAATTTGATTTGTATTGTCTATGTGTTCTTTATAAACAAAAGTTATCTTATTTATCTGTACGTACTAATATGTATTTTTAACTTGTGGAGGGATTTGCAAATTTTGATAATGTTGTGGTATCTGGTAGCAGAATTTCATAATTGGATACGTATTTGGATGAGCATAGATTGGATCACACTATCGATTTAGACATTTTAAGTTGGTGGAAGGTGAACCAAAATCAATTTCCTTCCTTAAGTAACATGGCTAGAGACATTTTGAGCATTCCTATTACTACTGTGGCTTCTGAACCATGCTTTAGTATGAGAGGTAGAATCCTGACTGAATGGAGAGCTTCTCTAAAACCCGAAATTGCGGATGCATTGTTTACCACTCGTAGTTGGGTATTTGGATTTAAGATGGATGGTGGTAAGTTTTACAAATTTTGTAGTCCAAAATTTTATATGCATGTTTTATCTTATATAATAACTAATAAGTACATTAATTTTTCTTGCGCCTATTTGTCGATGTAGATGAGGATGATCAAGAACTCAATGGTACTTGTACTCAATTTTCTAAAGTCACATTGAATGTTGATGAAGAAAAAGTAGAAGAAGATGAACATGAAGATGAAGAAGAGGTAGAGTTGGAATCGAGAGATCAAATGGAATTCAACGATTCTAATAGTAATTAGTTTATTAATACTAGCAGTTTGATATAGAAGCATGCTTTAAGTGTATGTTTGAAGTTTGAACTATGGTTTGATGGTTTAAGACTCTATACTTTGTACTCTATAGCATGTTGTAAGATGATTTGAGTCGCTTGACGATGGTATTGCATGTTGCCGTGTTGGTAAGAAAATTTAATGTATGGTTGTCGGTTGATGATGTACTTGCTTCTTCATGACCTTACTCATGTTCTAAGGGCGGATTAGTAAGTAACTTTTGTACTTTGTTTAAAGTTTACAATAAGTATTTTATATTAGTGTATTACTATATTGAGGACACATGCATTTACACAATATAGTAGTCACTATCTTGTGGACTTGTGAACATATAAGTAGCTAATTTTTATTTATATTTTAAATTTTTGAATTAATTTAAGTCTACAAAACATACAATAGGTTATCCTCATGGGAAAAAGGAAAATTTAATATGCATTAGGATAATTTGAGCATCTATAGTCAATTTTATTTGCAAGAGACAATAGTAGGAAATGTAGCATTCTCGACCCGTTGGGTTGATCCGAAACCCACAAAAACGAAATACACCCGACCCGTATTCTACCTGAACCCGAAATACACCCGACCCGTATTCTACCCGAATCTGAAATACACCCGACCCGTATTTTACCCGCCCGTCCGAATTGACAGGTCTACCCCCACACACACACAAAAAAAAAGACTGCAATGAAACCGTCGACAAACTTTTGAACCTGACTCAATCAATGCTCGACCCGAGCTCAAATCAAATAGGGTCTGAGCTAAATCTGAGACTAGTTGGGCTTGACTCAGATGGCTCAATTTCTTTTCTTTATACATCTATCTGCAAAAAGTAATTTGCATTTTCGCTTTCTTTGGGGGCTAAATTATAAATTGAGCTGACTATAGAGAATTTATTGTCATGTGATCGGTTACAATGTTACATGGTTTTAATATTTGGATTTAGATTACTGAGTTTTTCAGTATATATAGTCTCTCTCCCCACTTCTTTTGTTTCTGGAATCTATTGTTAACTTTAAATTTTAACTTTGATTAGTTCAATGTTGAATTCAAAATTTTCTCCAAGGCAAATCGGGGGGAAAAAAAAACAATTGAAAAGCAAGTCAAGCTCTGATCCTAGCTGTACATAACCAAGCCCGAATCAAATCTAAACCTTTTAAACTCAACTCGAGCATAACTCATATAGGACCGAGCTGAGCCCAAGCCAGCTAGACTCCGCTCAATTCGGCTTGTTTACAATCCTAGTTTTGCCTATGATGTAGGTCATGTCGACATTAACGTCCTGGGCATAGAGGAGATAACTGGAATCCAAGGACCACTACAAGAAGGAAAGGGACATGTAACGAGAAATCGTTGCTTGATTTTATTCTTCTTCCTGTCATGAATGCAAAAGGCACAAATGCAATTGCCATTGTGAACAGATACGATAAGGATTTGTTATACGTTGTTTTCTCGAATCAATACCACCAAAATAAGTACCACCCTTGTTGTTCCCTGGTTCTAAAAAAATTCAGAAAATAAAAGAAAAGGAAAATGGAGCAACTAGAACACAACCAGAATAACAGTGCCACCGCCACCCACCCCCCAAAACAAATAACAAAAAGCCCCACCAGGCTTTGCCATTCATTTTCTTTTTGTTTGTTCCCATAAATTCTTACCAGTTCAACCAACACCGGTTGATTCAAGTAATTTGACACTTGTTCCCCTTATGCAAGGTCTCTGGTTCGAGTCTTGTGAATGGAAAATCTATAATGAGAAAATTCTACCTCTTATTGAGCCAACATTAACTCGACTCTAGTGAAATGGAGAATCCAAGACAAAAAATAAATAAATTCTTACCAATTCATCCACCATCCACCAGTTTCTATTTCATATCATGCATAGGAAATTTTAAAAAGTTTTTGCCACTTTTGCATGCTATATAACTTGCCCGAGGAACAACTCTAGGCATGAAGAAAACCAAATTCAATGTACATAATCAACTCTTACTACAATGTAAACCAAGTAAAACTGAATCAACATCCTTAGTAACTTCTCCTTTTCTTCCCTCTTCTGAGCAGGTAACAGTGTAACACAGAAACTAGCAGCAAGGGTCGAGGAAGCAAACAACTCCTTCGAATGAAGTATTTTCTATAGCGAAGTATTCTCAATAATTGTATCATGAAGAATATAACTTGGCAAGGTCCTCGGAGAAAGTCTTTCTGATAACCTCTCGCTTGAGTTTTAGAGCTGCTGTTACCAAGCCGGACTCCGGAGTCCATGATTCTGAAAGCAACTTGATCTTGGCTGGTATCTCAAACTTTTCTAGGCGTGCCTTCTTAGCTTCCTGCAAAATCGGACCATGGGAGACAAGCGGCAAAGCTACAGCCTACAATCCCCTTCATTTGGAAGTGTTGGAAAATTTCGACTATGTTTCCTTTTCTTTTTGGTGGAGGGGGGGGGGGGGGGGCCGCCCCGCGGGAGGGGGTGATTAGGCAAGGGTGGCCAGCTTGGCACCTGGGGGGTTCATTACACATGAGGACACCCTAGTGGGAACAGTTTCAGAAATGAAGACGGCCTGCTTGGCACCAAGGGGTCATTGGTACACCCTAGTCGGAACAGGCTTCAAGAGGAAGAGAGGGGCATAAGGAGGGAAGCGCCTGCTCCCAAATGACCCCAGTGTGCTTGTGAGATCTGAACCCTTGGTAGAAGGTGGTCCAAACACTACAGGACAGTCTCGACTACGTGTTTAGTCTATTCCCTCATGATTTTTTGTCTGGGCTAGGCCCAAAGGGTCCATTGGGGCAATGAGTTTGGCACAGCCAGTGCAAGGAGAGGATAATGTAATAAGGAGGTGTTGGCAACAGGGCTTGGATCCAGGATCTCCCAAACAGGAACGTGAGCAGAGCTCCCCACCACTACATTGTGCAGCATCTAATGGCTAGTCCTTCATCCTGTGACGTATTTTTCTATTTTGGTTCAAAGGTAATCCAATACAATGGATGAGGGGAGAACTAAACTAACACGTAATTTATACAAAGCCTCCAATGTTCAAAAAACTAGACCAGGACCTAAGTACCTAACTAGCATTCCTTCAAGTATTGTATATACACTTCTATCTAAATTCTGCCATTGCATCCAACCAGCCTTCGTAAACCAGGAAGAGATGGACAGAACAACATGTGACATACAGAGATCAACAGGCTTGTGGTTTAATTCAAGTCAAATGGCTCAGACACCACTCACAAGTTTAACAAGCCTTCTTTGTCAGGTCCCAGATTATCCCAAGTTGGACATACAAATAGTTAAATCCAGGTCAAACTCATCTAGATGGTAGAAATGGAGGGAAGGGTGGGCAATTACATCCAAAATTGAAATTCAGGCAAATATTCTTGACCACAACTAGCTTAAGTGAGACAGAAAAATATGGGCGGCTGGCTGGCCAAGATTTTATTGATACTATCTGGTCCATTCTCTTCCTACAGCCAGCATGCAATAACCTATATGCCAGCAAGTCTAGACCAATATAGCTCTCTGCGAACTAGCTATACGACAAGATTGGAAGGGTTGGAAAAAGTAGCTCCAAAAGATATAGTGCAGAGGAAGAGCACAATATACTAAACTGAAAGCTTGCAGAGAACACCTCCCGATGGTGGTTGAAATCTATACAGAAATATAAAAAATATCGTAAACATTCACATACCTCCACTAGTGATCGATGCACTTCCTTAATTGTTTCTTCTCTCTGGCACAAGTCTGAAAAGTCACTGAAACTAATCCCTTGCTTTACAGCCCAATCTCGAAGGGCAGGCTCTGAAGCCACCACAAGAGCAACACAGTAGCTATGAAAAGGATCAGCATGCAGCATGATATTATCAACATAAGGGCTCGCAATAAGAACTGCCTCCACCTGCAAGGGAAGTTGAGTTTAGGCCATCGTCATATTGAAACTAAAATAAGCACTCCTACCCCATTTGTGTCCATAAGTGAAAGACACATGCATCAAGATCGCTTACTGAAAGATTTTCTTTTGTTACGTGGCAAACAGCCAATGCTTCTTGAAATCTAAGCCCTAGGCACCAGAAGCCACCTCTCCACAATTCAAGGGTAAGGCTGTTAACATCAACCACCCTCTCCCCCCCCCCCCCAAAAAAAAGAGAAAAAAGAACCCTAAAAAACCATACTTATGTGGGATGGGGGGTATTGGTTTGTTTCCTATTGCATTTAATAGCTATGTAACAGTTTACAGTTAATTTGAGAACCCCACACCCCCCCTCCCCCGGCCAAACCAAAAACAAGAAAAAAAATCTCGACAAGGAGGAACAGAATGGGATGGAGGTAGTAAACAGTTTGTCAATATATCAGTGCAAGATACCTTTCCCAAAGATACATATTCCCCATGCTGAAGTTTAACAATGTCCTTTTTACGGTCAATTATCTCAAGGCAACCATCCTCATGGAACTGTCCAATGTCACCAGAGTAAAACCACCGCATCCCCTTCTCATCAACCTTTCAAACAAAAAGCCACAAAGATAAATTCAGTACACTGCATGTCAACATATTCCACAGGATAATCAATGGAAGTCTCAATATACCTTGTACACTTCACTGGTTTTTCCTCCATTTTTGAAATATCCAACTGTAACATTCGGACCACCAATAACAATTTCCCCACGGGGCATTGGGTGATCACTTATGAGATATCCCCCTTCAGGCCAATCTATCAACTGAAACATGCAGGTTTGTGTCAAATTTGTACAGAAAACACATCTGATTCAAGAAATAAACAAATGACAGACCAACCAATCAGGGCATGTTCTCTTTGACTTCGTTCATTGGCAATCAAGCTTCAACCTATGCTAGATCCAGACTTATCTAGATCCATAAAATCTTTCAGTCTTCATTCATGTACGTTTATCCAGATTTATTCATTTTCGATTTCCAAGTATTAATTTTGCATATTTTAAACAACCTGAAGTGAAAGGGGATCCAGATTTACCTTTTTCTAAATGAGTAAACTGTATGACACCAAGGGAATGTTAATTATATACAAAAAGGGGGCAATTTACCAACCCCCCCCCCCCCAAAAAAAATCATGGCCTCAAGCTCTCATTCATAGTACTCTCCACAAAACTAAATGGCCCAATGAGAAAATTTCTCCTATTATGCAAGTACTGATATTCTGTCAGAAGGCAGAAATCACAAGATCATGGATTCATGATCGTATATTCATGCAGGAAAAAACAGCACATGTCCACCTGTGTTCTTATCCTTGAGTGATCTTTAATTGATGGGGGGCGGGGGCAAAAACTGTCATGAAACAGATATGCAATAAATCACAAGGAATTCAATCATATGCAGAATTGTGTGCAACAAGGACAAGAATCCAAGCAAACCCGCAAGAAAGATCAGCCAGCATCCAACAACAGCTATAAGACAAAACTAAGTCTGCGCACGTGCGCACACCTGTGTTTAAAAAAGCTCACAAAAGCCTGAAGCCCAACCTGTTGCGCCTTGCAAGGGGTCAAGCCCAACTCATTCTTTAAGCTCACGTAAGCCCGCGCTTTTCTGCGCTTCAGACCGAGGCTCAAAACGACCCAACTGCGCTTTATTGAAAAAGATCACGGGAGAGAGAGAAAAGGGAACCCAGAACCATAGAAAAACACAAATACCTTTAGATTGACACTTAACTTTGCTATATGATTCAAATTTGGGTAGAAACCTTATCCAATTCTATGCAATTGCTTTGAGTATAGACTAAACTGAAGAACCCTAACTTAGAAACTCTAATTTTTGGATGGAGGGTTGGTTGTAGTTGGAGACTCCTATAGTGCTCTAATAAAGACAGAGTTGAGCAATCTTTTCCCATACTTTTCCAACGGCCAATCAACGGCGGTCCCCCCTCTCTCTAAATGGGAATTATCTTGCCACCAATAATATGGAGAGAAGGATTAAAGAATGTATTTCCCTTCCGTCCTAATATGCAGTCAAATATTGTTTCTTCCCTTTTTTTCTCTCCTTCCTATAATGCCTTCAGAATTAATGAGCCCAATATAAGATACTCTAGTATGATTCGTTGTGATGTCTAATCACTTATTTAATGTTTAGTACTATCATCTAACTTATTTGTAAAAATATGGTTTAATGATTTTCAAGCAGTTTTGAGTAAAAGTGCACATCATGTCCGAAAAGCCCTCGTCTTCGCCTTGAAGTCTGGGCCTTGAGCCCCAACACCCTTTGCGCTTTTGTGCGCCTCGAGCTTTTGCGCGCGCACACACACACACACAGAGCATGCATTGAAGGTAGAGCCGCAGCACACTAGATAGTAAAGAAAATTTGCTGCAATCAGCAGATACAGTAGAGATCATATTCTTGAACTTCTAATAGTAAATAAAATGATATAACATAGTTCTATTTTCCTCACCTTAATGAATGAGCAAGGAAGGGGAGCACCAACACGACCAACAGATGTATCATCATACTCAGTAAATGTTCCCCCAGCACACGTCTCTGTAAGCCCATAACCTTGACCTATTGGGGCCCTGAATAGAAAAACCATATTGTTATGTATTGTTGGAATGAATACCAAAGGTACATATTATGCGGAGTACACAAGCTATGGACTTTAATAAATTAAAAAATAATAAATGAACTCAGTTCAACAGAAACTTTTATGCATTAAGTTACCAGACAAGGGACCTTTTTATCATTATGTTTAGGCATGATCAAATGTTTTGACGTATCAAATGTTGAACAATTATATAAATATTGCAATAATTGAATAGCAATTTGACCATAACATAAGCTTCATTTCTACACATAGATCTTTCAAGTCCTATAGAACTATCAATTGAAAGGGACTATATCCACGCATATGTTTCAGGTAGCATTGTACGTTCAGCTGAGGTGATAAGTAAACATGGGGCCCCCCCCCCCCACAAAAAAAGAGCAGCCCTCTGAGCAAGGCACTCCATTCAGAGCACTTAGTTTGACCACACCAAGCTAAAAGTTATCAGCAAAGATAAAAGAAAACAAGTGGGTTCAGGATTTGCAAGACAACAAAAGGGAACAAAAGCAACACTGTCCTACATTACATGCATGACAAATTTGAAAGAAAGAAAATCCAAAACGCTTAGTTAAGGATATTGAAACAAATAAACAGAACAAAACCCTATTCTTACTAACAAAAAGTATACTAAAAGTATACCGACACATTATAATTGGTTCATTTTAATTTTTCTCATTAAAACAGCTGCATGTTCATGGTAATATTTTTCATCTAGTTATGCTATATCATGTTAGTAAAAATTCGGTGTCTATTTTGTTAGTGTACTTAGAATGGTTTTAAACAGAAAGAGGTGCAGGAATATTGTTGCTTTGATTGAGTTATTTGAGTGCAAATATGCAAACAATATGTTCAAACAAGCATTGCGTTTTGAGTGGGTGAGTTTGAGAGAATGGCTTGTAGTTCATCAATCGAATAGTTGCAAACCCACATACTCGCACAAATGTCCAAGAATACTAAGGACCTGACTAAAAAGAATGACACGAGCATAAATAACAAATTGTTTTTCCACTCTAAGCAAAAGCCACGAAAAATCCATTACGAAGAAAAACAAAAGAATGTAAGGCATTTACAACTTCCGGCTTTATATGGCGCAGAATATATTTCACTTTTTAAACCCAGAGATAGATATTGTACCAGTTTGAAATTGCAAACGATAGTAAACCAGGACATATGTACAAAGGATGATGGAAAAAAGCTATGACCATACTAACCCAAGACAAATATTGATGAATCTTTGAGTATCTCCAGAAAGAGGTGCACCTCCAGAGAGAATAAAGCGTATCCGTCCTCCCAAAATGGCCCGGACTTTTCTAAACACTAATAAATCCCAAAGAATCCTTTCTGGACCCCATGCACCAAGCCAGTTACCATTAATTGCAGATAGGCGGCGATTGTATGCAAAATTAAATAATTTCTTGGACAGACCACCCTTTGCATCAACCTAAACCATGGCAAACGGCCAATGTTAAATCCCACAAGGCCAGAAAAGCATCAGCTGCCATATTCCACCAACACTCAGACAAATTGGCTCTTAAGGTCATAAAACAAATCCCCGCAACATTGTAGTTTCCAAGGAAGAAATGGCATTCACGCAGGATCACTATGAATGGAAATTCACTGACCTTTTTGCGCACACCATCACGAACACGATCCAGAATTGCGGGCACAGCTGCCATCAGCGTTGGTGCCAACACTGAGGCATCCCCTTTCGTACCACCTTTTATCTTGTTTGAAGTATCTGTCAGTGTAAGCGGAGAACCATATCCTATTCTACATCCAATTGCAGCTATTATGTTCTGCAAAGTAAAAAGAAAGGTATTGACCATGCCTTCATCAGTAGGGACACAGAGCCAGCTATGTAATAAGCAATACAATTTATGAAGTATTAATGTATCCTGTACCTCAGCCGCTAATTCAAGGATGTGAGCAAGAGGCAGATATGCCAAATAAACGTCTTTGCTTCCAGTGACAAGTCCAGGAACAACTGTCATCACAGCAGAAACCGTGGCCAGTACATTACCATGGGTCATCATCACTCCCTGGAGGTTTACAAACAAAATCCTTTGACACCGCAGTCAGGAAAGTGAAGGAAAAGGGAAAGGATTAAGAAGAAAAGCCACCACTAATGTGGTGTTGTAACTGTCCATGAGAAACAGAAATTTAAACAAGCACTTTACGCAAGCAAACTGAAGTAATCAACAAAAAAGAATTACATCCACTAATGCTCTCACTCCACCCCCCCCCAAAAAAAATTAGAGTACTTCTTCCAATTTCAATTACACGAAGCAATAGGACTTTAAACTGGACCTGCTTAGGACCTCAGTGTTTTCCAGACCTATGCATATTTTGTGGATCAGCAAGTTGAAAATGTTTAGATTCCTTAGCATTGTGGAACATAAATTACTAGACTGAAAGTCCTAGAGGTTAAGCTACGGCATGCATAGGTGACAATGCCAATAACTTCTCATATAAGTTCTGAAATCATAATTCAAGGTAAAACAGGGTACTCTTTGTCCAGGAAATCCACCCATGCTCAATTAGATGCTCTATAGTTAATAAAAGTGTCAATTCAAACTGCAGTTGGTACATCAAACCCATCTCCCTGGTTGAATAAAATCCAGATTCCAGCACAAGTGTCTTGGAAAACAGTCTCATACTTAAAAGGATGATGGTGAAATGTGAAACATAGACTGCCATATTTGGAAATAGTAAGGGAGTTTGGTTATTGCTTTGGATACACTGTTCCTAGAGTACACAAAATCAGTTTGCACTAGACATGTACTTTAAGGAAATATCCAGTAACCTATTGGCCAACTTGGTCTATTTGCAAATATGTTTCTCCATCACTTCTCCCACCCTAAGTCCTCCCGGTTTTTTTTTGGGGGGGGGGGTGTTATGAAACTCAGCTGTCCCTGCCATTTTTTATCTTTTTCTTTTGGCCTTTGGGGGAGGGGAGGGGTAAAGACTTTCAGAAGCACATTCTACAAGGTTCTCTAGCATACTCACCTTTGGCATGCCAGTACTCCCACTGGTATACATTATAACTGCAACATCAGTTGATAGGGGCAAATCAGCATCAGCAGGATTTTCCCTCCCAAGCTTTTCCACAGGCGCAAATGAAGTTACAGTCCATCTGCTCTCGACCAAAGAGGCATTAGAAGAGTACTCATCATCCATACATATGATACGTTTCACTGTGTCAAGTTGTCCACATATGTCCACTAGCTTTTTCATTTCTTTCTGCCCGCATATTACAGTGGTGACCTCTGTCTGCGAAATATGTTGAATGTTACTTCAAGGTGTATAAAGAAATAAAAATTGTCAATAGAAAAAAACCAAGTTTACCAGATTTAAACAGGGACAGGAACTTATTGGTGCAGACTGCAGACCATAAACAAAAGAGAAAGGCTTTCTTGCATTAATCGACAGATTGAAGAATAAGTGTTGAAAACTACATGCCTAAGAAGCAAGGTTGGAGCATGTCAAAGCCCGGGAGTTCCAAAGCCGTGAAACTCAGGCAGAAAAGCCAATGAATTGGACTTCGGTTTTGTATGGACTTTGAGAATACCTTGAGCTAGCTTTGATATTGTCAATAGAGTTCAAGGTAACATGAATATAACTTGGGTAAAGGCAACCAAGCTTAGAGACCCACCAATAAGTTGATTAAAGACCAAACCACCCTCAACCTAGCTAAAGGATCCACTCAACTCACCACCAAGGATACTTGGATAAAGAGATGGAGGTTTTGAAGCCAAGCAAGCTGCTTTTTCATTGATTCACTTCAACTGTTGATTCTATAATGGATACGAGCTTAACAATTTGTAGGGACAAAGGGATCAACTCCTAGTCAAATGAAAAGACAAGCATTTAAATTAGTACATCGAACTAGAAAGCATTACAAGTAGAAATGCAGAAAATTAAAGAAGAAATGCAAAGAAACTAGGCTTATTAATACTAATTCAAACCCCTTGATGCTTCATCTTCCATCATTAAATGCATGTTCATGCTTTGGGCTTCCTCCCCAAGTTAGAAGTGCAATGAATTGGCTCTCTTGAGCTGAACCTCAAGAATGATGCCAAACCATGTAGCACCAATGGAGGAAAATGAATCTTGAGTTGTGCCTCTTGGAATGCCCTCTAGAGTAATTTCAAAGTCAACATCAAAGACTCTAGCAAACTACTGACTTTGGTCTATGACTGGCTTAGGTTGACTATTTTTTTTTTGATAGGAAAAGGTAATATATTAATATAGAAATAAGAAGCTCAGTTGCACAGATAGCAATGTGAGCATTGTATAAAAGACTATTTACAACCTAAGTATAAACTATCAACACAATCTGCCAAATCAATAAAGGAAGAACTAAACTTCTCATTCTTCCAAAAGTAGAGAATTTTGATGAAATTCTCTTTCAAACGCTGAAGAGGAGTTTCTATGTTATCAAAAACTCTTCTATTTCTCTCTCCAAATATTCCAAAAGATGACAAGAGGTAGGACCACGACTTCCTCCTTCTTCTTCTTAACTTTCCTACCAAAGGAGCTTTCCCAAGCCAAAAGATGGTTCCTAATAGAGTCAGGAGCAACCCAGGACATTCCCAAGCAACTGAAAGCTAGACCCCAAAGAATACTTTCAATCTGACAATGGAGCAATAAATGATCCGTAGATTCCCAGGCCCTTTTACACATGAAGCATCTATTCACCAAAAATTTCCCCCTTTTTTGTAAGTTGTCACATGTTAGAATGTTCTCATGTGTAGCTCCCATACAAAGCACAAAACCTTTAAGGGGGCTAAGGACTTCCAAATGAGATTGCAAGGGAAGCGTTTTTTAGAATGAATCTCCTGTGGTGGAAACTTCCCATCAAGAAACTTCAAATAAAAAGATCTAATAGTGAAGCATCCCTCAGTGGTTAGATCCCACCGCACCCTATCTATTGAAGATTCTCCTACTTGGGCCTCATTAAGCTTATTGAAAAAGCTAACCAAGGAATCATCATCAACGAAACCATCTCTAACAAAAACAGGTGCCCACACACTATTACCATGAGTCTGCTCCCGATACTCACCAACAGAGGCATTTTTGTCCGCTGCCAAAACACAAAGCCTAGGGAACAAGTCTTTCAAAGGAAAGTCGTCGCACCAACGATCATGCCAAAAAAAGATTGAAGAGCCATCTCCCACCTCAAAGGAACAGTGTGGGAAGAATCTCCCCCAACCTCTGGAGATATATCTCTCCAAAGACTATACCCGTAAGAGCCTCTGGCAATAGAGGGAGACCAACCAAATCTATCGTCCCCATATTTGATGGTAACTACCTTCCTCCACAAATTGCCCTTTTCATTCATAAATCTCCATAGCCACTTACCAAGAAGGACCTCATTAAAGAGATGCAAGTCCCCTATTCCTAACCCTCCTAAAAGCATTGGTTGCTTCACAATGTTCCATCTTACAAGATGAAACTTGAAGTCACTCCCAAAAGAACCCCAAAGGAAATTCCTCTGGATTGCTTCTAATTTAATGGCCACTGAAGAAGGTAAGGGATAAAGAGAGAGGAGATAAATGGGGATGCTTGAGAGAACACTCTTGATGAGAGTTAGTCTCCCCCCTTTTGAAAGGTACATAGCCTTCCAGCCATAGAGTTTTTTCTCAAACTACTCGATAATTGGTCCCAAATGGCTTTCTCCTTAAACTTAGCACCGAGAGGGAGACCTAGGTAGGTAGTCGGAAAGGCATCAACTTTGCAACCTAAAACACCTGCAAGCATTTGAATATTGTCTATGTACCCAATAGGCAAGATAGAGCTCTTTGCCAAGTTTACCTTAAGACCCGAAACCGCCTGAAACCAAGTGAGCACACACCGAAGATTCACCATCTGCTCACAATCATTTTCACAAAAAACAATAGTGTCGTCCGCAAAAGCCAGATGAGAGACACTCAAAGTTGTCGCACTCGGGCAGCCCACTTTAAACCCATAAATAAGCCCTGCACTAGATGTCGCATCAAGCATCCTTATAAATACTTCCATGACCAGTAGAAACAAAAGGGGGGATAAAGGGTCTCCCTGACGAAGACCTGTAGAAGCCGAAAAGAACTCCGTAGGAGAACCGTTGACAAGCACTGCAAAGGATGTAGAGCATATGCAGTGTCAAATCCATCCAATCCACTTTTCCCCAAAACCCATTCTCTTTATGACATACAACAAAAAATCCCAATTCACATGTTCATATGCTTTCTCAATGTCCAACTTACAGACCACACCCGACTTTCCCGACTTAACCCTAGAATCAATGAGCTCATTTGCTATAAGCACCGCATCAATGATCTGACGACATCTAACAAAGGCATTTTGGTTCTCTGAAATGAGATTCCTAATAATGTTTCTTAACCTTCGGGTCAAAACTTTCGAAAGCAATTTATAAATGCAACCAACCAGACTGATTGGTCGGAAGTCTCTAATATTCTCAGCATTTGCTTTCTTAGGAATAAGGCCACTAAAAGTGGCATTAAGGCTGGCCACGAATCTTCCTGAGGAGAAGAACTCGACGAACATTCTCATCACATCTCCACTAACAATGTCCCAATTGCCTTGAAGGAATGCTATACTCATACCGTCCGGTCCGGGGGCCTTATCCCCACAGCAATCTAGAAGAGCTTTAGTGACTTCTTCTTAACTGAAAGGCATCTCAATAAACTCTTTCTCCGAGTCTCGTAACAAGGGCAAAGGAAACGTATCAACTCTAGGTCTCCACGGTTCTGATTCGGAAAAAAGAGATTTGTAGAAATTGTAGATTGCAGACTTCATATTTGGGAGAGCATCATATTGAACCCCATCCACCACCACAAAAGACAGAGAGTTAAACTTCCAACGCATATTAGCAACCCTATGGAAGAATTTGATGTTACGATCGCCAGCCTGAAGCCATAAGGCCCTCAACTTTTGTCTCCAAGAGATTTCCTCCATCAAAATAATTTTAGCCCAATCCTCTTTTGCATCCCTTCTTTGCTGAATTTCAACACTAGTAAGGCCAGAAGACTTCTTTTACATCGAGGGAATTTATAATTCCCAAAAACAAAATATTATACTTTTGAGTCTTGATGTCTCCGAACACATCCCTGTTCCACTTATTAAGTTTCTCTTTGACAAACTTAAGCTTGATTGCAACAATATAACTAGGGGTATGCAGAAAAACCCGAAACCGAAAATCAAACCGAAAAACCGCAAAAACCGAACCGAAAAATCGGTTAACCGAACAAAATTTTCATTAAAATCGGTTCGATTAACCGAACCGAAATTTTTTTTCGATTTTCGGTTCGGTTACGGTTCGGACTATTTGAAAATTCGGTTAACCGAACCGAAAATGATTTTATTTTTTTAAAAAAGTATACATAAAAAATAAAAAAATTAGGTAAGAAAGTGCACTTTTTTATTATTTATAAATGGTTACCAAAGTTTAATTTTTATAAAAAGAATTTAAACATAAAAAATAAAAAATTTAGTTAAGAAAGTATAAGTTTTTAATTATTTGTAAACGGTTAACCGGTAACCGAACCGAAAAATCAGTTAACCGAAATTTTCGGTTCGGTTACGGTTCGGGTTTTTGGCGAACCGAAATTTTCGGTTAACCGAAAAACGGTTAACCGAAATTTTCGGTTCGGTTACGGTTCAAAATTTTTTTGAACCGCAAAACCGGTTAACCGATTTTCGGTTAACCGAAACTCCGGTTAATCGGTTTTGCACACCCCTAAATATAACTAGCAAACCCGTCAACTTGAAGCTCCCTACACTATTCTTTGATAAGATCCGAGAATCCCTCAAATTCCAACCACATATTCTCAAACTTGAAGGGGGTCCTACCCCTTTCTAGCCTTGTCGTCTCAAGACAAATAGGGAAGTGATCCGAAATTGGCCTTGGCAATCTCTTTTGAAGCATGTCTGGAAAGAGCTCCTCCCAATCTGCCGACACTAGGAAACGGTCTAACCTTGAACATACCGATTCATCTCCACTCCTAGACCAAGTAAAGTCTCCCCCCTTCAAGGGTAGGTCTAACAAAGCTGAGTAATTGATGAAATCCTGAAACTCCACCATTGCATTCGAGTGACGAACACCTGTGCTCCTTTCTTAAGAATGCAAAATTTCATTAAAATCCCCCCTATGCACCACGGGCCAAACCAACCATCCCGAATCTGTCGCAGTTCGTCCCACATCCTGAGTTTGTCTAACTCTAACATGCGGACCATAAACATCAGTAAAGGCCCAAGTGGTGCTGCCATCCCCCATTTGCAAGAAGCATGTGATTGAAAATTCACCACAAAAAGAGGAAATCAAATGGAAAGAATTTTTATTCCACAAAACTAAAATTCCTCCAACTGCCCCTATTGCTTTGAGAACCACAAAACCAACGGCTTGGTTTCCCCAAATGCTACGAATATCAGCAAGCTCCACTTCCTCAAGTTTTGTCTCTTGGATACAAATGATATCACAATTCCAGTCCCTCAAAGAATTTTAAGCAAAGCTCTCTTGTCCCAATCATTAATACCCCTCACATTCCAAGAGATAAACCTAAACATAAGGCACCATCAACCCACTAGTAGAAGTGCACGACCTATCATAGTTAACTCCAAACTCTAGTCTCCTGAGTTCCCTCTGCCTCCTGAAAGAAGGTAGTGTTCTCCGCACAGCTGGCTTGGACGTAACGTTGCTACTCTCGATTCTAGAGAGAAGATGAATCACCTCATGCTCACAACCCGAGAAAGCCACCCCAATACAGGCGGCAATGCTTTTGAGTTTGGAGGCCACCCACTTGGAAACCTTGTCAAAATTAACATTCATGTCATCCCAAACAGCTTCCACCGAATAGGAATTGCTAGGGCCTTGAAAACAGGAGTAATCAACAGCCAGCGGTTCTACCGAATCATCAACTGTTGAGCAGCTACCCATTGGCACCAACGGCCACTCATGCCTAGCATACTCTTGGGTTGTGTCCCGGACCCTAGAAGTAGGAGCATTAGTGCGAGAGCTCACACTCATTGCAATTGCGCCACGAACCACTTCCCGAGGCAAATCACAAGGAACACCACCACATAAATTCAACCCCCAATTATGTGGTGAAAGTGAAAGTGATGTGTGATTACCCATAGAGAACAAAGAAGATGGGGCATTAACCACTAAGGAGTGGGCCTGGTCCTTCTCCTCAGATAACCACGGCAAGCTCCTAGAAGATGATAGAGCCAGCTCGTTAGTAAGGTTCAAGGAATCTGGTAAAGGATGAAAGTCCAAAAGAAGAGAACCCCTGTGGATTTGGTGAGAGACTACATCATCCCTTGCCAGAGGAACAAAAGAGTTGCCAGTCACCTATCCACAAATTTTAGCTTCATACAGTGCAGGATCAACACTTTTAGCCTCATCTGTGGAAGGAGAGCTTGTATCAAACACAAGCAAAGCGTCTAGAGGCCAAATTTTACAGACGCTGCCCTCACTACTACACCCATTACTCTCACGCACCCTGTTTCTTCTATTCCCGAAGCTGTTGCGTCGAGAGTAAACTTGAGTGCTGACCGATCTAGATGCCCTCATACCAAGCTCTGTAATAACCCTTTGCTTTCCCCTATCCACTTGCATATGCCTGGATAACGCAAGCTCTTCAGCGACTTCCTTAGCATTCCTCACATGCGTAGAGACAGCAACATGTGGGACCGAACTCAGGAAGCATTTTGGTTTACCAATAAAACTACACTTTGGGCAACAACCAGGAGGTGGAGGAGGAGGCTGAGGTGGACTTGGAAGTGCGTCTCCATGTGCCATTGTCACTTGGTGTGGAGGCCTCCTCAGTGCTCCTAATGCGGCCGAGAAAGCTAGATTAACAATCTCGGTAAGAGCATCAAAGAACATTGCCCAACCTCTCTCATTCCGTCTTGCTGGGAAATTAACAAAAGTTCTCTTGCCCTTGTTTATAACAGATAACTGCATAAATTTTTCCCGTCCTATTTCTCTTAGATTCTAAAAGAAAAATACTAGAGCCTTGGCGCACTTGATTACACCAATTGGAGGATTTGGACTTATAAAATCTACCCCAGGTCCTCAGCAACCATAAAGCAACATGCTCTGGCAAGAAAACTGAAGTTCTCCTCCCCCTTCCATTCTCAGAAATTTTCAATACATCCTCTGCAGTCCCAACAATAGTAAAATCAAAGGATTTGCTTTCAATTGCCACAAAACTCTTGCAGCCTCCTCTCACACTAATAGTCACAGCAAGCT
Source organism: Selenicereus undatus (assembly GCA_017589665.1). NCBI lineage: Eukaryota > Viridiplantae > Streptophyta > Magnoliopsida > Caryophyllales > Cactaceae > Selenicereus > Selenicereus undatus. Next base: position 12,001,316 of record JACYFF010031954.1, on the reverse strand, counting down.
AACTAAAAAGCAAAGACCATTAACCAGGTAGAATCCCAGCCAGCAACTCTAGAAAATGAGAAAAGAACAAACCTGGCCCAAGATCACTTCAGGCGTCCATTTCTAAAAAGAAAACCGCAGAAAATGAAATTCCGGCACCTTCTGGTGACCGGTCTCCGGCAATAGACCTCACCGGCTGCGACAGAAACTTTCGGCTGATGCAATGGATGTCTCATGTAAGAAGGAAACCAGAGGGAGCGAGCCGAACTTGAAAAACACACTCCACTGCCCTGCGAAGGTCGCCGGCGATAAGACTGCCGGTGGAAGCCTTGCCGTCGGCAACAGAGTAAGCCGGCGTGCACCGCAAAGGCCACACCCAAGTAATAACACTGAAGAAATGAGAAGATCTAAAGAAAAAAGAGTAAGAAGGCCGACGAAGTAGCCCGGCCGCCGGTAAGCAAAGACAACGGCGGCTCCCGGAGACCCGAGGTCCAGCGAACCCCAGGTAGCCCTCTGATGACCTCACGTCAACCCTGAGACACCCACGAACCAGCCTGCCCCCTCTCTCTCTCTCTCTCTCTCTCTCTTCAAACCAGTGGGAGTTACTGTAGCTTTCGCCCTCTCTCTCTCTCTCTCTCTCTCTCTCTCTCTCTTCGAACAAACTCAAGGCTTAGGTTGACTAATGACTTTAGTTTGGATCTAACTACGGCATACTCTTTGTAACATACCTTGGACTGGTGTCAATGTTGCTGGGATGGACTTTGAATTAATCCCTGAATTGGAGCCACACACTCCACAAGGACACTCTTTAGACATGCTTCCAGTCCTAGAGCGACACCAAATACACAAAGAATTTTCTATGTAATTTGCATCTGCAGAATGCACATCCCATGGGTAAGTTATGGTTATCTACATTCAAACATGACCCATCCCATTACTATAATATAAAATGAATAATAAACACAAATTTAATTTCATAAAGATTTCCCCTAATAGATGTCTACCAATTAGTATCCTAATTTTATGAGAGAAAAAAAAACACATGTCAAAGTGTTGGTATTGTATCTTGAAAATCCTGAAGAATCACATATACGGAAAGAAAGGGATGAGCATGTACGAAACATGTAAAGATGTGGAAAAGCAACTCACATGCTGACTCTCTTAACAGAGAATCATCAACAATAACAACTAGAGACCTAGAAGTTTCATTATTTGTCATTTAGTGAGCTCCCTGGAAAGAGTAGAATCTGCGGATACTTCAAATGACGAAGTCTCCTCTTAATGAGTTTAAACAACTTAGTGTGATATACTGTTATAAATTTTCTTTCTTATCTGTGACATGTTTTCTTGATCCCCTCATCTGCTTGTAAGAGAACCAAATTAATCCTTGGATTCCAAAAATGTTTCATATAAGTTTTCATGTGGCAAAACAATCAACTTCCCTTAATTACATGTATGTGCAAGCAAAATGAATTACAGAACTTAACAAAACCCAAAACCCAGCATCGATCGCATTGAAGGGTACATTTTATAGAAATTTCACTGGGGAAGATATTTCATCCATGCTGCAGATATTTATGTCAGTGACAACATAAACTTAATGAAGGCCACTATCCTTGTCAAGAAACAAGAGAAGAACGGACATAAGAAAGATGAAAGAGCTCAAATATACTAGTATAATTAATAACCAAGTCATGAAAGTTTTTACTCATTTCATCGTTTTTACCAGGCCCATCGATTAAATGCTCAAGAACATCAAGTTTTGTAACGGGTAATGACAATGAACTGTAATGACACTACTTGTCTCATCCCATTCCAGCGAGCAAATTTTATCTGAGAAAATTTTGCATCTCCTCAAGGAAAAAAATAAAAGCTTTGAATGCTCAAAACATGTTAGGTGCAGGCAATCAAGACGTGAACATCTGTCAAGGAGGGGGGGTACCTCATTCAATGAATGCGCTAGAGCTTCCTCCCCAAGAGAAGCATATATCGTTACAACAGTAATGTTGCGCCTGAAGCAAGCCTGCAGCAACCAAGTCCAAGTTAAAGCTGCCAAGCAATACTAACTATGCTCCCTCCCCACAAAAGGAGGAGGGATGTGTCGCCATAGGACTATCAAAGCTTCAAAGCACATAAAACAGTGTCCTAAGAATCAAGGTAGAAGAATGTGTAACACAAATTCATTGCTTCCAAGCATGACAAACTGTGATGAGTTTATACTTTAAGGATAAATCACGCTGCACTGGTATTTCTCCCATGTGAAGACAAGATATCACTGCATTTTCGCACGTCATTTACGTCTTCTTTTAGTTAATAAAAAATGTGTAAAAGAGTTTCCCATCAATATGATTGGCCATGAAGTAGGTACCTGTAATGCAATAAACCATTCCTCCCGTGTATCAGCAAAGATTGCGGCACGCTCATTTCTTGAATGGCCCAGTTGTATCAAACCAGCAGCAAAATTGCAGACTGATTCAAATGTCTTGCCATAGGTAAGCCACTCATACCCTCCCAAGTGAAGTTTCTCAAAGGATCTCCCATCTGCTGTTACTTCAGTCTCCCTAGCAATCAGCGTTCGGGTTCCTAGAAGGGGCTTGTCACTGTGCTTTCTACATGTATATTCAAAGAGTTCAGCAAGCGTTGAGATTCCTTCCCAGGCCGATTTCACCGGGGAAGGAAACCGACTATTTCGAATTGCATATCCAGGCTCTCCACCAACATCAGAAGGCACTCCCCTTTTTTTCCCACGCTTAGTATTGCGAACTAAAAGAGTACACACAAGGGGAACTAGAAGTCCAACCATATAGCTATTCATCTCTGCAGTGTGCACCTGTACCATTTCTCATCGTCAACTTCTTTTAATGGATACTCAAGCTGCTTAGCAGTAGACATGACTGCTGCAATTTCAATAATAGCACACACAAACAGGCACAACTCAAAGAAGCAGTCGCCCACAATATTAATGAGTACCACCTGGCCATTTATTCCTTTTCAGTTTCCACTGCCAGGTTTCAAACCCAAAAAGCACGTAGCAAATTTTTAGATATCCCTGTGGCAACTCAGGCAAGAGTATAACCAAGTAAAGTGGTAGCCATAAGAACTTTTGGTCTTTATTACTTCTATTACCCAAACAGCAAAAGCATAATGAAAGACAACATTGATTTTTAAAAGATTAACGACATTAAGCACAACTATTAACCATAAAACAATCACAACAAAATTACAAAAATCCACAAAAACCCTCATATGAGATTCTGCTACAACTTTAATGGATTTCTCTTCACTAACAGCCCTGATCATGCTAATAATGAAGTTAATTTGATGACTATTTGCAATAAAATGAAGCCACAAAATCAATACCCACTAGAAATTCTAGGTTACCGCACATCCAATTAAGTAATTGCCACTCAAAAACAGTACCTCCAACTTTTTGGGTTCCTCAAGCTATTATGGTAGGGACTGAAAGAAATTCTTGTCTAAGAAGCTAAAATTCATCACCAAGAATCATAATGAATGAACCCCGCCATTTGAAAGTGGAAGAACTGAAACAAAGTTCCAAAGCTATCTGCAAAAATCCCCAAAAAGTCTAGTGGGGAAGAAACTAGAAAATCAATTGACCCCATTGGCCACATTCCAAAACTATCCCGTACAAACCCACGTTGATTTTAAGCATCTGAAAATAGAAGAGGGTTTCTCTCCCTTCTCCTTACCAGTTTTCCCATACATTGCTTCACTTAGTGTAGTCATTCCTTCTGAAGAATTTAGATACACAAGTGATCCAAATATGCCAACCCAACATTTCAATGCAGATAGAAATCATCAACTTTGATTTTCATTAGTTTCAACAGAACTTATTGAGAGATACAAGAGAAAGAGAGAGAAGAACCTCAACTGCTAGAGTATATGGGTAGAAGCTGAACTCAACTCAACTCGACTATGCTTGCACTTCTAACCTTGCCCTTCTCTCTCTCTCGCTCTCTCTCTCTGTGTCTAACCTTGAATTGGGTTATTGGGTATGTCTGACTGTGGTGCCCTGAGTCTGTGATTTCAGTTCACGCTTGTTTTCTTGTGAGTTCAGAAATGATTGAAAAATGAAGGGTCTGAGAAATCGAGGAAACTCAATTTTCGACAGCTCTGGGATTATTTTTTGCATAAAAGACGCAGAGCTTTTGGATTTTTCTTTGGGGAGTGTTTGTCAGCATCTTTTTTATTATTTATTAAAAAGAGTTTTGTGGATTAAAATTAATTATTTGATCAAGTTAAAAAGTTAATTTTGATATTTATATCCTATATTCAACAAAATTAGTTATTTAGATTGTGCATAATAGTTAGGGCTGTCAAAAGCTGACCCGACACGATTACCGACCCGAACCGAACACGAAATTAGGCGGGTTTGGGTAAAGATTTTCAACCCGTTTAATTAAATGGGTTGACACGATTAACCCGTTTAATTAAACGGGTTAGGTTCAGGTTGAAATTTTCGACACGAAAAAATACCTATTTAATCCGTTTAAATAAACAGGTTAAACAGGTCAACCCGTTTACCCATTTACAGTAACTCGTTTAACCCGTCTATCGGTATATAATTATGTGTAGTTTTTTTAAACATTTTTGGGGGCCATTAAAATTTTAATTTTCAGATTTTTGGCTAGGGGGTGGGCAGTTCAAATTTTATATTTTTCACATTTTTATTTCTAAGCCCATAAAGCCCACCCTATCAAGTGAAAACCCTAGATATAAAAGGCTTCTTGCCTTCTTCAGTTTTTCATTCGCAATACTACTCCTCCTCACAGAGTTAGAGCTTGTTTGAGTTGCTTCAGCCTTCAGTTGCCCCTCTCTTATCCTCTCTACTGATCCGATCTCTCCATGTCTTGTTCACTCCTCTCGTCCCATCTCCTCACTACTGATCTCTAGGACTTACCGATCTCCTCAGAAGTCAGTTCGTTCAGTAGTTGGTATACCAAGAATTCATGTAATCATGTATTGTTTACAAAGTGTCCAGCTGCAGTCTCAGACTCACACACATGTTCATTTAAAGTGTGAAACTTAAGTAGGTTAAACAGGTTAAACAGGTAAGTGGTACCTGATTCTGACCCGTTTAACTTAAACGAGTTAAATAGGTCAAAATCAGGTTGACCCGTTTAAATGTTAAACGGTTTCAGGTTGGATTTTTCAACCCGTTTATTAAACAGGTCAGGTTCAGGTCGGGGGGTTTTCAACCCGTTTAATTTCGACCCGAACATGAACCCGACCCGACCTGACCTATTTGACAGCCCTAATAATAGTCTAGATAGTAGATAGTTGCTTAGATAGCAGAAAGTAGGTAGCCATTTAGGTGAGCGGTTGAAACAAATGTGTCAAATAAATTTAGTTACTTGGTAAGTTGATTAATATAAATTGACATAAAATGATATAGATCATTTTCAAATGTTTTTTTTTTTGCTAAGAAATATGATGAAACATTACTTTTGAATGCCAAAGTTAATATTGTTAACTTTTTAGAAACATTGCTTAAAACGTTAAATACTACTTGAAATGTTAGTCAAAACATTAGGTTACTAAACACTAAAAATTGACCGATTAGTACATTGATTTGGTCAAAACACTAAACGCTACCCAAAACATTATTGCCGAACATGACCTTAGTAAGAAAGTTTTTCATGATAGTTTTTTGGGTACGAAAAGTTAATTTGAAAAAGCTAATTCTATCATCTTTTTGAAAGAGTTTTTGAAGAATTAGTTTTTTATCTTACAAATTTACCAGGAACAACTAATTTCACCAAATAGTTTTTTAAGAGACAATTAATTCAAATAACTAATATAAACAGCTAGCTTAAACCTCTAACAGTTAATAGCTAATGCAAACAGTTAATGTACATAAAGCTTTTGTAAAAAGTTTTGCAACATTCAGATTGAGTCCATCCAGTTTATTCTAGTTAGGGCATGTTCTTTTCGTGGATAAATTGGGGTAAATAAAGTGGTAAACTGGATTGGAGTAGGTTGATGTGGATTGAAATAGGTTGAGGTGTATTGAAATAAGTTGAAGTGGGTTGAATTTTTTTATGTGATAAATTAAATTAGGTAAAATAATAAAAATAAATTAAAATAGGTTGAACTGGATTGAAGTAAATTAAAATATTTTAAAATTTACTAAAGAAAAACACAGGGACTTAATATTATGCTGTTGGACTTGCAGCTGAAGGCCCTTTTACAGATATCTACACAGTCCACGAAGCGAGAAGTAACCCAACATCTGGCCGGTTCACATCTACTGATGTTCTCCACGCAATACTGTAACTACACAATCCTAAAATTCAAAGATTAAGGTCCTCTTTCGTCTGTCTTTTTGCTTTTGTTTTTTGAGTGTGAGACAATGAGATTAAGAAAGATGAGGGATTTTTAATTTGAACAACTCTAAATTTGAGTCTATTAACCAGCGCATAAGAGTGGGCTGGCAAAAATGGAAGGCTGCCTCAGGGGTGCTGTGTGATAAAAGGGTGCCCTTAGGTTTGAAAGGCAAAGTCTATAGGATGGTAGTCAGACCGGCTGTCCTATATGGATCGGAGTGTTGGCCTCTAAAAAAGACGCAGGTCCAGAGGTTGATGGTAGCTGAGATGAGGATGGTCAGGTGGATGTGTGGTTTCACGAGGATTGACAGAGTTAGGAATGGGGTAATCAGGAACTTAGCTAAAGTGACCCCCATAGAAGAAAAAATAAGGGAATCACGACTCCGATGGTTCGGCCACGTCAAGAGGAGAAGTACAGTGGCACCAATGAGGAGGTGTGAGTTTATCGCCCTTCCGGATGGTAAGAGAGGAAGGGGTAGACCGAAGAAGAGTTTAGACGAGGTGATTAGAGAGGACTTGATAGTAGTGGGTATGTCGGAGGATCTGGCCCAGGATAGGAGGCTTTGGTTGGATAGGATTAGAATCTTAGATGGCTGAGTAACGTCTCTGTAGTTGTTCGCAAGTGCTGGTAGGGTCTGTTGTGTTCGTATGCAGGTTGTGCCTTTTTTTGAAGTGACGGCAGATGCTTAACGGGGAATGTTGAGGTACGTTCTTTCAGCTTTCTTTCAGTTTCAGCTTATTCGACACTGTTTGGTCATCTTCGTATGTTTTGCAAGCGCTTGCCTCTATTAAACTTTTTCTCAAAACTTTTTCTCAAAACATTTTCGTGGGTCTTCTGGAATCAACCTCTCTATGGGTAGAAATACCGGTAGAGGTAAGGTTGCCTACAGTTGGATCTCCCCATACCCCGCGAAAGCGGGACCCACACTGGGAGGTGTTGTTGTTGTTGTTGTTGTATGTTCTGGGACTGCAGCCTCCCCCCCCCCTCCTTTTTTTGCAGCTGGGATGATTTAGCTTACAGCTTTTTATATCTCCGTATAGCTTGTTAAGAATCTTCTTACATCATATAGATTTTTGTATAACATTCATTTATTTTTGTTCTATTAATTACAGAAATATGTATATATTTTTTAATTATACTACCAATATACAGAATTTGTGAATATGTTATGAACACAACATTCATATAAACATAAAAATAGAATTTAACAATGTAAATTATATTTGAATTTCGATATGAACAATATATGTTATTATAGATTAAATAAGTGAGCCTACTTTTGAAATCATAATACAAAGCTGTTTAAAATCCCTTGGTAATAATATATTGATCAGACATTTACATTTAAAATTGTTTACTTAAAATAGGATTTCATTTTAAGAGTTGTATTCAATTTTGTGAGAATTTTTTTTTGTTATACTTTGCTTACTGGAAGATCAAACTAATGCAAAATAATAAATCACCTCAAGTGTATGAAATTTTGATTGAAAAAATTTGTGGGGTTTAATATATTTTATTGTTGTTTAATTTACTTGGTTAAAGGTTTATTTTCAATATGTATATTATTTTAATATTATTGTTTCTCATCCAAAACATTCATTGTAAAAGAAACAAATTTTGTTCAATAATATTAAGAAATAATTTGTTTATTAATGGTATCAAATTTATTTCGTAAATATAACTAATATATTACACGTTATTTCATAAATCATACATTAAACATGAACAATATGCTTACATGTCTACGAGTTATACAATACAACTCTTCAACAATTCAATAACTCATTATATCTATTTTTACAACTTCTTACAGCTCTTTACATCTGCTTACTGCTTCTTACATTTTATTACAACTCTTTACATCTCCGTACATCTTCTTATAACTTCTTGCAACTTCTTACAGGTTTTTACAATTTCTTATATTTTCTTATCACTTACAGTTGTATCTTATCGCGAAAAAAAATAGGCCCTGCATGAGGTTGAAGTCTAATAAGGGATTTGGTTTCTACTGGTAAAATTTCATCATATCTGATTATTTGTATTTATTCAATCGGAAAAAATTGGGTATGGTCATAAATTTTTTGTAAGATCAAATGCAATATTTTTTTTAATTTCTATTGTCCGAACTCAATTTTGGCCCAAATTTAAGCTTTTTCAATTTATTTGACCGGGATAAAATTGGGTATCGAACATCAATATCTCATCCGAATTCAAGCATCACCCAATGTAGCTGACCTAGATTTGACCCAAGTCCTTTTTTTTGCCAGTGCTAGATCTGGTGGTTTCTATAAGAATACACATGTGGTCCAAGATTATGCCATATTTTCAAAATTACTTAATGAATCGATAAAACCCGTCATATTTTGAATAACAAAACTACACATTTTAAAAAAAAACACACACATTGGAAGTTGGAGGTGGTCTTCAAAATATTTTGCGTGTTGTGTGTGAGAGAGAGAGGAGGTTGATGAGCTGAAGATGTGGATGATCATGTTTATTTTCTAATTATTTTACTTTCTGGTTTTTTTTAATAGAAAATTGTCTGACTTTTTAATGCAATGGGATATTGACAAGCCTCTTTATAAAATTTTCAATTCCTGATGAGATGGAATGAGTCACAGGAAATGAAAGGGTGTTTCTACCTTGCATTTTAGGGTCGTATAATTACACTACTCTATGAAAGATATAGACATATGTGAACCTGCCCAGTCCAGCAGTCTCCCAACTCCAAACATGTTGCTTACTAATTATTGGTATACTACACTACTGTCTTTGTTATTTTCTACTCCTTTGATTAATGAAGAAGATTTGTCTTCTTTCAACAATATTTAATATATATAACTATATATCTTATCTTATATATAACCTTAAAAATGATTAAGGTATGTTACTGTGGAGGATATGTAGGTAATTTCCAGGGCAATTCAGTTATTTCAGGGTACAATTTACTCCCTCATTCAATAGTAAACTGAAGCTATGTTAGTAGTAACTTTGGACGTTGGAGTATCATCCCACAACATGAGTTGTATACGTACAACAGCAAAATTGAGGGTAATATAGTAATTTAATGCTATTAGTTTTATTTTTGGAGGGATAATTTTGACTTTACAATCTTGTTGCTTGCTTTCTAGTCTTGCTTTTCTGGCTTGCATTCCTTGCTTGTCTAACATTTCATTGGGTTCGGGGCTGCCTTCTAAGAAGAGAGATAGGGAGATGAGAGAGAAGGAGGAGATGAGAACTACAAACAGATAAAGATGAGCAAAAAATTGCACTGCCATTTCATCCATTTCTGAAAAACGTGGACTGAGTTTGTGCAAAGCTCAAGGCCCTTGGACGTGTGCTGCGGCTCTCTTGCATTTTATTTGTGATTTTGTAAAGCTAATTACATATGTTTGTGTACTCAAAAACATAACCCTAAACCTAGCTTGGCAAGGAAGTCACGACATTATGAAAACAAAATATAATAAATATCTAGGAAAGATATCATATTCCTAACATTCCCCCTCAAGTTGGAGCATGCAGGTTGGCCATGCCCAACTTGCTCTTGAGATATTGAAACTGCTTTTTTCCCAGTGCCTTTGTAAAGATGTCAACAGGTTGATGCTGAGATGTTACATGCATAAGAGTGAGTAATCCAACCACAAGAGTTTTCCAAACAAAGTGGCAATCCAGCTCAATATGTTTTGTCCTCCTTAAAACACAAGGTTCTTTGCAATGTGTAATGCTGCTTGGCCATCACAAAACAACTTCATGGGCTTTTCATGAAAGATACCCAAAGAAGCTAAGAAACTGCGTATCCATATAAATTTACTAGTAGCCACTGTCATAGCCCTGTATTCTACTTCTGCCGAGGCTTGCGGTACTATTGCTTGCTTCTTAATCTTCCAAAAGATAGGAGATCCTCCCAGGGTGACAAAATAGCTAGTCAATGATCTTTTAGAAGGTGGACAAGCTCCCCAGTCAGAGTGACAAAAACCATAAAGTTGCAGAATAGGTGGGAAAAAAAAATATATTCCTTCTCCCGTGCTGTCCTTAAGGTACCATAGCACTCTACATGGTACCTCCATGTGCTCTTCCTTGGGGGATTGCATGAATTGGGGCAAAATTTGTACCACATATGTTAACTCTGGCCTGGTGATGGTAACATAAATGAGTCTTCCCAGCAGTATACGGTATCTAGTAGCATCATTCAGGAATTTGCTAGTAGCCAGAGCTAACTTGTGATTCTCTTCAATAGGAAAATCAATTGGTTTTGCCCCCAAAAGTCTACATTCATCTACAATTTCAAAAGCTTATTTACGTCAACATAAACATTCCCTCTGGCCTTCTAGCAACTTTTGTGCTACGAAAGTATTTCAAGGCTCCTAGGTCCTTAATGCTGAAACATGCATGAAGATAGTCCTTAAACTCTTTGAGGCTTGAGTATTATTGCTGGCCAGAACCATAGCGCCTATGTAAACTAAGAGTGCCATGAAGATGTCCTATTTTCGATAGACAAACAAAGAGTAATTTGCACAAGATCAAATAAACCCACACTCACATAACTTTGAGGACAATTTGGCAAACCATTGCATGGGTGCTTGACGAAGTCCATACAGTGACTTTCTTAGGCAGTGTACTTTGTTTGGATTGGACAATGAGAAACTGGTAGGCATCTTCATGCAGACTTTCTCCTCTAGATCTCCATGCAGGAATGCATTGTTCACATCCATATGGTGCAATTCCCATCCTTTTACGACTGAACTGGCAAAAACATCTAATATTTGTCATTTTTGCCACTGGTGTGAATGTTTCATTCTGGCCGAACCCTTCAACCTGATAATCCCACGGATGACTAACCGTACCTTATAGCGTTGAATACGGCCCATCAGAATTGTATTTCACTCGATAAACTCATTTACAGCTAATGGGTTTCTTGCCTAGATGTAGATCGCCAATCGACCAAGTCTTGTTTTCTTCCAATGCTTGAATCTCTTCAGCCATGGCCTTCCACCAAAGGGGATCTTTAACTGCTTCCTAGATATACTTAGGCTCCACCACCTTTGTTAAAGCAGCTAAAAGATTCTTATGCGAAGCAGAGAACTTTTCACATGAGACATAGTTTGTTATAGGATACCACGTACCTAAGGGTCTCTTTTGAGGCATGGTGACAATAGAGGAGTTGTCAACTAGATCATTAGGTCGAGCAATATAGCACAGAAAATCATCATATTGGGTCGGACACTTGCTGGGCCGAGTAGTTATGTGGACTGGTCGAGTCGTTTCCCCTTGGGCCTGTTCAGTCGTCACCTCAACCTGGACCTACTCTCCCGTGGCCTGTTCTGTCGCAACTTCTTCTTCATAAGCCTTTTCTTTATGGGCTTGCTGGAGTAATGTTGGGCCAAGCACTTCACCCCTCATTCATGGGCTAACGCGACTCCACACTCCCCTCTTTTGTAGGCCTACGCTGCATATGCTAAGGAATTTTGGGCCAAGATATTTGCAAGTGCATCATCATCAGCTAAGATGCCATTGTTTTGCATCAATCTGCCGCCGTCTGTTTGGGATTCCTCATCCATTGTAGTAAAAGGACAAATATTCTCATGGAAGACCACATATATGCTTACAAAGAATTCATTTGTTTCTAACTCATAAAGTCTCCAACACTTCTAGCCAAATGGATATCCCACAAATAAATATTTTCTACTCCTGAATGCAAACTTGTATTGATTTTTAATTTGTTATGTGCAAAGCATAATGTTCCAAAGACTCGTATATGATTGATGGTTCTTAATCATAGAGAATTTCATAAGGGGTCTTTCCTAACAACAATCGACTAGGTGTTCTATTTATCATGTGGATCGCTGCAAGAATACATCCTTCCCAAAATTTGACCGGCAAGTGGGCTTGAAACAAAAGAGCTCGAGCTATGTTTAGAACATGATGATGCTTACCCTCGACCCTACCATTCCACTGGGGTGTATCAACACAACTACTTTGGTGCAAGATCCCATTTTCTTGGTAAAAATGTTGCATTGGTCGTGAAGTGAATTCAGAACCATTATCACTTCTCACTGCCTTAACACTTCTCCTAAATTGAGTCTTAGTCATGAAATAAAGTTCTTTAGTAGTTGATTTGTTCCCCCCTTCACGCATTAAATAGACCTAGGTGGCCTAACTTGAATCATCAACAATTATTAGGAAATAGTGTGCACCATTGGAGGATGGTACTCTGTAAGATCCTCGTATGTCGCAATGGATGAGTTCAAAAACACACTAAGCTTTGTTCTGACTCACAAAAAACTTTCCACGAGTTTGCTTTGCACGAGAACAAATTTCACACACATCATGTTTATTTTTGCTAGAATCAACTCCTAAACTACTAGGAAGATAAGATAACACTTCACTTGATGATTCCCTAAGATTCCCTAAGTGTCTGCGCTATAAATTAACCAAATTAACGACATTCACTTAGTTTCGTCCCAATGACCCTTTCTTTGCAATAGTGGACTCCTCCTCGTTGCTGATCTGCACCACTTAGAGTCCTTGAAGTACAACCCTATAACTCACAAGCATCATAAAAAAAAGTTACTGAGCAACCCAAATCTTTATAACCCAGCAATAGATATCAAATTTCATTGTAAAGAGGGAACATAAAGAACATTGTTCAATTTTGTATTTTATTCCAACATCACGGTCCCTTGGTGAGATGCATAGTATGGGTTCCATTGGGCAAACCAATGTATACAGGCTGAATTCTCTCTGTTTCCTGCAACATGCTTGAATTCCCCATCATATGACACGAGGCTCTGCTATCAAACATCCATAAAACATTACCTGAAAGCTTCTCACATCCAAAATTTGGAACCTCAATTAAGCTAAGAAGCCGTTGGACTTGTTTGGTTGCCAGCCCCGGGATGGACACCTACAAATTCTCAGCGGGTTGCAATCTCGATCCTCCCTCGGTTTGGGTCAGCGCGATGTGAACTGTCTCGCGCCTAGACCCGCAACCTCCTCATCCTGTCGTTCTTCTACCACGGCCTACTCGACCTTCGCATCCTCCACGGCTTTGCCAGCAGCTGCCCCAACTCGGCAAGTAGCCTATGATACCGTAACAATTGGCCTCTTTGTGACCATACCTCACGTAATGTTGGCATGTGGGTTTCTCGATCATACCCAAGTGTTCCTTTGCAACAAACGCCACCATGTTCTCCACATGATGATTCCTATCTAACATAGTTCATTTGTGATTCTCCTCTTGCTAAATTATGTTGAAAATAGTATCCATGGATGGTAAGGGGTCATGTGCGAGAACTTAGCTAAGTACACCCGAGAAGCGTTCGTCATTCAATCCCATCAAAAATTGATGGGCTCTTTCCTCGTTAATCATCTTCACAATCTTTTTCCTAACTCCACACTCACACTTTCCCCGTGTACAATGGGGAACTTTGATGTAATTTTCTAAGTTACTCCAAATTCCCATCAATTTTTAATAGAATTCAACAACCTCTAAACCACCTTGCTTACAAGATGCAAGATCGGTTTTTAGTTGTTGAATTTTACGAGTATTAGCAATGGCATACCCTTTTCTTAGATTTTCCCACATAGCTTGGGCCGTTTCAGCATAAGCCATGCTAGTATGAAGTTTGGAGTCAATCACATTCACAATCTTTGAACAAATCATGGAATTCACTGTCTCTCATGCATCTAACTCGCTTTGATCTTCTCCTTTTTTGGTTTTGATTTTGTTGGGGTTCCTTCTATGAACTCTAGTTTATTTTTGGCCTTCAATGCAATTCTTATTGCCTTCCTCCATAGGTCATAATTCTTTCAGTTGAAGATGGCTGAAGTGATGGCAACTCCTGGCCCCTCTAACGGATGTAGGTAGTAAGGTGATTGACTCTCAATCACGAATTTCTTTGTGCCACTCATTGCTCTATACCATGAAAAATGTGGAATAAATTTGTGAAAAGCTCACAGCCCTTGCACGTGTGCTGCGGCTACTTGTCATTGATGATTTTGCAAGCTAGTTACATATGTTTATATACTCAAAAACACAACCCTAAACCTAGCTTGGCAAGGAAGTCACAACATTATGGAAACAAAATATAATAAATATCTAGGAAAGTTATCCTATTCCTATCACTTTCCATGCACAATCTTTAAATTTGTTTATTCTCTGAATACTCTTCTAAACTCTAATTCTCATCTTCCTCAAGGTAAATTTAATGCTTTTTGCATATGCCCATGTTGTTATTGTTGTTACGGTTACCCTTGTTTTTCTTGTTTCTTCTTTATCATCATAGTCATCTTTGCTAATTTCTTCCTCTTCATCATTCTTCCCTTTTCTCCGACACGACTGTTGCTGTGCTTGACCCACTTTCAATTACTCCAGTCAACTTCAATACTGACATATCCGTGTTCGGTTTCTCAATTCTTCAGGTATTTGTTCTCTTTAGGTTCCTAATTTTTTGATAAATTTGTGTGCTTCAATTTGATATTAATTTTTGGAAATTTAGGTATTTCGTTCTCTATAATTCCCCTTTTTTTTACTATTTTTTTTTGCTTCAATTAGATATCAATTCTTGAAAATTCACCTATTTCACTCTCACTAATCTCCTACTTTTTTGCTATTTTTTTTGTTTCAAATTGATATCAATTCGTGAAATATCAATACATTTGTGAGGGAAGTAGAGACTGATAAAGGCGGTGGAGGGAAGAGAACAACAACAAACTCCCAATGTGGGTCCCGCTTTTGCGGGGTCTGGGGAGATCCAGCTGTAGGCAACCTTACCTCTACCGGTATTCCTACCCATAGAGAGGTTGTTTCCATAAGACCCACAAAAACAGCTTCGAAAACAAGGTTTGAAGAGAAAACGGTTGCAAAAACCATTAACCGACGTGAGAGAAAAGGGGAGGGGTAAACGGGGAGAGAGCTTTGAGATAGGGATTAGAGGCATACCTCGACAAATCAGGGGCGCTTGATGCCGTGATATCCCGGGAGAGCACAAACCTGCAGACAAGCAAACCAAAACCCTACCCACCCCACCCCACCCCGCTTAAGCTACTGCCACCTACGGAGCCGGACCCCTACAATCCGGGACCTTAATCCTGTCTCGCCACAAACTCCTATCTTGAGCCATGTCCTCCGTGAGACCGACAACTCTCAAGTCCTCTCTAACTACCTCTTCTAGGCTCTTCTTCGGGTGGAGGGAAGAGAGAGAGAGAGAAATATAGGCAACCTCTTTTGATGGAGGTCTTCAATAGGTCGGATTTTTTTAACCTTGGTTTTCGTTTCTAAAATTGCATAGTACGTTTTGGGCTTAATATTTTAATTTTGATCAATTCTAGGATGGTTTCATTTTTTTTTCTGTAATCTCATTGTAATTGGGTTAACTTTTGTCTGATTGGAGTTTTTTTATTTTTTTTTATTTTTAGGGTGGTACTCGTCTTGCACAGGTAATTTGGCCAAGCTTTTTGGTAATCATTCATTGGCAAGCATTTTGGGTTTAATGCTTAGATTTTATTCAATGTTGGAAATTTGGGTTTATTTTTGTTTTCCACATACTTGATTTTATTTGGATCTTCTTTTGTATAATTTCAGTTATTGTGTACCTTTTTCCCCTCTTGTTTCAAAATTTTGGTCCCTGTTGCACTATGATATTAGCTTAGCATGAGTATTATGAGATGGTAGACATATAAATTGGAAGAGGTGGTCATACAAGAAGATGTGAAAAATGGAGATGAAATTAATATTGGTCGCAGTAATTTCATAATTGCACATTATGATCAACTTCAAAGGGGTTTTGGCATTGCCAAAGTTACAAACTTTGATGGAGAAAACTATCATCACCAAATTAGAGATTTAACGATTAATTGATGATTGTGTGGAAAGATTAAGGGTTTGTTGTACTTCTTCCTTAAATGAGGGATTTTTATCTTACTTTTTTCCCCTTAAAATCTGCTTTCAAAGATATGATGGTACAATATATGCTTTCAACGATATAACGGTATACACCCCTCCCCCAAATCAACTTTTCAGCTACCCACTAGATCATATCCTTTGGGAAGGACTATATGACTTATCTTACCCCAATTATTTTGCTCGACAGGACGAGGTGGTAGTTTGACTGTATATATCTATCATGAACGGTAGACTATGTACTGACTTTGCAATGTTTACTTAATTATTATTAATGTGTACCACTGGCCCTCCTAAAAAGAACTGTTCATGACATTGGGTGTCCATTTGCCAACAAGGGATTTGCGTACGTTTGCAGAGGATTACGAGAGTAGTTAATATTAATTAGATATCTCTGTTTTTTTTTTTTTAAATGTAAACCATGAACACATGATGATGATAGGCTTGGTAATTGGTATACATATGTCGGCAACAAAAATAAGCTCTATGTTAATTAGGTTAAGCAACCTACAACATGCTTCCTCAAAATAAGAGAGTCCGAGTCTCAAAAGTTTGGGTCGTTTCAATGCATTGAGTTAATTTTGAGGATACAAGAAATAGAGAAGTTGTAATGCTCTGACCCCTCTCGGTCGCAGGCCTTACCAATAACGGCTTCAAGGATTATCGACTGACTCTACAATCACCATAAGTCTTTCCTGCGTGCTTCGTCCTTACTCATACGCTGCCTGAGAAACTTTCCAAGAAGTCACTCATTCAAAGATTACTCTCCAGCAAGCACGCTTAACTGTGAAATTCTTAAGAGTAGACTTTCCGAAAAGAAAGGTGCACCTTCGATGATATGAGTAGTCACTTCGTTCCTTTTAAGTCACACTCGGGGTGTTACAGAAGTAATTTTGAAAAATTGATTAAAAAAGAAGCTTACAATTTTGCGAAGCCATTTAATAACCTGATTGTTGAATAATACAAAGAAAACAATGAAAATTGAATTTCAGATATTTTAAAATTTTCTTCAGTTTTTACTTTACGTACAATTTGGAATGGCGTCGCATGAGATTTTAGTAAGCTCAATGTATACGGACCCGCAAAGAAGCGTGGCAGCACCTCGTAGACATTGGTTTGATAAGCTACTCCAAGTTGTGCAAAATTTGTGATTTATCTCACTGCTTGGCCTAGAACATTTCATTTTCCCCTTGAGTTAGCCCTGCTTGACTGTTGTGATAGGCAAAAAGATGCTATTAATCAAGCTTTCGTGGTATCTTTTCTCTTGTTTCTTCATCGTTTATATCTTGTTGTTGCATTTATCTATATATAATCTGTCATTTCTTTATCTGAACATTAGAAGTTAATTGCTATGTAAAGTCTACCGCAAAATTATGTAAGCAACTTTCACTTTCTTACGAGACTTCAGTATTTTACAATGACAGTCATGTATGTCGCCCAATGTTATCTAATTTACAATAATGATGTACTCGTTGTCAACTAACGCTATAATGATTATTAATCAATTTTTACAACTTTTGAATTGTTTAGCAACTAAATTACAATGCAAGTCATGAGTACAAACTGACCCGCGCACAATGCGCAAAATCCCTTGCCCTAGTAATATATAAAAAGTGATACATCCATTGTTTTAGGGACATCTATTCTCTTATAACTGGTTGTTTATTTTCTTTTTTTAAATGATTTTTTCTCCCTCGATGGGAGAATGGAAGCATATGATTGACTATTTGGTATCATAATATATAATTACTACTTAGCACTTAGGAGTATTTGCGTGACCTCATTTTAGTCATTGTATCAGGCTATGCTGAATATGTGTGTAACTTCCATCTGGATTTCATGCTTTGGAAATATATAATTCAACAATATATGATTGAGTGCATGCATGAAATTCATTTTGAATTTGATGCTTTGGAAATATTCAGTTTAACTTACTAACTGTGTTACTTGATTGCATGCATAAATTTAAGATGTCATTATGAATGTACATTTGGAATGTTGAAAGTACAACTAATTTATCGGTAACTAATAGTGATGAAATTCATAATTATAAGGAAAAAAAATCGTATACGTGAACTACCAATTAATGAAATATATTATTTACTTTTCAAATGTATATTCATATACGTGGCTATTATTTTTGCCCTCAAAACACAACAACAAAAAACCTTATCCATTATCAACTTATCAATTGTCATTTATACATATTCTACATGTCTTATTTGAAGAATAAAAAAAAAATGTGTACGCTTTTTAAAATAGTACCACTTGTACTGTAAAATTTAAAATAAGAGAAAATTTAGAGCTTGAATGACTTCATTTTTACCAAAAGTGTACGACTCATTTTGATAGGTTATCTAGATTTTACTTTTAAAATTCCTTTATTTTAGCATCAGCCTTTTCATTACCACTAGCCTCTAAGCTTGTTCTACGCACGGGTTGTTTTAAAATTTAGGTAAAATATTTTTAGATATACTGTAGTTAATCTTATAACTTATTTTTTAGGAATATATCAATAATTTATTTTTTTAAATTTTTTCTTTTGATAAGAGTAGCTGAAAAGACATTATTTATTATGATGACTTTAAGTCACATATTGTTTTAATTTTAATTTTTAAATAAAGAATTAATAAATGTTTTAAAAACACATATCACAACTGCATCATTTGCACCTCACTTTTATATATATAGATATATAATGATATCAAATTAGAGTTAAACATATTTATTCCTAATGACTACCAATAATCCTAATCTCTACTTTATCTCCTTAGAGAGTTAAACTAGATTATTTTGATGGCCTTTTTGATATTGAAAATACAAACAAACCCAACCTCTTGTTCAACAATACTAGGCAAGTGTTCTAAAGATTCAAGCAAATCATATGAACGATATGGAGGACGACAAGCGACAAAATTTAATTGGATCAAATGGCCATGCATAAACTTTCTTTAGAGCATTTGCAACCCAATGTTTGCACATGAAACACGGGCCCCAACTTGCCAATTGTCTAATGCTCATTGGCTGTCAGACAAGTGCCATGCGTGGTGGAACTGGGCAGAGTTCCACCACACGGGGCCACAAATTTTAATTTTTAAATATTTTTCTTGCTTTTTTCTTTTTTTGCGATCAATATATAATTTTTATATGATTAAAAAAGAGGTTGTGTGTTATAAAGATGAGTCTATGATAAATATTTTCCCTGGGTGACTCAAATTAGAGTTCCATGGGTTGAAGAAGTGATGAAATGCAAGTTCGAAAAAATTAAAACTTCTGATCATATGGCAAGTTGGAGTTCCAAAAAATGGAGCCATGATTGGAAATGCTCTTATATAGTTAAATGCATCTTGATGAAATCTAAAATAGCCAAATAGCTAAGGCATCACAATTTCCTAAATTAATTAATTATGATGCATTAGCATAATCAGTACGGATTCAGAAACAAAGATAATAAAGTGTAGCTCACAAAGGTCAAGTCATTTCCTACCTACTCCTGGATGACCTGGAATGTGTGATTGATTCTCTCGACTATTTATCCTTTTAGTGGACTGTAATCACAAATTACAAAGATTGAATTTTTTGTACTGATTTGAATGAATGGGTACAATCTCTATGAATACAATGATCCTCTAATTCTATCTCTTGTTTGAATGAATTTTCCAGCCCTTGAATCAAACGGGTAAGGTCCTTGACTTGGGTTTTGGGTTTGGGTCTTTCAATTAAGCCTCACCCTGGATTGCTTTGACTTTCATTTGCTTTGATTTTGACTTTGACTTTGACTTTGACTTTGACTTAGGAGTCTCCTGAGTTTGGGTCGAGCATTGACTTAGAAGTCGTCTTGAGTTTTGACCGGACGTTGGCTTGAAAGTTATTTGACGTTTGACTCGGGAGTCGATTTAGGCATTGACCTTTGACTTGGTAGTCAACTTAGGCTTTGACCTTTGACTTTGACTATGACTTGTTTTCGACTGCGCCTTGACTTGGATGTCGTTCGGGTTTGAGGTCTTGACTTGACTTGATAGTCCTCTTGAGCCTTGATTTGGGCTTTAATTTGAATTTTGACTGAGCCTGGACTTGAAAGTTATTTGGGCTTCGTCTTGGACTTGAATTGAGAGTCATTCGGGCCTGAATTGTGAGTCTTTGGAGCCTGATTAAATTAATTAAATGGGTCAGCCCGGTTAATTAATTTTGATTTTATTTTGGTACGACACGAATAAATTTTAGTGCGTACAAATTGCCCCCTCGAGACAAGGTCACGTACGAGCCTTTTTTGTTATTTGAACGTGGCCGACGTCTCGACCCCCTTTTATAATAAATCATTTGTTTGCTATGAATACTTTCAACATATTTTTATTGATTTTGTATGAAAATTTGAACAAATGCACACATACATTTTTTATTTGCACAAAGAATTTGGGGTATAGGGATTGGACCAAGTGAAAATGACAAGAGACCCATTCGCAACAAAGCCCGATTTCACTTCTTATTTTATGTTTGGACTGGCCCACACATTTTTTATTTCACCAAGTGAGGATGACAAGTGCGAATGACCAAGTGAAAATTTGTTTCTTATTTATTTTTTTTATTTGCACACACATTTTTTTTCTTTCCTTCTTTTATGTTTGGGCTGGCCCAGTTGACTTTGTTTGACTTTGTTTCTTATTTCACTTGAATGCCATGCCCTAGTCACGCGACCCAGCCACTATTTTTCCCTTCCTCTTCCTTCCTTCGTAGCAACTGTAACCTGGAATCGAAGACCTCAAAATCTCCCCAGGTCGCAGCGCTTAGCACCCATCGCGCTCCATTTGTTGTTGTCGGTGGTTTATTATAGAAACTCATCTCTCCTTCGCGGTGCCACCATTTCCAGCCCTCGTGGCCACCCAAGACAGCAACTTTCTCACTCTTTTCTCCTTCTTTCCTCATCTACCTAGCTGCACCCAAGCACACCATTCTTTGCACCATTCCTTATCTGTCTCCATGACTTGCTGCTACTGGCTTGCCATTAGTATTCATGGAGCTACTAGTTTGCAAAGGAAACCACCACTAAAAACTTTATCTTCGCCAGCATTTTCTAGTCATTGTGGTCATTGAAGACCTCCATTGTCTCACCATTCTCTCATTGTGGTTAAGCTCAGAAACCTGACGCCCTTGTGCTGCCGCTGCTGCTTGTTGATTTTCGGCGGAAGCACCCCCTGCAAGTTTGATGCTTGCACCGTCACGATGGAATCCCTTGACTTTTTCCTCCTCTTTCCCTCCCTTTTTTTTTGGTATGGTTGGGTGTGTGTAGCCTGAGGAAAAGAGATTAGAAATGCTAATCTTTCTAGGTTGGTGTCACGATGGTTGTGCATTTGATGAGTCAATGCCAGCATTTGATGCATTTGGTGGTTGTGCATGAGGAAAGAAAAAGGAGAGTGAAAAGATTAAAGCCTGGTTGACAATGGTGTCATGTTGTTTTGTGTAGAATTTCGGTAAATTACTCCAAGGTGTTAACCTCTTTACTATTTTGCTTGTTGGCACTATTGCTATTGTTTATCATCTTCATGCTTTGGCCTTAATCCACTCTCATTGAATGTGAAAGTCAAGTCTCCTTTTTTTCGGGTGGATTGAGTAGCTTGAATAAATCAAAGTACCAATATTTAGGAGTAAAGAATTTTCCTCTTTTTTTCGACCAAGTTGTGTCTAAAAAATGAGGATTTTTTTTTATGCTCATTGAGCCATGGAGTTTTGATAATTTTGAAGAGGTTTTTTTTTTAGAATTTGAGTTTGACTTGATTTGGGGTTTTGATAATGGAGATGAAAGTGGCCTAGTGTGCTTCCTTTGCAGGCTTGACTTCCATTGTAGAATCATGCCTTGCTTTTTTTCTTTTTTTTTGTGTATTGAATAGTCGAACATGCCAAAGTATCCACTTGTGGTGTGCAACATTACATCCATTTATGGTTGCATTTCTTTCATGTTAACACAACGCCAAGCTCACTTGTTGAAAGAACGCATTTTTTGTCGCTTGTGCTTGCTTTTTGTATGCCAAGACCCTTTCCCCTTTTTTTTGTTGCATTTGTATTGTTGCTTGTATAGGTTGAGGAGCCATTTAAAGAATCACTTGCAAAATGGTTCACCGCTAGGCCTTTGGTGCCTAGAACAGATATCTACACGCTTGAAAGTGGTATGAAGACTTGAAAAACCACTAGTGAAACGGCTCGCCACTAGGCCTTTGATGCCTAGAACGGATACCTAGACGCATGAAAGTGGTACGAAAACTTGAAGAACCACTTGTGAAATGGTTCGCTTTGTTGTCGAGAACAGATACCTATACGCATGAAAGTGGTACGAGGACTTAAAGAACCAATTGCGAAACGGTTCATCGCTAAGCCTTTGGTGCCTAGAACAGATACCTATACGTATGAAAGTGGTACGAAGACCTGAACCACTTGCGAAACAATTCACCGTTGGGGCTTTGGTGCCTAGAATGGATACCTATACGCATGAAAGTGGTACTGAGACCTGAAGAACCACTTGTGAAACAGTTTGCCGCTAGGACTTTGGTGCATAGGACGGATACCTTTACGCACGAAAGTGGTACGAAGACTTGAAGAACCACTAGTAAAACGGTTCGCCGCTAGGCCTTTGGTGCCTAGAACGAATACCTATACGCATGAAGGTAGTACGAGCAGCAAGGAGCAGCTGGGTGGCTGAAAACCAACATTTTGATTGATTTTGCTTTACACCTTTCCCTTCTTTAGTATTTGTTTTGCCTGGAGCTGCTTTGTTTACTGATTTCCTTCTTGAAAAAGAATCTAACTTGGTGTTTTCTTCTATTTTCAGGTGATTTATAATGGTGCATCTTAAGGAATTTCAGCGTGATGGCAAATCTCTTCTTTCCATCGTAGATAAAGAAGATGACAAACCCCAGATAGAGAGTTGCTTCCGGGCCTACCGTTCTTTGAGGAGACCGAAGGCCAATCAAACACCTACTATAGAGCCATCGTCCTTTCCTTCTAAGTTTTCCATCCGAGTGGAAAAAGGTGTGGAAGATGATTCAGTTGGGTACTTCCTGCAAAGTGCGCATCACGACAAGTCCAGACTTTTCACTGAATTTTCTATGCTCGAGCGCCGCATTATGTTCGTGCAATCCAGATGGGACCCAAACATGCTTATTTATGGAGATTTTGGTTTCATTCCCTTGTATCGGGAATGGACAGAGCACGTGCTCTCTTGTTTTGAGGCGCGTCTGTGAAGATGTGCCTTATACCAGGCAGTGTATGCCTCGCTTTACTCCTACAACGGCGACATGCATGTGTTTGCGCGCCTTTTGTCAGAGTTGGTGTCTTACCACAAACACTCTTCATACTATATCTGGAGAGATGTCCATCTCCCTATGGGACTTGCACAGGCTTGGCAGGCTCCCAATCAGCGGCAAGACTTATGATGAGACTGTCCTTAGTCTCCAAGCTTTTGAGTATCGGGACAGGCAGAATTTGAAGAATGTGCCATCTTCTTGCAAATTCTTGTTTGCTACTTTTAGAAGCTTAGAAAAGATGCCTATCTGTGAGAAAGGCGCAAGTGCTGAAGCTTGGATTGATTTCTGATGTGAGAAGAAGCTTATCCATAACTCTCCAACACAGAGTCGCCCTCGTAGCTCAACTCCCACAAGGACGCAAAATCCTAGTGGTCAGATTCAACCTCAAGATCTTTGTTAGAGTCGTGATGAGTTGGGCGTCTTCAGAAGTCTGGGGGTTCCCAAAGAGAAGAGGGAGAGCACCTATCTTGCGCATTATTGTCATGTTGACTGTGTGCTTTTTTACTTCCTGAGACCGGGGAGAGGTTCATTTGCCCGGGCACTTTTGAGATTGCTAGTATGATGGCATCTGGTTCCCACTTTCAGTCTTGCTATTCCTGTGCTGGCAAGCATCTATCATAGCCTTAATGGGATTACTGAGGCTGCGAAACCTTCCCATTCGTGATCATTCTTTCCTTGCCACTACTTTCACGGATGGCTTGCCCATTATTTCAAGAACCACCATGTGTTGTAGCCACCCCCTCCGGGACCTTTGATGGTGCGCTACTCCGGGTCACAAATGACACATAGCGACATTGGGGATGCGCACGAGCTTACACATAAGGGAAGAGTCTCTGACCTAGGTTGTCTAATGCTGGGAAGAAACTGACCAGAGACCCTTATCGACGATGGAGATTTGGATGAGGATAAGTCAGCCTGCCTGATCTCTCTTCGAGATGGTTTCCTTCCTATTCGCCGGGGTGCCGCCTTCTATGCTGAACCCTACAGCCCGCATTAGTTTAGCAGGCAGTTTGGGTTCTGCAAGGGAATTCCCGGAGTGCTTCTTGAGGATCCTCGCACCCGGATGGTGTCATATGATGACGCCCTTTTATATTGGAAGCGGCTCCTTTTCTAAGGGACTATGTCTCAGGGCGTTCTTCCTTGTCGTTCCTTGACATTAAGTCAGTATATTTTGTTAGCTTACAAGATTTAGTGGCTCAAGGTGACCATTCATAACCTTTGACCTAATGCTTTCGTCTTGTAGAAAAGTACGGAAGCGAATTCATCCAAACAAGACAAGGATGCAGAGGTTGGCTCATCGAAGAAGGTCAAGGGGAAGAAAGGAAAGAGTCTTGTGATAGATATAGATGCTGAGGAACCGGAGTCTAGTGGCAATGCTCATGGGTCCCCGAGTGTTCACCTCGCTGATAGAAAGCGAGGTCTGGCGTCGGGTAGTGATAGCGAGCTAGAGTCTGAGGTGAACTTCAGACATGGGGGGCGCAAGAGGTGCGAGACTGTGACCCCCAGGAATGCTAGAGACAACCTTGGGGATGACGTTTTTGATAATGTCCAGAAATGCTTTGGTGAGCCATCCAATCTTGCGAATGTATGCTCCCTTCCTTCGCCCTTTTTTTTATTCATTTTTTTCCCTTGTTCCTTTGGTTTTTGATTAGTACAGAATAATTCCATACTTATCTTGTTTCACCCCTCTTTTTTCTTTCAGATTGGGGAGTTTGACCTGGCGGAAGAGGCTACACCTATTGTCGACGAGTAGTGACTCGAGGATGTTAGTCGTGTAGCTAGATCATCTATACCCAAGGCAACCTCGGGTATCGGTAAGGACATTGAGATTGTGAGGAGGCAAACATCACCTCACAAAGTTAGGAGTTCAGCTTCCAGAGGAATAGAGCCCTTGCGTGCATCAGCTACCCAGAGTCAGTATTCCATTGATGGACCCAACTCTCTTGAGGTAGCCACAAGAGGGTTACTCTTTGCTGCTGCTGATGTTGGCACCCCTGGGGGTTCAAAAGGAAGACCTTCTTGTGTTGCTGCTCCCTCCCATACGTCTTTTTGTCTCGGACCTGGCTCCCAAAGTATCTTTATCGCTGCTATACGAGTGATGGGGTCCGAGTATTTGAGTGGCTTGAAGAATGTGAAATTTGATGAAGTAGAGGGCAAACTTCAAGGTGCGCCAATGATTTACAAGGGGATTGAGTGGCTTTGTAGAGACCCGACCCCTTTAAGGAAGAAGGTGTACGATTACGGGAGTGCTGTATCGGCTTCCTTATCATTAAAGAATGCAACTTTCTCATGCCGCCACCCAGATGATGTGGCGAAAGAGAAGGCCTTGTGCACTGAGTAGGTTGATCATGCGCGCTCACGCCTTGCCACGGTCCGCCCAGATCTTGTTGCCTCAACGAAGAAGCTCAAGGGAGTGGAGCAGAAGATTGCTGATTTCGAGGATGCGCTTTGCCTTGCCCGGGAAGAGAAGCGCCAGCTTAAGGGCAACGTCCAGGTCCAATCTTCCCTACTGGAGGCTGCCAAGCAGGCAGTTGATGTGAGATCCAAAGCTCTTGCCGACCTTGGGATGGTGCCCACTCTTTCGCCTGATGATGCCAAGAAGTTGGAGAGGCATGAACAAGTTATGCTAGCACTGCAATCCTCACTCAACCTTGACATTTGGATGGACACCAATTGATGTATCGCTTAGCTTATTTTGTCCTTTGACACCAATTGATGTATCGCTCAACTTGTTTTGTTCTTTCTCTTCTTTTTTTTTTTTAAATCTTGTAATAAACGCTTGTAATGGACTTTGTGTCCTTCTTTATACGAAATTTAATTGCCGCCCTGCTGTCCCCTTTTATTATGTTTGATTGTACTTGGTAATTTGTTTACCAAGCTGCCTACGTACTTATGGAAACATTGCAATTTTCAATAAGATCAAGTCATCATGGTTCAACAAAATAAATTTTTGTATATATTTGTTTTGCCGTGCACAGTTTATACTCTTGCGAGTCAGGAGTATTACAAAGATTTTTTGTTTGAGTTTGTTTTTCCCATTCACAATCCATACTCTTGCGGGTCAGGAATAATACAAAGGAATTTAACTTGAAAGAATGAGCAGTTTAAGTTGTTACTTACGATCTTTACAACATCCTATTTCAAGGATAATAGTGCTTCAAGAACTTGCTATTTATGGGTCCTACCCGAACCCCTTGCCCATCTACTATCTAGTAGGCACAATTTGAGTATACCTCGCGGGCAACATAAGGTCCTTCCCATTTCGGGGCAAATTTGCTTCATGTCCTGTGGGTCATGATGATTAGCCCTTTCAGCGCAAGCACCTGATCCCTAATTTGGAACAAGCACGGTCGAACCATTTTGTTGAACGCTCTTGCTAGAGAGCTTGGTAGCATTCTAGTTTTTGTTGTGCCTGAGGTGTTTGCTCATCAAGGGCCTCCAGCTCAGCTAAGCGAAACTTGTGATTTTTGTCTTCCGTCAAACCTTCCTGTATGGCGATGCAAAGCGACGGGATTTGGAGCTCTAATGGTAGTACGACTTCAACTCCATATACTAGAGCAAAGGGGGTCAACTGTGTTGGCGTCTTGTATATGGTTCGGTATACCCAAAGAGCCTTCCCTAGTCTTTCGTGCCAATCCCTTTTAAACTTTGCGACAACTTTTTTGAGTAAGTTACAAAGTATTTTATTAAAGGCTTCCGCCATGCCGTTTGCTGGGGCATGGTACATGGAGGACTTGTGCTAGGACAACTTAAACTTCTCGCACAAGTTAGTCAACATACTATTGACGAAGGGCTTACCAGTGTCGATGATAATTAACCTCGGCACACCATGTCGATAGTTAATGTGTGTCCTTATGAAGTCGACCACATTTCTTTTTTGACCTCCCTTGGTAGGATTACTTCCGCCCATTTAAAAAAGTAATCAGCGGCAGCCAAGATGTAGGAGTGATCAGCAGACGATTTATGCGTGATTGGTCCAACGACATCGGGCCCACATGCCTCAAAAGGCCAAGATGCCACCGTTGGGTGGAGAGGTTCTGGAGGTTGATGTATGAAGTTCGCATGGAACTGGCAAGCATCACACCTCTTTGCATAATTTATGCAATCTTGCACCATAGTGGGCCAGTAGTAGCCCAACCTCT
Source organism: Selenicereus undatus (assembly GCA_017589665.1). Taxonomy (NCBI): domain Eukaryota; kingdom Viridiplantae; phylum Streptophyta; class Magnoliopsida; order Caryophyllales; family Cactaceae; genus Selenicereus; species Selenicereus undatus. Next base: position 11,973,651 of record JACYFF010031954.1, on the reverse strand, counting down.
TAGTGTGATCGTATAACCTAGGCCCTGATTGGTGTGCTCCACACACACCTGAATAAGCTTCCACCATTGCATGCTTTGCTTTTTCCATATCCAAGTATCGTAACCAAAGGCCAAAAAAAGAATGTCGATAGAGCGTCTCGTTGTAGTAAAGAAAACTCGGAGCTCTTCGCTGTATTTCCGTCTTATGCCTTGGGTCACTAGGAAGTTTTCCATACTCTAAGTACTCAATTATAGGTTGATGCCAATCTTCTGTATCTATTTCAAGAACACAGATCATGTTGACGTCTTCCTCTAAGTCTTCATCATCTAGCGAAACAACCTAGTAGCTACATACTGGAATGGTCATTCCTTCTTATGCCCTCGGTGCCAAAGTGGCTGCGAGGCTAGCAAGTGCGTTAGCCATCTTGTTGGCACTCCTTGGCACATGCTCTAACTTTACTATGTCCAACTTGCTTAGCAGGCGTAATGCCTACTTGTGATAAGGGACAATGTCCTTTTTCTTAACCTCGCACCCATCAAGTAGTTGATTAATGATCAACTGTGAGTCACCATACATGTTGAGGTCAGTAATCCCCATCTCAATAGCCATTTGAAGACCTAAGTTGAGCGCTTGGTGCTTCGCTATATTGTTAGAGCATAATTGAGTAAGCACAAATGAACACAGGAGAATGTGCTTTTCGGGGGAGACGAAGACCACTCCTGCACCAACGCCATCTTGCCTGGCTGCACCATTGAAATACATTTCCTATGGAGGGAGGATATCGATGTAGAACACTTCTTCCCCTGCCAAATCAGCATTTAGCTCCCAATCATCAGGAATTGCTAAGAAATCTGCCAATGCTTGCCCCTCAATTGCCCTTTGGGGTACATAGACAAAATCGTACTGATTTAAAATTACAACCAAGTTTGCCAGTCGCCCATTTAAGATTGGCCTAGAAAAAATGTAGTTGATGGGATCAACTTTGGAGACTACTTGCACTATCTAGGCTTGCATGTAATGTTTGAGTTTCTGGATGGTAAAGATGAACGACAAGCACATCTTTTCAATGGGAGAGTACTTCAATTCAGCGCTAACCAACGCATGACTTAAGTAATACATGGTGACTTCCTTTCCTTCCGCGTTTTCTTGCACACATAACGCCCCTAAAGATTTTTCCTGAGCTGCAATGTACAATCTAAGAGGCTTGCCAGGGATAGGTGCCCCCAACATCGGAGGATGGGACAAATACTCTTTTATTTTCTCGAAAGCCATTTGACATGATTCGTTCCACTCAAACGATGCACCCTTTTTCATAAGGTGGTTGAAGGGGTGGCAACGTTCTTTTAAGATCAAAAATATCCGAATGACTTGGTTAATGAGAAACTTATATTAAGAGAAGATTTAAATTTTAAGGGTGAATTTAATTGTTTACTTTGTGGGCAACAATTAAAATCTATAAATAAACTTTTTTGAAGGATATATAGTGGAAAGACTTGACTAAAAGAGTACTACTTTTGCCATCAAAATTAAACTGAGAATGATAAACTTATAGGATGATAATCTTGGGCCACAAACCAGTGCTATAGCCTGTTTGGTGAGAAAAAGTGAAATTGAATGAAATGATTCCTGAATCCTATGGGGGTTGGTAATAGAACTTGAATAATGAACCTATGTGTTTGGAGAGAATACGAGAATATGAGTGAAATCATATTTTAATCCTTGTTTGGTTGGAACTTGTGGAATGAAATCAAACTGTTTCTTTTTAAACATGTTTATCCATCATGGGCCTATTTGGTAAGAAAAACTGGAATAAAATGGAATCAGGACTTGAACTCTGGAGGGTTGGATATGGAACTTGAATCCATAACTCAATTGTTTGATGAAACCTGAAATGGAATCAAGTTTCAGCTCTTGCTATTTGGTGAACAGTTATGGAATGAAATCAAACATGTGTTTATTTTTAAAATGTTATTTGCAATTATAAACTATTGATTTAATTTTTATTACTTTTATTTTGTTAAAATGAAGTTCCGACACCTTATTCCTAAACATTTGATATTTTTATTTGATTGATGAAATAAATATTACGAACCCATAATTTTAAAATAAATTAGATTTATAAATTGAAGTTGAAAACCATAGTTTTGAAACCTATTATCCCCCCCCCAAAAAATCATGATTTTATAAACATAAATTAATTACCCTATGCACAAAAAAAAAGGCAAATTGATTTGTTCCGTATATGTCTGCACAACATATGTTACCCATTATATAACCAAAAAATTAAATTTAAAAAAAAACCTTCACCTAAGAATCTTTTATGAAAATTTTCATTGCCTTGCCCCTCCCCCTCACTCAGATCTCTGAATATCTTCACTTTTGTCTCCTTTCCTTACAAATTCTCGCTTAGATCCACATATCACAACAAATATGAGAAGAAACCGAAGGGCAAAAACAGAGAACCAAGATGATGGTGGTTCCGGCGATACTTGTAGAATGGCGAAGATCAACTTCTTCCAGTGAGGATTTCACGGCAACTAACGGTCATCGTCTTCCTTCTTGTCGGTGGCAGATTGGTACAACAGCGACTTTATCTCTCTCTCACACTCAGGTTTGGAAGAATTGAGCAAAGTGAGCAACAAAAAGATGAAACAATGAAGTTTTGGTTTTATTTTTCTTTTATTTTTAATAAATAATATGATCCCTGAGGGATGGGAACTTGAACCCCATAGAGTTGGGGAGGTTCAAGTTCCTTACACATTGTTTGGATTGAGATAGAGATGAGAAAGGGAGGGGAAAGTAATGGAGGGGAAGGGAAGGAATGGAGAGTGATTTGTACTCACCTTGTATGGATATGTTATAAGAGATAAGGAAGGGAAAGAGGGAGAACTATTAAAATTTTTTCCTTCCCCTCATTTCTCCCTCGTTTTGAAGGTGAATAAAAATGAGGAGAATGGGGGGAATGATGGTGAAATGTTTCCCTCGATTTTCATTCCTTCCCCCTCAGTTAATATTCCCAAATAAAGGAAATAAGTATTCATTAACCGTCATTATTCTCGCCTCCCCTTCTTTCCCTGCAATCTAAACAGATTGTTAGAGTTTGGGAGGAGCTTGATACCCTAAGATTTCAAGTTCCTTTCCTTTAAAACCCTTACCAAACAAGGAGGAAGAGACCAGAAACCTTGGGATTCAAGTTCCATATCCTTTTCCCTCACTAAACAATTCCTATAAGTTATCTTTTCTTATTTTTATAATTTACTTTGTAATTTTTTGTATTTCATTTTTTTTACTTATAATATAAGTCATTATTTTGTATTTTTACTTGATTCAGGAAATAAATATTATAAGCCTATAGTTTTAAAACAAATTAGATTTATAAATTGAGGCTTAAAGCCATGATCTTATAAACCCATAATTTATAGACACAAATTAATGGCCTCATATAGTACCTAAAAAATTTGATTTCTCCCATCTACTTCTTCAGGCCAAATTATTATTTGGTATTTTTATTTAATTGAAATAATAAATTTTATAAACTAATATTTTTTAAAAATCAAATTTATAAATAGCAGTGTGAAATCACTATTTTATAAACCTATAAGTTTATAAATCCATAAATTGATTGCTTTAGCACCAAAAAAAAACAAAGAATGGTAATAGCTTTCCTCAAATCTATCGGTCGACAACATCACAAACTCAAATGTCATGCATATCTTGTGCCTACGCTTAGATCTGCAAATCATCTTCTCCTTCCTCTCGCTCCCTTGCTCACATCTGATCATTGATTCTACTGTAGCATCTAGCCAATGGGTCCTCGTCGTCGGTCAGCAGTGGGTCAGATCTTGCTTCCTTTTATCTATCTTTCTTGCAGTGGTACCGCCAGCGAGAGTAGGGTTCATGATGAACTTTTTGCGATGGTAACTTCCTTCGTCGTCGATAGTCGACGGTCAATGAACGGTTGGCAAGTACCCCACTACGAGCGCACCACCTCTCTCGCCCTCTCTTTGCAGTTAGGCTTTTGGTAAGCATGAACAGCAAGAGCAATTGAAGAGTTGAGCAAATCAATTGGACAAAATACAACCTTGGTTAATATTTTCTTCTAATTTTGAGTTATTAATCTGATTCCTGAGAGTTGAGGACTTGAAACCCCTTGATTTTGGAGGGATTCAAGTCTCAACCTTTTAAATTGTTCATTAAACATCAATGAGTAGAACTTGATACCTGATAGCATTCCCAATGTGAGTTTCAAATTTTGGAACTCCACTCTGTCACTCTATCAAAAATTCCATAACTTCTTCAGCATATAAAACTTCAATTTGGATCACACAATAAAATATTATCATGGATTCACTTCAAATATACACCTTTTTTTAAAACAATCTACTTAATATTTTTAAGAAAAAAAAACAAAAACATTTGAAAAAAGACAAAAAAAGGAATGCGGATGAAACTACCAGGCATTCCGTCCCACATTCCGTTCCAGGCCTGTCATGCGCTGTAACAACAAAAATGGAATGAGGGTCCTGCTGGTTGGAACGCGAGGGAAGGGCTAGGAGTGTTCTAAGGGTTCAAGTTTCATTTCTTTTTTCTCACCAAACACCCCTTAAGAAGTCACATATCAACCCACACATCATACTAGAAGAATCAAAATAATGTTTTGCAAATCCCTTGAACCAGGTCAGATTGATTGACCCGGTTTATTATTACACTTAATTAAACCGCTATGATCCAACACAACTCATAACAAATTACCAAATAAAAAAATTTACGTTTTTAGTTGTTCGTAAATTATGTGCCTTAGCCCAAATCAAAAGTCAACTTCCACATAGCAATAATGAGGGGGATTGTTAAGGTTTGTCAAGCTAATAAGTATCCTATTATGCTTAAAGATGATCATGGTAATTGGATTAAAGAACCTTCTAACATTGCCAATCATGTTGCTACCTATTTTACTCAATTTTTATGATATGTGGATTGTTGTGATTTACTTGGGCTTGGGCCACACCCTTCACAAAAGTTTTTTAGTATTACAGCCCAAGTGGATTCCCCGTTTTTTATGGAAGAGGTTAAGCAGGCCTTGTTTTCTATGAATTCATATAAAGCACCAGGCTAGATGACATACAGGCCCATTTTTTTAAGTATGGTTGGAAAGTGATCCAATGTCTATTGCTTAATTTTGTTAATCATATTATGCACCATCCTAAGGAATTAGGTCAAGTGAAAGCTACTTTTCTCTCCCTTATTTCTAAAAAAGAAGTTGTGGAACATGTTGTTGATTTTAGGCTTATTAGTTTATGTAATGCTTCTTATAACTTATTTCGAAGCTCATTGTGAATCGGATAAAGCCTTTTTTAAATGATCGCATCAGCCCTAGTCAATCGAGTTTCTTGCCCGGATGGAATATTATGGATAATATTAAAGAAACAACTCATTCGATTGCAAAGATTGTAATAAAGTTAAACCTATGGCCATTAAAGTTGACCTCTCTAAAGCATATGATAGTTTAGAATGGCCTTTTATTGATGATACATTGGATTTTTTTGGATTCCCCCCTAGAATCAAAAGGGTTATTATGGGTTGTATCATATCAGTCATGATGCAAGTGCTATGGAATGGACAATCTGAACCTAGTTTTCACCCGTCTAAAGGAATTAGACAAGGTGATCCGTTGTCCTCATATTTTTGCGTTATGTATGGAGCGTTTTTCTTATCTTATTGAGACTGAGGTATCTCTAAAATGTTGGATTCCTTTTAAACTTCGTTAATTCTAAGCTTCCCAATTATTCTATGCGGATGATGTAGTGTTGTTTGGTGCGGCCACCCTTGACAATCTTGGAAATATGATTTCCACATTGAAAAAGGTTTGGGGTTGCATTGGGTTTGCATATCAATATTCTTAAATCTCGCCTTAGTTTTTCCAAAACTCTTCATCACAAACTCAGGCGTGTCCGTTCTCATTCTGTGCATATCCCAGCTTCTACATCATTTGGTAAATACCTTGGCATCCCCCTTGTAACACATAAGCCTAAACCGGTTGATTATGAAGAATTATCACATAAGTTTACCAAACATTTAGCAGGATGGCAAACACATTTTATTAATTTTGCTGGGCATGTTACTCTTCTTAAATCACTACTTACCTCTCTTCTGGTGTATCATATGCAAACCACTCTACTCCCTTACCAAAATTCTTAGTGGCATGGAAAAAATCATGAGACGGTTTTTATGAAATAAAAAAGGGGATTCTTGATATTTAGCACAAGTTAGTTGGAAAACTATTTGTTTGCCATCTCAATGTGGGGGGTTGTATATTAGAAATTTGGCCCAATGGAATAAGGCATTTCTCTTAAAGCTCTTATGGGTGTGCTACCAAAAACAGAAGCTTCCTTGGGTTGAATTAATCTGGGCAAAGTATTTTTATAAATCAGGCCTAGAGTTTGCAGAGCCCAAAGCCCATTATTTCCCTTTTTGGAAAAGCCTCTTCAGCATTAAAGATAGTTTTATCCAAAATTTGTGCATTCGAATTGGTAATGGCATAGATACTTCTTTTTGGTATGATAAGTAGTTACCTTCTGGGGCACTTGCTACTCAGTTTACATCTGATCCCCCCGCTGTTTGCTCTCAGTTGCGTGCTAATTTCTTTATATCCGGTGGGAAATGGGATGTTGGAAAGCTTCACCAGTGGGTTTCCTTGCCTTTGCTTAATAGTATTCTTCAATGTCCTATTTCGGCTGACTCTTCGCAGGATGATGTAATGACTTGGAATACTAGATCATATACTCCCTTTTTCCATTTCTTGGGCTTATGAGGTATTAAATCCTATGCCTATTTAGTCTGATTAGCCAAGATAATATGAAAATTTAAACTTCCTGCCAAAATGAAATTCCATCTATAGCGCCTTTATCATCAATTACTTCCTGTGGTTGCTTGTTTAGCTCGCTTCTTCCCAATGTTGCTAGCTCGATGTGTCATTTGTGGGAATGACATGGAGGATCATATGCATTTCTTTAGGGATTGTCCTTTTGCTAGTGTGACATGGTCCAAGTTCCTCCCGTAGCCAGATGCTCAGAACTATGAACTCTTCTTCAGCCTAGAGTGGAAGGATTGGATTCGCCTCAATCAGTCTCTCACTCATTCACCACTTTGGCCCCTGCAATTTGCTGTTATAATGTGGCATATTTGGTGTTATAGGAATAGATGTGTTTTTGATAAGATGTTGTTGGATACCAAGTTGGTTTGGAAAAAAATTGTATGGGATCTCACAGATGTTTCTAAAATGCAGGATCATTTATATAATACAGAGTAACGTATCATCTCGTGGAAGCCTCCACATCAACCTGCTTTCAAAATCAACATTGATGCTTGTCAAAGTGATGATCAGATGTTTGCCCTTGGTGTCACGGTTATCCGGGATGCTGATTTTAAATGGTTTCTTGGGATTACTCATAAGGTTAGTTCCCCATGTATGTTGGAAATTTAGTCATGTACTCTGCGAGATAATTTACTCCAAGCATGGGAGTACCAGATGGTAGTCCTGGAGATCGACTTTGTGCAAAGAAGTTCTCGAAGAACTTCAGGCCGAGCCCTTACATGCAGATCATATTTGAGAAATCTTATTCCTGAAATTATGGAACTGTTTAACAGGAAATGGCAAGTTCACCTAAATTATGCGCAACGTCCAGTGAATCTAGTTGCTGCGGTATTGGCACTGTTGGGCAAGGACCAAAGGGATGTTCGTGTCATCCATGCGGAGCCGCCAGATTCTCTCCATATTGCCCTTGAATTAGATCACGAAACTTACTATTATGCAAAACAACTCGAAGACAATGCGCCTGAGCATGGAGATGTTGCTTCTGCTTGGGAGGATACCTTCTGGGTCTAGTTTGCATTCCTACTGGGTTGGGCATTTCTGTGTGTATGCTAGAAGCTATCAGAAATGTTTTGGTATTCACCCATCTATGTTTTGGCCAGTTGGGTGGCTGGCTTAAGACTCGCAGGCTACTGTGTCTTTTTTGGTTCATTAGTAGCCTTGGCTTTGCATGTTGTTTCATGAATTAATATAATTATCCTCTCTTCTCCACAAAAAAAAAAAAAAAAGAGGGGGAAAAAGTTCAAGTGTATATGCCTAATCTTAGCTTTTCCACACAACCCAATGGCCCAAATTAGCGAAAGAAGCATAAATGAAAGTAGACAAACCCTAGTTGACATTGTTATTCCAATGTCTTTAATCTTCACAGTGCAGCATCTCCCCCCCCCCCCCCCCAATCTCTATCTATGTTGTTCTGCCCCCCTTTCTTTATCTACCAGAGTTGTACGTTGCTCTCTTCCATTGAATCATTCACTAGAGAACAACATCAGCATGAAATTTTTTCAATGTGTAGTTGAGAATCATTATATGAGCTCATCGACTAAGTCAAACCGCTACTGAATCAGACGGTTTTAATCAGGCCAATCCAATTCACTATTCCAACGGGTTAACAAAGGAACATTTAGTACAAACCCACATGGCCGCATCAATAGCAGGAGCTCACAATTCAATCTCTTAGGCTTAAGCACTAGTCATCTAGATTTTGAAATACAATTAGCTCTATAGTTTATTGACAAGAAAAGGAAAATAAAATAAATAGAAACATTATCCCATTTGACAATAACAATTACTTGCAAGGTTGAGAGAACCGACCCAATGATCGACCCGATCGACCGAGTGAATTAATGGTTCAACCGATCGGACCGTTTGGACCAAGTTGAACTGGTACCGTCAAACCGGGTTAGACCGGCACAACCCAATAAACCTGAAAATTTTATATATATATATATATTTGTTATATATTTTTTTTTCAAATTACTAACTAAAATCTAATAGAAAATAGTTACCACTACAAAATGACGAGGAAGAAGAGAAGTAAGAAATTTATTTATGGTCCCACATTGATGGAGTAGAAGGTGGTTACAAGACCCTCATTGCATAAATACGGATTCTGTTAGATGATGAGAATTGAGAAGTCTAACATCGTCATTTTGAGCAAATTTCCAAACTTGGTAGCCTTATAAAAAAGCATGGAAGGCAAGCCAAGGATGCTTTGAAAGGCTCAAGTTGTGCCCTGTGTGAAATCTTCACGACCTAGAAAAAAAAAAAGTTGGTTTTTATAAGTTGGGAAAAGCCGATCCGACTGTGGTTGGACCGGTCTGATTGAGTCAGCCGGTCCAACCTGGTTTTACCGATTTCTCCCGATTTGATGGCCCAAATGGGTTAAAACAATTTTTGGACCGTTGCTCCAACCGGTTCTTGGTCCAACTAGTTGGACTGGCCAATCCAGTCCAATTTTCTTAACCTTGATTACACAAAATGTGATGAAATGTGACGAACTTACGGTGCAACTCTTATCCATGTCTCTTGTAGGCAGTAGCACCTCTAAGAGCTTTATAAATAAATTTAGCAACAATACCTAGCATTTAAGTGCTGACAATCACAGCAAAAAGGGTAGGGGAGGGTTCATTTGCATTGAAATTCTCGTCAGCTTGATAACTCAGGATTTCTCAGACAGAAAAGAGAATTAACAAAAGATAATACTGGCCAAATTCTGCAAGGTACGTAGAAAGCCCCATGGCGCATGAGACAAAATGAAGCAAAACCTACGTATTAAGATATTACTCATCAAGCAGAGAATTTACATTTCGACACTGTTTAGACCCTTTGACAAACCATACACCAAAGCTTCCCACACAATAATTACATAAACATTCTACATATTAGAGTAATTAGTAAGTTTACGAGTCCTAAACAGAACATGTACACGTCCCCATATGCTAGACACAGTTAGCTTATACCTTCCGCCTCCTAGTCCTGAAAGCAATCTGCAATAAATTTTGAAAAAACATAGGGCGGTGAGAAACAAGAATGCAGAAACAAAGTAACAGAAATGCAATTTTTTTGGCCAAAATAACTTTTTTTTTCAATAGCCGAAATAACATTCGATAATGTACACACTGCGGTATTATTCCTTGATCCAAGGTTTAGATTTTGCGCAACGCTTCCAAGTATAGAATCTCAACGGCAATGGGGAAAGACGATTGACACAATGGTTTTCAGATTAGATTGAGACTAATGACTGGAAATATTAGGTTGTACAAGATTAAAAAGAACAAAAAATAACGGCTTTCACAAAGCAACAGTAAGCACAGTACCCTGTACCAATTTAATGAATGATACGCAAAGCAAATAGTATAACTAATGTTCATTGCTCCAACAAACAGCGAGAATGGATGCCAATAGGTGTCACTTCAAGAGAACAAGTTGATCTTACACAAGATGTCAACAAAACTCTAAGAGAGCTTCCAAAAATGGAAGGATCAATGCAGCTACTTCAGATTCCTAAGAAAAATCATTGGATCAGAAATCACAACTTGAAGACCTTCAAAAGATGACACACAAAAAGACCTGTACCTTTGTGCATAGCTCCCCACATCACTCCTCTGTTGGTCTAAGCGATCTCACATGAATTCATAGTACTGTTGTGCGCAGGCACCCTGTTTTTGCCACCAATCAATGATGCTTGAGATGCCATCTCAGACTAAGCTGAGACCTATGATAGACTCTATTTTGTCCTGCCCTATTTGTGTCAGACACGACACTTCACGGATAGAACATGAGGTATGTGTTGGACCCTTATGCAAAATCTAAAGCAACAGGGGTGAAAACATTTGGAATATATGGTCCTTCTCCTTCTTCGTTCATTGGTTTTTTAATGGATCTTTAATGTTGAATGGTTTGATAAGTGGACAACCTTTTAATTACTGAAATATTCTTGAAAGATTAAATTTTAAATTGTGACTTCCATATATAAAATGATGAGTGTTCATATACGTGTCCAAATTTTCGATAGTGTTCCTATGTCCTAAAGTATGAATTTCTACATGTCGGACATGTCGGACACTGGGATCTGTACCCGTGTCCAACATCCTATACCCAAGTCCATGTAACATAGCCGAGGCCCACTCATTATCCTTCATCAGAGTCCGGACTCTTGATATTCCAAACTCTACATCCTCTATATGATCCTGAACGGATATAGCTGTTCTCAAGAGGCCATCACTACCACATTTTGACAGCACAGTATATCTTCCTCACCAGTTCTTTCTCAATGGAAACAACAAACTTAATCCACCACCCCCCCCCACCCCCCCGCCCACCCCCCAAGTTCTCACGCAACATGGCTCAGCCTAATTGAAGCAAAGATGAAACATTTTGAGTGCTGTCGATAAGAATTTTTTCCACACATAGCAAGATGAAATACCTCTTCCTACAGTCAATTTCAACCAGCCTAAAAGCAATCCGTCGCCCCTGGGCGACAACCCAAACCAAAAAACAGAAAAAAGCAAAATCTGCCCAAAACAAACTCAGGACTTCAACCTGAATAATCAAATTCACCTATTTCACAAAGAAGCAGCAAGCCCAAACCTTAGCCAAGGGACAAAGGAAGAAAGGATATTGAACTACAACCTACCAAAGCAAGAGAATTAAATTTTGCACGTTGATAAATGCCCACAAATTACAAATCTCAGGAAAATTGAGTAGGACACATGACATATATGAGGAAAGTTTGACGAGGGGGAGGCCTACCGCATCCCTGCCGACATCAGAAACATCAGATGCTGATGTGTCTACAGAAATCTTGGGTATCAGAGAACCCTTATTTGGCTGACATTGTCTCCGCAAGCCATTCACTGCATGAAAGCATGGCTCATTATACATTGCCATTGAAAGAAGAAAAGCTGACATCGATGAGTTAATTTTAAACGACATTCATTTGAGTGAAAAAAAAAAACATATTGAAGGGGAAAAGGTGCAAAGAATAAATAGCAAAGAGAAGAAACATGAACAAAGATCATTTGCCCGTCTACTTTGTCAAGTTGAATGCTCAAAAGTCAAATTTCACATCAGCATAGAAACATGTAGACAAAAAGAATCACGAAAAAGGGGAGAGTTGAACATCCTGAACACACCAATGCAGTAAATCTTAAACAGAGAGAATACTTAAAACACACAAATGCTGACGAAGATGTCACGGACATCCCAAAAGCCAAAATATGTGTGTAGGTATTTGGGTAGAAAATAGCAGACAAAATGATAGGCAACATAGGCTACATAGCTCATGAAACTAGGTGCATTTTATTTACCATGAAGCATAACTCAGGGTTATAGGCTTGGTTTGGTCTTGTAGGTTACGAAGTTACAAATCAGTGTATTCCCTACAAAAGGTTTAATGAAAATAATCATTTTGCAAATTGCATGCACAAGGCTGCATGTACTCATCTCTCTGATCTTACCCCAGATGCCAACGTCATCTAAGGCACCGGGTTGGTGATAATCATGTATGTGAGTCAAGAAAATCATTTTCAACGGCATTATTGTTGCACCTTGCAAAGGATGATAGGCATTAAAAAAAAAAAAAAACAATACACAGCACTAATATGCACCTCGACAATCAGCTGTAGACTGAAAAAATGAGGATGACCTAAGCAAAGTGAAGACAGCCCAAGATACCATAGTAAAGAATATGTCCACTGTCTATGTAATTAAAAAAGGCCCATGTTAGGCAATTCTTTCCTTGGATTATAGTGGACTAAAACACAATGCCTTCTCTAAACTGTCCTATACTTCCTTTCTGTGTAATAGTAGGCAGTCAACAGTTTTTATATCAAGGATCTACTGAAACCATCCCGTCAGTAATTCCATAATTCAAGGGTTAGGTTGCTACATCGACCCACTCCCCTTTTTGGCAACCCTGCTTAGGGGTATGGATCTAGTAGTAGCAGTTTGCCATACTAAGGAGACAATGATACCTGCCAACGTGTTCGTTCTATCTACCAGAATTTTCCGCTTGCCATATTCACTTCTAAGCATTTCAGCAGGAATGCCTCCTGAACAAGTGAATGTTGCCTTGATATTGTCTCCAAAACGCCGTTGCTTGGGATCACTGTGCACATATAATAGACCCAGCTTAGTTGTCAAGAATATTCAAGACATGGGCCTCCCACTTCCACATATACAGATGAACACATGACCATAAACTCTTACAAAGGCAAACCTGCACTCTTATAAAAGAAGTAATGAAATTACAAAAAAGGATGATCCTGAAAATGCCTTGCATAGGTGCAGCTAGAACTAACAAAATTTTGTTCGACCTGATTACCCAAATTTGTCCGTTCCAGAGAAAACCAAATAGGTTCATCAATTTTTAGTCCGAATTTTAAATTCGGTCACAAGATTTTTCCTATTTCTATTGTCCAAACCTATTTTGACCCGAATTTAGGCTTACCGGATTTGTCCAAACCCGAACAAAACCAGGTATTGGACAAAGTATTTTGCCCGGATTTTAGACATCATCTGATTTAAATTTGACCCAAACCCGAATTCTTGCCATCACTAGGTGCATCTTTAAGAATCTTCAATATGAGGTGCCCATAGCAAGCCTCTTTAGAAAACACCCAATTTCCAATACAGTCAGTGGCTTGTTTATTTTCTGCTATGAAATTCTCCAGTCTGAAGTTTCCAATATGAAATTCACATCAAGAAAAGATAGGGTTCTGCAAACTTACCACTGCTGAAGAACGGAAATTGTGGACCCCTGTAACAATAATCCCATAGTAAGAAAAGGATAAATTCTGTCAGTGATTTATACTTTTAGATATTTTAAACAGAAAGCAATAACAATCGTGACCACCATGAAACAAAGTTAGTCACAGTATACGATATGATTGCTGCAGGATTTTTAGTGAAAGTTCACACAAATGAAATAAACTAACTAATCCAAACTGAGCCTTCCATTCCGGCTGGTTTCACCCAATCTTCTGGGAGAATTATCAGGGGACACCAAAGTGCTTGTCTGCTCAAAGCAGAAATGCATTCAGGGAAACTCCCAAGCGCCCCCCCCCCCCCCAAAGACGGAATAGGGTGCCCCCATAACAATGTGCGACTGGGGCTACCTACCCCCCCCCCCCAAAAAAATAAAAAAAGAGAAAGGAAAGAGTGCATGTACAGATGGCATAACTAACAACAAATATCAGCATAAATATGAATTGTCCAGTTTAAGTGTATCTTACATCTGAGGTGCAGCCATGTCTCAGCTTGGTTTTAGAGTGCTTCGGACTTTCTGCAGATTCACAACTACCTTTCCTTTTCCTCTCATCTGGTTGAGCACGCGACAATGAAATCTCTTCTGTAGAAACATCTGATACAGTTCCAAAGAGTTCAACATTTGCGGAGTTAGAATCAAGTTTTTCTTTCGCTGACAAACTCCCAAACTTTCCTGAATTATCTGGTTCAAGCTCTTCACCAGCAGACGGAGTATCTTGTAACTGCATTGTTCTTGGAGAAGAGCGGACAATTTTAGTTTGCGGTTTTCCTCTGATGCATGCCTCAAGGATGTGAGTTTCAGCCATATCCTTCTTAGCAACTTTCTCTTGTTGCGCTACATTTCTTAATAGCTCTGAGCGCTTAGACATGCTCAAATCAACGTTATTTTGATCTTGCAAGCTATCAGTAAGACATCTTCGAGCTCGTTTAGCCGTTGTGCTGGACAGCTAAGTAGGCACATCACATTAGATCCATCAACTTTCCTGGGATAACAAAACAATCCATATGGAATAGCAATTTGACTCACCTGACTAAAATCAGATTCAAGGGCATCAATAAGCTTCGTTACAAATTGTTCATTTAAAGCAAATACTAACGTGGGGCAATTATCCTGAAAAATGGAAATGGAGGGAGTTAGCACACAATGTATTATCAAGTATCAACTACACCACCAAAGTCTAAAAGCTTGCCTCAGTTTTTCTGATTGGAGAAATCTTGTACAGTGATGATGGAAGCAGAACCAGTCCAGGGGCGGGAGCTGAGTTTAGACCATCATATTTAAGAACATTTAAAATAGAGATTCCAATGTCCGCTAACATATGCAGCTTCTGCAATATTCAGAATCACTTCGAGATCAGCACTACAAAACGAGTATAAAGGCGTATGAAGGGAAAACCAGTCTGAAGGCATGCATCTGTGGTACTGACAGGTGTTTTCTCAGCATCTGTAGCATCCTCAGCTCTTTTGACAGCCCGAAAAATACTTCGCAAATACAGAAAGGCTTTCTTGACAAGATCCATGTCCCCATCAACAAACTGAGCGTCCACTAGCAAACACAAAATGAGAACAAGTGGCCTGCGACCAGACAATCTGACTAAGCATAAACGCCATCACAGGATCACCTTGTTTTGAAAAAGAAGCACATAAAGGTACCTGCAAAATTGAGCTAAGAGCTCTTCACTGTTTGAATTTAGAGGTGGAAACCCTGCATCATGAGCAAGAACATGGAGCAAGAACACCACTATGTATGCTGCACAATTAGTGGAGAATCCTTCAGTGCCAGAAGCAGGGCAGGTTGCAGCTGCTCTACCATATTCCTTGATAAACTCGACGAGATATTTCACCGACTGACAAGCATATATCAGAACACCTTAACATATCAAGCAATGACCTAAAGTAAAAATGAAAACAACCGTACAGCAAGGCCAGAGACGCACAACATCTCTCAAATCCTTGACACAATCTGATGCTGCTGTGAAAGCAAATGCACATGCAAATCTACTTGGTACAGCATGCTCTTTCAGCAACTTGTGACTTTTATCAATATATGCTTTACGAACGAAAGATGGAGCATCCTGCAACAATTTGCCGGCATTAGCTCAAGCAAAGTGAAAAGGAGGCAAATCAAGCAGAAAAACATTATTCATTTCCATCAATCCCTTCTACAATCATTGTTCTTTTTTTAGAGTAAGGACTGTTCAATCCCATCATAATTGTCAGCAGAGGAAGAAATGAAACCCTTAAATTTATCACCCTGTGTTGGGTTCTCCAGGCTAATCCCTCATTTGATAGTCAGAAGTGTAATAGCAAACAAGATTTTGTCACGATCAACTGCTAAAGAAAGATATTGAAGGGGAAAACACAAAGCTACCTCAGTTTCCACACTGCCTTAAACTCACATTGTAATTATACACCAATGGGTTACCAGAACAACCACCACAGAAGATTTGCCGGTGTTTCCTGTGGATTAGATAGCTTTTGAATATGTCTAATCTGCATCCTTAAAACTCCAAACTAAAGCACAGCATAAGGTGAACCAAATCCATCCAGATGGATAGCTCTCACAGACCGCTATCACCATTCTCGCTACAAACGACTACTTCACAAAATATTGACCAGTACTTTTATAGCTTTTGTGCACTTGTTCCTCTGATACTTCTATATTTTCAATGCAATGTCTCAGACATTTCTTCCAGAACAGCTTTCCTCTAGTCTTAAGCAGTTAATTTAAAGGCTGGGAGCTAAGATGATGGGAGTCTGACACAATACACGGATAGAACATGACACCAACACTCCATTTTTTAGGAAACGGGGCACAACACATTTTACTACCTGTTTTAGATTATTAGTCATAGAAGGGTAGTGTTTGAATAAGAACCCATACTGTTTCTAAAGTGTGTCCTAAATGTCAAATAACAAACAAGTATTTCCAATATGTTTGATGCCTTTGAGAGTGCCCAAGGAGTCTCGGGCAAAACTGTGTTAGACCCAAATACGCTAAGTTGAAGACAGTGCCCATGCTTTTCAGTTTCCACTTTCCACGCATCTTGGCCTCCCCAACCTACTCAAATCCTGACAGCAGTGGGATCGTCTGGCTCTTGATACCAACACAGCCACAGCTGCTGTTATGTTTGGTTGCTTTTAATTGCAAAAGCACCAACTTTTAGAATAATTCAAATAACAAACATTATATACATTTTTAAGGAATTCTCATTAACATAAAAATATCCATACCTTTGCCATCATAATAGTCAACTGAAAGATCTGCGGCGAAATATGTAGGTCCCACCATCTCGAAAGCCGCAGTACCGACTTAGCAGCAGCTAATTTGACATGAGAAAGGTCACTTTCACTGCATTTGTTAAGGTCAAATTTAGTTACAAGGACAGCAAAGTTCATTACAGCAATTCAGTAGTAGCCCTGTCCAGCCAGCTTACTATGAAACTAATTGGAGAATACAGCATGGAGGATGTTTCAAATAGAGACTGGAGCTACAATGGGCGTAACATAGGTCTGTTAAGCAATATGAACACTGTTCCATCCAAAACTCTCGTCGATTCACAATATTTGGAGCATTATCTCTTGCATTATATAGGAAGACAAATTTTAATAATATCCAGAAGCAAGGAGAAGTGAATAATCAAGGATACATTAACAAGACCATATCTAGCATCAGCAGGCAGTTGATTAACGATTGTAAGTTAATTATGTGTTGGTGGACACATAGCATTAAAGGCAGGAGATAAATGTTATCTTATCACTCCATTTGAAACGCTTCTGGATAATTGACTTACGAACACCGCCACAGGTAAACACTAAGAGGGAACAAAGTACCAACGAGCTCATTAAAGAAGTCAAAAATCAACGGTTTATGATCTCTGTCTGCATCCAAGTCAAGCAGACCAACAAAAACAAAACAGATCCCCTGTCAAGAATTTGCTTTTCCTCTTCGGCTGTAACGCCAGTGAAGAACGGCAAGAGAGTTCAGATTTCTTAATGCAGTTAATATCAATAGAAGGAAGGAAATGCAAGCTATGTAACTCTCATATAAACATGAGCAGAGAAAAGACCAAATCAAAGCATACAAGATAACAATTTAAACAATGCCACCAGAGGCCCTATGACTATTTCTCACTAAGCCAGGTGCCTATTGCTCCTCCTATGGAAGTAGCCAGATCTGCTACGGCACGATCCAATCATTTGAAGTAAACAAGGCTTAAATTTGCTTCATTTTAATTCTTTTACAAGAGGAAAACTGATTAACTTATCTTTCAGCAGATGAAGCAAAAACATAAGCATATATAAGTTATAAGATATGTCTTACCAAGCTGTGGTCTCCTCAGCAAATGTAGCAGTCAATAGCACTTTGGACAGGACATCCAACAAATAACTTATTTGTTCTTTCCGGTGAACTTCTTTTTTTGGTAAAACACTCTTGACAAGTGATTTGAGCCCGTACATCTGCAAACAAGGCGACATAAATGCAGAGAACGAAAAACTTTAGAACTGGAGGTTCTAGCATTCAAAACAGCAACCTGTTGTCTACGAAATGTAACATACAGAGAACATGGCAAAATTTCCAAAAAATTCTTAAAATCATGCACTAATCCAAACCATTATTATACACATGCTGCAAAGTAAATCCATAGGCATGTGGATGTATCCAATTCCTCCACCACCTGAACTATTCAATTTTCCTAGTCAGACACTGAAGGTTACCTGCACAAGACTGAGACACCCTACTTCCACCATAGATATGGCTGCTGAAATAATTACATTCAGAACTGAGGGCACCAAACCCAACAGCCAAAATCCAGCATCCGTTGATCAAACTACCCCACATCGCATCTTACAAATTATTCTTTCCAACTTGTGACACTATAAGGGACAAGACTAAATTATAAACTGAACCACGGCTGTTAAGTGAACTGAAAAAGTAATTTCAGCTTAGTTGACCAAAGTACTGTGTTAGCAAGATGTTCTGTCAGTAACCTGATAAAAATTATCTAATCTCATTTTCGTGTTCAATAAGCAGGTCACCAAAATTTCCCCCTTTTTCACATTTCAATTGGTCAAATATGTAAGTGGTTAATTCCCGGTTGCTCTGTTCTGTTAGTTGATCGGCATAACCAGTTAATTGGTCATAATCTCTGGTTTGGTTGGCGGAATTTTTGTCCCTCTTAATGGTTATCAGTGAGCAAAGATGTCCAAAACCATGAACCAAGACAAAGCTGAAAAACCAGGTACATTTTGATTTTATTAACAACCAAAAATTCGAGTTGGTTTTTTTAGTATGGTTTACCAATTTTAGCTTTTTAAACTCCCATGGCTAGAAATCTGGCTAGTTTATTGTACTATTCCTGTCAGGCTACAACATAAGGTAAACACCAAGTACAAGATACCAAACTGATAGGAAGCTTGACACTAGCGTCAAACAGAACTGTGTCTGAAACATGTCCAAAAGCGACATACCTTTGGATACTCAGGAATGCATATCAGACTGGCAAGGTGTTGTGTCTGCAACTTTCATAATTTTTGTCATCTTAAAAGTGTGGGATATACATGCTTCCAGCACTTTGTGGTTGTTCAAATGACCAAGAAAAGGAGCAAGAGATCACATGTTTTTGCTTAAGGAGTGCTTCACAGTTCACAATTGCTATTTGTAGCATTTTAAATTTTCCAAAGAAAGGAAAGAGAGATAGAAAAGGCATATGAAAGTATTTATAGCCAGTCAAGCTAATGAGCTCTTACGAAAAAAGGGATGACTGTGTTTCTATAAACATGCTAATAGGACTTTTTATTCCATTTTCTCATTTCTCTTCTTTTTTTTTTTTTAGTTTTTAAGAAGAAGAGAAAGAGGATGGCTGTGAACCACAGTAATAGTATCATGGTAAACAATATAATTTGTACAATAATAAGTCAACACATAAAAAAAAATACATATTGTCCTTGTGTCCAAATGTGTTGTATCTCAATTTATGAAACCAATGCATCAAAGCGTTGTTGTCCAATGAAGCCACATATGTGGCTCATGCAAGGATTCAAAATGCGGTTATGGTTGTGATTACAGTTTCAATCGCGATATGGAAAAATCATTTTAATGTAGAAATTGTGCTCCATATTGCGGCAAAAATGTGGTTCGACAACTCAAAAACCTTTCCGATAAGGCAGTTTCGTCGCAGATCAACCACATTTTGAATCCACAGTCGCATGTCAATGTATACGCTTCTCATGTTACAAGTTCAACCATATGCTTGACATTTATTTTGTTAAGAAATAAAATATCAGGGCCACAGGGATGGTCAACCATATACTCCCTCCGTGCCATAATATTTGTCCTATCTAGGCAATATAAGTTTTTAAGGGAACATCATTTAATGCCATCTTATATATTGTTTTAAGAAGAGAGAGAATTTTAGTAACAATAATAGTAAAAATATACTTTATTCTGGGATATCCATAAAAACAAAAAAGGGACAAATATTATGGGACGAAGGGAGTAAAAAAGAGCACTTCAAAAACATCAACAATCCATGTTCAAAATCCCTTTTACAAGTAATTAATTGCATTGAAAAGAACACCAAGAACTACTCTACTTATCACCATATCTTTTTCACATGAATTAATTGCTTCAGCAACCAATAAAATAAAGATTCCAGGAGGACATGCTTAAAAGGAGAAATTCTAACTTAGCAAGTAGGTGTTCTGCGTGTCTCCAAGGGGGGGAATCGGCCAAGCACCTCTTTGCTAATTGCAGATCGGTTTCTTCTCTTGGCATTTGTCTCTCCTTGAGGGGGGTTAGTTAGGTGCAGGAAACAAGGGGCAATCATTTGCTTTTAGCTTAGAGAGGGATGAAGTAAGAGTTGGGTTTTGAAATTTGGGCAAATGGCTATTTCGGCAATTTGATGGAATACTTAACAGAAAAGGAATCATTCAATATTTGAGGGCAGGCCAAATCCTATGAAGAACTCAAGGTGCACCTTTTGAGAATTTTGTATTTTTTTTTATCAAGTTTCTCAATGTTGGTAGAAAGTCGCCTTTTTGGATATTATAGACTAGGTTATCCGGGAGAGGATATCTCCGTAGTTTCCCCCCTTAGAGGGGGCATCCTTTGACTATGATATTTATGCTTTTTAATTACTAATCATTGGGGGGGGGGGGCGCTGCCAGCAGCTACGATCAAGAACTAAGCTCCCCCCGCCCCCCATCCGGAAAAGCTATTGGCGTGATGTCACTGTGCCACAACAATCCTGACCTGGTCACCAACGTCAACAAGACCAACCAGGCCACAGCAGAAAAACAAAACAACTGCATTATGGGCAAGGGAACATATCCGGACTGTGATGGCTTCCTATGACAAGTACTTGTTACTCCTTGCCTCAGGTGAACACATTAGTAATCCACATGGGATGTAATTGCTGTGGTAGCCAGCCACGTAACAAGTTTCCATATATTAAATCACTCTAAAACAGAAAGCAAGTGAACGCATTGGTAATCCACATGGGATGTTATTGCAATGGTAGTCAGCCATGTAATAAGTTTCCATATAGTACTCACTCTAGAAGAGAAAGACATGAGAAGAACAGGGAGGACATCAGACATGACTGGGCCCATCAACCTGTATTCCCCGCGGCGACTGCCTGGTCCCTTTCTCCGATGCCGTTTGATGCGTATCCCACGTCCAGATCCAAATCAGATTGTATCAACAAGGGTACGGCAGCCTCAAGTGGCGAGTCCGGGTAACGTAGATAATAGATAATCATAACCCAAGACAAAACATCTATTTATAATAGCCTAGACTCAGAATACTATTAGGAAACTACCTAAACCAAACCTATAAATAGGAAACTCAATATTATATAGGTACTCATAAATATCCATATTTTGACTTATCTAAAATAGCCTATAAATTGACCTACAAAAATTACATAAAAATATCAAAATATCATAAGTTTCCAAATATTAAAATAAATCCTAGAATCCTAAAACTAGGCAAATTCCATTTCTTCTTCACTTTCCAGTTTCCCTTAAAATGAAGACAGAGTATTAACCAAAAAAACTAAAAGAAAAGCTAGTTCCATACCCCATAGCTCACCCAATATCAATGAACAAAATGTAAATGATACTGAGGTGACATGCATTGTGGGGTGGCACAATATTTATGGATGACCTGTTTGGTGGTGTAAACTAGGAGTGTCATAAGCATCCTGCTACTGCTATAGATCACCTACAAGCAGTTGGTGTGATTTAAAGAATGAGGAAATGAAACTGCAATGACAGCATGCTTCCTAGGTAAGTGTTTGGTGCGCTTCTGTTGAAAGGTATGCCTGGACATTTTCAGGGGTTACGTACCTGATTATCTTCGAGATAGCATTCTATTTTGGGCCACCTGGTGGAGTCAGGCAGCAGCACTTTGATCTTTTCCAACTTAATAAAGGCATGAACAGTATTAAGTTTTCCAGTGAGTGAACCTTCTGTTTATTCTTTGTCCTTATAGAGTCATAGGGTGTAACTATTTATATTTTACCTACACCAGTATTCTTTTTTCCCAAAACAAGAGGAACAAAATGTAGAACACAAGACCAGAGAAGCAGTGATTAATTAATTTTGTACTCTCAATCTAAATGAAAAATCCATTTTTTTAGTGGTAACTTCTTGTTGGGTTAGCCCAGACTCCCCTCTTGATTTGTCGTTATAAACACGTGAAACCCCATTATAACCAGTCCAATAGAACCACAAGTAATTAAAATATGCACTTCCAATCTCAACAATCAAGAAAAGGCCAAATTTATGTTATGCTTGAATTTAAGATGGTACTAACCTTCATTTTGCAACCAAAGCACACTTCGCATCCAGATATCTGATCGAACTGAACATCATCTTCAACAATGGTATCCTAAGAACAGATGTCAGAATGTTTTGGGAAGAATAGGTTAGACAAAAATAAAACAAAGTGTAACGTAAACTGTGTTTCATCATGTTATTCGCAGAAGACAAGGCATTACTTCAAAGATCCTCTCTCTGATATATGATGTTACTTCATTCCTGTGTTTCTCGAATTCCAAAACAAAATGCTGTGAAATACATCCCAGGGACTGTAAGACAGTAGGAATGTTCCTCTCACCAAGAAGTGATTGCACCAGTTTCTAGACACAAGAAAGGTGGAAAACGTCATAAGCTAGCAAATAAGCAGAATAAAGGCTTCCTGCTTTTTAAAAGGAAAAAAAAGAATTAAATCACTTGGCGTTGTAGATTATCTCTTGATATGAAAATAGCTAAACCCATGCTTCCTGCTAATTTGTGCAGCAGTGGATCAAGTGATTGACTCATCATCAGCATCAACAGAAACATGGTGTAAAGAAAATTCCCTAACTGGGTGGAAGAAGGTTTGGCCTTTTGGATTTGAAGGGACAAGTTCTGCGATATCACTAATGCAATGTGAAATTATGATCCATAAGAAGCTGAACCCTTCATTGCTTGATGATCCATAAAATGATTAACAGAACTTAGTAGCTGATGACTAAAACAGAGAATCCACGTTTTCCCTAGACAAATGGCATAACAAACTGCCAAAATACATTTCTAATGACGTGAACATTTCACACGTAATGTCTAGACATGGATGCTTGAAGCTCATTTTGGTTGGACAAGAGTATCTGCTTAAACTAAGAAGTGGTGAGTTAATTTAACCCATCCAAGCATAAACAATGCATATATGTGTGTGCGTGCACACACACACACACACTCTTGTCTCGCTATATATATATATATAGATAGATAGATAGATAGATAGATAGATAGATAGATA
>JACYFF010031954.1:11924399-11949827 GCA_017589665.1 Selenicereus undatus | reverse complement strand
GTGTGTGTGTGTGTGTGTGTGTATATATATAAACACACACACACATATGTATATATATATATATATATACACACACACACATATGTATATATATATATATATATATATAATCCGCGTTTTCCCGAGACACAAGGCGTAACAAACTGCCAAAATACGTTTCTAATGATGTGAACATTTCACACGCAATGTGTAGACAGGGATGCTTGAAGCTCATTTTGGTTGGACAAGAGTATCCGCTTAAACTAAGAAGTGGTGAGTTGCTTTAATCCATCCAAGCATAAACAATGCATGTGTGTGTGTGCGCGCGCGCGCGCACGTACACACACACACACTCTCTCACTATGTATGTATGTATGCATGCATGTATGTATGTATATAAGTATTAAGGCTGCATGACCATTTAGTAATCTGTGAAGAATTTTCGAAGAGCTAGAGCCCGTGTCCTGAAAAACACATATCATGGTACACCATTGACGGTCAGGTGCAGTGATAGAGTTGCTGAATATCAGATGCTGATTATCCTTGTTTTATGATCCAGAAAATTAAGGCATCATAACAAGAAGATCCAGACTCCAGCCAGGGCAACAATTTCACTGTATGAGTATATGACACAGAAAATGATGTTATAAATGGCACAATGACTTTGTTTTTAGCAATAAATGAAGAATATTCCAAGACGACAAACCCAAAGGCAGGCATACAAAAGGGAAATGACATCACATGTTTACCTGACACAAATCCTCCACGAGAAATTGTTCAGAGGGACCAACTAATGCTGCAATCACTGAGATAGCAGACTTGGCCTGAGCACGAGTCCCCTCCAGGCACCACCTCTCCAACAGTGGGTAGATTTCACTGCACAGCGATAGGTTGTATATTTTTTATAAAAAAAAAGGTTACCATAGGTCAAGGGCTTGTGGGGCAGAAATAGAAGAAGAAAGGAACCAAACATTCTCATGCTATGAGCTTGTTTTTGTAAGAATCCTAAATCGAAAAATCACAAAAACAATTCTGTCAGGAATCTACGAACTATGATAGCCTTCCCACTATACCAGTACTTGCGTCTCAAACCGGAAAACTAGGAGTACAATAGCCCTTCAAGCAGAATGGCCATGAACACTGAAAGATTAACTGGTGGTGAATAATGTGTGATAAAGAAATAAAGCAATTTAGATTATAGTGCATTTTTCACGGTTTTTCTAACATAGAACAAATTTAAGAGAAAAATAACCCAACCAAACTTCATAGGACTACAAACAAGAACAAGTCAAAAAAGGCATTAAACTCAGAATTCGGATTAACACAGGAGCATCAGGTGATCGAGCCCTATATTTCGCTGAGATCTCGCTCAAAATGCCACTAAACTTTGCTAAATATTCAAAAATGGCAGTTAACTTTTTTTTTAGTCAAAAATTCCATTGAACTTGCTTA
Organism: Selenicereus undatus; assembly: GCA_017589665.1. NCBI lineage: Eukaryota > Viridiplantae > Streptophyta > Magnoliopsida > Caryophyllales > Cactaceae > Selenicereus > Selenicereus undatus. Next base: position 11,948,396 of record JACYFF010031954.1, on the reverse strand, counting down.
AAACATAAATAAAATAAAAAAAGCACCAATTAGCTTTTCAAATAGCACCAAAAATGTCACTATCATAATGGCATTTTTTGCCATTTTGAAAAGCTTAGTGGCACTTATGACTGGAAAAAAGTTAAGTGGCATTTTTGAATATTTTAGAAAGTTCAGCGGCATTTTCAAGCAAGAACTCATATTTCACTAAACCTCGTACATCCAATGCCAATTAAGTTCAAGAGAAAGAACTCATGTCCTCCTAGATGCAAAAAATATACAGGTCAAACAATAGAGAACACAATCCATATTGCCTGACTTACGAGAGGATAATCAAATTGCTGAAGATTATATCAGTGTTAATTCACACAAAAGAAGGATGCAAAAATGAACTTCCATTATGACAATCCCACTAGCATTACTTGCTGCAACAAGATGTCAACACATGCAGTATGCTCAACATATACTCCTTCCTAGGACACATTTGACTCTTACCTGATTTTCATGGAGATACAGGAGCCCACATTTGCTAGTATCTGAATCAACTTTGCATGCAAGGGCAAGTCATCATCCTGTATCAACAGTTTCAGTTGATGTTCTGAACCTCTAAACAGTAGGGGGAAATTTCGGCTGATATCCTGATTAAAGAAGCAAAGCCATTGGTTAGATAAAATTCAATTTAGAATAAAATGTATCAGCAACCATGATACTGCAGCCAGGCCTCCATCTTAATTAGATTCTGAAGTTTGATGTATGCAACCTTTGCAACATAGAAATATGTCATAGAAACAAGACAAAAAGACATGGTAGTCTTGACAACATTGACCATACTGTGAATGAACAATTAGTGTAATCCTAGTTTTCCTGAAATAGGGTCTTCTCTCCATAGGAATCACCATCCTCTGAGGTGCTTCGAATTAATTTTTTTTTAATAAATCACATTTGAGAGCAAACCATAAAAGGAATTTAAAATGCATATGAAAGAGGCTGTGTCATTTGAAATACATCTGACAGAAACCTTACAGTCACATAAATACTCAATGCAATGCAGTGAACATGCAAACTCATCTCTTTCTTCCTTCTTTTCTTTTTTTTTCATTCTAAGCAAACGAAGCAAGATAACATGGCAAATACTCAGTAAGGAATACTTCTTTCTCATGTTTGCAGCCGTCTTGCAAGATGATGCACGTAAGAGGAGACTATGAAAACAAAACTACCCAAAGGATGTAACACAAGCATTCTAGTTCCTGCATCTTTATCAAAATGTACTTTATACAATACATAGCCACCACAAGCATGAGTAATAGCTACTAGAAAACTGCCATTTCCTTGATCAAGATACCATATGTGGGTGATGTCTATTTCCCAGTAATCAACTTTACCATCTGTTCTAAACACCCTTAACTTATTGGCTTCAGCAATCTCATAATCTCACCACCAAGTTAGTTGATGACAAGGGAACCAGATAAACTGTTCTCAAAAAGCAAATGGGTGTACCACATGCAGATTAACCAAGGGTCATTTCGATTCTGCCAGGTGATAGTCCACTGGTAAGGCCGCATGCAGTCAAAGCCTCCAACAAACATCAAATTCTGGTCCAACACTCTCCTCAGAATAGCAAAAGTAATCCCCCACAAGCAAGTCCTAATCATCCAATGAAATGGCTTAGAAGAGTGCTTCAAGTTGGGAAGATGTTACAATGGCCATCCACCAAGGAGAAGATGTCAAAACAGGGAATCAGAACGAAAGGTTAAGTTTATGGTTTCAGGTACTACCAAGGAAATATTCCACTAGTGGATCTTCTTTGAAATTATACTGAAATAACGATGAAATGACGTTGATAAAGAAGGCACTGGACAGATCACACCAAGGGTAACGTCAAAGCCAAAAATCTTACAGAGAGAAGGTTAACCGAACATCCTTCCTCGTGATTATCTGTACAGCTGCTTGCAGAAACATGATTCAAAATATACTGAACATGCTCAGAACCAAATATACTATTTGAGCATTTCAGAGAGAGTGCTTCCAGAAACTCGAAATGAGGGTGCTTCTCCCCAATCTTCTTCAAAAACTCATCCTGCATATCAAGAACATGACGCTTTTAGGACAACTTGAAAATTTATGGCACCTGCAATGAACTTACAAGAGACAATCACTAAACAGTAAGTATATTTGATTTTATTCTACAGAAATTCATGCTTTTCAGTAAAAATAATAACTTCGTAATAATTAAACGAAAAGAATGCAAAGAAAGCGGCCTAGAATGATCTAATCATATCCCACGCTATAAGCTATCAACAAAATTGGCAACTTCGTATGGAGAACAAAAATCGTACTTGTCCCACAAATGCTCAACCACATATATTTAAATTGTAACGTGCTCAAATAGATGTTTTCTCAGTTCCTCACCATGAAAAGTTCTTCTGCTAAGCTCTTTCCAAATAATACATGGAAATGGCACGCGGCATTAACCTTAGTTACCTTTATTTAACTTCTTTTCTGCAGAACTTCTTCCAAGCCAAGAAAGTCTTAACATACTCTGCCACAACCCAAGAATAGTCCAAGCACTTGCTAAAGCCCAAAGAGCTCTAGCGAATGGAAACACAGCAAAATGATCAATGGTTTCCAAATCTCCTTTGGACACAAAGCACATACTAACCATGGGCCCCCCCCCCTCCCTTCTGCAAATTATCACATGTCAAAATTTTGCTTGGTTTTGCTTCCCAAACAAAGGACACTTTCGTGACAGCCAAACATATATGGGGATATTTCTTACGGGAAAAATCAAAAGCTCAGAGACCTAGGAATTTAATTTAAAAACATTCCCTTTTCCAATTATAGTGTCCATTTTCATAGCAACTTTCCAACATACTTTTACTTAGGAACATCTTTTTCTCTTCACAGTAGCTTTTCATTTCTCAATCACATTTCGCCTCTTAGCTATATGAGCCACTTAAGTGATGAAGGAAATCAAATGATCTGAGAACAAATTCCGTTAATTGATAAATTTTGTCTAAAATTTCTTTGGTTCAGTGTTAGTATATCTAAGTAGGGATTGCTCTAAGAGCATCATACTTTAACCTTCTATAACAGGAGCACAATTTAGGTCATCAACTAAGAAAACTAGATTTTATGTCACTCAAAAGAATTCCTAACATTCAAGAACAATTCTACATAGTTCAGGAGTGATGAGCCATCTCCACATTGTTTTGCAACGAGTATCAACAGTAACAAACAAGAAGATAGTCAAAATAGCATGATGGAGGAGATAACTCACTTTTTTCTCTGAGTAATCAAGATATATATTAGCGGCATACCAAGGGCATGTGACCTATGTACAATAGGGGCACACCCCCCCCCCAAACAAAAGAAAAGAAAAAACCTCACACTCTCATGGGTATATTTACAAAATCCCAAAAAGGTCAAAGATTGATCACTATTTAGTACATAACTCCATCAATACAAAGCTCTCAAAAAAAGAAAGGTTAAGGTCCACAGAAGGCATAACTAAGCCCTTTAAAATTAGATAATTCCTTTCCTTCCAATACTCCACCAAATTGCTATGAGGACATTTTCCAAACACCAAAAACCAAGCTCTTCTGCATCCTTTTTTTCCAACTCACAAATATCCCCCGTCCCTTTAATATTTTTTTTTTTTGGTAAGCAATCAATAGGTATATTAAAAGGACACCAAGGGGATGTCACCCATATACAAAAAGGGCAAATACAAAAACATTATGCCCTTTTGCTCTCATCCATAATGCAATCGACAAAAGCCAAAAAATTTACACTTCTGTTACCGCAGAGCCCGGCACTCCAGCTATACAACAACCTCAAAAAATAAAGCTTAAACTCTTGAAACGATCCGGCTATATCGTCAAAGATACGACGATTTCTCTCCTTCCATGTCGTCCACCAAATAGCCAAAGGCACCATGTTCCAAACTTCGAGGACCCAACTCTTCTGCATCCTTCTCTTCCAAGCTACCACCACGTCTCTAACATTAGAAGGTTGCACCCAACTAACCCCCATAAGAGAGAGAGCTAAATCCCAAAGAGCGGAAGCCCATTTAATATTGTCCTCATTTGACTCTTAAGGTCAAAGTTTTCTAGCTTTGACCATTAATTCATCAAAATATATGTTGATTCATGAATCATGATATGAAACTTTTACCATTGAATTCATTTGCCGAACTACTTTCATGAGAATATAAATTTTTTAATAGATAATAGTACATACTGACAGAAATTAATGGTCAAAGTATTATCTTCAAGACCGCAAAATGTCAAAGATGAAGAAAAAACTGAGACACAGTCTTCCACTTCCGTCATCTGGAACCACATTACCCCCAAAAGAGAACAAAGGCTGAAACAGCCAGCCTTTTTTTTAAATTACAAAAGGGAATTTCAGAAGTGAATTGACCTATGGAAATCTTATGAAATGGGTTACGGCAAAAAGCATATGATATCAAATGTAAGAAACAAAACCTGCATTAATTGCTGCTTAATGTCCATTTTCAATTTCACCAAAAGATAAGCCATACGGTTGAATATTCTTTTTCCCTGGTGTCTACTTCTTTAGGGTAACTGGGTAAAGAAAATCGTAATATGCTATAGTCCAAGTGGCTCACCTTCAAAATTTTGGCGTGTGAAAATGCTGGTTCATGTAACAGTTGCAGCAGTAGATCAAAAACACCACTATTCAGATTAGCAAAAGACTCTTCTGCTTTATCAGCATTCAGAAATGATGCTGATATTCGTGTGAAACTCTTCTTCATTCTCATGTTCATCTCTTCAGGATCAATCCCCTGCACCAGCACAAATATAAGCCAAACATATAGTCCACGGACTCCACGCTAATCCATTCAACTGACCTCTTAACATCCAAAGTTACACTGATCAGAATCTAATATGTACAGCAGAGAGCACAAACTTGAACTGTGAATTGGAGTGTTAATAGCCAAGAGAAAATCTAAATGCATCAAAAGAAATCATAAGAGAAAGAAATAACATGCAGAACACCAGCACCTTTTCTTCATAAGTTCAAATGCCAAAGGTTCAAAGCTAGCAATGTACTCCTTTTCTGAGCATTCCTCTTCGTAAATGTGAGGGAAGATGTTGCTCAATACATTTCACCTAGCATGCTATGTTCTGAGACTCAAATAACTAAACGACGAGTTAGACGTCCTTCACACTTATAAACAAGCTACTGAGGTCTGGTCATTTCATGAACCAATTGGCATGACAGGGGAAGCCATGTAGTTAAGACATTTTGGGCGGCATAGTTTTGATGATTGAAAAGTCAACATCAGGGAGGAGCAAGTATTGGAACTGTTGCTGTCTCTGAATGGATTTAAGAGAATACAGCAGTTGATGCAAACACAAGAACATGTGCTTCACGTTATTGTGTTTAACAAAATATATATAAATTGCATTCATATGGTGAATGTATGTGCTTTTCATGATTCGTGACAACCACAGAAAGAGGAACTTTGGGCTGACTTGACTTTGTTTCATTCTCTGGAGGCTTTCTCACCTGCCTTAATGTCATCTTGAACAATGTTATAAGGTGAAAGCTTTAAGATGACACAAATGACAAGGGGGCAGGGTAATGTAGCAGATTGATTAGCTAGAAAGGGAGACTCAATTGTAACCCTCATTGGGTGTTTTTGGATTTGGACATGCCTTGTTCTGTTCCTTAATTTAAAGGTAAGTTCTAGGTTCTAACAACACCACGGAGTACATGACCCGCCACAGCAAATTCTACATATAGATGTTGGGAGCCCTACACCTGCAAAGAGGCTGATTCCAAGATACCAACAAAATATTTTCCAGCAGACGAATTAAAACCTCTCGCAAGAAATGTGTTAAGTAGTAGAAGCATTAAATAATCATATCAAATAGAATCAGATAATAACCATGAGAAGAGCAAGTGAAAACGCATTAATAAAGATACAAATAGCAAAAAAATTAATGTATTCCCTAATATCCAAGCCAAACGACATCAATGTTTGCTAAGTGACTAAAAGCCAAAGGTATGAGATCAACTGCCCAAGGTCTACAACTCTAATCCCAGATATCCCGAAACTCCTATCCTGAGCTATGTCCTCTGCAAGTCGCAAATTTTAATGATCCCCCTCCCCGAGGGTGCGATCCCCACGAATGGTCGGACTCGTTTGCTAGGTACTTTATTTTTTAAGAAGCAGATTTATTTTTTTATTTTTTTTTTAAAATAGAAACGAAACTGAGTTACAGGATCATAGGGAACCAAGTCTTGGCCCTAACCAAGGAACCCTGCCAGTTTCCCTGGTCAGGTCCATTTTCCTAGCCTAGGCTCTGCCAGTAGCCTCAGCCTGGCCAAAATTCGGGTATAGGTCTGATCCAGGAACCCGACTGGGTTCCTAAACCAGTTCTGAACGTATATTCTAGTCCTGGCAGGTTCTACCGTCAAGATCCGAACCTACCCACTCAATTTCAATAGTGCAGAAGCAGGAAATAGGTGAAATAATAAAAGAAAAGCTTGAACCTTTAACAAATAGAGTCGCCAGTGAGTTTTAAAAAAAAAACTTACAAACCATATCACGTTTTTAAACAAATCATACCGATAGAGACAACAGAAGGGGCACCGAAGGGACAAATTGATTTTGCTTCAAAAAGGTTTTAGAAAGTCCACCAAGCAATCCCTAGTGTTGAGACCGTCTTGACTACTTAGTCTCGAACCGAGGATCTAGATTCGAGGGCAATGGTACGGTGATGTGATGGGGTGTATCTCATCACCGTCCCAGGTCATCATTGATGGCCTCTACTAATCAACACGAGAAACTAAAAATTAATCACACAAACACACACTTATGCAACATATTAGTATAAATCATCGTAAATCATGTCAAAAGAACAAACTTTAGTCCAATGCAAACAAAAGTAAAGTACACAAGTTAGAACAGACGGGGAACTACCTAAAGATTACATCTTTGGTAATTTAGAATCAAAAATCATAAAAGAGAAATAGAGTAGAACAATCCTTAGGAAACCCCACCTAATTTACCTAGGACCCCAGCAGAGTGACGACTCTTAAATTTGTGACCCAATTCTCTCTCTCTCCTAATACCTTCAATGTGTAAAGTATTTCTCTCCTAAATTTTGATGCTCTCCTCTCGCTAATTTTTTTATGTGTTTTGACACCAATTTGATTTGATGCCTCCAGCTAATGGAAACTTTTTGATGTCAATTGACTAATGTCTCTAGTTCATGGAAATTTTTTTGATGCCAATTGATTGATGCCTCAAACCCCTAGGTGTAGGCCGTAGCCCCCTATTTATAGTGGTTGAGTGGATAGTCTGAACGGTTTAGAGAAAGAGAACTAATCCTAGTCTCATTAAGATTAATTTAAACAAGTACCCTAATTCAGCTAGGATTCTAATTAATTAGCCTCGATAAACTAATTAGCCTGGAATTTCAGTTAATTAATCCCATTTAGGAAGAAAATGACTCGGAGAGAGGGAGCCCAGCCGGTTCTCAAAAAGAGCACCCGGCCCGGTTCTTGGTCAAGTCAAGTCGTATCAAGGAGGAACCCAACCGACTTTCTGGCTGGGCTGCAAATAGCCTAATTTGTTTTAGCCATAACTTTCACTTCCGACCTTCATTCTGAGTGATTCATTTTTTTGCTTGAAAGCTTATTTAGTGCAGTTTCTAATAAAACTAATTTCATAATTTTTAAATAACTGTGGAACAAGATATAAGCAAAACAGTGAACAGGTCATTTCCAACAGAAGCTAATATTCGACTTATACCTTTTTTGTCGCTTATCAGGTTTTGATGCAGAATACGTCACTAGAAAACTTATTTAATGAAGAATATCTATACGTAGATTCAATAATTTTATGCTCCCTATAGTAGATCTCAACTAGACGCTAAACGCTCGAATTCAAGTATTACGCTGCTGGACCCCTAAGTACACAAGTTGGCGTATAATTTTCATCATTGGGCAATTAAAAATAAGATGTCATTTTTAGGCATCTAAACAAATGTCTCATGTATTGTCTAATCACCTCATACCAATCATTCTTTGCTCTTACTCTAAAAGTAAGTTCTAACAAAAGTGGGATATTTCTTATCCCATTTGTGACCCCAAAAACTTTATTACATACCCGAATTTACAATCCCAACAGCATGGCGAAAAACTTTCAAAAGATTATCCTATGCTTACAAAGTTAAGTCCTTGCCCCCAAGTTTGGGAACTTGGTTCCAACAATCAAAATAGTCTCTTTCTCTATACCCAACTATAATGGGCCTCCTATCATCCTAACGATATCAAATATGCAGTCTATGCCCAAGGCAATCTCTAGAAACTAAAACAATATGTAAGGGCTTAGGGATAACCTGCAAGAGAAGAATAAACAACTTGCTTTCTCAATTTTATTCTACGGAAACAAAAAGGGCTAGAGATTGGGGTGGATGCTGCACAAGCTGATGTTTTCATCATTTTCTCTTCACCTTGGTTATGCATAACCTTAACAAAATGCTAGACTAAGGATGGTAAATTGAACAGCTTAGGCTATGCAGCTATGAATTGAATTAACTTATTCCTAATAGATGATAAAGAGAATTTTCAAAAAGCCTGGTTAAGTGACATTGTTACAAAAATCTAGTCACACTCCTGAAAGTGTTACGAAAGCGCCAATTTTTTTTTACTTCTATAGACTAAAACTCCCTTATTCTGGGGTCCACTTGCAGAAAATCCTACGTAGGACCCAGTAGCTAAGCAGCTATATAAATTATAAAAGGCTTGATGGATGCAAGAAGCTTTAAATTTCGCATATTCCTCCGTATTTCTGCAGTAGTTGAAATTCTCACAAAATAGGATGAGATATAAGAAGATCATTGGGTAGCAAAGAACATAAGAAAGTCACTTGTGTTTGTACTTTGAAGCAAAAAAATGTATGCAATTCATATTTGAAGAATAACATCATAGAGTTAAACATGGACACATCGCAAGCAACAAATATCTAAGTGCTATACTCTGATCATAGATATCTCTGATCAAAAAAATTTTTAAAAAAAAGATAAATCAGTGCCCAAGACTCAATGGCTCTTCATTGCATGATGGTATGATGAACTTTACTGAACAGAAGCAAAAACTGGATCCTAAAATAATGCCATCAATCATGCATATTTGACCAATATGGCAATACAGGACCAAAAATGGAAAGTTCCGACCATAGAAGTTAATCGGAAAATGAACACTTTGGGTGACTGCCAAGTCAAGGTGTCAAATGACTAAGTTGCCTGCCCAAATGACTGCCAAGTCAAAGGCCCAATCAATGGCCCGAGTAGAGAAGTCGCAAACCCTAGCAGTGAAAAAGGGTTCTATACTTCTATCCCTATAAATAGAATGTCACCCCCCTCCTCCTCAGGGGTTCGAAAATTCATTCATCCCATCTACATTCTAAAAACGGAAATCCCAAAAGAACTCAAGCAGTCTCTAATGGAAGAAGAGAACAAGCACCTCAAACGCGTGTCGTCTATTCTCAAATATCAAACACTTTTTTGATTGAGATTAAGCTTCTGAGGCCCTCCCTAAAGATCAAATTCATTCAAAGAAATCGAATTAGAGCATTTACTATACTTATTCTTGTAACAGTTCTAGAGAGATTTTAACTACATACATGATTTCATACAAAAATTGAAGTTGCTTCTCAATTTCCTGTTTTATTTAATTTAGACTTAAAATCTGTGTTTACGTAAAGCAAATAATATATTATTAGTTAAATGGTAAACAATGAGCTTTTCACCTTATCTTTTTTCCAAAGGGACAAACAGCTCAGCATCTCTTTTTGGAACCTGGAGATATCAAAAAGCCATGATGAATACCTTCAGACAAGAAATCCATCTTGGCAGCATTTTCTGAGGCAATAGCAATTCAAAAATGCTGCCTGACACATGGCAAGTGAAAGGATTACAGAGATACCTCATGGAAAATGTGAAACAATGCGAACAAAAGGAAAATGAAAGAGTTTTATTCTCACTCGCTTTATCATAACAATAAACGAATGTTGAGCTACTAATATATATATATATATATATATATATATATATATATATAAATATATATATATATATATATGTATGTATCATCTACTTGTCAAGCAAATATTATTAATTGCAGAGGTATACAAGAATATCAATCCACCGCAGCAAATTCACGGTCACAAGAATCCATCCGGATAAATATATCGGTTCTGCCATACCAAGTACCCCATTACATTAGGCAAATTCTAAACCAAGCACCTGTGATTTTTGAACTTAAGGACTACGAGTAAGAGTAAAAAGTGAATCTTCACAACCAATGGCTAGTTAGCATCAAGTAGGCACGTATGCATAAATATCAATACCTTCTCTTTTGACAAAATATCAAGTTCAATGCCTTATTGTGAGCTGAAGTGAAAAGAGAGTATAAATAAATCCAATGTCTTGTTCTCTGTTCTGCCGAAAGAGATGATGGAAACAAGTTCTCCGCCAGTAATAGTTCCAAGCTTTGGGGCCTAAGAAGTCCCACCAACAGGTTAATATTTCCATTATGCATTCGGGTAAGCAGGTCAAGAGAAGAACCTGACTCAGGAGAAAAAGAAGCTAACCTGAACTCCTTCAAGTTTTTATCAAAAGAAAGCATCAGTATTTTACAGGGAATTTGCTCATAGCATTCATTAAGCATCATCTGTCCATCAAAACACTTGATGCAATAGTCATGGTAAACTTCCAGCAACTTTCTTAGCGCCTCCTTCCTCACAGATGTCTAAATGGAAAAGGGATTACAGCAATGGATAGCTCACGTTAAAGAGGATATATATTCATGTGTGCCAAGAAAAGATATGAACAGATGAAAAGGGACAATGAGAAATAAGAAAGCGGCAGAATTTTGAAGGAAAAAGAACATCAAAAAAGAAGCATCACCATCTTGTCACGAAGTCGGTCTATGGAACGAACTATTAATCCTTCTGGAAAGTTTTTCAAGTTAAACTTGGCCAAATCACAAACTACAGTAACTGCCTCTGTTCTCACACGGGCATCAAAATCCAGTAGACGGGCTTCCAGGGAAGCTGCATGAACGATACAACATAATCAACAATAGTTTCCAGGTGAAGAATATTTCTAAAAATATGCATCTTGTACATGTAGATGAAAGGAAAGGAAACATGAAGCAAATACTTCATCATCAAGACAATGAGCTTGTCCAGCTCATAAAATTATCAACCCGTAGATATTAAGATGCTGAGAAATGCAGAAAAGCCAAAGAGAAGGAGGCATCCCAAATTTACAAGAATTTAAGGAGATATAACTCACAGAGAATTTTGTGCGACTCTACTCCAGATGGATTAGCCATGTAAGAACTCTTGACAGCATGTATAACACTGACTCTAACTTCAGCTGATTTGTCAGAAAATCTTTTCAAAAGTTCTACAAACAGGTTATGATGTCCATGTATATCTTTGGGCAGCATAAGAAGCTTTCCAACTAAATTGACACATTTAATTCTCACATCCACTTGATCAGTCTGCAGAAAAAGCCAGATTATCACGTTATGTAAAGGCAGGCATAATCCTTGAAGCAGAACCTCTGAACATATTAAGAGAAATTGGTAACAGCAACAAGAAGTTTTGAAATTGCAATACCTACCACTAGTTCCTGGACCAAGCTGGGGATGATTGCGCAAAGCATATTAGGTGCACATTGAAAAATCTCAAATATAATTTCATGATACGATTCTTTAAGCTCACTTCTCACATTCTCTCGATCCAAAATACAAGATGTTAAGAACCCACAGATAGCAGGCTTGATTTTCTCTGCAGAACTTTGAACAAGAGAAACAGCAAGATGATAAGAAGCAGGAGCAGGACCCTGCAAAAATCAAAGATTCTCTATTGTTATACAGAACCTTACTACAGTCAATAATTGCACATTAACGAGATATTCTTTTCGATTTACGAGAAGTACTCATTGGTGCTTATCGCTTAAACATGCTGAATCATGCTAAAACATGTTGAAACATGCTGAATAGTTGAAGAAATATAACTAAGTATCTTCAATAAGTACTTAACAATACTTAATTATGCTGAAGTGTGTTGAACTGTACTAAAAGTTGTTGAATGTTTATAATAAGTACTCATGATAAGTCGAAAAGAATATGCCCTAAAAAGGTAAGATAGTTGCACTGTGACAACGCCTGCTTCGTGTAAATAGTTAGATGCACCAAAATAGAAAAACACAAGACCTTCCTCACTTTAATAGGAGGCCACGCAAGTTTCTCATCGTGATAGATAGAACGTCAAAGTTACCAACCTAAATCACACATTAATATGGTCTTAGAGATTAGCTGTATAACAATAAACGATGTGCTTGCTTCACTAATACCTTACCTCTGCTCTGTTTCTTAGGTTCTGCAGAATCACTTCTAGAAGTGGCTGAGGAGTATCTTCTTCGTTTAATATAAGTGACATTATAGAGAGCATCCCATTAATTACGTTTGGTTGATGTTTGTCTCTGCAAAACAACACCATAGTATCACCACAGCCAACGGAAGATGAATTATACAGCAACAAATTTTAAAAAAAACGACCATGCTGGAGGATGCTCCCCCCCCCCCCCCCACACACACACACACAAGGCCATTAAGTATGTGAAAGAGACTATGGCAGAACAGAGGTGGAGACTTACCATTTCAATATCCAATGCCAACCCCTTTCAAAGAGAGAGAGTTTACCACTTAAAAGAGCAACACAGTCCGGAATACTGGCATATTAGGCATGCAGAAGCAGGGCAGGCACAGAGCCAGACAGGCAAAAACTATCAAGTGGAGTAGGAGACTTACCTTATAACAGAAAAGAATACTTTGAATATTTTGAGAATCAAATCATCACACCCTAGATCGAGCATATGCCGACAGCATTCCAATGTTGCTATAGTGTCCAATATTTTAACTATTCTTTCAAAGTTGGCACTTCTAATGTTGGCTAACTCCATAAACATACCAATGAAAAGTTCAAAAATGTCCTGAAACAAGAAATGATGCACAGATGAAAACTAGATCAATAATTCACGTTACTAAGTAAGTAATTATTTTACCTTGAATGTTTTGTCGTCAAAAGAAGGATCAGGAGCCAGGATCCGTATAATTTCGCAGAAACAGATTGCAACCTGTAGTTTAACATCTTTATCTTTATGATGAAGCAGATCATGTTCTACAAGATACTGAGCCAAGGGCCTCGTGAAGGATTTTAGTGAGGAAAGCTGATCAAGTTTTGACAAGGCTCTTGCAGCTTGCTGGAAAAATAATTCAGAAATAAAAGAATTACATGAGCTTCAATGCAGCAAAAACAAAGAAAAGCTACACGACATTTCAAAAATAATCCAAAGGCTGCACTGAGAACTATTAACAAAATACAAACAGCTGTGTCAGGGACTAATCTCTGTTACTCTAAGCTCTTATTCGAAACACAACAGGAGCATCTCTCTGCATATAATATGACACTTTCAGCTTTCAAATGAGACAAAAATGCTGGAAACTCCTAAAAATAGCCAGAACCATAGCCATACCCGATCACCCATTTTGCTACAACTAAAGTAAAATGGGAGATAAACAATGAACCATTTCAAAACCGTACTATGCACTATGCAGCCAAGGCTATATAATGCTAGCATGATTCATCAAAGCATTTTCCCGAGTCTTCTCTTCCAATACATTTGGGGGGTGGGGGGATATTTCTACTCCTTCCATTGCTCTAACCCTTCCTCTCCTCAACATTTGAACTGCCTAATATAATCAAATTTCAGTAGCAATTTCACATTTCCCATTCTTGCTATACTTCACCCCTATGTCCTACCTAACTCAAACTTCACCAATAACCAGCCAGCTTGCACTAGAAGCAAATGGGTAACCAGCCATGCCTCGAAAATTCAGGTCCACCTATTGCTGGGACGATAGCGAAGTATGATCCATCAAGTACCCAACAAAGCATAACGTAACCAAGGAGCTGGGATAATTCTTCAATTAGTACCAAACTACCAACACATCCGCGAAACAAGCTCAATAACCGGGCAGATTACAGATAGAGAACTCTGGTGAAAATCAGCCTACAAAGGAAATACGAGATTATCTGCAACACTTATTAGACAAATTGGGGAAGACACATAGAATAACGCAACATCAAACCGCATTCCGAGCTGCTAAACCCTAAAAAATCAGTGGAAAGTTTGATCAGCTTACACTGAGCTTCTTGACTAGGAAATCTAAGGTGGGACGTGTTTGTTGTGCGAGTTGCTTTCCGATGTCGGCGACTAACTTCTCCGGCGCTGTAGCCATTGGAATCCAGTGAGAGCGTGATGAGTGAGGAGATTCGAGGGTTTTTGCGGGGTTTATTGACTTCGCTTTTCGATCGAAAAGCAGAAACAAACTGGAGAGAGAGGGAGACAGAGAGAGGCAGTGTGTGGAGTTTTCGGTTTTTGAGTGGAGTGCTCCCGCCTTCTGCATTAACAGGAAGAGCACATGGGCCATGGCCTTTTTTTTTTTTCTTTTTTCTTTTTTTGGATCCCATAATCACCATCATATTCATATACCATCGCTAAGATTTCCTTGAAAATATTTATCTAATTCTATCAAAAAAAAGAGAAAATATTTCTCTAATAATTTAATATCCCTTATATTTGCCAATCATTATATGGTAATTTCCATTCAAAATATCTCAAAAAATATTTTGAATAATATCATTAGATTTAATATATCACGAATGATACAAAATATGCACGCGAATATTTCCGCTAAACATCCTTTACATGGGTCAACAACGTTATGGCATGAACAAATTGACCTATACCGCAAAAATACTTTGTTTAGTGCAAATAATCTAAAACAATTTTCATTTTTATCTTTTTTTTTTGTAAATGACCGAGTGGTTAGTACTTAGACCACATGCAGTGGTTTACTCGCGAACTGAAAAAGAGGAGAGAGATAATGGGTGAGGCGAGCACTCAACCCCAACAAGGGCCTCATCCCTCGTGCCTCACGGGAAGCCTCAGACTCCTGAGGCAACTTGTGAGGTTTTTTATTTTTTTAGATTATTTTAATTAGTTTTTTTATTTTTTTTATTTGAAAAATAAATTTATGTGCTTTATGGTGGGTTGATGGGTTTTATACTTCTATTTTACTTGGTGAAGCAAAGTGGTGTACCTTTCACTGAAGATTGTGAGAATTGTGAGCCAAAAAATTGAAGAGAAGTCTGATGTGGCAGTGATAGGCCCCTACTGGCGAGCAAAAAGGCTTACCACTGGGTTTGCCCTTAGTACAAACTAGTATAAACCCGTACGATGCACGAACTATCTTTTAAATTAAATTTTAATTTAAAAACTATAGAATATTCATTTTATAAAATCATTTGTCAAGTAAATATCTATGAATATTAAGATAAAACACTGTCTGGTTTACTTGATCATATAATTAGCAAAATTGGCGTTTCAATAAATGGAAACTTTAATTGGTGAATCAAATCGTTCTCCCCTATGTCTAAAAGTCTCAAATCTCACTAAGTTCAGTTGTAAAGTGGATTACACTGGGCAAAATTGGCATTTTCAATAAATGGAAACTTTAATTGGTGAATCAAATCCCCCATATGTCTAAAAGTCTCAAATCTTACTAAGTTCAGTTATAAAATTGATTACACTAGGGAAAACCAACCCATTAAAAGTAGGTATTGTTTCATGAAATAATCTGCACATAGCGCGATACAGTTAGGATCATGTATCACTCATGTATAAATAGTTTCGTTAAGTTATAAGCGAAAAATACCTCTTCCTTTACATTAGACAACACCATCTTCGATAATAATTAGATATCCAAATCTCTTTCAAAACAAAGTCATTTCTTTCTTTTAACTCATACATTTATGCATTATACATCAACCTTTATGTATTACAAATTTTACACTATAATGTATCTAACATCTAATACTCCCTATAATAATCCACAAAAAAATATGAATCCAAAAATATAACGTATACTAAAGACCCTCACCTAACTATAAGCATAGAAAATTATACATAAATTATTGTATAAGGTTGGAGCACCACTCCACTATACCGAACAACCCATTGTTTCTTCTAATGATTTGCTTTGCTTCCCCCTTGTTAATTAGCATCCCCTTTGTAATATCTTCAAAGAATTGTAGTGTTGCAAGACCTTCAAATCTGACCAAAAAACAATAGTTAATTTTATGGTTGTTTATCTCTCATGTTGCACAATTACATTACATTCCCCAAACCGAGATTCCAAGGCATATAAAATCATTAAGGAAAGCATTAAAAAATTAATCAAAGTAATCATCACAATCGTGCAATGACATTTTGAATTAAGTAAAATAAATTACCAACACATTATTGCATCCTCTTAGAGGTTACAATCCACGTGATAACATACATCCTCGTCAAAGAAAATCCATTTAGTTTTGTAAAGAGTCAAACACTGGGGAATAATAGCAATATCAATTACAAACCACTTATCATGGGAAAGCTTGATGTCTAAATATAAACTCAAAATGAAAAACAAAAAGTATGAACCAAAAACTACAAACCACTTATTGCAAAATAAAATATAAATAAATAAAAAAACTACATCCAAGTTAAAAAATGAAATTACCCCCCTTCTCAGTCAAATCCCACTCTCCCAAAACACTGAGTTAAGTACTTTGAAAGTGTCTAATGTCTTTAATTACTGTCTCCTAACGACCTAAAGTTAACACCAAGGAACCTATGGTAGACAAAAGATGCGTAATAGGGCCTAAAGAAGGATTAATGTTATATAAAGACATATAAAATAAAACAATAATAAAATAGGAGTTATAATATACAGTAAATATACTATATTGTTAACTAGAGTGTATGAAATAATTGAGAAAAAAATTAATTCACCTAAAAAAATGCACACATCTTACTACCTTCCCTCATTACTTTTTTGCACAATATCTAATTAGTACAGTATTTAGAATTAATTTTTCACCACTAACTTTCGGTAATTGATTAAATAATTAACAAACTTAAAGTTCTTGATCACTGGTGGAGTTTAAACTCCCTAAATTACTTTGATTAAACAACCATTTCAATATTTTGTTCAATTATGCCCTTATTAGTGCAGATATATCCTATTCCATTGTTATTTTCTATTTAAGAATTAAATGTTGACAACATTGCCATACCCAACCTCCATATTTGTGTCTCGCTGAAAATACAACTTTTGTCTACGGGCAAGATTGTCAATAGAGGTCAGGTTGCCTACACCTGGATCTCCCCGAACCCCGCGAAAGTGGGACCCACACTGGGAGTTGTTGTTGTTGAAAATACAGGCTTTTGCCCGTAGGAACGAGATCATGATGACCTTTGTTCATAACACATTTATTTTTATGTTGTGTGACATGAATTTCTTTAAAATATAGAGATATCATATGCAATATCTCTTGAAAATTTGTCGGCAATAGTAAGAATCATAGTATAAAATTTATCCTCTTTCATTAAATACTGAATTGTATGTGCCTTTAAAATTCATTATTTTAGTTTTTTCACAATTATATTTTAAAAGAGATACCATTTTATGCTAGGTGAAGGCATCATTTTCCAAAAATGGATCATATTCCTTTATTTGCCTTTTTTTCTCTTCCTAGTTGATCGAAATATTTATCCAAGTCTTTGAAAGGCACTTATTTATACTTGAGGTTCCTATTAGACAGTACGTAGTTAGGGAAAAAATAGAGTTTTAATATTTATAAACCCCAAGTGCAATGTGTATCGCTGAGTACTTGGGGTGTCGTCCGCAGAGAGTTGTGTTTCCAACTATCAAGGCTAACTAAAACGTCTCGAGTTAAGCAAAATCAAAGGAAAATATGGTAGACTAAACTACGCTAACAAACATAGAAAAAGCGACATAGAGTTGTGGTTTCACCAATAGACTAGCCAACTAATCGAGACCAGTTCTAACCTACCCAAACTACATCACAAACTAGAGATGGTCGGTTGCACCATCGAATACCACCTAAGCCCTCTCTCAAGGGTCATGAGCTAATCTAATTAGCCTAACCACCTATTTTCGTGGGATTAGCCCAATTAGACCACAAAATCAGCAACCCCCAGACCTAACTTGATTTGGATTCTATTTTCATGTCTCAAACTTGGCTATTCGCTCTCTCACACTAGCTAATTGACATCACCTCTCAGCATAAGTCAATCGCCCAAAAATATGAATGAAAGTTCTTTCAAGCAATTGATCAAACACTTAGCGGACGTGAGAGAAAGCTCTCAGTTCTATGCATAAATTGGGTATGGTTAGGCCAACTACAAGATTAGTTAGCCATCAAGAAGCTAATCACAATCCAAGTCAACGCAATCTACCCACTAAACATCACAAATACATGAAAACCTAAACTAACAAACAAGAACATACACCTGAACAAGAAAACAAAGAGAATGAAATAAATCAAATCTAAACAACTAAACAAACATCAATTAACAACGAAAACTAAAGATTGAACAAAACAAAACAATTACAATAATTAAACTAACAAAACATAAACAAAAACAACATATCAAATAAATAGAGAAAGAGAGAGAAAACTTAGTCTTGAATTGATAGAAGGAACTTGAAATCCAAAGATTGAATCCAATATTACAATCTTCAATCATAAATTAATCCTCCTATTGAGGTTTTATTTGCTAAAACTTAACCTAAACTCCTCTAGAAATCGCCAGAGAGAAGCCCTAAACGAACCCCCGAGCGACCCCGCCCGAATGAGGAATAAATAGACAAGCGCGCAATCGGGGGGCACGACTGTTTGCCGGTTTTTTGGCACGGTGGCTCGCCCCCCTGTCGTCCCTTTTTGCCGGTTTTCGCTGTTGTTCTTCGCTTTGTCCCGTCTTCGCTCATGTCCGCGACGTTTGCTCGATTTGAAGTTATTTCCTACAAAACATAAATAAAACAAGTAAAAATCATAAAAATTAAGTTATTATACGACCTAAAAGTAGGTGAAAGAGACACGTAAAATAAGATAATTTATCGCCTAACATACATAATGTAATGCTTCAAGACCTTCTACAAGTATTAACTTCCAAAATCCATAATTCAATGCTTATCGTGTTAACACATGCTCTACAATTAGCTCCTCCAAAAAGAAAAGACAAAATGGAGCTCAAAACTCAGAATGAATCCATCGAGGCATCAATACCCCCTTATGGCCGAAATACCCTCTAACTAAAATTAAAATTTCTGAAGTCAATTGCACCTTTCTAAATCAATACACTGTATTATCATCTCTCCTCTCAAAATCTATGACTTCATGAATCAACCACCCTTCTACAAAATTTCGTTACTATGACTATCGTATTTGCCATTCTTACACCTTAGAAAACAAAAAGAAGTTAAAAAGATCCAAAAGCTTGATAACTTATAACCAGAAAATAATTGCTAAAAGTAACAAAAATCCAGCAGGCACAAAACTGAAATTAATAAACTAACTAAAGTAGAAGCAATCACCGTCACACAATGCTGGTAGATTCAATCCCAGAAACTAAAAGCAAAAGAAAAAGAAAAATATTTTTATATGTTCTTCTAGTCTTTGCACACCCCATTGCTTCAGGAGTATTGCTTGTGTTTTCCTGTGTTTCCTTGCACCTATGTATCACACAAATCCCCAAACAAATTAGCCCAAAGATTTTGAAAAATCCGTATAGTAGATAATTAAAGGGTGACTATCAGAAAAAATTAGGGAAGAAGGAATATTACAGAAGCGATTTTCAAAATAAATTGAAGAAATCAATTTTCTGGAGTGAGTGAGTGAGTGTGTGTGTGTGTGTGTGTGTGTGTGTGTGTGTGTGTGTGTTTGCGCGCACTTTGACGAGAGAAAGAGGCGTTCATAAAATCAACAACCAAAAGTATTTAAAACCTCAACATTTACGTATGATGTATAATCGAAAATATGGGAAGTATGTAGTTAACTCCCCTAAGTTTTGTTTTTAAAAATAAATAAAAATGAAGTAGTACTTTGCTTGGGGATAGACAATAATTACAAACTATTTTTTTAAAACTTTAAAATCAAGGGTTTAGATTTAATGAGTTGATAATATTTGTAACTAAGGCCCTGTTATTTTCAGTGGGAAATGAGGGGCGTGGAATGGGTGATTGTGGGAAAGGGGGGGAAGGAGTGCGTGAGTGTGATTTTTTTTTTTAAGTGTGGGAAAAACTGCGTGAGTGTGGGTGGAAGTTGAATGTAGTTGAATGAAGTTGAAGTATTAGTTATTAATATTTTTTTGTTTTATAATGTAATAATTTTATTGTGATAGTAATGAATGATGATGAAATTTTTTTGTTTTCGTTTATTCTGTTTTGTTCTGTTTTATTTTGTTTATTTTTTATTTTTTATTTTTGTGTTTTTGTATTTGTATTTTGTATTTTTTATTTTGTATTTTGTATTTTGTATTTTTTTATTTTTAATTATTTTTTTTTTTATTTTTTTATTTTTTTATTTTTTAAATTTTTAAATTTTTTAAATTTTTATTTTTTAATTCTAATTTTTAAATTTTTTAAATTTTTAGTTTCATTTTAATTTTCTTAATTTTTTTGTTTTAATTTTATATTTTTTTGTATTTATTTTTTATTTTTGTATAATTTTTTTTTATTTTTTTTTGGAATTTTCCGTTTGTTTTTTTCTGAAATAAAAAATTTAAAAAAATACAAAAAAATAAAAAATACAAAAAAAAATTATAATTTATAATTTATAATTTAATTTTTTTTTTTAAAAAATAGAAATAAATACAAAAAAATTAAAAAATTAAAAATTAAAAATTAAAAAATTTAGAAATTTAGAAATTTAAAATTTAAAATTTAAAATTTTAAAAAAATTAATGAAAAAGAAAAAAATAAAAATAAAAATAAATGCAAAAAAATTAGAAAATTAATAATTTAAAAATTAAAAATTTTAAAAAAATTAATGAAAAATAAAAAAATAAAACTGTTTCATAACATCTGAAAAAATAAAAAATTAAAAATTAAAAATTAAAAATAAATACAAAAAATTTAAAAAATTGAAAATTAAAAATTAAAAAATTAAAAATTAAAAAATAGAATTAAAAAATTTTAAAAATATTCAAAATTAAAAAATTAATGAAAAAGAAAAAAACTAAAACTGTTTCATAACATCCGAAAAATTAAAAATGCTCATAATTGCTATCAGATTATTCGTACACACAATTACATAAATTATAAAAAAATTTCAAATATGAGAAATGGTTGTTTTATGTAGATATGGGAAGGAGTTGGTGAATGTGAAAATGAGTGGTATTTTTTTTTAAGTGTGGGAAAGAGTGGGAAGAGGGGGAAGAAGTTGGTGGGTGTGGGATGTGTCAATTTTTCAACGAAAAGAATAGGGCCTAAGATTATATAGAGTTCCGTAAATGATTCTCATGTTAGTATTTTAGGATTTTTCAAATATTATTATTAATATAGTGTAGATAGATAGATAGATTCGGTACAAAATCGAAGGCTTATATTTAATAGATGACTAATTTTTAAGGTTGAGATTACATTAAATCTTGCAAACCACTCCTGTTTTAGCTAGCATTTTTGGTTTTTCCAAAGATTATCACTTTTTTTAACTCCCTGGATTTTTTAGATGATCGAATTATCATGTATCCTTTATCAAATACAGCTGAAAACCATGAGTGATTTTTTTTAAAAATAAAAATTGTGATAAGTTGATTTTTTAAAACTAAAATATACAATTTAGATTTAATGAATAAATATAATCGCCTAATTTTTATGGTTGAGATTACATTAAATCTTGCAAATTACTCCTGCTGTAGCTAGCATTTTAGATTTTTCCAAAGATTATCATTTTTTAACTGCTTGAATTTTTTTAGATAATAGAATTATCATGTACACTTTAAGAAATATAACTGAAATTAGGAGTGATTTTTGTAAAAAAATTATAAATGAGTATTTTATTTGTATAAGGTGGGTTTTTAAAACTAAAATCACTCTCGTGTTAGTATGTTAGGGTTTTCCAAATATTGTTATTGATATAGTGTAGATCGACAGATAGATTATATACAAAATCAAAGGCTTAGGTTTAATAGACGACTAATTTTTATGGTTGAGATTACACTAAATCTTGCAAAATACTCCCGTTGCAACTAGTATTTTCGATTTTTCCAAAGATTATTACTTTTTTTGACTTCTTGGATTTTTTTAAATAATAGAATTATCACGTATCCTTTTATCAAATATAACCGAAATTATGAGTGATTTTTTTAAAAAATAAAAATTATAAATGGGTAGTTTACTTAGATAAGGTGATTTTTTTACGCTAAAATCTATAGTTTAGATTTAATGAATTAATATAATTGCCTAATTTTTATGGTTGAGATTACATCAAATTTTGTAAATTGCTCCCGTTGTAGCTAGCATTTTAGGTTTTTTCAAAGATTGTCATTTTTTTAACTGTTTGAAATTTTTTTAGATAATAGAATTATCATCTATCCTTTATCAAATATAACCGAAATTATGAGTGATTTTTTTTTAAATAAAAATTGTAAATGGGTATTTTATTTAGAAAGGTGCTTTTTTAAAACTAAAATCCATGTGTTAGATTTAATGAATAAATATAATTGCCTAATTTTTTTCTTGGATAATTGGATTATCATCTATCTTTTATCATGTATATACAAAATTATGGGGGATTTTTTAAATAAAATAAAGAGATGTCTTAACTTTAAAATCGACTGCTCAGATTTAATGCATAAATAATTTTTATGGTTAAGATTATAGCAAATCCCGCAAATCTCTGTCGTTGCATCATTTTAGGGTTTTGTAAAGATTGTTATTATAATAGTATAGATATATTTGGGTACAAATGAGGAGATATACATTTTTTCCCTGATCAATTGATAAGATATATTTACTGGGTGGCTAGTACAAATATCTTTGTATACAGATCCTATAATACATCACTGAGAGCAACTCTACCAAAGCCAAATGATTGTTTTTCCATCTCTGACTTAATACAAATAACCGTCATTTAATAATCTATTATATAATATAAAAGAAATGTTGAGTTGACTTGCGTGAAAGTGATTTTAGGAGGATTACTTATTTACAACCCTTGATCAAATATTCTAGCAAATCTTAGTCATTAATCAAAAATTTAATTGTTTTTTTAAAAAATGAAAAGTATTGACTGGGGTATTGAGTATATTAGGTCTCAGGTTTGATTCCCTATTCCCTCATTGTATTGCCCTTTATGGCTCATACGGACAAAAAAAAATATTTATTAGTAACTTTCTTGATTCTCTCTCACTCTCTCAAGCTAACTCCTTAAGATCCACTTCTCATAAAATTTTCCATCATTTTTTCCCCTCTATCCGGACATAAATTTGGGGCTCATTTATGAAAGGTAAATGGTAGGATCTATATCATCAGTCAGTCAAGTGTAAAATCGGATAATAGAAGTTTTATACATTTACTTTTAACGTGAGTACTACTTTTATTTGTAAGTTTATTATTTTTGTTATTCATAAATTGATTAGTATGTTGTTAAAAAATATTTTAATAAAAGACGCAAATTTATAGAATAAGAATTTGTGTTATACATAAAATCCAAATGAACAATATTTCTAATTTTTTTATAAATTAAATATTGTTGATAGTCAATCTATATGCTTTCATTTATACCCAAAAACGATAACCTATGAAAATTCCATTTGATAGTGCTTAGCAAAATTTCATGAATTATAAATACAACCTAAATAAACAATCAAAACTCAACAACATTAACAAAGCGTCTGAATTCACACCCAAACAAACAAAAAAAAAGAGTGTAGATTGACTATTATTGCAATTCGTACCACTTAATTATATTAGAGTTCGAGACCATGCATTGTATAGACAACACACACACACACACACATATACACACACACACACACACACACACACACA
>JACYFF010031954.1:11892943-11919399 GCA_017589665.1 Selenicereus undatus | reverse complement strand
ATATATATATATATATGTATGTATGTATGTAAGTATGTATGTGTGTGTGTGTACGTTGATAGATATAAGTATGTATGTATATATGTAGGTATGTAGGTATGTATATACACATACACAGTTACATATAAATTTTCAAGACAGTTTAGAAATAACAAATAGTTTTTTTGTGAAGGCTATAGAAAGTTGACATTAATAATAATGTAATGTTATTTTAAAATATTCACTTTATTATTTAAAAATTCAAATCTGATGCAATGCTTGGGTACATACTAAAACAACATGTATGCTTGAATCTTCTTTTATAAAAAAATGCCTTAATGGAAAAAAAAATTGTGACAATGTTTACACTACTTACCCAAATTATTTTGAGTTAGACTAAAATTCTCATTATTTCTTTATATCAACTTATTGACGTCGACCCAACAATTATTCAACTATGCTTTTAAAATACTATTTATTTATTCATAAATTTAATCCCGGGACAACGCACAGGTCTTAGTTAGTTAATTTTTTATTGATTTGTTTTCTATCTCTAATCCATATTGATATACATAACTCTCTTTTTAGGTCACTTTTGATAAATTGGGCTAAAAGTGACAATTTTGAATTGACTGGTTTACATTTCTCGTTCAATATATTTATCTGATGGCTTTCGTTAAAATTATGATTATTAGTATAGTTTATGATAGCCATATAATATCAAAAGCTCACTTGAAATTATAAAATGTTACCAACACCATTTCACGTAGTAGCATATAATATTAATAAATTGATGTAGTTTTTCAGATACTGCCTTTAAGAATTATCATGGCATGGTTAAGTCCAAATTGATTCACTAATATCAATGTTAACTCATGATTTGCGCATAATAATCTCCCTCAAAAAATTTAAGGAAACTCAAACATAGTAAAATTTGGCAAAAGTGTTGGGGATAGGGTCATAGGGATGGCAATGGGGTGGAGAATCCCCGCCCCGCATTGGAGAGAAATCCCCGTCCCCAACAGGGATAGGGACGGGGATGGGGATAGGGTCGGGGCGAAAATTTACCCCATCTCCGTCCACGCTTCCCCGCTCGGGGAAATATCCTCGTCCCCATCCCCATTTCCCCGTCCTCGATTGGGGAAAAATCTCCATCCCCCTCATCGCATGTTAATTTAAAATTATATATGACTCATTTATTTGTAAACATAATACTAAGGTTATATCCATAAATTAAGTTGAAAAAAATCTAAATTGTATGGACTTATTTTGTGTAATTTGTGCATTGTTGGACCTATGTTGTTTGAACTTGTTAAACTTTAATTTAGGTAAGATTATAAACTTTAATGAAGTTTGGTATAATTATGTTGCATAGAACCTATAAGAGCTTATTGTACAATTAATTGGACTAGGGTTTAGGAATGACAAATTGGGCTTTCATTCAAGACTTGTAATATAGTTATCATAAAAGAGGGGAAAAATCCCCGTTGAGGATGGGAATGTGGGGAATTTTTTCCCGCAACGGAGAATGGGGCAGGGATGGGGGGCGGGGATTTTAGCGGGGACGGGGACAGGGAATATGCCCCCTGTCCTCAACCCGCCCCATTGCCATCCCTAGTTAGGGATCATAAGAACTCTGCTTGACCTTGATCAACCAAAAAAAAAATCATCATGATCAAGAATTTGGGAAGTAATAACAAACTGAAAACCAATTTTTAGAAAATCAACTACTAAACATTAACTGCTTTATTGATGACATATTTTCCAATTAATTTTTTTTATCAAAAATCATGCTATAAACATTAGAAATAATTTATCTCATTAAGGTTTTATCAATTAAAAATTAACATATTACAATATATGTTTGCATGAATACATTAAAATAAAACGATCTACCGTATGATCTCAAGCACATGTTATCCTTTTCGCATTTGCTTATGTGGTGCATTATTATTAAATATAATACATGCACAATTATTAATAAACAATAAATATTTATGATTTCCATGATTATTATCATTTTTGTCTTTTTTAATACAAATATAAATATGAGTATGTAATATTGGAGGTAATAGTTAAATACGATGATAGTTACGGATTCCGTTTAATATAATGACAATTATTAAGAAATAATAAAAGATTTGTGATTTTCGTTATTCCTATTGTTGTTGTTACTGTAGTTGTTATCTATCTCTTTGAATATAAATATAAAAATAAATATGCAAATATTATAGATATTAAATACAATATGATGACTTTTGAACTATTATGTTATTGATTTTCTAGTAATACGCTATATGACTTTCAGACTACTATGATCATCTGATTATCATAGAGAGATTAAGAGATTATGATGGATATAAAAATATTTTTTAAGTAGTTAATATAGAATACTTTAATATTTTAGAAGTTTTAACTTAAGGAGATCAAATTATAATTACTTGAAAAGCCACTGAATGTTGAGTTTTTAAAAAATCCTCTAGATTTTTAATATATTACATGGGTTGCTAGATGACTGGTTACAATATGTATACATAACTCTTAGAGTCAAACACTTCATCCATGCATCGCATAGGGTCAAGAATTGATGTATTCTATCGAGATTTAACTCACAGTCAATCAATAATGAAAGTTAAGCCAAAACAAAATGCAAACAAGCAAAGTGAATCAATTTCAAACAGGGATAAATAGGGGGGATAAATGGATACTAACACTATTCTTGGATACAGAAACACCACCAAGAACAATGCTATGACCCTTAACCACTCTTTGGACACAAAAACACCACTAAAGAGAAGTTAAGACTCTTACTAGATCACTGCCTTATTCTGCCTTAAGCAAAGATAAGCTAGCAGATAATTTCAGAGGGTAAAAGGAGCAAAACTCAACTTCATTTACAAAGACATTCAAAAATCCTTGCAATAAGTTACTAAGCAAGCAATTATACAGCTCCCGCTCTTGCTACCAAGTTGGGAAGGAGGTTCCTTACAAGTTATGAAACCTCTGATCTAGTTTAAACTAACTGAATTACAACGCGTGCTTAGTATTAGTTAGTTACATTCCGTGAGTCTAATAATTACAAGTTGCTTAATGACTAAACTCAAGCTTGAACATGTTAATTAGCTCAAAAATGACACACTTGCACATGCGAGAGAGAAAAATGGTTGTTGTTGCTCCCTTTTTGGCAATCCAATCAGATTGCTAATGCATCTTTGTATCTTCTCCTAGTGGCCAATTTGTCCTCCAAAGCTGCAAAAGGCCTAATGTTGATGTTCCTAGTCTCACAATCACCCAAGCAAGCAAGTAGGTAGATCCCCAAAGCTTCCTCTAGAAGGCAGAACCATTCCAAAGTCAAAACAGTTAAACAGCCCGGTTTGGCACCAATTTTGTGCAAGCTGAGTCCTTGACCTCCACTAGATTTAGATTTGATTTCAATGCATGGATGAGTTCATTGGGATGTTAATAAGCACCCTAAGTGAAGAAATCAGGCCTAAATTAGGTTTAGGAAGGTTAACCAATCAGAAACTCCAACTGAGTCAGAATTGAGCCAAAACTGCAACAGTTAACTTAATAACACTGAATCCTTGTGAAGCACTTGACTTAACCTAGATTTCTCTCCATGGCTTGATATTTGAGGATGTTGGCTAACATTCTAAGCTAAAAAAGATGGCACGAAACCTCCGGGATGTTTAGGAAATCAGGTGTACAAAACCGGGCTTGTGCACTAGATCAAACGCGGGTAAGACTAAATTTTTGCTAAGCAAAGTTTGGATCATAACTTGAACCCTGGTGCTTGAACTTGGATTCTCTTGACTGTCTCGAGGGACTGAATTATGCTTCATGGATGGACCTACATCAAGAATACTAGTAAGTAACATTACTACTTGTCTCTCCAAAGTCTCTAATTAGGAGATTAATCAATCTCTTGATAAACATCATTGATAAATAAAAAGGTAAACAAGTCACGTGAGAAAAAAAGGTTAATGAAATAGCTTATAATGGCATTCACGATTATTTCCAACAAAAAGAAATGAGTTGGAAATAATTTGAAGTAGTTGTAAAGAACATTGTTCAAAAAACTTATCAAATTATAATGAGTTTGAATGGACTGAAAGATAAATCTTCAAGATGAAACGACCAGCTTTAAAAGGAGCAAGTAACACCTCATTCCCACAAGAGGACATTTAGCCTTCTTTTCACGCCCTCTAAGGATTTGGATCTCGTGAAACTTCGACAAACAAGCTCTTGTTCTTGTAAATCGCCTACCACTGTAACCACTGCGACTTGGCGGTTACAAAAATGAAGAGCACAAAATGATGCTTGGAAGATATATATTTTGCCCCTACAACAACCTGTCGGCCTTTCTTTTGAGCTTGGTTGTGCAGATAGATGTTAATCTGATTTTTTTTTACGGTCATTATGCTTGTGCCTAAGACCAAAATTCAAACCACGATTTGATCCATAGTCCCTAGTGAGGTGTTGCAATCGAGCATTGCTACCAAGAAAGCAATCGCCATGCGAACCATTTAAGTTAATATCAGTGTAGATTCCTCGAGGATGTATTATGTCTTTTGCGAACATCTGTAATACTTCATGGCCACATGTTTGCGCCAGACGTAATAACATAATTTACTACGGCTTAACATCTCTTTTGCACCATGAATAAATAAAAAGAGGTATTATTATTGTGGTTACTTAATAAGAATTTAGTTGTAATTTTATCTTTTTTGGAATAGGAGTAAAATTATCAATTTTGCGTACATAAAATATTTGGGCACATATTCATATCAACATGAGCTTATTTTTTTAATATCTAATCTAATACTATAATTACAATGTAATTATAAAATTATAGCCACTACAGATATGATTGCTAAAAATTGGAATGCCATAATATTAGATTAGGATATGCATGGTTTACATGTTTTGCTAAGGTAAGTATATTAAAAAATTGGATCTCATAAGGTAAGCATAATCGTATACAAATACTTTTATTCATTTCTACTATGGAGATCATGTCGAGAATGGTGATAATCATATTTAAGTTCATCTATATCATAATTTGAATGTAGTCATTACTTATGTGATGCTATACGTGGAATTTTAGATCCACGTGGTGCTTGTACATTCATTCACTCGTTAATTCTTACTTATGTTTAAATTTCAAACATTACAAAGGAAAACCTTAAGATTTTATATGCAATGCTAAATGAAAAATAAAATCTTTACCGTTATAATTATATGAAATATTACTATGTTATAAAAATAGATAGTTAATTATCAATTTATGATAGACTTATGACATCAATTTACATTGACAAAATTAGAAAAATAATTAATATGTAAATTTATAAACATTCAAATCCTTCTACCTCCCCCCCCCCAAAAAAAAAACCCCTTCCAACTGCATTAAAAAAAAAAAACAAAACAATGTGAGGTTGTATATGCTGATTCTGCTTCTGTTGATGAGATAGAACACTTTTAAATTGAAGTCATGGTGTATAATTGCATATGAAGTGAGATTTTGTGGTTTATTTGTTCGGATTTTCGCTTACTTTTTTGTTAGTTATTAACTAGATCTTAGCTGTTTTATTGGTATTTAATAATTTTTCTCTTAATTTTGTTGTGTTTAGTTATTTTTGCTTCATGGAATGACAAGACAGGAAAATGTATGTTTCTAATATTTGATTCCCTTCTCATTTCCTTGATTTTTTAAAGATGTAGTTGCCTTCTTGTTTTATATGGATTTTACCATAGGCTCTTTATTGGTCAAGTTTTGACATTGCATTCCTGGTGACTTTCTTTTATACTATGTTTGCATAATATGTATGAGAAAGCAAACATAATTAAAAAAGAGAAAGGTAGTGGAGGGGCATGGGTAATGATACATGATATTATATGCGGTGTGTGTTTATAAATAATGGTTCTCTCTTATCTAATTTGGCATATGTTTACATAGTATTGTATTCATTGATGTGTAATGTAATACCGTTGATTAGTGGCTTACGAATTCATTGTATTTATAGAATCATTTGGTAAGATTATGTTAACTTTTTAACTAATTTAGTTCTTCAAGCCATCAATGTGCAAATTGCTTGATGAAGTATATTAAATGATTTGTTTCAATTTTTCATGAATTTAAACCAATTGTTATCATATACTTTTTCAACAATATTTTACATGTTTCTTCAACCAGAATAAAAAACAAACTGTGATTGATTTTATTAAGGGTCTGTTTGGTCCTTAGAAAATTTGGTACAAAGAAAAGTTAAAGGAAAAAAAATATGAAGGAAAAAAAAGTATGGAGAAAATGAGTTTTTTTCTCTTGTTTGGATTGAGGAAAAAATATAAGAATTTGGATGAAAAATTTGAATGTTGATGAACTACTTGAATAATATTGATATCATTTAAACAATGCAAGGTTGGAGGAGGTTGGAAACTTTTCCCAAACTTTCCTCACAATTTTACGAGGAAAATTTTATCACTTGTTTCTAATAATTTTTCTGCCTAACTTTTCTCCATATTTTTTTCTTTGTGATTTTCTTTAAACCAAATACAAGAAAAAAAGTAACTTTCCTAAAAAAATTTCTTTCCACCAAACTTTCCTAGGTCCAAACGGAGCCTAAAAAAAGCTAATACTAAAATATCCCGTACAATGCGCGGGCAACAAACTAGTATTTTACAAATTAATGTTTTTATGGTTGAAATTTGAATAAGCAATTAAGGACCTAGTATTTTTAACTTAAGTTTCCCCTTCTGATTTCTTCGAACTTATATAGTTTCTTGCAATTTTTTGAAAACTTTTTATAAACTACCTTCAACTTTTTACAATAGCAACTGTTCTCAGTTTGGGTCCCACTTCCGCGAGATTTAGAGATATTTATATGTAAGCAATCTTACCTCTATAGACATATATGCATGTAAAGAGATCGATTCCAATAAACCCACATAAAAAAAAATTGAAAAAATATGTTAGAAGTTGAAACTTTTGATAGATAAAAATGAATGCAAATACGAAAGGCCTCGAGATTTATCTTACAATCCCTCACTACTAAAAAGCGGGCATTTTCCGGCGAACATCAATCCGTTGGACTGGGCCGACGGATATTTCGACGACACACCCGTTCGGACGCCCATTTTTCAAAATTGGTCGCCTTTTTTTATACCATTTTTGAAGGGTCCGACGGATATTTCGGCGAAACACCCGTCGGACGCCCATTTTTGAAAATTGACCGTCCTTTTTTTTTTACCATTTGTGAAGGGTCCGACTCGGCTTTCGCCAGTTAGGCTCTCTCTCTCCTTCTCCCCTCCAAAGTCACCCCCCCCCCCCCGCACGTTCGCCCCTCCCCCGCCGGTTGTCGCGGGTCGCCGCCGTTGTGTGCTCCGCCCCCGCCCGTCGACCACCCCCTTCGACCGCCTTGTCAGTGGGCGTTACGTTGGTCGTGAGCGTCGACTGCCAACCCCACCGCCCAGCTTCGTTGCCTCCCACCGGCGTTGCCACCGCCACCTCGCCGCCGCCGCCTCTTCACCACCGGCCGACCTCAACATCCCCGCCATTTGTGGCCCATAAATTTCGTTATCTTGAACTTGAAGTAAGTATTTAAACCTAAATATTTTGTAGATTTGTGAAATTGAAGAGATAATTTTGATAGTTTTATGGTAGTTAATGATTGGTAGATTTATATTGAGTGAATTTTGAAAATTGATTGTTGTGGAAAATTAAAAATGTATGGATTGTCACAGCGGTTTGGTAAATTAAAGTGGATTGATTATGTGATATGTGTTAATTTGTTGATAATGGTTTGTGTGTGTTGAAATTTTGTGTAAATTAATATGTAATTGTTAGGTAAGTGCTATTATTAGTAATTTGTTGGTGTTCTTAATTATAGTGAAGTGAATAATGTGTTTGTACAGACATTGAATGTAATTAGTTGTGAAATGTATTTATTGTTGAGGATTGATAGAAAACACTTAGTAAGCAACTGTGCGGTTATATTATTCCGTTAAATGTGAAAAAGTTGTGCATATATGTTGTTGTGTACGATTTGAGGGAAAGGTGTTATTTTAATTTGTGTGTTAATGAGTACGATTTTTGTGAATTATTAATATGAAGGAAATGGGTCGTAAGAGAAAACGTATTGCGAAAGGAAAAAAAATCCGTTATTGTTGCTCTGAGTGTCATTATTGTTGGAGTACATGTCACAACTTTAGGCTTCCACTTCAGACATTGAAACAGGTTTATATCCTTACTTCATTGTCGTAATATATATGTGTTTTTGTTGGTATCGTGTTAATTGTAGAGTATGATGAAATAGTTTAATGATAAGTTCATCATGCATTCAGTTATATACGAATTAAAATGTGATAAATACGTTGATGATTAAAGTAACCAATGTACTGCTTAATTTGTCAATAATGAACAGTGGATAATATGTATGGACTACCCCATCGGAGGTGGACGTATGAAAGATTTCTGTCAGGGATAAAATCTTATAGGCAGGAGTTCTTAGAAGGAGTAGAAATGTTTGATCAATTTGCAACAGAGTTTATTAATAATGGGCATTATAAATGTCCTTGTGCCAAGCGTGGAAACAGAGCTTATAGGGAACCTGATGATGTTAAATTATACTTGTACCAAAACGACTTTGTTAAGGGGTATTGGTATTGGACATCTCATGGGGAGATAGAACCAACTGAATATGCAAATGTTGGCAGTAGTAACCAACAAAACTTGTATGATAACATGGCTCCAACAAGTCATATGAATTTCGATAACACAAACTCGTTTGTCGATCGTGTTGGAGCAATGGTGAACGATGTCATTGTTACTAATGAGGTTGAAGTTAGTGAGCAACCAAATGCAGAAGCTCAGGCATTTTATGATATGCTTCAAACTGCTCAGAGGCCTTTGTGGGAGGGATGTTCAAACCAAACTGAGTTGTCCAATGCTGTGAGGTTGATACTCAAATCTGATTGCAATATGCTGCAGAATTGTATGAATGAGGTGATGCAGTTACTGCACGAGAGTTGTCCGTCAGACAATCGTATGCCCCAAAGCTACTTTAACGATTGATTGTGCACAGGATTGATTGTTGCCGCGGTGGATGTATGTTTTACTTTAAGGAAGATTTGGCCCTTGAAAATTGCAAGTTTTGTGATTTGCCAAGATGGAAGCCGATTAAGTCAGGCGATAATAGGAAGAAGTTAAAATCATATGCAAAAATGTTCTATTTCCCTTTGATACCAAGGTTGCAACACCTTTATGCCTCAAGAAGCACAGCTGAGCACATGAGGTGGCATTATAACAATAGGCATGAGGATGGTGTTCTGTGTCACCCTTCAGATGGGAAAGCGTGGATTTTGATCGCAAATACCCAGGCTTGCTTCTAAGCCTCGCAAATACCCACATGACACTAGTAACTGACATGCCCCCTGCAACTTTGTTGAATGAAGAGGAAGAAATTGCGAAGGTAAATGAAGACGTTCCAGCTGAGAGAAATGAAGAGGAGGAGTGTGATGATATTGACGACGATACTGAAAACTCTGAATGAAAGTGATAATGATAAATGAGTAGATTGTGACCTAAAACCAAATTGTATTCTATGTTAATTCAGACACTTATGACATTGTATGCGTGACATTTATGACATTGTAATTATGGTCATACAAGACATTTGTTGTTAATTTAACTGCAATGAATTATTTGTCCCTTATATTATTTGATCACTACGCTCTGTATATTTGTCTCAAAGATGTCAGGTACACATCGTGGCCGTGGGGCCAAACGTGGGCGTTCTCAGGGAGCAGATCGACAGGACCCCACCAGTCAGCAAGAAGAGCAATATCAGGGACATCAAACCCCTGAGCTTCCCCACGCCATTATCCGAGACCCTCGCACTATTCCATCCATACACTTCAGCCAGCACATGACACCCAACATCCCATATGTACACATGTCTGGCAGCTACATGATCCCGAACCCACCTATTATTCCACAACAATCTGTAGAAAGAAGTCGAGAACAAAGTGAACATGCTTATAGCCATGACAGTACCACAAAAAAGCAACTCATCACACCTGACGGCAAAGAGTAAGTAATTATGTCTTACCAACTGTGTTATCAATTTCCAATTTCGAATGGGGATCTATTATTTCTTAATTTGCAAGTTTCTGTCCGTACGATGTTGTATTAGAGATTACAAGGATATTTACGAGCAAATATCCTGAGCCATGGCCAACATGGGACTATGGGAGAAAGTGCCTAAACAACAGCGAGACTTGTGGTTTTGTGAGTTTAAGGTAAGAGTGTTTTCAAATTTTTGTACATTTATCTACATATACATACATCCATACATCCATACATACATACATACAAATATATATATATATATATATATATATATATATATATATATATATATATATATATTCATATTGTTAGCATCAGTTACATTTTGTGCCATGTAATTGTGTTCATGCAGAAGCGTTACCATTGGGCTCCAGAGCGTGAGACCCAGATACGAAGGAATTTCGAGGAGCAAGGGGCAAGTGGATTGAGGGACACATTCGGGGAGTTGAGGAAGAGGAGGAAGCAACCATTGTGGTTGTCTGACAGCACTTGGAAGTCGCTGCAGGAACATTGGGCTTCTGAGAAAATTCTGAAGATGAGTTCCCAGGCAAAGAAGAATCAGAACAGCGAGCAGGACGGGTTAGGTCATTCTTTGCATAGATCTGGTTCGGTCCCATTTACTGAGCACAGAAGACGCATGGTAAGTGCGTGGTTCATTATTTCTTGTACTTATTTTTCCCAACGCCTTATCCAATTAGAGCCATCCTCCGGTACGTTAACGTATTCTGTTATTGTATAGGAGAAGAAGCTTAATAGGGAGGTTACGGACCTCAAACTTTTTAAGGACACTCATGTAGACGCGGCTAACAAATGGGTGGACAAAAATCTGAAAAAAGATGGGTAAGTCACCTGCATGATTTCTTACTTGCCTAACAAATCAGCTCAGTGTCTTCACGATTGAATGCTATGTTTGAAATGTGTAATTTTTTTGAATCTGATTTTGTAGACGGAGCACCAATTAAAGTGGGATCACATTCAAAACTCGTAATCTTCCACAGATCCCGGCTCCGAACCAACTGAAGTCCCATCCGAGACCGGGTTGTGGGTGCAAGCTAACCACAACAAAAAGGGTCGTGTGTATGGGCTAGGATCAAAAGGCGTGAAACTGAAGCACCTGGTGAAGTCCACAGCGACATCCGGGGACCGTGATCATGACCCTGATGTGCGAGCATCGGTCACCCAACTGAACAGTGAGCTCAGTACGATGGCGGAGAAAAACCGTCACTTAGAAGAGAAAGTGACTTTACTCACTTCGGAATTATCTGGTCTAAAAAATACATTCCGTGAGTTTATGAGAGCTCAACAAGCATATGAGTCTGGATCTCGCCCACGCCCTTCTATGCGCCATCGACAACACTGCCGCGCTGCTCCTTATGTCCCTCCTCCACCTCCTCCTCCTGAACCGCAACCCTGTGACAACGACGATGAACATGATGATGATGGTAGCGCCAACCTTGGGTATGATGATCGCCCTCATGACTACAGGGATTATTTCAACTAGAATGTCCCTCGATCCTCCCATTCCTCCTCGATACTTATTTGAACAGTTACGTTTTCTTGCATTTGTTGCCTTGCTTTGGTTTCTTATTATTATACTTCCTACTATTAGAATGTCCATTTGATGTAGTTGTTTATTTATACTTATTGAATGAAAGTAACCACGTGTGGTGGTTACGTTTGTTGCGAATTGTGTACCACGTATAATGGTTATGTTTGTTGCGATTTGTGTACCACGTATGGTGGTTTTGGTTTGGTCAACATATGGTTGGCTTGAGGTTGTATATGCAGGTTGTAAATTTGTATTTGGGGAACTACATTTTCAAAAAAAAATTTTTGCAAAATTTTCGACGGAATTATGGCTTTCCGTCGGACAGTTACGCCGGACTGACCGACGGAATGGCCATTTTTCGTCGGACAGTTCCGACGGAATGACCATTTTCCATCGGAATTGTCCGACAGAAAATGGCCATTCCGTCGGTCAGTCCGACGTTCGTGGCCATTTTGACCGGGTATGCCCGACGGCAGAGTCCGTCGGACACCTAAAAATCCGTCGGCAGGCCGTCGCCCTGACCGTCGGGACATGGCTGACGGAATCCGTTATCCGTCGGAAGATGTGGGTCTACGGACCCTATTCCTACGGAACACGTCCATCGGATTTTCCGTTGGAAAATACATTTTTCGATGGAAAAAACATCATTTTCTGTCGGAAAATAGCAGTTTTTTAGTACTTCCTGGTGCCATTGTTCATGATTGCCACCTTTGTGTCCCTAGTTTGTTTTCCATCATCTATTAGCAATGTTGATCAATACTAGATTAGGTAAAAAGGATCTGAATCGAATGAATCGAATTAAGCATGGCGAATTAATAACTTTCATAAAACCCAAAGCAACTAATTAGAAGTGGCCCTTAAACCGTAGTTGACTCGAATTGAACTGAACACAACTTGAACACTTTTCATGAAAAATTTATTTTTTATTTTTTATGAGTACGATAAGCTATTAGAACAAACATCAATATTACGATCAACCAAAATAAAAAAATAACCCAACCTAAATCAAACTGATGATAATATTATCTGTAGAAATATGAGTACATGATCCATTTTAAAACTAACCCTAAATGAAATCGAACCGAATGACTCATTGTAGTTCTTGATTTCTTCAGTATTCCCCCGCCCCCCCCAAAAAAAAACTCCCAACAAAAAAATTAAACCCGAAACCTTCCAGCGGCAATGCAGCATTGCTATTTGCTGGGGGGAACCAACGACCCTCTGTCATCTGGAGAGAGAGAGAGAGAGAGAGAGAGAGAGAAGGGATGGAGTTGGCGGGGAGAGCGATGAACATGGTGAGCAGACTGTTGAACAACAACGTCTTCATCGACGTATGCTTGCTGGGTTCCTTCGCGGCACTTGGATTGAGGTCCATGAGCCAGGAGAAGCTCATTGAAACACTAGAAGCCGAGAGGGAAACCCTAGCCAACACCAACAAGGCCACGAAGAAGACTCTCTGGGATTCCAAGCAGCAGCTCTATGCCGAAGCTTCTTCGCCTGACACCGCCATTGTCCCCCTTTCTCGCCTCCAGGCCATCTATGGCGAAGTCGTCACTGTACCTTCTGGTAATCGCCACCATTCCTTTTGCAGGATTTTTGTCTATATTTTGCCGAATTTGTGATTGAATCTTGGCTTCGGGCGGTTTTGAATGGAAATGGGTGCGATTCAAATTAGGGTTTATATTGACACATGCTTTTCTAGTTTTATAAGCTGTGATATTCCTCAATTTGCGGCGAGATGAATCTTTGTTTGTTATGAATTAGGTGTTTGCAGAACAGAAATGTAAAATATGGTGATATTATAAAATTATTATTTTTCCCATCACCATCCCGTTTTTGACTGATAAGGGGAATCAATCTATCTGAAGGCTGTAATGTGAGTATGACTGTTCATGGTGATATTATTTTGGAGGAATTTAGAAGATGGAGTGGTAAATATGGGAATTATGGAGGCTACAATTTCAAAAAAACTATGAATTTAGTGTGATGTACTGCACAGATAACATTCTATCATTGTCATTTACCTACATGATTTTGATTTTATTCAATCCAATACTCCAAAAATCCCGCCACCAAGCAAGGTGGGTTTTTTGGGGGTGGGGGTTTGGTGTAGCAGTCGTACCCCCTAAATTGTAAAATTACAGAGAAACTGGTTCTAATTGACCCTAAATTTAAAAACTGTAAACGACCTACTATTCCACAGAAATGGAGCATAAGAAGTTTAGAGAGACATTTTGCTTTAGTTTGTACAATCCAAGATGAAAAAAATAGTCCAAACTTGTCTTTTTCAACTATTTAGATTTTATCGTACAGTTTAAATGTATTGTAGTTAGTGTCAATTCCAAAAACTTTGGAGATTGGGTTGGCTTCTATGATGGTTCAGAATGCAGCAAATGAGAGTCTGTGAGTGTTTTTCTATTGCAGGAAAGCATAGGGTTTCACGTTATGATATTTCTTAGGCTAGATGCTGTACATGGTGGGCTGTAGATTTCTTGGTGCTGTTTAGGATGGAGCAGTGGTTTCCTTTTTATCTGATTTCTATATGATTTATGCCATGTTCTTTTCGTGGTTTAATGAGCCCAACCCACTCCTTCCCGCACTTCAACAAAAATACCACTCATTCCCACTTTCACCCACTCCTTCCTCCCCTTTCCCACACTCCTTCATTCAGCTCCCCAACTTCATTCAACTCCTTTCAACTCCTGCTCACTCTCATCCACTCCTTCCCTCCCTTTCCCACACTATCCCATCCCACATCCATCATTTCCCACTGAAAAGAACAAGGCCTTAGGTGACAAATATCAGCTTGGTGTACTATGCTGGAGATGGACTTGGCTGTAATCTACTTCTTTTTGTGAGGGATTCTTCTCAAAATTATGGTCTGACCTGCTTTAGTCTGTGCTAGCAACACATATCCTTGTGGTATGCTGAGTGATTAGTGCTTAAGTATTTGCTTATGGTTGATTAAGGGATGTGTCTCAGAGTGGTTTCCTTGTTAGCTTCAAAAGGTTTGCTTTTAGGTATTTGCAATGAAGGCTCTCAGTAAGTTGGTGAACAAAGCGGTCCAGGTGGGTTTATTAGAGGGCTTTGGTATTAGTGACAGTGCTGGCAATGAGGGGTTATTGATTTGAATTTGACACATTGGTGTTTGCTGACGATGTTTTGATATTTTCCAAACATGATGAGAAAAATTCAACTTTCTTGGGTTGTATTATTATTTTAATCTTTGAAGCAATGACAAGTCATAGAATTAAAAAATTGGATCTCATAAGGTAAGCATAATCGTATACAAATAATTTTATTCATTTTCTACTATGGAGATCATGTCGAGAATGGTGATAATCATATTTAAGTTCATCTATATCATAATTTGAATGTAGTCATTACTTATGTGATGCTATACGTGGAATTTTAGATCCACGTGGTGCTTCTACATTCATTCGCTCGTTAATTGTTACTTATGTTTAAATTTCAAACATTACAAAGGAAAACCTTAAGATTTTATATGCAATACTAAATGAAACATAAAATCTTTACCGTTATAATTATATGAAATATTACTATGTTATAAAAATAGATAGTTAATTATCAATTTATGATGGACTTATGCCATCAATTTACATTGACTAAATTAGAAAAATAATTAATATGTAAATTTATAAACATTCAAATCCTTCTACCTCCCCCCACCCCCCAAAAAACCCCTTCCAACTGCATTAAAAAAAAAACAAAACAATGTGAGGTGTATATGCTGATTCTGTTTCTGTTGATGAGATTGAACACTTTTAAATTGAAGTCATGATGTATAATTGCATATGAAGTGAGATTTTGTGGTTTATTTGTTCGGATTTTCGCTTACTTTTTTGTTCGTTATTAATTAGATCTCTGGCTATTTTATTGGTATTTAATAATTTTTCTCTTAATTTTGTTGTGTTTAGTTATTTTTGCTTCATGGAATGACAAGAGAGGAAAATGTATGTTTCTAATATTTGATTCCCTTCTCATTTCCTTGATTTTTTAAAGATGTAGCTGCCTTCTTGTTTTATATGGATTTTACCATAGGCTCTCCAACCTTTGCATTTGTCTTGTGTTGTTGTTTACAATTCCAGCTAGAATCTCTGGTCTTTTTTGGGGGGGGGGGGGTTGGGGGGGTCAGGGGGGGCTTCCAAATAGCCCTGCTCCTGAGTTCCGCTGGGTTAAGTGGGGAAATTTACATTATCATAAGGAAGAAGGAGGGTTAGGCGTTAGCGCTGTTCGTTTGATGTATGAAGCTCTCAAGGCTAAGTAGCTATTGAGGTTCATGAAAAGGGAGGAAGCATTATGAGAAATGTTATTAGTGAAACATAGGGTAGAAAGGTTGGGATGTTGGAGCAAGAAGAGTCCTAATAGTCATGGTGTGTCTGGTAACTTGTTCAGTAGGTTTGGTGTATTAACAATCTTCAATGCACTTTGAGGTTTAGAAATTAGAATGGTATAGGGTAGAAGGGTTGGGATGTTGAAGCAAGAAGAGTCCTGTTGTTGCTGATCTATTTCATTATGTTTGGTGCCCTTTGGGCAATATCCGTGGTGTGGGATCCACTGATAAGGTCAAGTTTCCAGATCTCTTGAAGATGCTGTACTTGAAGGAATCTATGTGCGAGAAGCGTGTCATGTAACAGTGATAAGAGTCATTACGATGTACCTTTCTTGAGGAGTTCAAAAGATTATTAACTTTCTGTAATGGCTTAACTTGATAATATTATTGTGGTACCTGATTGTGGTGATGATAGTTTGGTCAAATGGGTCCTTGTGTAGTAAGAGTTTTTGCAATGGGCTAGTTCAAGGATTCTACAGTGCAAACTTTCATTTCAAGGCCATTTGAAAGTGCAGAGATGCTTCGATATCCCCCCTCTAGCGCACACACATGTTTTGTGCTCGGGTAGCCGTTGAAGGAAAGGTTGATAGATAATATGTTTAAAAGATGTAAATTTTGACTCAGAAAGCTGCCAAGCTGGTGAAATATATGCTGAGAGGAAGAAACATCAGCTTACCAGCCCCCTTTTCATTTTCCATGGTTACTTTACTTTGGCTGTGCATTTTTCTGTCATGGGGTTTAGCTGGGCTTAACCTAGGAATGTCAAGTATGTAGTAGCGGCTCAGAAGATACACATGAAGAAGAGTTTCGCTTTTGGAGTTGGAAGCTTATCACATTGGCTATTTCATGTAGGAGTTTAAAGAAAAGCAATACGGTGATTTTTGGGGATAATGCCTTGTCTTGTCTGGAGTTTTAAATTTTCACTTTTGAGAATTGTGTATTGTTATGGTTAACTGTTTCATGATGAGGCCAATTGATTTTTTTGGGGATTTTGTGGATAAAAGTATTCACTATTGATCAACAGCATGGTATTTTGACTCCCTCCCCTTTTTTCTCTGCCGGTTACTCATAGAAAATGCAGCAAGTGCCACCCCTGGCAAGCACAAGGCATGACCTATGATCAAGTTTGGACTGGGAATTTGTGAATTACTTAGTCAATAAACACTAAAATGCTGATGCTTATTTGACTCGTATAGTTGTATAATAGTAATGGCCATGCGTTTGAGTCAATATGATGATTAAGCACCGATGTTTGTTCAATATTCTCCAAGGGTTTTGCTTTTCATTTTTTATTCATGAGATTTGCTTAATTGTTGCAGGTGAAAAGGCAAGTAAAGAAGGAAAATCATCATCTAAGTTGCTTATCTGAAGCTTGCTGTCCGGGTTAGGCAGTAATTCAGTTGTTTACAGGCATATCTTTTTTAGGATTCTTTGTCAGAAGGAAGACCATGGATACACAGGAGAACAAGTAGGATCTGGAACCTGTGGAATCAGTGCGTCTGTGATGTGGCATGATGGACATGCACGCAAATGTATGTTTGTCTTTCTGTTATCTGTCTTGTTTACTAGAGGGTGCTTGCAAATATGCACACTGTGGCCACTGTTCTGAAGGGCATTGGTTTGAAAGGAAATCTTTTTTGAGAGTTATACCATGTGAACTTGTTTTAATGTTTTCTTTTGGCCCTTCTGCGACCTTTTGTTCCGGTGTGTTTGGATCGAAGGAAGAGAGGGGAATAAATGTTAGTTGATTCGCATTTAACTCTGTTCGTGAAAATTAGATGAGGGGAGGGAGAGTGGAATAACAATTTTAAGAATGGTTTCGTCGAGACCATGATGTAGATGTCGTATGGGGGTCATTTCCCAGGATTGACACAGTGTTGACTGATCAGGTGCATTTTCAACTGGTTAATTTGCAGTATTTTAAATTAATAGCTGATTGTTTGAAGAGGACCCCATCAGCTGTGTCTTATTTACAAGCAGAGGGAGAAAAGGCAAATATTATATGAAATAGTTTTAATTCCTGCATTGCATAATTGATTTCAATCGTTAAATATTGACTGTAAACGTTTTATTATATATTTTAATTTTGAATCTGCAATGTACTTGTTTTAATCAAGTTAATAGTAATATTATTTTTGTCATTAAATTCAATATGAATATGTCTCTAAGAAAAATATCCATATCAAATATTTGACATAATATTTAATTTTATAAATTATGATAACAGATCCTGTTCTTTGTTAAACATGCAATATAATAGTGATACTGATATATTTATGTTGGTCAAAAATATCCTTTTAATTTAACATTTTTTCCTTTTCTTTTAAAAATATATTGCATATAAATTTATCTAGCAACCCTATCTTTCTCATTCTTTCTCCCCGTTTTTTAAAAACTTATATAATGAGATTTAGGAAGTTGTTTAGATTTATTTTAGTAAGTTAATCAATATAATGAAGAAACTATCTTATTTTTCGTAGATTATATTAAACAAATTAGTTTTAATTAAACAAATAAACAACTATGCATCTGAATTTAAAATCTACTAGTATAGACCTGTGCTTTGCACGGTGATTTATAAAATAGATAATAAGTTATTTACAAAAGACACATAGTTGCTATTATTATTTAGAAAAGAAGACACAAATAAGCTACTTAGTAGGTGATGTTGTTATAAGTAGAAATAGATTTTCACTATAAAAATTTAATAAGCCTAGTGATTTTAGTTAGAATTTTTTAGTATTATATACTTTTTTATCCTTTTCTTATAGAGGATTTTTATCTTTAAAAATAGATCTATTATGTTTACAATTTCATTCAAGTTATCTCAATATGTAGTTACAATACGTCAAAATTAGTAATCCATGATGTGCTTAGGCTCCTCCTTTTGAAATCATGAAGTTAGGTGATCTTTTGTTAGAAAATATATCATCGAATTCTTCTTTAAAAAATATATCTCCCTAAGGTTAGTGTTCCACTTAAATCATGAGTTGCAACACAAATGAGTTGTTGTAGATTTAGGATCATAGATTTAGTAATTTTAGGTGATTTGAATTAAGCAAATTTTATTTTTTTGGGAAAAGAGGGAGTGTGAAAATAGTGGATGGATTTAGAAAAGTAATAAAAATTATCATATATGATAGCAGTCTATTGATTTGAAACTATCTATCAATTTATATAAGTTGTCATCTCTCATAAGGAGAGATAATGAGTTAGCAGAAAGGCACATGTTAAGATATTCTAGTTAAATCATGGGTTATAATTCGTTGCAGCATATTACATACATAGTTCTAATTGTCTGTTTAGTTAACCCATAATTTAAAAATAAAAAAAATAGTATTTTCAAATTTGTTCATTCGATTAGCTAAATGGGGTTATTTTATTTCTTGAAATCAGAAAGATCCATCAAAATCTCAATTAACACATGATTTTTAAAAAAAAAAAACCCCAAGAAATTAAAATTTTCTATAACGTTACCTTGTGATTTGTATCTTAAGTTAACTATATGATATGATTAATGGCTTTGAACATTTGTCATGATTTATGAAAAAAACCTACAAATAGTATTCAAGAATGCATTAGAGTATTTTACTGAACAACAAAAACTATTACATTGATTCAAGCATTCATTACAGTATTGTATGTATGTCATGATAAAAAATATATAGAAATAGTATTCAAGCATACATCGTAATTTCTAACTAAACAATGAAAATATTCAAATATGCATTATAGTTTCTAACTGAACAATGAAATAGAAAATTATATTGATCTAAACATGCATGTAGTATTGAACGTATGCGATGATTTTAAAGAGAAAACTGAAAAATTACATTTGTTAATGTTGGAGGCATATTTTGAAGGTGAATAAGTTAATCAAAATCGTTCTAAAGACTTTATAAATTAGGATCAACTTTTTAATATTAAACTCATCCCATATATCCATTAATGCAATTTGATCCTACTGCAAGCGTTCTCAACCCAATGAAATCCCCCAACACCCCCTCCATATTGTTCTAAACCCCAACCTGACCACCTCACTCAATTTCTAAAATAGCAAAACCTTTGAGGATATAGAGGACTATACTCTTATCTACGTATGTAAAAAATGAGGTCAAAATTTATGGTTTCTTTTATATG
Organism: Selenicereus undatus; assembly: GCA_017589665.1. Classification (NCBI taxonomy): domain Eukaryota; kingdom Viridiplantae; phylum Streptophyta; class Magnoliopsida; order Caryophyllales; family Cactaceae; genus Selenicereus; species Selenicereus undatus. Next base: position 11,899,248 of record JACYFF010031954.1, on the reverse strand, counting down.
TCTTAATAGTAACTTTTATAAATTATGAAAATCATATTATAATTTGTAGTATAGATATTTAAATTTTTTTAATTGATGTAAATAAATAGGTCACTAAACAATTTAGACACATGTGAAATAGTTTGCATTGTTGTTTCCATTAAAAATTTGAAACGCCAAGGAAGAGGATCAAATTATTAGATTTTTTCTTATAAAAAAATAAAAATCCATAAATGAACAACATAAATAAAACATGAAAGAATTTAAACACAATTGTTATTTGTTACTAACTACTTCATAATTTATATTTCCATAATTATGGGATTATTCTTTATTGGGATTTGATTTTGTTATTTGAAATAATACTAAAGGTATAACCACTCCATACTTTTTATTTCAACCATTACAGAATTATACTTCTCGAGATTATGCTTTCCTATGATCATTTCCTCAGTTGTTAATGATTTTTTTTTTACTATTACTGAATTATACTTCCTGATATTATACTTCTCATGATTAATCTTCTTCTACAATCTAGTGGTGATAAGGAGACGGAATGAATTCAAAAGGTTTAAGACGGATATTTCTTTTATAATTTTCATAATCACTAATTATTGTATAATAATTTCTTTTAGAAAAAATACTCCATAATCCTCATTTCGACAATTATGGAATTATACTTTAAAAGATTATACTTTCTTACGATCATTTCCTTATTTAACATTTTTTCCCTTATCACTATGTGGGAGATTTGAAAATTATAAGTTAATTATTTTCAATCGGATGGTTGTGATGAGGAGAGAGAATGAATCCAATGGTTCGAAATCTCTAATTAATGAGAATGCAAGAAAATTCCACATCATCACAGTATTGCTTTTATATATAGTATAGATTAATTCAATATCTAGAATTAAGTTTGGCAATAAATAGATTTATCTAGAATTAGGTAAATCATATGCTACTCAAGCCTATAATCTAATTGGAAGTTTCATTTCTGGCTGTATCATTAAATACCTTCATAATGTTACATGGAAATTGGTTCAACAATGATGTGTAGGGGTATTCAAAAATATCCGTAACCAATAACTCGAACCGAAAATCCGATAACCAATTCGAAATCGCGCTTACCCGAGCCTAAATATTTGAAGATTTTGGTTCAGGTACCCGAACCAATATTTTTTGTTTCGGGTTATTGATTTGAGTACGGTTCGGGTGTTTTGAGGATTTGGTACCAAAAAACCCAAAACTCATTTTTTAACTTTTTTAAAACTTTTTTTATATTATCCCTTCCCAAAAGATCGTGTAAGTCAAATATTTCCAAATTCGAAGAAGACAAGTACTTTGATTTTGTCGCATTGTTTTGTTTGAATAGGTTGTCCATGAATATAATGTTAATAAGCTTATACCTTATGAAGGTATGGACTAATTAAAATGTGAATGGTAACAAGATAGAATGTGATATTTCCATATTATGCAATAATTTCAAGTGCAACTTGGCGTAATATGAGAACGTTTTGTAGTATAAATAGGAATAATTATATTATGGATACAACAAAATTATTAAGCAAAGGAGGAAATTTTTTTTACAAAAAATGAGTTATTGGATAACCGAAAACCCGAACCGAAAATATTGGGTACCCGAAGTTCGGTTACCCAAATGTTTCTATTCGGATACAGTTCACTGTTTTGCCGATCCAAAATATCGGATACCCGAATCGAAATCTCTTTTGGTTGGGTAGCCCATCAATATGTTTCTTTGCTTTTCCTTTCCCGTGGGGAAATTTGGGTTGTGGTAAAGATAGATTGTATGGGGGTATAAAAGATGATAAGTCATGCAATGTGAGCTTGAAGGTAACACTCTGTTTGGATATTAGAGGGGGAGGGGAGGTTAACGAAAGGGAGGGAAATGGAGGGGAAGGGAAGGGAGGGGAGGCAAAGGATACTTCTCTTTAATCAATCTGAGCTGGTTGCTATTATTGTATGATTCTTAATTTTTATGCTCCTGGTTTGGAAGAACTGTGATACTTTTTATTTGGATTATCTCTGATTGATTTGACTTAAATGTTTACATTCACTTTGTCTCTGTAATCGAAATATTAGCAAATAGAATATTCTCATAAGTTACATGTAGATCATTGTATATAGTTGTGTGAACATATAATGAACTTGCTTGCATATGTCTTTAAGACTACTGATACCGTAATCTATTAAATCTTCTTGGACACTATTAGTAATAATTTTGTGTTAATTTCAAAACTTTCTAGTTTATATCATAGTCAAGGAGCTATTGGCACAATTTTGTCAGCTGCAAACTTTATGTCATAACTGCATAACATATAATGTTGATTAGGAATTGAGGTTGACAGCTATTTAGGGGAACTTTTGTGTTGTAGAAATGAATAGTAATAGCTGCTGGAAGGAGAAGGGGATGACCTGTGTCGTGGTATGAACCACTGACCTGAAAGCTTAATTCGCCCGACTTAGGTGCAAATCGTTATGGCGAAGAAGCTCGCCAAGGTTTAACACAGCTGACTTCGCATTCGTGCATTCAAGGGAGAAGCTTTGGAGTATAGCAACTTGTATGCCCAGGAAGTAGAGAGGAGAAGAGAGAATACGTTGTCTGTGTATTCTGCAGAGTTGTAGAAGGGTCTATTTTATAATGGACTGGGGGAGAGAAAGACTGCCAACCAAGCAATAAAGGAAGGCGTGAAATGGGGGCAGAAAATCAGGCAAAGGAGAGAAGAATGTAACTAAAGGATTAATGGGGAGAGGATCATGGTGATTGAGGCAGAGATGGAGGAAGACTTGGTCAACTAGCCGTTAGGAATACGACAGCTCATACGCAATCAGTCATTTCGAGAATTCCTCCAAAAAATATAGTGTAAGGCCCAAGCCCACAGCCCGCGGCCCGCGCCACGCCCAGCCCGGATCGGACGGGTGGGCGGCGGCCGCGCGCGTGCGCGCGCGGCAGTCTAAGTCCCCTCAACCCCATTAAAACATGGCTTCAAGTTATTCGACAAGTGCAAGAAGAGTGAGATATATAACCTTTTGAAGCTACTCCCAAAAGTTCCATGTGGGACAACAAAAGAGATAGAAAGAGTAAGTGAACACCCTTTTGGGGTGGCATTACTCCAACAATCCTCCACTAATGGTACACAAAAGGAAAAGACGAATGAAAAAGATTTCCTGGGCAAGAGGGGTCGGATACTTAAATATCAATATCTTTCGATTGAAATGATACGTAGTGAAGAGAGGCAACATCTAAGTCTGACAAGTGAGCTTAGTCTTGAACTTGTTAGACTTTGAATGAGGCCCTCTCGACACATATCAACCCTAAAGGATGTATACTTCGCGATAATCACTTGCGCTTTTAGGCCCATGCGCATACCTCGGGTCTCATAAGTGCTCTAGAGAGAGAACCCTAGTCTCTCATATAAGGCGGCCAGACCTTCACACTTTCTTAGGTCATTCCATCAGTCTATCTCTACTTAGACCACCATATCATGGCTTGGAATTATTAAGAGCATGTGTTAGCTCAACCTCTTGTAGAGTGAAGAATTCATCAAGTGCTTCTCTGTAGCACCACCATAATAGGTTATGGATTCATTTAATGTGCTTCTCTATAGCACACGCACTACCACACGCCATAGGGATGAGAAGTAGTGCAGTTAGAAGATTAATATGGCTTCGTTTGACCCTAAATGGGTAACCACCATATCTCTTCATTCCATGGGCTTTAGCCCCATCCCCATTGACGTTTCAAGAACTACTCTTCTTGGCAATCTCGTTGTAAGACGATCTGCCAAGTTTATCTCGGATCTCACATATTCCAAGGAGATAACACCATACTTCAGTTGTTTTACCGCACCATGTCTAATACGGATATGTCTCTTTTTCCCGTTGTAGACACTGTTGTGCGCAACTCCAATTGCTACTTGCGAGTCACAATGCAAGGAGATAGGTGTTGATTGTTTCCCCCACAATGGTATGTCAGTCAGGAGACCCTTGAGCCATTCTGCTTCTTGACCTGCCAACTCAAGAGCAATAAACTCAGATTCCATGGTTGAGTGAGCTATACATGTCTATTTTGCAGACTTCCATGAAATAGCTCCTCCACCCAATGTAAAAACATAGCCACTAGTAGAACTTACTTCATCGTTATCAGCAACCCAATTAGCATCGCAAAAACCTTCAAGTACAGCAGGAAATTTACAAAAATGTAAACACCAATCCATAGTACCTCTAAGGTATCTCAACAAACGATGAAGTGCATCCCAATGTTCCTTAGCAGGATTATGAGTGTACCTACTTAGTCTACTAACTGCATATGCAATGTTAGGACGAGTGGAGTTCATGAGAAACATCACACTCCCTATTATCTTAGCATATTCAATTTGAGACACACTAGATCCTTTGTTCTTTTTAAGATGTATGCTAGGGTCATAGGGAGTTCTTACAGGTACCACATTGAAAGAGTTAAAATTTTTCAACACTTTCTCAATGTAATGAGACTGACTTAAGGAAAAGCCACTCTTGATTTTTATAAGTTTGATCCCCAAGAAAACATCTGCTTCTCCTAAATCTTTCATTTCAAAGAGAGAAGACAGAATTCGTTTAGTCTCATTTATGGCATATAGGTTGGTACCAAATATCAGCATATCATCCACATACAAGCATATGATCACATACTTAGATCCAAACAATTTGGAATAAACGCAAGAATCTGAGTTGTTGACAGTAAAGTCATTTTTCTCTAAAGAACTAGCAAATTTCTCATACCACTGTTTTGGGGCTTGCTTTAGACCATACAGGGATTTTCTCAGTTTACATACTTTGTTCTCCTGACCAGGGACCTCACACTCTTCAGGTTGTGACATATAAATTTCTTCATCTAAGTCACCATTGAGGAATGCTGTTTTAACATCCATCTGATGTACCACAAGATCATGGATAACAGTCAAAGCAACTAGACTTCTAATTGTTGCAATTTTGGTCACATGAGAGTAAGCATCAAAGAAATCAATTCCCTTCTTTTGGTTAAAGCCTCTAATGATCAATCTAGCTTTGTACCTTTCAATAGAGCCATCTGTCCTATGGTTCTTCTTGAAGATCCATTTACTACTAATGGGTCTACAACCCTTAGGCAAGTCGGTCAATTCCTAAGTTTTGTTTGACTCAAGGGAATCTATTTCACTCTTGATAGCTTCTTTCCAGAAGTTAGCATCTATAAACCTCATAGCCTCTTGGTAGGTTTTAGGATCTTCCTCAAGTAAATAAAGAGACATAAGTTCATCAGTCAAAGCATCAATGTCAAAGTTCTCAAGGACTTCTACCAAAAAAGAGGTAATAAAGTCAGGGCCAAAACTAGTTTCAATCCTCTGTCTCTTGCTCCTTCTAGGTTCAGTTTCCAAGTTTCTAATACTAGAGCTAGAAGCAGGCAAGTTCACATGCTCAGGTACAATATTAGATACAATATGAGGCAAATTCCTTTTTAAAGGGAAAACATGCTCAAAGAAATCAACGTCTCTATACTCCGAAATAGAGAAATCAGATAAAGACATAAATCTATATGCATCACTGTTTTGAGCATAACCAATAAAAACAACATCAAAAGTCTTGGGGCCGTTGTTTGAACGTTTATGACTAGGTAATGCAACTTTAGCTAGACACCCCCACACTTTCAGATAATTCAAGTTGGGAGCATACCCTTTCCACAATTCATATGGGGTTTGATCTAACTTCTTATGGGGAACTCTATTGAGTATAAAACAAGCTGTCAAGATAGCCTCCCCCCACATGTTATCAGATAGACCAGCACTAACGAGCATGACATTCATCATGTCTTTAAGGGTACGATTTTTCCGTTCAGCAACACCGTTTTGTTGAGGAGTGTAAGGGGCACTAGTTTCCTGTATTATGCCATTTTTCTCACAAAAGGCAGTCAAAGAATTTGTATCATATTCCCCACCTCTGTTAGATCTAAGTCTTTTGATTTTTCGGTCTAACTGATTCTCAACTTCGGCTTTGTATTTTAAGAACATTTCCTCAGCCTCATCTTTAGACTTGATAAAGTAAATCTTGGTATACCTAGAGTAGTCGTCTACAAAGGTGATATACCATTTCTTTCCACCCTTACTCAAGGTGTTATTAAAGTCTGCTAAGTCTGAATGCACAAGTTCTAACAATTCTGTTTTTCTGGTTGTTACATTTTTAAAAGGTTTCTTAGCAAATTTTGCTTCAACACAGACTGGACACTTAGAACAATTTTCAGTATTCACATTTGGAATTAAACGCATGTTTCTAAGTCTTTTCAATGAAGCAAAATT
>JACYFF010031954.1:11840397-11862943 GCA_017589665.1 Selenicereus undatus | reverse complement strand
AAAAATGAAAAAATAAAAATAAAAATAAAAAAAATAAATAAAAAATAAGAAAATAGAAAATGAAAAATAAAAAATGAAAAATGAAAATGAAAAATGAAAATGAAAAAATAAAAATAAATAAAAATAAAAAGTAAAAGCAAAAAAAATGAAAAATAAAAAACTAAAAATTGAAAATTAAAAATAAAAAAAATAAAAAATAACAAACAATAATTTCACAAAATTTGGATAAGTTCATAAATTAGCACACATTAATTACATTCTCATTATTTGAACCCATTTCAACCCACCACATAAAAAATATACCAACTTCAACCAACTTCAACCAACATCAACCCACTTCAATCTATTTCAACTCACTTCCAAAAAAAAATACCAACTTCAACCTACCTTAACCCACCTCAACTTACTTCAACCTACTTCACCATTTTACCCACGAAAACAACAGACCCTAAATCTCACATGATACTTTACAAATTATTAAAATTATGAAGGGGGTGGGTTGAAGTTGGTTGAAGTGGGTTGAAGTAGGTTGAGATAGGTTGAAGTTTGTATTTTTTTTTTTTTCAAGTGGGTTGAAGTAGGTTGAAGTGGATAAAAATGAATTGACCCACAAAAAAAACAGGCCCTAACTTACATGAAAACAAGAACAAAGCAAACACTAGCTAATTTAGATAGTTCAAGAGTTTCCTCGTGATACAACTTGAGGGCTTTTTGGGTTGTTATGGTGGATCCTTTGGGGTAGATAGGTCTGTGGGGTAGATGGTGTACATGGTCTATCTTGTTAAGAGCTTTTTGGTGTAGACTAGCTAAATTAGATAGTTTAAGAGCTTTTTTGGGGTAAATAGTTCTTATCTACCCATTTTGCTGTGTTAGGGTGAATCCTTGTCTTGTTTAGGGCTTTTTGGTGCACATGGTCGGGCTTATCGTTCTATATTTACGGTTTGATTTAATATAATTTTCAATGCTTTTTCAAAAAAAAATAATTATTTATTGATATTTAAATTATTTAAAACTATTGTCAATGTAACTTTTAGAACATTAAAAGCTCTGATAGCTTAATTTGGTAAATATTTGGGAACATGTCATATAAAATGCACCGAGGGGATGGGGATAGGCCCCGCCCTTCCTATTATACTTGTCAATTTGGATCGACATTTTCAATACAGATCTGGTGTATTTGAGTTTGAATAAAATATCGGTTGGTATTTTTTGAGCTTGAGTAAAATACAAGCGGACATATTTCGATTGGCACATTTCAAGTCAACTCAACAGGCTTAGAGAGCTTTTTTGTGAGTTATTTTCTTTTATTAAAATTAAAAACTCAGCATATTTATTACTTAAAATTATATGTATTTAATGAAAAATATTATAATTGTAATTTGTTATAAGAATATTAAAAATATTCAAACTTGTCATTATAATATATGAACATCACACGTGGGTAGCCAAAGAGTTGAGTCTCATTTGACTAGGATGAGTCGGCCCTTGCATTAAAATAACATTAATGATAGGTCAGTTCATTTGGGGGCCAACCCGTCTAAAACATGATAATGGGTTGGAGCAGTTCGACCCTTTAATAATCCATGTAATATATTTTTGTTAACTAATAGCTTATCAGGTGCACTTTATTAGTAGGTCAATTCTAATACGAATACAGATCAACCCATTGCCTAACACTAGCAATCTAGCATCATAGTTTGAAACCAATTAAAATGGAAACCAAATAAAAGGATATTGGAGAAGCACATAATATTATAGTTATCTTTTAACTATAACATTAAAATCTTGGATTATTATACAGTAATATTGTATAAAATATACTAATACATATTCATTTCACTAAAAATATAACGGTATGACTTGCACACCTTTAATATTTGTCTTATTCTAAATTGATTTTCTTAAGACTAGATAGCTAATTTATATCATTTCACGCTCACTTTTAAAGTAGTTCCACTTATAAGTTTTGTATGATGTTATTTTGTGAAAACAAAGTTCGGAAAGAAAAGCTACTTTTATTTGATTTGCGCAGGGATGCGATAATTATATGATGTTTATCTAGACAACCCAATTTAACGAATAACAATTATTGTTAAGCTAAGAAGCATAAATTAAAAAATCAAAAAACTAAGGGTATAACTTTCGGATCTAGCGGAGTTTCGAGTTTGGGTTGAATTTGACCTGCTAATTTACATGTTTTTGGGTTCAGGTCAATAAAATCCTGTCTCTTTTTATTTATTTATTTTTCTCTCTTGCATCAGCTAGATTAAGGCTCAATTAATTAATCCAATGTTACAGGGTGTCAAACAATTACCCAATGAATTAATCTTAAATGTTGACCTTTCTTTTTTTTTTTTCCTTCTTTTTGTCAATATCAATTTCCTGTTCTTAGTGATGCATAATTGCAAATATCCTTGTAAGAGTAGAAATCTTCTAAGGCCCGAATAAATAATAATATTATCCACTTTCTCTGTGTATGTTCAATTTGCATGCAGGTGACATGGTTTAAGTGTGGTGGAATCTCAATAGGCCTGAGTTGGGCCCACATACTTGGGGATATCTTCTCTGCTTCAACATTCATGAATATGTTGGGCCAACATCTACAAGGTAAGAAAGCCCACGTTCTTGCATATCCGGGTCACCCAAGGCCCAAATACCCGCTTGCAAGCCCATCCCAAGAGCCCCCTCCTCTAAGACGGGTCGATCGGGTTGGTGACCATTGGGTGGCTACCGCCAATTGTAAAATGGGTACCCACTTTTTCAATCTCTCCTCAGGACAGCTTGCTCAAATGGTTTCAAAGGTGCAGGGCCTAAATGGAGATGATCAAAGGGTGGGTAAATGTTTTGAGGTGATTTCTGCAATCATGTGGAAAACCCTAGCAAAAATAAGGAAGGATTTGGAGCCTAAGGTTGTAACAATATGTAGACCAAAATCCCTCGATAGGGAACACGTGATTCCTTACAACGGACAAGGTATAAGTACAGTTAAGGTTAATTTTTCAGCATCAGATGCTAATATAGTGGAACTCATATCCTTAATTACTGAGAACAGAGTAGACAAGAGCAGCGCGGTTGAAGAAGTGGTAGAGAAAGATGATGGTAAATTTGATTATATCGTTTATGGAGCAAATCTTACGTTTGTAGACATGGAAGATGGTGATATTTATGGATTTAAAGTGAAAGGGCAATGTCCAATTTTTGTAACTTATACAATTGGAGGTGTTGGGGAAAAAGGAGTCATTTTGGTACTTCCGGGAGCAAAAGATGGAAAGAATAGAGGTAATGGTGAGAAAGTTATTATAGTCACTTTACCTGAATATGAACTGGAAGTAGTGAAAAAGGAGTTGGAAAAAGAGTGGCACCTTGTTTGAAAGGGCATAAGTATACCGTGCGTTCCAATAATAATGACATATCGATGTCAAAAGTGTGTGAACTTTTACATGTTTTTTTTACAGAAACATTGTACTAATCTTATTTATAATATTTATCACCTTTTAATCTCTTTTGGAGTCCTGCATTATAAAATTTCAATTATGAGCAAGTTATTGTATGAGCATGCAAAAGTTCGACACTTATTCAAATAGGAATCAATCTTACCGATGTTGGAAGAGGGAGGATAGCGTGCCTGTCTTTGCTCCACCCTCCCCACCCAGGTTCGAATTTGGGTAGAGACTTTCTTTTGCCAATTAATTGAAAGATGGAGGGGGTGTGTGGGTTGGGCCTTGAGCCCTAGCAGCTTTGTCCCTTTCCTCTGCGCTGGTTGGTCTGTTGGATCTTCCCTAAAATAGGGGGCCCAATAAATGACCTATATTTACCATTGTAGCAAAAAAAATCTTATAGATATTATCCCAAATACATCCACACGGTGGCTGGCTTAGCTGTTCAACTAGCGATTTAAAATAAATGTTTTTGGTAAATACAACTGTTAAAGTGGCAGATTTATGTAACATGATTAAAAATGGCACAATAAATAAAGGTTTTTACTAAATAAAAAGAAGAATTTTGTAATTTGTCCAAGTAGAGGTTCGAAAAAGCGACTTTCATTAGCTTTTGAAAAACACTACATAAATCTCTAACCACTACTTCATCCACTACTTTACCGAACACTTTTAACTAGTGGTTCATAAGATTTTCACTACTATAAACCACTAACCTCAACTTCAACCTCACTTACCAAACACAACCATTGTCCGTGGAACGGTTGGTTGAAAAATTTGCTGAAAATTTTCTTAAACAAATATCAACATCCATAAAATTGTTACAATGGACATCTATCGATTGCATGGTGGGGGAAAGGTTCCGTACGATTTTGGACTTGGGATGCCATGGATTGTTTTTTAAAATTGTAGCTTTCGCATCAATGGCATATTTATTATATTCATTGGTGATGTTTATAAAATGGTTTACATAATTTAAAATTATAATATTCATTACAATTTGTTGATGTTTTGCTTCAGTTGTCTTGGCTAAAACATTTTTGTGAATAATTGGTTGACTTTTTGTGAATAACACGTTAAGTTTTTGTGAATAACAAATAAACTTTTTATGAATAATAGAGAGCTTGTTTTATTAGTATTATTAATTACCCTTTTTGGTTTAACAATTTTAACCGGTGGTAGTTTCTAGCTATAGCTCTAAGTATTTGTTTCAATTTTATAAATAAAATTATCCATCATATGTTTAATTTTGTGAACAGTAGGTGTCTATTTTGAGAACGTTAGGTTAACTTTAGTGTACAATATAACATTCTTTTCTATTTTTAGTAAGTTTTTGATAAACAATAAATCACTATTTAGGAAACATTTTTTTATATATAAAATTTGATTTTAAAGCACGCTTTTTACTAGCTAGTAGTAAATTTTTTGTGGATAATAGAACATTTTTTATCAAGCAAACTTTGACTGATAGAATATATTGAAAAAAATGTTGCCAAAAAGAAAAAAAACTTGAGCAACTAATTGTTGGCCAAATTCTAACCTACGAAGTGGGTAAGTGTTCTATATTATGCAAAACTCTATGTTATTTATATTATAACCAAACTCTTGACTGTGCGCCAATACTTCACGTCTTCTATATTATAAATGTTCATGCAAAAAATATTTTTTTTTGGTATGACATTCCCATGCTACACATATTGCCCCTGATAGGTTTGTTTTGGTTAGAGTTGGGCAGGTTTGATTCGACACGATAACACGATCTGAATCAGGCATGAAGTTATTCAGAGAAACATGAACTCGACGTGAACCAAACCGATTTCGGCCCGAAATCGACACGATTGGACAGTTTAGCATGAAAACATGTTATTTTTTAATTTTGAGTGAATCTAAACTATTTTTACGACTGACATGAAATTGACCCGTTTATTAAATATATCAACCCGAACCGACCCATTACCCAACTCTATTTTGTACTATATTTTCGAATGGATGTGAACAAGAATATTGTACATGTAGGTAAATATGTCAGTTTGGATGGATATGTTAAATACGAGTGGGTATACTTGGGTCCAGCTAAAATACAGATTGGGTGTATTTCGAGTTCAGGTAAAATACGGGTAGGTGTATTTCGACTGTACAGGTTTCAAATTGACCCAACATGTTTAGAGCGCATTTTCTGTGAGTTATTTTTCTTTTGTCAAAATCAAAAATTCTGCAAATTTATTATTCAAAATTGTTAGTATTTAATGAAAAAGCGCAGTTGTGGTAATTTCTCAAAGAATATTCAAAATATCCGAGCTTTTCATTATGATATGTGAACATTATGTACGGTAGATGAATAATCAAACTCCCTTTAGGTTGGGTGGATCAACCCGTACATTGAAAGAATGTCAATAGCGGGCTGACTCATTTATAGGCCAACCCATCTAAAGCGTGTTGACAGATTGGAGAAGTTTGATCCGATAATGACCCATCTAACAGTTCGATATTTTTATTAACTAACCTACCAATGTTTAGTCAGGTAAAACTTTCACTACAAGAAATTAAGCTTCTCGTGACAGACCAAAACTGTTGTTGCAGGCATCAAATCTATTACAATAGGTCTAATGCAGCAGTTTGCAACGAACTACATTAGGTATAGACTGCAATATGCTATAGTAACGTTTTTTTGAGCTACTGCAACAAGTGATAGAAAATCGTTGCAGTAGATTCTAAGTGCAACAGTTCGAATATGACTTCAAATGCAACATTTTTTTGCTCACTTGCAACAATTTGAGACAAACGATAACCATATGTGTTTGTTGCATAATTGCAACAACCTGTACATCTTTCATCGTATCTTCTTGAAAGTAGCTAATTATCATCATTTGTCTGTATTAAATGAGACCTAAAATATTAATATTACAATCCAAATAATTTGACGCAAAAAGATATTTTTCATTCGAACCTGAATCAAGCCCAAATTGTCTAAGCAATTACAATAGTAATCTTCCTTTCACCAAAAGGAAATAGTTCACTTGTTCAACAAATATATTAAGAAGTTGATTACAACGTCAAATCCATCCAAAATATATAGTTGGCCGAATGAACGATATCTTCGGGCACAACATCAAGTCCCATCCACGAACAACAAAACCTTAAATAGGAATGTTAAAAATGCTCAATCGTTATCCTACACATTGTGAATAATATTTAATTAACACCAGCATGAATAACTAAAAGTGCCAATAATCCCAGTAAAACTAGAATAACAAATAAAGACCACATCTAGAAACACCAAGTAGCAAACACCACCACCCAACAAACACCACATCCTTGAACTGCAATAATCATCACAGAACCTTACAATGGGTAAACAAGGCTATGTAAGGCAGAGGAACATCATGACCTAGAGAATATGTTCATATTCCTGTCATTTTTCAAAGTATTTGGTGTTCATGTAACGTACTTGTATCGGTGATTAGTTCGAAGGATCATCTCTCATATTTGTCATTAGTGAATGTTCATAAGATATAAATACTTTGCCTCATACAAGAATAGGTAAACAAGAAATCATAATCAACTACAATATCTCTTTACCCCCTCCTTTCTCTTTATTGCTATCTCTCTCTCCGCTCTGCCCTGTCTCTTGTAGCCCTCTTTCTGACTGTCTCTTTCTTCTTCGCAAGGAATTGGCAATGCTCCATTACAGGACATGGCAGTCTAGTCCTTAGACACCAAAACAAGGGCAATTCACAAAGTAAGCTTCCACAGTCTATCATAAAATATATAGCAACCTACTTACATCCCTTTCACTTAACTATGATCAGACTGCATAATATATATATGCACTCCATCAAACAAAAGATCCTCTAAAATCAAATTAAATGCCTCTACACACAAATACTGTAGGTGGATAAATTTTATTTCCTAGCAAGTGAAAGGGACCTTCTTTCCAGACACTTACGGCACCTCCACATCATGTAGCCAGAACCCAAAACAATGACTTTCACCCTTAGATTAAATAAGCTCGAGGCACACAAAAGCGCAAAGGGTCCTAGGGCCTAGACATGGGCTTCAAGGCAAAGGCGAGGGTTGTTCGGACTTGAGGCGCACTTTAATTCAAAAAATCTTGGAAATCATTTCAGAACCATACTTTCTGACAAATAGGTTAGACATATCATAAAATAAGTGACTAGATTTCATTATAACTACAACAAACACTGCAAATTAGTAGCAATAACACCCAGAGATTTACCCAAAAATAGGCCTCCCCCACCCCTGCAAACAAACAAAAAGGAAGAATGGGTGGGGAAGAAGTGTTGGTAATGAAGACAGGTTCTGAGAGAAGGAGACGAAGGCAATTGTTGTGGAGAGTTAAATGACAAATGAATCTAGTAGCGATGTTGTGATTAGCATACCTTGTGTTAGAGGGTCAGAGGTAGTATCTTACGGATGATGCAATTGCTTGTGCCATCATATCAAGGGTTATGCCAGGCACCAGTTTTTGAAGTTGTGCTAAAGCCTTCGGAACAACATCATCCAATTTAGCCTTCTGAGCTTCTAGTTCCTTTTGCATATCTACCACTTTTGCACGTTCAACTTCTAGTTCTTGGCTCAGTTTTTCTTTTTCAGCTTGTAAGTCACCTTCCATCTGTTCTTGTCGAGCATTGTATTTATTTTCCAACTTCTCCTTATGAGCAGTTTAGTCATTTTGCACGTCAGTAGTTAGAGAAGACTTTATGGCATCAATGAGCTGTGGAGCAACAAATGGTGATGACCCTTTATCGTTTCGATTCAAATCTTTACTCGAAACACCTCTTCCACACAATCTTAATCGTCCGTGGTGCTCCTTTTTTCCCATTACCTTGTCAAAGGGATCTATGTCACTATCCCTCTGAAGTCCTGATTCTTGCAATGACTCAAGCTCCTTCATTCTTTTTCTGAAATTGAAGCCAATTATTAGAAAGCACTTTGTGAGAATTACATAAGGAAACCCCAAATCTACTTCTTGACCCTCAATGCTTCCTTGTTGTCCCTCATGGTTTTTGTACAAACCATGTTTTACTCAATTTAGCAATGAAAATCTTTTATTTTACAAAAAAAAAGAAAACTAAATTCTAAGAAGTCATGTGCTATTAAATTCTCCATATAACATATCACAAGTAAATCAATGACTTACAATTTTATCGAGTGTATCACCATTTGATTGTTTGTATGTCCGTCCTTCTTTCCTTGCTCGAGTTTCTTCGAACATCTTTCTTTTTGAGGGTGGCTGATTGTCTAAAACATATGCACAGATTACTTTACCTTGGGCGCTTAATTTATCGGTCAAAGCCACATTAAAAAGTATAAATTCATACCAATTAACAAGATACAATTTAATTTGCACCAGCTTATGAAATATCCTTGCAAAGCTTACATTACCCATTGTGTACGTATTCTCTTGTTGTTCACGGTTTTCAAAATTTTTGGCACTGATTTCCTAAACAAAAGACATAACAAGAAGTTAAATACAAATCAGTAGTCCAAGCAAACTTCTATAAAGAGTTTAAAACAAGCATCAAAAGCTTTGCATATATGGTACCTTAACTGTAGGATCATTCCAATATTCTAAAAGAACCTTGAAATGTGGTTTTGGCACTCTGCTGGGATGATGTTTCCATCTGTCTGCATCATTATCATACTTGTGCTAGTGATCTTTCTTTATTCGACATTTGAAAACTCTCCAGGAGTCTCGAATTGATTGCATCATCCATTTTTCTGCACTTGGAGGAACTATATACTTGCTCTGTAAAGTGTTAAAGTCAGGTTCACAAATAAATAAAAAAACATATTCATTCATGAAATGAATGGCAAGAAGCCTTATATTTACATATTCCCACATTTTGTCCTTATGCGGAGTCCAGTTAGTATAAGGTAACGGCGCCCAGGTGTGATCGTGAGCCATAGTTCCCAAAAATTTGCTAAACTCGCTCACATCATCGTTTGTAGGTCCAATAGGTTGGTTTTTCTCACTAAACAAGATGGCTACATGATCTTCCCATTTATGGGCATTGACATCAAATAACATTGTAGGCCCTCTGTGCTTTTTAACAACTTCTACTATCATAATAAGATAAAATGGGTTAGAATAATATGACATCACTAATAAGGATTCATATGAACACATTGAAACAAAAGTAGAAAATGATGCAAACCGTTACCTTTCTCCAACAAACTTATAGAGGAATTTGGTTTTTCCGTAGCATCTTGGCTATCTGATTGTACAACCATAGCACGTTGTGCAACAAGCTGGCGCTTAGATCTTCTCCTTTGCTCTATTTGTTCTTCATGATTCTCTTGTTCACCTTGTTGTTTTCGCGGGCCTTGTTCTTACTGCAATTTTAAAAACTCAGGTATCGACATTGCTGGGCACAATGGTAGGCGGTGCTCCATGCTTTGTACTGCTAGTGTACTTTTCTTCCTTGTCTTTGTCTCATTATTCTTCAGAATACACCACAACCAAAAAAAAAAACACTATTGACAAGCATTCAAAGTAAAAAAATAAATAAAAACATACGGATAGTATGAAACTACAGTTGCTAATATGTAAAGTATGAAGACATGATACCTTTGTTGAGACATTCTTGGATTTTGAGCGAAATGAATCGAACTCTTGGTCAGCTTCTTCATCTAAGTCAACAAACTCATCATCCTCACAATCTTCAGTAGGCATATAATCTTGATCCTTGTCATTTCTATTGAGCTTCTTCTTCCCCTTATTCTCATTAAGGGTTCTCCTTCCTCGTATCTGTGAGCTTGCTTCAAACTTTGTTGGTCTAACAAGTATCCCTTCCTATTCTTATTTCTTCTTCCCCCAATCGGATAACCAACATTAGGGAAAATTGAAGTCTGTCTTTCACAAGGATTTATTTTGTCATACTGGGCTAATCTCCTGTCTAGTCTTGTCTTCACACCATCATTCAAGTATCTAGAGTAGAAGGTTAAACATTCTTTAGTCAAATACCCTTCGGCCATGCAAGCTTTTGGGTGACACCTATGGCACATATATTCCTTCAACTTACATAGATATCTTTTAACAAAAAACATCCATCGATATTGTACTAGTCCTCCAAGCTGAATTTCATTCACCAAGTGATAGGTAAATGCACCATAATGTTAAAGAATGAAGGTGGGAAAATTCTTTCAAGTTCACATAACACCTCTACAATTTCAGAAGCCAAAATTCCTAACTCTTCAAGACTGATGACTTTGCTACATAAACATCGAAAGAAATTGCCCAGTCTTATTAAAGCCATCGCGACACTTTTTGGCATAGAATTTCGAACTGCAACCTATAGCAAATAATGCATTAGGATGTGGGCATCATGGCTCTTATATCCTGTGAACCTTCTTTCTTTAACCTGCACACATCTCGATATGTTTGACGCTCATCCATAAGGTAGCTTTGCTTCTTTAAAAACTTTCAAGAAGATATCCTTTTGTTCACATCCCATAGAATAGGGTGCTGGTGGTATCTTAATTTTCTGCCCCTCATCTGGTACAATAGGCTGAAGGTGTTCTTTCAAGCCTAAATCTATTAGGTCAAAGCATGCATTGGTGTGGTCTTTGGTCTTCCCAGGAATATCTAACAATGTCCCTATCACACTATCACAATATTATTTTCTATGTGCATGACATCTAAATTATGACGACATTTATTATCCTTCCAATAAGGTAAATAGAAAAATATAGACCTTTTTTTCCATGGTCTAGCACTATCAACACTTTTCTTCTTCTGCTGCTTCTTCCCAAAATCATTTTTGAACTGAGATAATTCATTAAAACAGTCACTATCTGATGGTGCTTTAGGAGTAGGTTTTTCCTTTTTGCCCTCATTGAATGATCGCTCATCAGATCGCCAAGGATGGGTCATGTCCAAAATTTGCAATGACCCATGTAACAAGTTTTTCTACTATATTTTAAATACTGAGAGCATCTGTCATGATTACAACAAGAGCATGCCCATTTTCCTTTGGTGCTCCATCCAGACAACATAGAATAAGCTGGAAAATCACTTACTGTACCTGTTAAGGCAACATGCATGCGAAATGATTGCTTTGTAAATGCATCGTAAGCTTCCAACCCAATGTCCCACCAATCTTTCAACTTATGAACCAGTGGTTGTAAGTATATATCAATGTTATTTCCAGGGGAACTATGGCCCAGAATTAGCAAAGACAAAATAAAGTATTATGGCTTCATAGACACTCATGGTGGAAGGTTACAATTAATCAACACAACTGGCCATGCACTATGAGCAACACTCATTGTTCGAAATTGATTGAACCCATCGCTACCAAGCCCCAATCTAACGTTGCGCGGATTGCATGCAAAATTGGAGTATAAAGAATCAAAGTCCTTCCATGCTTGTCCATCAGTAGGATGCCTAAACTTTCCGTCTTTAGGTCATTCTTTGTCATGCCAAATCATCGATTCAGCTGTCTATGCATACATGAACAACCTTTGAAGCCTCAGTTTTAAAGGAAAATGTTAAATGCCTCAATACCTTTGCTGGGATTTTTTTCAGATTCAGATTTCCATCTAGAAGCTTTACTCACGGGACAAAATTGTGCTCCTTCATGTTCTTTCCAGTAGAGGATGCAATCATTAGGGCATGCATGTATTTTCCTGTAATCTAAGCCTAACTCTTTAACTATATTCTTAGCCTCATCAAATTTTTTTGGAATTTTAGCATCTAGAAATGCCTCCCTCAACAGATCTAAAAGATCATTAAATGCAATGTTACTTATCCCATTAAGGCACTTAAAAAGATGCAAGCGAATAAGGAATGAAAACTTTGAAAAGTTTTGCACCCTGGTTACAAATCTGGCTTCCCATCCTCTAATAGCTTAAAAAACTTTCTAGCCTCCTTATTCAACCCATCAGAGACCTCTTCATGTCCTACAAACACCTCCGCCATATCTCTAAATGCATCATGCAATAATCTATCAATGTCATCATGGATGTTTACCCCATCCCCATCATCATTTATGTTCCTTATATTCCCTGAGTCTCCACAAGACAGTGATTGATTTTTTTGATACGCCCTTTCCTTATATCTCTTAACAAATCCATTAACAATCAAGTGATCATACACATCACCCTGATAACACCAAAAATGACTCTTATACTTTTTACAGGGGCACCAAATTTGATTTCCTACAACATTCTTTAAGAAAGAATCATCAAGAAAAGCATTGAGCACAATTCTATACTCATTTGATTTCCTAGGTTGTTGTATCCAACTATGATCCATCAATATGCAATTTCACTGTCATTTGGACAAAAATTCAACATAAATATAGAAAGCAAAGAAAAGAAAAAAAAGAACAATAAGCTTTCTTTTGGGTGATCCAAATGTTGTACAAAGATAAACCAATCCCATCAAGTATGAACCAGAAAATTATCCAACAGTCTTTACATATTTAGTCATTAGTTACTCGTTAACATCATTTTAGGTGATATAAAAAGCTAGACCAAATACATAAAAGAACATAAGCATATCAGTCTTAATTCTAATACACCAAAAGGAAACTGTATTCTCTTTCCTTGGTTTAAAATTCCTATGAATTTGCTTTTAAATACGAATGCTTTTTGCTATTTAGCTTATGATTACATGGTTACTGCAAACATCTATCAGAAGCAATGAGTCAATTATTACCTATAATAACCTTGAGTTCAGTTCAAACTTCTTTCACATATCCTTTCATTAAAATTTAAAAAGATAGACAAACATGAAAGCGAGAAGTCAGAAACCAACTTCCTATAGGGATATCTTATAATATCATCAATGACTAAAAAATAAACAAGTCTCAACCACTTACACAAGTCACTAATTCAACAATGTAAAGCAAACATTTTGATTATATAATGGCTCACTAATTAAATAAATGCAATCTTAAGTCAGTTAAATGATCTTGAAGATGTTATGTATACTAATAGTTCATTGATCTTGGATATCTTACTTGTCAAGTGTGTTAGAATATTGATAATATTTCATGAAAGTTGGTCAAACAACAGGCATAATGGCACTTGAGAAATTGGGCATGATAAGAAACTGAGCATAAACACAACTGAGCCCAAAAATAGATAAAGATGATACAATAAGAGAGAGAAACAGAACCCAGAAAATTGCCAACTGAATAAGGCTAAGACAAGTTGATTATTTGTAAAGAAATGAAGGAGCAATTCCATTCAAGGAGAGAAAAACAGGAACAAACCCATTCACCCAGAAAAGTACCAACTGAACCCATATATATTAATGGCAAAAAAATGAAGAGAAAACAATTAGCATAAACAATGATTATCCATGAAATAGGGAAACAGAAAAAAGAAACAAGTAGCACAAACTAGAAAATACACAATGATTCATTCTTGTGGCAGTTTACTTATCCATGAAACAGGGAAACAGAAAAAAGAAAAAAAAAGAGAAATGAAGAGAAAATTGACCTGAGAGTGAGAGAAGGAGCAGAGAAGAAGCAAAGAGAGATTTCCTGCCATACAATTAGCACAAACACTTAGCATGCGATTTTGCTCATATTCAAAATCCTAAAGATGTCAAATCAAAAAATGAAACGTACCTACGATGAAGTGCTCATGACTTGTTTCTAAATTCATGATGTGAGTCAATTATAAAGGCATACTAATTAGGCTCTTATTATCAATAAGGATTCACGTTTGTGTTACAAATTCAGAAGATCTCTAGTGTTCAACAACAAAATCTTCTCGACCGCAATCAGTGTTAAAATCAACTGTCACGTTCACTTAAACAGGATTAACTTTATAGAGTTAGATTTTAGTGTGGTCCACGACGTCTCTATGTACAGAATCCTCTAAAATTTTCAACCAATGTTTAGGCAAGCTTGTAAAACCAACATGACACGATATAACACACTGAATCTCAAGCTATATCATACTTAATTATATTATAACAAACTACAAAATTAGTGATATCTAGTAATCAAAACCAAGGTGAACTTTGAACTCAGTGCGAGAGATTTCTATAACATATAGACATGTTTACAGGGGTCCTTAGAGCCATTCATGATAATTTTCCACAGCTTGGGAGGGGTCAGGCATTATAACTTCGGACTCAGATAAAAGATGCTCAACAGATGTTAGAAAGTAGAAGATAAGCATAATATAGATTTGTTAACCATAATATTCACATCAAATATCTATAATAAAGAAGAACAAGATATATCAATGCCTCAACATGATCTTATCAAAGTACCCTAACTAGAAGCTCACTAGTCACTGCCTAAGCTCCATTTTGTCGGGACACACTGGTTCAATTTGCTTTTTTCTCCCCCCGCCTTTCAGCAAAAATAAGGGAGGTGTTTTCCGAAATGTAGAGCATATTATTTTTAAAACCAATCAAAAAGCATAGTGAATTGTTCTTATAACAATAGTGATATATGTCTAGAAATGGTGGCCAGATTGGGGAGGCATATTTGCTGGTGGAGGAGGATTTACATGTAGTTGACTTGATAGAGGTGTTGGTGATGTGCTTAACCCCCCTTTCAAACCTTGATTCCCTTTTAACCATCGTGAATTATTGCATTGTTTCTGTGCATCTTACTCTGCACTTTGTAACCTCTCTAAGATATCATCATTTGCCTTTCAGCTTAAGCATGTAAATTTTCCGTAACTTGCTTTATCCCCTTAAGATCTCATTCCCGTTCCTTATTCTAAGTATGAGACCAATTTGTTGAAGAACTAAAGGATAAAACTAGAGATTTTGGACATACAAGCTCAAGTCTCAAACATTCTTGGTCATCCTTAAACTAGCTTGCGGATTCAATAGATTCATGAAGAAGAGGATGAAATATGTTTTAGTTTATATACATGTGAGAGAGAAAGTAGAAAAAGTACCGTGCAACATTTAAGGATTCGGGGTTGATCACCTTTAATAAAATTGCATTCACTTTTTGTATAGACTAAGTTATTAACCAACTCCTGATTGTACATATAATTCAATTCACAAACATTACAAGTTCTAGATTTTACAAATTCCCTATTTTCTTGTGTGCTCCTAAACGAAGAATCATAGTCATTTTATAGCTCAGCAGTTCATTTTCTCGAAATAAAGTTATATTTTCCCTCTTTATTATTTTTAAACAAAAAAAAAATTACCCCCATTTCTTTTTTCTAACCTCAGTCCCAGGGAAAACAAAAGCCAACCCCTCCTTCTGCAAAAAATATTTCCCTGTGTGTTGTGTCCCTTTTCCTCTGCCAGCTTTCTCTCTCTTACTTTATCTCTCAATTTTTTCTCTCAAGTCTCAAGTCTTTTCACTGTTGCTAGCTTCGATCCTCTTTCATTTTCTTTTCTCAAGAAAGAAAACAAAGTAAGTGCCCAGAACCATCCTTAGCCGTTGAGCAATCGCCATAACATAACCACAACCATGAAGCTCAACAAAAGTAAAGGCAAAGTTCATCCGTCCACTTATTCTTCTTCATCTTCTTCTTCACTTTCCCTCTCCTCAAACAACCCCATCTCATCCCTGAACCAGCTTCTCTCCCCCCCATCCCGACCCTAATCTCTGTCCTCTCTCTCCAAGACTGGGAAGTTCGAGCCTACATGATCAACCGCTCCCTCAACCCCTCGCCTTCCCCTGCTCCAATTCTTAAAAAATCCAATAAATTCGGGTTCGACCCGACAGCACTTTCGCAAATCCCCAAGCAAACAAAATACATGCAAGGAAAAGGGATTACAATTTACAAATCCAAAAGAGGTGAAATCAGAAAATGAAACTTATCTTCGATTTACTTAATTGAACGAAAACAAGAACTCCTAAATGGCCTTCAAATTGCAACCTTCAACAATTCCAAGTCCTTGATTTTCAACAGCTAGAATAGAAGATGGGATTTCTCTCTCTTTCTATGCATGTCTCTCTTTCTCAATAGCAGGAGCCCTAATTTGGGAATTGGGAGAAGCAACTGAGCAAGCAGAGCAAATGAAATGGCTTTCATGCATAGGGGGGTTTAGTCCATTAGTTGTAATAATTTCCCTTTTTTCAATTCCTTTTGTTTTTGCTTTTTTTCTTTTGTTTTTTTAGATTTGGCTCCATGGGTTGTGTTTTTAGTGGGAATAATTTTTGGAGATTGCTTCCAAAATTTTTACAATCCCTCGTAGCAATTAATTTGTGTATTTAGAGAACCATTGCCTATGTATAGCTATTGTAACGGTTGGGAAAAATTGTTGCAATAGATTAGAAGTTTATGCAATAAGTTGAAAATCGTTGGTATAAGATATTTACCGCAACACTTTAGAAAACTATTGTACAAAAGGTTGTTGCAGAAGGCCTATTTTCTTGTAGTGTTTATTATAGGCCGACTCAATACAAAAACGGCCAATCCTTTTCCTACCATTAGCATCATAGTTCTGGACTAGCTAGCATGCAAACCAAATAAAATGGAATTAAAGAGCAAAATACTATTTTTCAGTTATAACAGCAAAATTTTAGATTACAAAGTAATTAATTTAAAAAATAATTAGACATATTTGTTTCACTAAATATATAACCACATGACTTTTGCATATTTAATATTTGTCTTCTTTTAAATTAATTTTTTTTTAAGATTAGATAGTTATTTCATACAATTTCATACCCATTTTAGCATTTTTTTTCTTTTTAAGTTGCACACGATGTTAGTTTCATAGAATAGAGAGGGAAAGAAAAGGTATTATTGTTTAATTTGTAAATGTATGCAATGGTTTTTTTAAAGTTATTTGATAAAAATGAGGAATTGTTATTGTCAAAAATGATAAATTAGAAAAAAAAATTTTAAAAATAAGGATATAATATTTGGGTCGGATTGGGCCCGCTAATTTGCAAGTTTTTCATGTTCGATTTATTTCAAGTTCGAGTTGAGAAAATTGTGTTTAGCCCCACAATTTTCAGACAGGTTTGGGCCGGATTTTCAAGTTGGGTCAGGACTAGACAAGTTGAAAATATATATGACTAAGATACTTGTTAGTAATAAGCAGATAAACAATTATTGATTCATTCTTTTTTCTTGTTAAAACTTTTTCATGCACGTAAATTAGATTCATTGTAAGTTTGTAAGTTATTGACGTTTAAATAACACTAGATTGGTCTCAATTTCATCTGTGTTAAGCTCTTCTCCAATCTCGTTAATTTTGTCATCAAATGTCATTTTACCAGATTTTTTATCCACTGTCTTTCTAATTTCTTATGATCTAAAGATGCCACATTAAGATCTTCTAGCTTAATTAGGTTCATTTGCTAATATATTTCTTCTTCTAACTGGATATTGTTTGTCTCTTCATTATCATCAGTTAAGACGTCCTGTTTATCAATAATTGTATCAATGATTTTATTTAATTCTTCTGAATTTTGCTCTTTATCAAACATATTTTGTAATTCTTCCAGTTTAAACTGTTTATACTTCATCCTTTTCTTCCTTCTATGCCTTTTCCGATGATTTTTCAGCTAATTTGTCTTCTGTTTCTTTTTGGATTTTTATGTCATGCAAAGGAAACGATTTTTTTTTGTTTGTTTTGGAAATGATACTTATGCTGAAATGAAGTACTAATACTTAAAGTCGATTTTCTACTGTGTCTGATTTCATTAACTAAAGAAAGATGGATTGTCGATAATTACTTCTTAATCTCCTTGACTTCAATCTTAATTTTTGCTAATTCAACTTTAATTCTAAAACTATATCAGTAATATACTTTAGTTGAGGTGCTACTGAAATGATTCATTCTGGTGAGTGACAATATGTGAATAAGTGGGAGCGGGAAAGTACGTGATGATTCAAGCATTAAACACAGTTATTTAGCTTAATTAATAATTAATTATCTTAATTATTTTTTGTCACGTGGCTTTGATACCAAATGAAAGAGGACCTCAAGCACTACTAATAAGAGAAATTACACATGCACAAATTCAATTTTTTTTTAAAGTAAGTTTTTAAGGATTGTGGTTAAAATGAAAATTTTATAAGTTTAGGGACTTCAGAAAAAAACGGAGGGTACCTAAAAATTCGGTCACTAAATTTCAAGGTACTAAAATATTCGCCGCAAAAACTTAGGCATTGAATTATTAATGTCATGTATGTCGGAGTTTCTGAGGATTAACTCCTCACAAATCGGGCATGTCGAATAATTGTTCACATGACATGAGTTTTTTTTTTTTTAAGTGTAATTGAAGGATGATGATAGGGCCTTCAAATTTAATTAGAAAATTGCATACTCTCAAAAAAGGAAGAGAATGTGTAACATGTGTGGAATGATTGAAGGTGATAAGACGGGAGTTCAAACCTTTTTTTTAAAAAAAATTAGTTAGACTTTAATTTATGTATTAGATACCTTAAAATTATTTATAAACAATTATTAATATAATAGTTTTTTACCCGTGCGTTGCACGATGGCTATCACTTCTCGGTTTATAAGTATCAGTATCTTGTTGAATATGTTGTTCTTGGTGATATATTATACTGAGTTCTATAGACATGATGGTAGCGCCTTTTTTCTGAAATTATTTCATGTGAAGTAACCTTAATTATATAGACTTGAAGTTTTGATGTGTAGTCTATCTTTTTTAATCTTGTTAGGCAGTAAGTTTTCTATTTTATTTTTATTTTAAGATATTATGTGGTTTGATGCTGTGTGATTTTTTCTTTAAGTTTAAAAGAATCATGATTTTCTGAAATAACCATATTGATGGTGGGAGCAAATTAACGGAGGAAAGGGAAACCATAGTGTTCTCAATAATTTAATGTTGTATTTCTAAACTTGGACTTTTTTTTTAAAAATGCATCATATAGTAATGTGAAATGTAATGTGTGAAAAGTAGTTTTAATATGAAATGTTCAATAACATATTAGATTTGTCATCTTCACTATCTATTAGTAATCCACTTTCATTCTCAAATTAAGTAACCTGTAAAAGTAACATATATTATACTAAGTTAGGTTTGATTTTTCATTTGTTCCTTTCTACTTATCATCAACGATGTGTTGTTAATTGCATGTAATGATTTTTTATATGTTTATACATTTAGGTTGTGTTTGGTAGGGTTGAAAACCATTTTCCAAGAAAACAATTTCCATGTAAAATGATTTTCAGCTCACATTTTCAGTTGTTTGGTAAAAGGGAAAATAAAATTTCTGCAAAATGATTTTCATTAGCAAAAAATGAACAAAAAAGCTAAAAAGAGACACATGTTTATCTAATAAATGATAGGATAGGTGAAATGCTTATATTTAAGGATTCCAAATTTGCTGCATTCCTGTACAATCCCGCCTAAATAAGCTAAAGAGTGAAGTTTAAATTTTGAAGTGGGCGCCTAATTATTCCCTTTAACCAAACAGTTATGTTGAAAATGTGAAGTGGACGCCTAATTCTGCCCATTATCTGCGGTAACCACCCAAGCTGCCAGTTTGACCCAAAAAAAAAAACCTATAACTGACACTGCAGAAATTAAGGGACCTCACGTCTACAACCACAAACTGCTAAACCATTTCAAAAAAAAAAAATTCACTCACAATTGTACATCCCACATTCCAACAGTAAATTCTCACTATTCTAGTAATCACACCAACCCCATACCCTCTCTCAAACAGCTTCGCCTAAGCCTACAGATTGCTAAAACCATTGTAATCGTCCTCTCTGCTACCCGGATTGCGCCTGGTTACAGACTGACAGCTACGATCTTGACACTTTTAACCATCCCATTGTAATCACAGTTTACTCATTGTGATCACATTTTAAACTTCTCTGCTAGCTGGATTGTGCCCAGTTACAGATTGCTAGGTACGATCTTGTCACTTTTAGCCATCTCATTGTGATCACAGTTTACTCATTGTAATCACATTTTAATCAATTATTGTGTCCACGTTTATAATTGTGACCCCTCATCAAACAGATTTGGACCACCAATTGAGCATTGAGGGGAAACTTCGAACAAAAAAAACTCACACAATCAAAATTACATTCGAGGTATGGCAACACCCTACCCCAGCCAATCATACTTGATACGTTTATGATGTAAACATATTCTTACTTCCGCCCCATTGATTGTTAATGCAGACTAAGAGCCCTATAACACATACGCCCAAATTTGTGTGCTAAGGTCAAAATTACAACCTCAAGGTGACACTAATATTGGTTGTGCCGATTCTAGGTATGTAATCCCTTCCCCCTTCCTCACCGAACTATATGTGTACACAAATAATTTCCCAAAAACTGCCTTCAAATAAGAGAGAATGCAGATATAGAATGTACTATTGGTCATTAAGTTTATATTCTGATATGTCAAAACCAGAGATAGATGACTTCATATCACCCACACAAAAACACCCACAAAACGACTTGATCTACTAGGAAGGGGATGTACTGTTGGTCGCGAACACCACCCAATCCCATGTCACTTAATTGCATAAGATCATCAAAACAGAATGCGGTCATGTAAGTTTATTTAATACGGTCATCAAATTCATACCACACACAAAAATTAAATACTAGATGCACGGATTGGCAAATGAATTTAATAAAAGACGTAAGTACGGTGATGGAGGTCATAACACAAGCTCTAATACCAAATAGTTTTGATATTCCAAATTAGTAATTGAATTAGTGAATGAATTTCGTGCGGAGATGAAGGTCATACCAAACAAAATTGAATACCAAACTACCATCTATGCAATAAGAAATGTCGAAATAATATTATTATTTCCAAATTAGAAGCTCTTAGAAGTTGTGAAATCTACATGTATATACACATATGAATGACATTTTATACTCAGAACTGTATGAATTATGGGTTTATAAACATGACATGCAATGCAACTTCATACCACACACAGATATGTACATATATATATATGAATGCTGAAATAATATTATATCCAAATTAGAAGCTCTTACAAGTCGTGAAAGCTATATGTATGTATATGTATATATATATATATATATATATATATATATATATATATATATATATATGTGAATGACATTTTATACTCAAAACTGTACGAATTATGGGTGTATAAACATGACATACAATGCAACTTCATACCACACACAGATATTAATTATTAAATACCATAAACGGATTAGCAGATGAATTTAATAACAGACATGAGTACGGTGATGGAGGTCAAAACATAAACTCTAGGACCAAACAGTTTTGATATTTCAATTAGTAATGGAATTAGTGAATGAATTTAGTGCGGAGATAAAGGTCATAACAAACAAAATTCAACACAAACTGTACGAATTATCCGTATATAAACATAACATGCAATGCAACTTCGAAGTGTTTCCCAACACGTTAGGCGCCATTCTTTGTTGGTTATGTTACATAATTAGCAACAACAATACGAATGTAATATCAAAACATCATACACAAACTGAAAATGGAATTGAATGGATAGGGCAGGGGATAATCTATTTGGACTTAGTAACTCCTAATGTAATATATTAAAAATTGAACTAATAGTATTTCTAACTTCGTCGTCAAGACATAAGACAAACTTCATGATAATTTTTGATTTTTTGTAGATTTTTATAGAAAACATATGCTAAAGGAATTACGATAAATTTTTCAATTAGATTAATTGTAATATGTCTTTGATAAATTAAATTAGAACCACATAAATAACTACTATAATTAACTTTTACAAAACGTTTATTCTTTTAAAATTGTTCATTATAAGAGGAAAATATTAGTTATTGTCGTTGCAAGAAAAGGATTAACCTTTTAAATATTCATTTTATCACTTATGTATAGAATTATGAATTTGAAAGATTTACATACTACTAACAGATTAATATTGCTCTTGAACAAGTTTAACAACATAAGATCATACATTCAGACAGAAAATGTTTAAAAAAATTAAATACAGAATTAACTATAATATTATAAATTTAATATCAAAACAACATACACAAACATAAAATGGAATTGATTGGATAGGGATGGGGGTGTCACGCAGGGAACAACATACAGAAAGTGTTTCCCAATAAGTTAGCCACCATTCTATGTTGGTTATCTTAGATATAGACATACACATACATACATACATACATATACATATACATATACATATATATA
>JACYFF010031954.1:11794433-11825397 GCA_017589665.1 Selenicereus undatus | reverse complement strand
TTTTTTTTTAAGGTAGGTTAAAGTTGGTTGAAGTGGGTTGAAGTGAATTGAAGTTGGTATATTTTTTTTTGGTGGGTTGAATTGTGTTAAAATAATGAGAATGTAATTATGAAGGGATAGGTTGAAGTTAGTTGAGGTAGGTCAAAGTGGGTTGAGGTTGGTATTTTTTTTTTTTAGGTGGGTTGAAGTGGGTTGAAGTAGGATGAAGTCGGTTGAGGTTAGTAAATTCAAAAGGACCTATGAAAAGAACAGGGCCTTATTATGTGCTGTTTTATTATTGTGACTAAGGGCCTGTTTTTTTCGTGGGTAAAAGGGTGAAGTAGGTTGAAATAGGTTGAAGTGGGTTGAATTTGGTATTTTTTTTGAGGTGTGCTGAAATAGGTTAAATTAGGTTGAAATGGGTTGATGTAGGTTGAAGTTGGTATATTTTTTATGTGGTGCATTGAAGTATGTTAAAATAATGAGAATGTAATTAATGTGTGATAATTTATGAAGTTATCAAAATTTTGTGAAATTTGATTATTCTTTTTTATTTTTTATTTTTATTTTTCACTTTTATTTTTATTTTTTATATTTATTAATTTTTAATTTTTTAATTTTTAATTTTTAATTTTTTAATTTTTTAATTTTTTTAATTTAATATTTTAATTTAATATTTTTTAATTTTAATTTTTTTAATTTTTAATTTTTAATTTTTTAATTTTTTAATTTTTGATTTTTAATTTTGATTTTTTAATTTTTTAATTTTTAATTTTTAATTTTTTTAATTTTTATTTAGTATTTAGTATTTTTTATATTTTTTTATATTTTTTTTATTTTTTTTTATTATTCTTTTATTTTTTATTTCTTTTTTTTGTTTATTTTTTATTTTTTATCTTTTATTATTTTTTTATTTAGTATTTAGTATTTTTATTTTTTATTTTTTTGAAATTTTTTGTAGCTTTTGTTTGGAATAAAAATAAAAATATAAAAAATTAAAAAATAAATACAAAAAATAAAAAAAATGTAAAAATACCAAAATAAAAAAATGAAATATAAAAATAAAAAAAATAAAAAATAAAACATAAAAAATAAAAAAAATAATATATAAAAATGAAAAATAAAATAAAAAATAAAAATTAAAAATTAAAACCAAAAAATTAAAATAAAATTTAAAAATTAAAAATTTAAAAAATTAAAATAAAAATAAAAAATGAAAAAATTCAAATTCAAATAAAAAATTAAAAAAATTAAAAATTAAAAATAAAAAAAAATAAATAATAAATAAAAATAAAAATAAAAAATTAAAAAATTAAAAATAAAAAAATACAAAGTACAAAATACAAAAATAAAAATGCAAAAAAAAACAAAAAAACAAAAAATAAAAAATAAAAAAAATAAAAAATAAAAATTTAAATGCAAAAAATTAAATATTAAAAATTAAAAATTAAAAATTTTAAAGATTTAAAAATAAAAAACTAAAAAAATAGAAAAATAGAAAAATACAAACAATTCTAAAGTACGATAATTTACAAAAAAGTGGTAGAATGAAATTTTTGGTGCAAGAATGATTAAATCTCACATGATACATTATAAATTATTAAAATTATGAAGGGGTGGGTTGAAGTTGGTTTAAGTGGGTTGAAGTAGGTTGAAGTTGATTGAAGTGGGTTGAAGTAGGTTGAGGTAGGTTGAAGTGGGTAGAAGTCGGTATTTTTTTTTCAAGTAGATTGAAGTAAGTTGAAATAGATTGAAGTCGGTTGAAGTTGATTGAAATTGATAACTTATAATTGATCCACG
This sequence comes from Selenicereus undatus, assembly GCA_017589665.1. Taxonomy (NCBI): domain Eukaryota; kingdom Viridiplantae; phylum Streptophyta; class Magnoliopsida; order Caryophyllales; family Cactaceae; genus Selenicereus; species Selenicereus undatus. Next base: position 11,823,618 of record JACYFF010031954.1, on the reverse strand, counting down.
ACAAGAACAGGCCCTAAGGTGAGGAAAAAAGGATATCTAGTATTGGAACCGGATCTAGTTCCGATCTACTAAGTTCAAGCCCATACTTTCACCAAACAAAGTCCAAATCATTGCGTTTTTCAAAGGTAACCGCCCCCCCCCCCTGTCAGTTTTATTGTTGGTTGTAAAAATTTTGGGCTTAGAATTGGACCACATGCCTTGTTATTATGCATTAAGTTAAGAGGGACATAGAAGAGAAATAATATAAAAACTATATTAAACGTTTTTAATTTTAGTTAATGATTCAATAAGGGACAAAGGAAAAAAAAATCAATCGACATGAAAAAATTTACCTAATTATTTAAGAAAAAGAATAAGTCAAACTAGTTTTCGTTTTCCAATTAAATATCGATTATTCACAAGTTTTACATCAATGCAAACTTTTCAAACCTAATAATGGTCCTATTTGGCAAACAACTGTTAGTTGTTTGTATTAGTTGTTAGCTGTTTGAGTTAGTTGTTTGAATTAACTATTTATCAAAAACTGTTTGGTAAAATTAGCTGTTTCTAATAAATTTGTGAGACAAAAAGCTAATTCTTCAAAAAGTTATTCCAAAAAGTTCATGAAATTAGTCTTTTCAAATTAACTTTTTAGATTCAAAATACTTTTCTAAAGGCCTTTTCACTAACACTAAAATTAGCTTTTTTACTTAGTCAAACAAGGTCGTGTTCGGCAACAACGTTTTAGGTAGTGTTTAGTGTTTTGACTAAATCAATACACTAATTATTTAAGTTTTAGTTTTCGGTAAACTCTTGTTTTGATTATCATTTCAAGTAGCGTTTAGCGATTTAAGTAGCGTTTTTGAAAAGCTAATAGTATTAACATTTGACATTTAGGCCCTTTTCAGCAAAATTAGTTTTTTAGACAGCGGATAGTGTTTCTAATTTAACTGTTAGCGAATAGCTGTTTAGATGAGTAGTTTAAACTAATATATTCAGTAAATTTAGCTATTAGCTAGCTGATTAATGTAAATTGACATAAAAGGATATATATAATTTTCAAAGATAAAATTTTTAAAGGATATTTTTTGGCTAAAAAATATGAAACGGTACTTTTAAATGTCAAACGTTAATACTATTAGCTTTTTAAAAACGTAGCTTAAAACGCTAAACGCTACTTAAAATGCTGGTCAAAACACTAGCTTACCAAACACTAAAAATTAACTAATTAGTGTATTGACCTAAGTCAAAATCTAAAATGTTACCCAAAACCCTGTTGTCGAGCATGACCTTAAAAGTAGCGTTTAATATTTTTTAACAAAAAAAAATATCCTTTAAAAATTTTATGTTTGGAAATTATATATATCCTTTTATGTCAATTTACATTAATCAGCTAGCTAATAGTTAAATTTACCGAATATATTAGTTTAAACCGCTCATCTAAATAGCTATCCAATAACAGTTATATTAGAAACATTATCCGCTATATAAATATCTATTTACTATTTGAACTACTATTAATTATTTAAATAATTAATTTTACCGAATAAAATCTTATTCAAAAAACTCTTTAACAAACTATTTATCAGGCATCTCAATATCGATTTTAGCTTTAATATTTAGGGCCTAGGCTCAAATCCGTATTTTGTCAGAAAGTCAACAAGGAAGAGGCAAGTGAAGTTTTTAAACACAGTACTTTGGAAAAGTAAAAATGAAGGAGGATGAAGGTCACAATCACAAATCGCAAATCACAAATCACAAAATCAACAAAAAAAAAAGGGACGTCTCTTTCTTTCTCTTTCTAAAATCCAGCAAACTTCAACGTAAGACTCTCTCTCTCCCCCTCCCTCTCTTTCTATCTCTCTCACAAATCACAATCAGACTCCAAGGGCGGTGGTGGGGGGTTGTCGCTGAGTTCAGAGCTTGCCTCACCTAAGGTAAACTCCCGCCCTCTCTCTCTCTCCCCCCTCTTCCATCTCTAGGGTTCGACACGAATTTCGTCAAGCTAGAGATAGAGGGAGGAGAAGAAGATCACCTTTGAAGCTCCTTCAATGGCGTTGTCGAGTTCAACCTCCGATTTGATCCGATCAATTGAGTCGGCGCTTGGTATTTCATTGGATTCGCGCTCCTCGGCTTCTTTGGTGGTCTTGACGACCTCGTTGGCTGTGATCGTGGGGCTCGTGTTGATCCTGTGGAAAAGATCCAACGATGGGAGCGGGGATTCCAAAGTCGTTGTTGCTCCTAAGCCTTTGAAAGTCCAGCCTGAGGAGGATGAGCTTGAACTTGCTGCTGGGAAGACTAAGGTTACCATTTTTTTTGGAACACAGACTGGAACTGCTGAAGGGTTTGCTAAGGTAATTTCAGTGGAGAATTCGTCGAGATTGATGAGTTATAGTTTATTTTTACTTTGTTTGAGTTTTTGTTTGGTTGGTTTGATAGAAGTTGGGCAAATCTGAGGTGGGTGGATGCTCATTTGATTGTTAATTGTGCTTTGTGGTTTCTCTCATCTGGGTTTGTGTTTAATTTTAGTTGGGAAATGTGGTTGTGCATCTATTTCATCCGTTAGGATATTTTCTTTTGGTTAAATTTGGTCTGTCAAGGTTTTCGATTATAGTATGCACTGATTAGATTTCAATGATCTAGAGCGATGGTAAGCTGGACACACGTATTAATTCAGGAAAAGCCTTGGACTTCGACAGATCAAGTTAATTTACTGATTTTGAGGAATGCAGTGATTGGCAGTGTCTGTTTGACCACAAGATCGTTTTGGGTTTTATGTTCTAGTCTATTCTTTGACTTACTCGTGAGTTATGTGGCTGTATTGCATTGCTTCGTGGTCATTCACAGGGGATGTCTGGGGTTCAATAATAGCCTATTAGGATGTAAGGGGACTTTGGGACATTCTGATTGTTGACTAAATTTGAGGTTTAGTTGGATTGTACCTTCTTTTTAATTCATGCAGTGCTATTTCGGTAGGGGCAGTTGATGCTCTCCTGGCAAAAAAAATTCTTAACTATGAACTAGATATGTTCAGACAATCTCAAGGGATAACCACAAGTTTAAGGGCCACATGTCTCTATAGGAACAATGAGAAGCCGGGGAGGATAGTATTGAGTTTCTTGGATGCAATTGTTAAGGGAGTTTATTGAAAACATCAGATTATGAAGCATGTTGGTTGATCCTCAGGAGGAAGGAAAAGATGTTCATGTTGCTAAAGCAAGGGAAAGGAAAATCAGAAGTTTGAATTTTGTCTTTTGAGTTAAGAATTCAAAAAATCAGCTTCTGATCAGCAAATCATAGATATTATCACCCTCTCTGATTAACTGGTTCATGCAGTTGGGGATAATGATCTAAGTTTGGGGCATGGGTTAGATAGAAATTTTGGAGTTAAGGACATAATGGAAGATTGAAACCTGAAGAAATGAACAAATGAGTAGCCGTGTTCAGTCTGAAGTGTGAACACACAACAGACATCTTTTACAATGTGCTGCAATGCATATGTTTCCATCCACTGGTTGCTCTGTTCACGGAAGGTGTGGACTGGGAACACGTAGCCAGAGTTGTCGAGTTGTGGGGACTTTGTGGAATTTTGTTAATTCAGGACTGATTTAAATATATGTTGACTTAGACCAAATTGAGGATCATGCAATGATGCATGCCAAAATTGTTAAAGAATTGGATTTCATATATGATTAATTGATCCTGGAGGGTGTATGGAGTTCCTTAACTGGCAGATAGATACCAAATAGGCAATTTGTAAGTGCTATGACTACCTTTTGGCTCTACCCTGTATGCTTAGGAATTAGTATTTGTTATGATTTCTGATGCTATGCGGTAAGGTATTATTGCGTCTTTTAACTTTGGGGTGATGTGGTAAACACCACTGCCCAGATTTGTGATGTACTAAGCGCTGTGCAGATGTGTACCCTATGTAAATGCCCTAATGTTTGCTCATGATCCCCCGGTCACTGTCTTTATATATATTTTTTTGGCTGTGAAAGGGTAGGCTTTTTCTTTGTTTTTTTTGGGGGCGGTGTGTTAGGTGGAGATGGGAAGAGTTCCATGTTACATGAGGGTACAGAAAGGCTTAGAAAAATTCAGAGACTAGCTATGATTGTGCATACATGAGGGTACATTGATGTGCACGAATGGTATGTTCTTTTAACCTCATTGTCCAATGCCATATTCCTTTTATGTGAATTTGATTGGATTGTGGAACACTCATGGAAAATTAATGGGAGTTCCCTTGGAAAAAAGGGTAGACAGGGGGTGGGGGATGGTTGACGTTTTTAAGGAAGAATGAAAATGAAGCAGAATTGACAGGGAATGAGCAGACAATAGGTCATGCTAGTGGGATTATTTCTGACATTTTCTGTTCATGGCGATGGCTTTTGTATGGAGCTCCTCATCGGGCTGTTATGTAATATGATGATTCAGTGCCATGTATCTGGTCCTTATGTATGTATTTATGGAATTGTGGATAGGCTTTAGCGGAAGAAATCAAGGCAAGATATGAGAAGGCATTTGTGAAAGTTGTTGACCTGGTAAGTGAGACTGCTACTGCTATGGGCAATGGCTCGGTAATGTTGTTTGCAATTATAGTAGTAGTTCTTTTAACCATTTGCCATCTAAGTATGATTTTCTCTGTTTTGCATTAGGATGACTATGCTATGGATGATGATCAATATGAAGAAAAACTAAAGAAAGAAACATTAGCATTTTTCATGGTTGCCACGTAAGATTTTCCTATAACCTTTAATTATTTTTGGTTTTGAAAGTGTTCAATAACAAGCTTGGCATTGTAGCTATGGAGATGGAGAGCCCACTGATAATGCCGCTCGGTTTTACAAATGGTTCACTGAGGTATGAAGCTTTTTGTAATCAATGGATTTCTATGTTGACTTAGTTTTTCTTTCCATCAGTACTATCACATCCAGCCCTCTTTTCTCTCCGCTTCCCAACCTGTCTCCTCCTTTTCTGGAATGGGCTAGCCTGTGTTGTAGCATTTTCAACATGTGCAAGATTTCTTGTTTCTCAGGAAAATGAGAGGGGGTCATGGCTTCAGCAGCTAACATATGGCATTTTTGGCTTGGGTAATCGTCAATATGAACATTTCAACAAGGTCAGTTCATGCCATTTGCATTAAATTTTTTGGCTGATGGTCGTGTTCTCTCTCTTTTGATTTTCTGATGTTCTTTCTGGAACAGATTGGCAAGGTGCTAGATGAGCAGCTCAGTGAACAAGGTAATATGAAATTTGATATTGTTATTTTGATTCCATACATTACATGGTAAAAGTACTATTCACGATCAATTATCAGATAAGTTGGCTTCCCCTATGATTAGTACCTGCTATTGAGGATCAAATATGACATGTTCATGTGAAGGGAGGCTCTCTATATCTCTTTCTTAGGTTGAAAGCCTACTCTTTCTGCGCTATTTTTATGTTGCTTCGTGATATTACTATTTCTGAATTTTTAGAATTTGATATCTGGTTCGAATGATGTCATTTTTTTTGTTAATAACTACGTGAAGATTTATAGCCTAAAAGAGTAAGTCTATGATTGTTTCAGTACATAGCCCTATAGTTGCTATCTCAATGTAGGAGTACAGCTTCATATTTTTTCCCTCACCAATGCAACTATGTTCATTGTAAGCTGTGTGATAATCTATCATGCTTTTGGATTTCATCGTATTGGTGTCCATGTGACCGATGCTACATTTATTGATATGTGGATTTATGACTTTTGACTATGAGACTGGTTGGCTATTGTAGGATTTCATGTGAGTTTTATTCATGAAATATATGTTAAATATGTTTTGTGGTTTTGTTCATCATTTAATTTAACAGTTACTGTGAGACTCTTCGGCCATGATTGCCCTCCTGCTGAGTTATTACATTTTTCATGGAAATCCTTGTAAAAGCTGACAATATGGAGCTCTCGCTTGACTCAGATCAGGAATTGATAGATTTTGGTTAAACTGAGAATTAAGATTATAACTGATTTACTATGTATTTATTGAGCATTAAAAAAAATATTTGTTAGTATTTTGAAGGGGAGCCTTGGAGCAACGGTAAGGTTGTCTCCGTGTGACCAAAAGGTCACGGGTTCTAGCCGTGGAATTAGCTACTGACAAAGTCAGGTTAGGTTGTCTACAATTCACTCCTTGGGTGCGGCCCTTCCCCGGACCCTGCGTGAACGCTGGATGCTTGTGCACCGGGCTGTCCTTTTTTTTTTGAAGTCAAAAGATGACAGCCATCTTGGCATTGGAGCTGCTTTGCCATTTTGGCAGATGAACTTTGGAGCAAGTACAACGCTGTCCATGTCATCTTCCTCTCTTTTCTTTCTACCTAATACCCAAATTAACATTGTTGCCTACAATGAGAGTATTGGCGTGATACTTCTTTATCCACTAGCACTATTTATCAATTTAAAAACTGAAAGGATTTTCTTTTTTTTTTGGTGTGTTTTTTGGGTTTTTTTTTGGTGGGGGGGGGGGAGGAGAACCCAAGTCCCCTTTCAAATGTCTATGAAGCCACGAAGTTATGGCCATGAATAAAGATGACCTACTTGTCCCATGTGAACTCAGACCCCCAGATCTTGTTGATATTCAACCACTTGAGATTTCTGTGTTCTGTTTCAAATCGGGTCATAATGCTCTTATCCACAAAAAAAAAGAAGAGTTATAATACTAGCGTAAGTGCGCTCTAAGAAGTCCCCTCTTTCTTTCTCTTCGGTGGGTTTTCTGTTTTTTGGGGGGGGGGGGTTTACGTGCCTGGTATGACTCAGGAGCTTCATAATGTGATATAACAAATGACTTTAGTTAACTGCTTGATGGCCTAGGAACAACTAGGAATATGAACAAGAGAGAGCATTCAAAGTCTTTGTCCTACTGAGATATGGACAATGCAAAGTTAACTCATGCTCATATGGATTGCTTAGTTCAAAGGATTTGATCCTGTGTTAGTTTTAGTGAATACTTGCATGAGGATGCTTGGATTTAGTTTTTTGAGCGTATAGCAATTATCCAAGAGTCTGCTTGGTGATGTTGTATTTATGATTGGTAGTGAATCCAACCTCTGTCCAAAAATCTGTATAGCTGAAAAAGGCAATCGTGGACTGTTTTTTCAGTTTGGATTGTACTTACTAAAGCAAAATACTTCTCTAAACTTTCTCCGCTCCGTTTCTGTGGAGTAGTAGGTAGTTTATGGTTTTTAAATCTAGGGTCAATCGGAACCAGTCTCTCTGTAATTTTGTAATTCAGAGCAGTGGCGGATCTAGACTTTCAGATCAGGGGTGTCCACTTATACGAACGTTCATAACCATGTGTACTATAAAAAAAAAAACAATACGTGAAATTTAGGGCAACAAGAAAAATTGTGTTGGCACCGGCAAAGAGCTTGATAAGAAACTTGACAAATTTTTTTCCCATATTTCAAACTTCATAGACACACAATAATACAAAATTTTGCCAAATATCAATTGTGAATTGCTAAATCAGACAATTTCAAAGGAAAGAAAAAGTGGACGCAGACCAGAGACAGTTGACCGAATGAACAAGAGCTTTGCAAAGACAAAACTTAGATTTATGGAGTGACTAGCTCCAGTTTCATCACTGCTCAAGAAGACAACAGACTTATATCTTCATATTGCTTAGTCAGTAGCCAATAACCAATAACCTTCACATATTGCTCTCCATCGGTTCCAAAGATAAGTGCTCAGCTCATTTTCGGATATAATCAAATACTCAAGCATCTCTCAACTATGATTAATTGTCAAGGATTTGAAGGGGGCCAAATCACTAGCACCTAAGAAGCATCAAAATAAATAACATGAGACTCTAATTAGCGATTCAAGCCCAAAGACCCCTGAGCAAACAATCAAACATATTGCATATCAAAATGAGGAAGCAAATCAAAACTAAGCCCCCCCCCCCCGCCCCAAAAAAAAGAAAAAAAACCCGAAGGCTTACATTGTTGGAGCAGTATTTACCAAGCCAGGGCTTTGGAAGGGTTGGATCATCAGGTGCATATCTTGGACACGAATCATATGAAGTTGCTTCTACGCTTGCCACTCGCCATTAATTGTATTCAACTACACATGAGTGTAATATGAAAATCAGGAACTAAATAAATAAAGACATTTAGAGCTTGTCATACTTTTAAAGCCCAAATATTGGTTGGCATTATAAATTTAAACAATGTAAAAGTGTACTGACCTTGTCAGCTGATTACGAAATGTGATTAGCAGACCAGTACATTGCAAGACAGCATTTGCAACATCATTAACAAACAAGCTATTCGTAGCTGACAAGGGCGCAACAACATACTGTTCAAGGTAAGATTCATAGGACCCCAAGATAAGCATACAACGTCAATGCAATACTCCTTCAAGGAAAAATCAAACACAAAGCTTGAGTTCAGATAGCATCACCAATTAGCCAAACACTTCCTCAACAGATTGTCTGACAGAACGAAGCTATGCACACAGGCATTCAAGCACGAAGATACCATTCATGGCAAATTAAACCGATTCAATTCAATAAGAAGTGCTCCAGAAAACTTCCAACTTGCTAAGTACGAGTCAGCTATCAAGAAACAAGACAATTGTGACTTTGCGAGAGCATATAACATAACAAATTAACAATCATTAACTACAATAACCAAGTAATTTCATTAATCAATCTTCATTTATAGAACACAAGCTGAGAAGCAGGCAATTAGAAGTAACTCAAGCCAAAAAAAATTAATTTAATTGTTCAAAGATTGAAGCGAGTAATTGGAAGCAATTAAAACCTTCAAATGATGAAAATCAAAACCCTAAATATATAACCCAACTAACCTTTGCTGTGGCTTGTGTAACTGTGTCTTCGCTCTCTTCCGTAGCTGACGGTGGAATGGCGGCTGACGGTCGGCAGTGTCTACTGTGGCTGGAGCGTGGTGTGGAGGCAGTGGAGCTATGGGCAGGGGCAGAGGCAGACGGTGGGAAGATGTAGGGGCAAGGTGATGTAGGACGCTCTAAGAGCAATTCCCACACTTAGACAAATTACACAAGAACTTCTGAAAACTTAATAATTCAATTAATTCAAGTGTATATTTCCCCAAAGCACGAGAGGGGTTTATATAGGAATCAATACAACTGAAAAAAGGAATATAAAATAAATCTAAAGATTACGATAAGATTTTGATAACTAAAATAATCTAGGAAAATAAAAAGATTACGATAAGATTTTGGTAACTAAAATAATCTAGGAAAATAAAAAGATTTTATCCTAAAAGATATCCTATAAAGATAATAAATTATAAAAATACTTCACATATGCCAATATTAAGGTATTTCTATATCTTCTTAATTCTTCTTTATCCTTATCCTGCATCATTCTCCCCTGGTTGGAAAAAACTCGTCCTCGAGTTTTGTACAACGGTAGAAAGAAGGAATCCAAGTAAAGAAACAACTTCACTGCACTCTGCAAATGGAAAAACTATAAAGCTTTCAACTTCTCCAAGAAAAGTAGTAATGCAATCAGCGGATGTAGTTTCTTGCCAACTAGCAGTTCATTCGGGATGAACAAATCAACATGCTCACTTTTAAGTCTTGACATCGAATGTAGAGTGTTGTCTATGAAAGCATAATCAGGGATTATAAATTCAGCATCAACATGTATACCGATTGCGTGTTCCATCTTGAATTTTCTTTGCATGTGTTCAGATTCTTAAGTGTCCATTGAATACTCATGGGGGATAATGGAAGAGTTATTTACTATTATCGTTGATTCTTCATTCACTGGTATTATGGTTGAACATTTTCCTCATTAGGTGCCCTAGTAAAAGCATCCACATTGCTATCTAGAATGAATGTTTCTTCACTGTGGACTTCATTCACATATGACTCACAGTCCCCAGTTTGCACTTCTTGATTCATAGAATTGAGGAGACTGTTATTAACATCATTTGCCTTTATATCAGGAAGTTGATACTCTATGACTTGGACATTTGCTTGCATATTTTCATCATCTAGAGTATCTTCTTTCTTGTTTTCAATGATAAATCCCCTATCATATGCATCATAATACATTGGATCTGACTCATGTAAATAAGAAGTCAGTTCTTTTCTCGAAGATTTTAGAGATGAAACTCTACAATCTTCATTGAGAAGCTTCGAAGGCATCAAAGGAGCTGTAGGAAGTTCATGATCACACATATACTGAGGAATATAGGGCTTACAACCACAAATGAATTCACTAGCAAAGTAAAGATCTAACTCACAACAACCGTCGTAAATTCGGCGACCTTGAAGTTTGCAAAAAGCATGGATAACTTCCTGGTAGGAGTAGAAATTTACTCGAGCATAAAAATCACCTCTCGTTTGAAATCTAGCAATTTTTTCTATTTCTCCATAAGGAGAGAAAACTTGATATAGAACATTTGTTGTAACTGGAAGTGCTTTATCATGAATTATCACAAACAAGGCCCGATGATGTTTTTCACACCAAGTCATGGTTGCAACAATAGCAATAAGGGGCTTCGAGTAACAACAGCCGCGAATAGCAGCACTACGAGTGCCGAACACCAGCACAGGACAGTTCACGGCAACGGAACCAGGGAGTATCGGCACCCCTGCCACTGACCGAAGGCACCAAAGCCTTCAGTTAGCGAGCAGTTCGCGCAAGCTAGGGTTTGCGGTTTGATACCCAAGCAATCGAAGCCAAATTGATATGATTTCCTTAAATTGTGTTGGGGGTTTTGGGCGAAATTTGGTGGGTAATGTAGGAATGAATTCAATTTGGGATGAATGTGAAGGATTGAATGTGAATCTGGGGTCTAGGGTTTCGGGTAGTTAGTGTTTCGCGCTTTGTGGTTGGCAGATTTGGGGCTTTTAGGGTTCTGGGGAGCGGCTAGCTACGGTGGATGGCTAGTGGTGGTCGCCCTGAGGTGGCGACCTTGGTTGATGGTCGGCGGTGTTGGTGGTGGACGGGAATAGTGGCAGTCGAAGGTTAGGTTGACTGCTGCGGCGGGGGTTTGGGATCTAAGAATCTGGGTTCCGGTGAGCGCAGGCTGGCGGCGGTGGCGCGGTGGTGGTCAACCTGAGATGTCGACCGAGGGTTGGTGGTCAATGGTGGTGGCTGCCGTTGCTGGGTGGTGGTACCACGGGAGTTGCTGGGTTTAGGGTTTCTGGGTTGTGTTTTTCTCCTTTTTTTTTTTTGGCTGACTCGGGAAAAGGAAAAAAGGAAAATAAAATGCTAAGGCAGCGGCAAGGATCTCAGGCTCTGATACCAAATTTGATGTAGGACGCTCTAAGAGCAATTCCCACACTTAGACAAATTACACAAGAACTTCTGAAAACTTAATAATTCAATTAATTCAAGTGTGTCTTTCCCCAAAGCACGAGGGGGGTTTATATAGGAATCAATACAACTGAAAAAAGGAATATAAAATAAATCTAAAGATTACGATAAGATTTTGATAGCTAAAATAATCTAGGAAAATAAAAAGATTACGATAAGATTTTGGTAACTAAAATAATCTAGGAAAATAAAAAGATTTTATCCTAAAAGATATCCTGCAAAGATAATAAATTATAAAAATACTTCACATATGCCAATATTAAGATATATCTATATCTTCTTAATTCTTCTTTATCCTTATCCTGCATCACAAGGCAATCAGTGTTCTCACTCCTCGGGGGGGATTTTGGAAGGCAGAGTGTGAGAGTGAGAATGGGAATTGGGAAAATGGGCTCAGTTTTTTTTTTTTTTTTTTTTAAAGTGAGGAGGGTTTGCCACTCAGCTTTGCCGGTGCAAATGTGAAATGAGCTCAATTTATTTTTGTTTACTTAAAGGTTGGCCTGTCAGGCCTGACTGTGAAATGGGCCGCCTCCTACTTGTTTCCACCGGTCCATTTAATCACTCAAGTATCCTAACTCAGATTTAAAATTTTTTGGGGCCTTTTTCAGAGGTGTCCACTTATCATATTTTTAGAGGGTCCAAAAAAGGTTATTAGAGTTTTTTTTGGGCATAAATCTGCCCCTGATTCAGAGGTAAGGTTGCTGCATCAGGCCACATCCTGTTTGGTCGCTGGATTATTGTACTGGATTTGGAGTTGGAGTGCTGAATCCAACCAATCAAGTATTGTTTGACTAAACAAAGCTAGTTGATTATGGGAAGATCTTGGTGCCAATTGCACCGTGGATTTCGCATATTTGGCTTCAAGGTCATGTTGTGGCCCGTGAATTATTTTGCAGGATTGGCATGCAATGCGAGCTTATTGTCTTATTATTGTGTTGTTTGGTGGTGCTGCCCATTGAGCAGAATTAACATGAAGGATATTGTTCCAGATGCTCAGGAGTTGAATATTAGGGTGGAGAACTTGGTAGACCATGCATGTGAGTGAGTGTGCAACTTTATTGCTGGTATGATGTGAACTTAGAAGACATTTCTGTGATGTTTGGTTAGATGTAATGTAATGATGTTGTAATACAATCAAACTTGTAATGCACTCATGATTACATAGCTTGTGGTAATTATAATAACAAGGTGTTTTTTATTTGTAGTACTCTCATAGAACCAAACAAGATAACGGAAACACAATTACAGATTTGTTTGCATTACAAAGTTATTTACGTCCAATTAAACATCGTGTTCATGTAAGCCAGATGCAGATCAATGCGATCCCTCTCTGTTAGGGCATGTCTTGTGGATCTGTCAGCAATGTTTGGCCTTAATGCATGACTTTACTAGTAGAACGCTTTTTGAAGGGCAATTTGTGCTTGGCAATGGATATTCTACAGTGGCTGCATGTATGAGTATTGAATGCAACTCTCATGATGGGTCCCAACCCCCCTCCTTGTCAATTATTTGAGAGGTGCCCTCAATTTGTTTTGTGGCGATATTTAATGCGTATGTTCATGTGAAATCATCACTTTTTTTTTCTTTTTTTTTCCAGGGTGGCCTAGCATTTTGTACCTCTTATGCAAGACTGGTATAAAAAATACCTGAATTTGAGTGATCTTTGTACTTCTGTGGCCATCTTCATATCAAACAGAGAAGTTTCATTGATCAACTAGTTTAAGATACAATTTTCATGTCTCCTTGAGTTCGTCCTTCAGGCGAGGAGTCATCCTCATATGCTGATCATCTACTTGTGCATTTATGGATTGCTGTTCTTCTTTTATTTTGGAACATATGTGACGTATCCTTGTCTCCATTTATAATTTCATTCTCTCACCTCTCTTGTCGTATTTGGAGGTGCTGGGTATGAAGATCTGTTCTGGTTATTAAAGGTGTGCTTGATGTATCAGGTGCAACGCGTCTGGTTCCTCTTGGTCTTGGTGATGATGATCAATGCATTGAAGATGATTTTTCAGCTTGGTATGTGTTCCGCCTGTGTCTACAGCAAATGATGTTGACCTGCAACTTTGTTTATTCATGTGGGCTATTTCCCTTGTTGCTGGTGTATCTGCCCCTTTAATAGGCGGGAACAGCTGTGGCCAGAGTTAGACAAGTTGCTGAGAGATGAAGATGACGTGAATACTGTGTCAACTCCGTATACAGCTGCCATTCCTTACTATCGTGTGGTCATCCATGATTCCTCTGTCACAAACTTTGAGAACAAGTACAATAATATGGCAAATGGGAACACTTCTTATGATATTCACCATCCATGCAGGTAGTATGTCTGCATAATGTTTCTGTATTTTACTGGTCATGTGCTAGGATTTTGCAGTACATTCAATGAATTGAACTGTCCAGTCGCTTCTTTACTGATCATATGCAGCCATTTTTGTTGCATGCTGGTCAACAGTATGTATTCTCTCTGTCTGATTTTGTTTCTTTTATGTTATCAGACTAACTAATTTCTTTCCGAGAAATTAATTTGATAAGAAATTAGTTAGTCTGATAACATAAATCCATATGGGTTCCAAACTTAAAATTCAAAGATAAATCCATCTGGGAGCTAGTAGTGGAAAGATTTGAGAAAAAGCTCTCTAGATGGAGAGCTAACTATCTTTCTAAGGTGGTAGACTCACTCTCATCCGAAGCGTTCTTTCTAGCATTCCCACTTACTTTCTATATCTTTTTCCGATACCGGTGTCAGTGGCGACCAAGTTGGAAGCCATTCAAAGGAAATTCCTTTGGGGCTCTTTCGGTGCTGATTTCAAGTATCATTTAGTGAGATGGGATATTGTTAAGCTTTCCATGTCTGGAGGAGGGTTGGGAGTTAGAGACCTGAAGTTCTTTAATGAGACTTTGCATGGTAAGTGGCTATGGAGATTCATGAATGAGAAGACCAACCTTTGGAGAATGGCGATTTGTACTAAGTGTGGTGAGGAGGGGCTTGGGTGGTTTCCTTCTAGACCTAATGGTCCTTATGGAGTAAGCCTTTGGAGGTTTATTTGTAAAGGATGGGATAGATTTTTTTCTCATCTTTCTTTTGAGGTGGGCGCTGGCTCTACCATTTTGTTTTGGCATGACTGTTGGTGCGAAGGGGCTCCTTTGCGGGACCTTTTCCCTTCTCTTTATGCTCTTGCGGAGAATAAAGAAGCTACTGTAGCTGGATATTGTGACCATGTATTCGAGTCATGCATTTGGTCACCTATTTTTATTCGTGATGCCTTAGTGGGTGACGCCTCCCTTATAAGCTTGCTTATTAAGCTGAATGGGATTCCTATTGGGCAATCCTCTCTTGATTCAGCCAGATGGGATCTCAATCCTAAATGGAGCTTCACTGTGAAGTCTTATTATATGAAGCTTGCCTCTATGCCTTCTTCACCTTTGCATCGAATATTGGGAATGTGTTTTTCATGGAAGATTATTTGGAAATCTCTGGCTTCATTTAGAGTGTTTTTTTGTTTGGGAGGCTGCCCATGACAGTATTTGGAAACCACTTATTGTTTCATTGCCCTTTTGCAAGAGCTCTTTGGGATCTAGCCTTCAATTGCTTGGGAGTTTCTTGGGTTATGTCCAATTCTATTTCGGATCACCTCTATGCATGGGAGGGCTTTTTGGTAGGAAAGCGAAAAAGAAGAATGCTAGATTATTTCCTCATACAATTTTTTGGAGCATTTGGCGTGAAAGAAACAGGAGAGTCTTTGAGGGTGTGGAGATGCCGCTTCAATGTTTTAAAGATCTTTTCATCAAGTCTCTCTATTTTTGGGACCAAGTGATATTTTGTTATTCTTCTCTTGATCTCTTAGATTTTGTGGATAGCATATGGGATGTGTATAGCCTTTTGTAGGATGCTAACTTTGCATCCACCCTTTTGTTAATGAAATATATTTATTCTTTTCCTGATTAAAAAAAAATGCTAATTTCTTTCCAAACCCCTGCAGGGTTAATGTTGCAGTTCAAAGAGAGCTTCATAGACTTGAGTCTGATCGCTCATGTATACACTTAGAATTTGATATAGCTGGCACTGGAATAACGTAAGTTTCTTGATCAACTTATTGACCAAGTTTTATATTGTGCTGTATTGTTGAGGCAAGCAGAAAAATCCGGGAGATTATGTCTACCTTATGTGCATTGAAGAATGTTGGGAGTAAATATTAACTGCTTATGGCACATGCATGTGTTAAGCTTTCGATAGTGTGATTTTCTGACATGGTAGGTCACTAGTGCAACCACTGTATTTCCATGAAACCAACTCATCAACCCTAAGCAGCTGGGTTGTACAATTCTGTTTGCTGAAATGATGTTGCCATTAACCTGTGGCTGCTGAACAAGTAGTCTGCGTAACACTTTAGGAAGATAATTTATTTTAACTTTAGTCCATTATAATATTGAGCTGAAATATTACTTACTAGTGGTCATTTCGGCTGGCAGAATTGATTTTATGATGCTAACGATCAAAGACTGCATTTGTCTTCATAATTAGTGCTTAGATTCATCCTACTGGTGACTGGCGTTCAGCTTTACCTTCTTAAATTGAAGAGGTTGAATATTAAACCGCCGTGAACATTGTGCTGAATTATGGACTTGCTCGTCCACACTTGATCACAGAGGTGCGGTTGGAACTTTAAAGTATTGCGAATAACTTTTGAATTGCCACGGGCGATCAAATAGAAACCTTTCTCTTCATTTGAGGATCACAGATCCTTTTTGCATGGGTTTCCTTCTGTTTTACTGTCTTGCTTGATTAGGTCCTGATCCTGTGTTACCTGCATTTTCCTGTTCCTCAAACGGCCTTCATATAATTGCATGATCTTTGTTAAATAATTTCTAAGGGAAGAATATTCAATGGAACTCTGTGGTAACTTGTCCTTGAAGCCAAACAAAGAATTTCCAATGGAACTCTCTGGCGACTTTTCCCTTAAGCCAAACATCTGTAGATGGCAGGGTTTGACTTTCATTGGATGTCAGTCTCCCCTGACACAGGACCATATTTTACTTCAAGAAGACAATTCTTCCTGGATTAGCGCTTGTTGGTAGTTCTCACATTGTAAAAGCTGCTGGTTAAGTTTGCTATGCTGTTGTTGAATGATCAGAACATTTATGCCAAACTTGGAATAGCAGATTGTTGAAAGCCAAAAATTTTGGTGCAGAAGGTGTGGACTCCTATGTCTGCGAGCTAATAAGCCTTCCACATATGGGGAGTTTTATCTCCTTGTTGCATATCTCTTTGCCTATTTTGCACACACACGTGCACGTGGGTGCGCACTCATGTGCTGTTGTTCATATGCCTTCTTTCTGCTGTATTATGCATGCCTGTACAAGAAAATTCTTTTATCATTATGATTGCGCTAATGTTTTGGAGGCCATGATCCAACGAAGTCTGCATCATGCATTGGTTGATCATAATTGATTGTGTTGTGACCCTCTGAAAAATTTCTTCTTGCTGACTCTAATTTTTCAAGCATCACAGTTTGCCATCCTTTTTATTTCAGTTATGGCACTGGGGATCATGTCGGTGTCTATGCCGAGAACTGTAATGAGACTGTAGAAGAGGCTGGAAAGCTGTTGGCGCAGCCGCTTGATCTACTTTTTTCAATTCATACAGATTCAGGTGATGGTACTCCTCTGGGGGGCTCGCTACCACCACCCTTTCCTGGTCCTTGTACGCTTCGCACTGCTCTGGCACGATATGCTGATCTTCTGAGCCCTCCGAGAAAGGTTACCTTCTTCTGCCCGCTTTGTTCTAACTAGTTATTCTTAAACCTCAAGGGTTAAATGTTGCTTTGTATGTTCAGGCTGCACTGCTTGCATTGGCGGCTCATGCATCAGAACCTGCTGAGGCAGAGAAACTGAAGCATTTGGCATCACCTGAGGGAAAGGTTAAAATCTCCCCCTCTCCCCACCAAAAAACAAAAATCTTGTGCCTGTTTGATTTTTCTATTTATTTTGCTTGCTGTCATGTAAGTTTACTCGAACTGTTAATGCCCTCAGGATGAGTATTCAGTTTGGGTTGTTGCAAGTCAAAGGAGTCTTTTAGAGGTGATGGCTGAGTTTCCATCAGCAAAGCCTCCACTTGGTGTCTTCTTCGCTGCTGTGGCTCCTCGTTTGCAACCGCGTTACTATTCGATATCCTCTTCACCAAGGTAGATCATTTTTTGGCTCGTGTTGTTTGAAGTGGGTATAAGTCTGACACTGAAAAGAATCTAATTGCTCAATGGCAAATTTGCAGATTGTTTTCTGACCGAGTTCATGTGACATGTGCATTAGTTTATGGTCCCACCCCTACTGGTAGAATCCATAAGGGGGTCTGTTCAACATGGATGAAGGTGATATCCTGACTCTTTAGTAGTCCTGTATTATATTCGTGGGTATCTGTTACAAATTTTGTTGTGTTTTTTATTTTGTTTTATTTAAAATTTGTAAATTATGTATTGCATTTGATTGAAATCTGAATTTGTCTAACCCTAATCTCTGTCATTAGAATGCAGTCCCCTTAGAGAAAAGTGTGGACTGTAGCTGGGCTCCTATTTTTATCAGGCCTTCAAATTTTAAGTTACCAGCTGACCATTCAATCCCAATAATAATGGTGGGACCCGGAACTGGATTGGCTCCTTTCCGAGGATTTTTACAGGTATTGATAGGTCTCGCTTTTCTCTTTCAGTTGTACGATTAAGATGGTTTGGGCTGTCCTAATTTTTTCAGTACTTCTTGCAGGAGAGACTGGCCCTCAGACAGGAAGGTGTCCAGCTTGGTCCTGCCATACTTTTCTTTGGATGCAGAAATCGTAGAATGGTAATGGGAAATCTGAATGAATATTGGGAAAGCTATTCTGCCAAACTAAATCTAACACCCGCATGAGTTATTTTGCAGGACTTTATCTATGAGGAAGAGTTGTACAAGTTTGTTGAAGAAGGCGCACTTTCGGAGCTGGTTGTTGCATTTTCAAGGGAGGGGCCTCAAAAGGAATATGTCCAGCATAAGATGATAGACAAGGTGTGTACTTGCATGAACATTCCAAAAAGCATTTGATATGAAATAATGAAGCGTTCAATATTACGAAGTGAGCGCTGGTTACTCATCCTTTTGCTGTGCAGGCCCCATACTTATGGAGTTTGATTTCTTCTGGGGGTTACTTGTATGTCTGTGGTGATGCCAAGGGTATGGCTCGAGATGTTCATCGGACTTTGCACAACATTGTGCAGGAGCAGGTAGAACCCCACTCCCTACACCCCCCCCCCAAAAGAGGCTAGTGTTGGCAGACTTGTCTAGTAACTCGTGTGCACGGGAAAGCGTGTCTGAAGATTTATCCAATTTCAAATTGAACATACAATTCTCCTATTTCTTTTTGTTTTCCTCGATTTAATATGCGACTATCTTCTTTTTTTTTTGGCCTTCAAAAGTCGACCGGGTGTTGGATGAAATTTTGCCCTTAAATTAAGAGTCATCTGATGTAGGTTTAACTTGGCTCCTAATAATGGTCTTCCTCCTCTTCCCCTTCTCTGCACTACGTTGGTGACTAGGTGATGAGCAATGATGTTGACTCCCATATTTCCTTGATTTCAGGAGAAAGTGGACTCATCTAAGGCAGAATCAATTGTGAAGAAGTTGCAAATGGATGGACGTTATCTTCGAGATGTGTGGTGACTGGTGAGAAGCTGTGCCCGTGCCCATCAACTTCTGGATTATTGCTTGAGCAGTTACTTAAGAGATCTGCCCATTTTCGGTTCACTCAACTTTCGTTCCAAGGGCCTTTATGAGGTTCTTTTGCGCTTTTAGAACACATTGCAACAGATGATAGTGGGCAGTCGAAGCTAAGTGACAGACCATGTACCCTGTTAATCGCAGCCCTTTTTGGCCGACCTGAGGATTAGATTAATGTTGGAATCTCTATATGTTTATTGATTGAACAGTCGGAAATGGCGTTAGCTACAGAAATGTGTCAATTATACTCCTAGAGTGATTTTAGGTCCCCAGAAAAACGATTTTGTTGTGTTGAGTTGTACTTGTTTCTGTAAGATGGGAGAATAAAGCTTATAATTTTGTCGCTTTTACGAGAGACTTAATGACTTGTGCATCCATGCCTCTCCGCTTGGTGCTTCCTGTTGGTTCTCTAACTTGTTCTGGTTCCTGTGGGGAACCTCCTGTTTAGCTGTATTACCTTATTTCTGTTTTGCGTCCAGGGAACGTCCAGTTTATGATACCAAAAGGACCTTGTGAAGTTGTCCAACTGATGTAGGCCTTGGGGTTTTTTTTTGTTTTTTTTTTCCGGACTTATTTTGCTGAAGTTATTTGAATTAAATTGAATTTGTATTTTTTTTGAATCGAATTGAACTGAATTTATTTTGAACTCGTTTTTGCTGAATTAAACTAATTTGTGCTGAATTTTGAATTTATTTTTGCCACATTGAATTGGATTTTACACTTTTCTGTGAAGTTGATTTTTTTTTTGAATTAAATTGAATTGAACTTATTCTGAAAAAAATAAAATAAAAAGAATATTGCCGTAGATGGGATTTTCTTGACAAACCATTGCAAGCAGGTTGAATTGTACTTGTTTCGGTAAAGGAACAAGCGGGGTTGCATTTTATGGCAAAGTAATTGATCAAACCCATATGAACGTATGGGGACATGAGGACATTATACAGTCTGCAAATCAGACCAAGATGAGCAAGACACTAACCATACGCTGATGCACATCAAACAAATTTTTCTTCTTTTCTTAAAGAAAAGGATGCATGAATTTCACGGCAGGGAATTTATGGCAAATTCATGGTTACCAGAACCGGACCGGATCGGCCGGTTCAACCGGTCTAGCCGTGAACCGGAAAGTTGTCCAATCTGATAACTGGCAAAAAACCACTGTTTTGTTGACCCGGTCAAGAACTGGTCAAACCAGCCAATTTTCACAGTTGGACCGGGAACTCAGATATGTTCAAGACCTTCCTCAATTTTTTTTCAATGCCATTAAGAACTACATTTTTGTAGAGAACCTCCTCTTAGCTCAAAATTTCTCCTTGAGTCTCCTACCGCCTAGGATACTCAAGCTTTGTGTTAGATACATGACTTATCAAGTTAATATTTTACTTTTAACTGTTTTATTTTTCTTCTCCTTGAGTCCTCCGGGGAGTTTTGGGGTTAGGAGGGGTTTAGGGCTGCGAAAGGTGCGCCTAGCGTCCTGGAATATTGGGTCCCTCTCGGGTAAGTCAATAGAATTAGTTAAGTCTCTGCGTAGGCGTAAGATTAGTATAGCGTGTGTCCAGGAGACGAAGTGGGTTGGAGCGAAAGCTAGAGAGATTGATGGGTACAAGCTTTGGTACTCGGGGGCATCCAAGGCAAAGAATGGAGTCGACATCCTAGTTGCGAAGGATTTGGCGGACCACGTGGTTGAAGTGAAGCATAAGAGCTACCGGATTATGGCCATTAAGGTTTTGGTGGGTTCAGTTTTCGTGAATGTGGTGAGCGTGTATGCGCCACAGGTAGGCCTGCCGGAGTAGACTAAGAAACTCTTCTGGGAGGACCTAGATGAGGTCACCCAGGAGGTTCCTCGGACCGAGAGACTGTTCATAGGAGGAGACTTTAACGGCCATATCGGACCGGAGGTAGCGGGATATGATGGGGTCCACGGGGGCTTCGGTTACGGAGAGAGAAATGCGGTAGGGATCTCTGTGCTGGACTTTGCAGTGGCCTTTGATTTGTTGGTGGTCAACTCCTTATTCAAGAAAAAGGAGGACCACCTAGTGACCTTCAAGAGCAGCTCTTGCAAAACCCAGATTGACTACTTCCTAACGAGGAGGGAAAATCGGAGCTTGTGTAAAGACTGCAAAGTGATCCCCAGCGAGTTGCTGGGAACCCAACACAGGTTGCTGGTCTTAGATGCAGAGTTCAAGTATCCTAAGAGGTTGACGAGGAGAGCTGGAGAACCCAGAATAAAGTGGTGGACTCTCTCAAAGGAGAAGGCGAGGTTAATAGCAGAAAGAATAGCCGAGGAGGGAGCCTGGAAGAGGGCAGAAGACGCTGATGCGATGTGGGACGCTGTGGCAGATTGCACCCGAAGGTCAGCTAAGGAAACCCTAGGTCTTTCCAGGGCAGGCGGCAACCGGATGGAGGGCGCCTGGTGGTGGAACGAAGGGGTAAAGGAGAAAGTCAAGGCAAAAAAAGAGGCTTACGCGGAGCTCATGAGGAGCAGTTCGGAGGACGAGAGGGAGCAAAAGAAGATTGGATACAAGGAGGCCAAGAAGGTAGCCAGGAGGGCGGTGGCAGTTGCAAAGAGTCAGGCGTTTGATAGACTGTACCATAGATTGGGGACAAAGGAAGGGGAGAGGGAAGTTTTTAAACTAGCTAGGGTTAGGGAAAGAAAGACTAGGGATTTAGGAGTCGTAAGGTGTATCAAGGACGAAGAGGGAAAGGTATTGACGGAGGATGCTGAAATTAAGGAGAGATGGCAAAGTTTCTTCGCTAAACTCCTCAATGGGGAGAGGGGGGCCGTCTGTAGTCCGGACGGAGAGTGTAGCGATTAGTGTGCGGGTGACAGGATAACCAAGGAGGAGATTAGGGAGGCCTTGAAGAAGATGGCGAATGGGAAGATAGTGGGCCCAGACCAGATACCAGTAGAAGTTTGGAAGTGTTTGGGGGAAGAGGGTCTAGAGTGGCTCACAGAGCTTTTCAATGTTATTTTCAAGACCGCCAAAATGCCCAGAGAGTGGAGGGTCAGCACAATCATCCCACTCTACAAAAACAAAGGGGATATCCAAGATTGTAATAACTTTAGGGGCATCAAGCTGCTCAGCCACACTATGAAACTGTAGGAGAGAGTGATTGAGAGAAGATTGCGAGAGGAAGTAGAGATTTCAGAGAACCAATTTGGTTTCATGCCAGGCAGGTCGACCATTGAGGCGATCTACCTCCTCAGAGGGCTCATGGGCTTGTTCAGGGACAGAAGGGTGGATCTCCATATGGTGTTCATAGACCTGGAGAAAGCGTATGATAGAGTTCCAAGGGAGGTTTTGTGGAGGTGTTTGGAAAAGAAAAGGGTGCCGCCCGCGTACATTCGCGTAATCAAGGATATGTACGAGGGAGGGCGGACGAGCGTTAGGACTCCGGGAGGGGTATCCAATGACTTCGCTGTTAGTTTGGGCCTGCATCAGGGCTCCGCTTTAAGCCCATTTCTTTTCGCATTAGTTTTGGATGAACTCACTAGAGGAATCCAGGACGAGGTGCCATGGTGCATGGTATTTGCAGATGACATCATTCTTATCGATGTCACCAGGCAGGGGGTGAACGACAGGTTGGAGAGTTGGAGGCATACGCTGGAGGCTAGGGGCTTTCGGTTGAGCAGATCGAAAACGGAATACCTACACTGTTGTTTCAGCGGAAGGACAGAAGAGGGGAGAGAAGTCGTACTTGATGGGAGGGCCATACCGAAGGTCGCAAAATTTAAGTATCTGGGCTCGATCATCAAACAAAATGGGGACATTGACGAGGATATTAGCCAGCGGATCAGAGTGGGCTGGAAAAAGTGGAAGTCAGCGTTAGGGGTACTATGTGACAAGAGAGTGCCCATGGGATTGAAAGGTAAAGTTTATCGGATGGTAGTTAGACCGGCTGTTCTCTATGGATCGGAGTGTTGGCCCCTAAAAAAGACGCAGGTCCAACGGTTGATGGTAGCTGGGATAAGAATGGTCAGGTGGATGTGTGGTTTTACGAGATTGGACAGAATTAGGAATGTCGTAATCAGGGGTTTAGCTGAAGTGGCCCCCATAGAGGAGAAGATGAGGGAATCGAGGCTCAGATGGTTCGGCCACGTGAAGAGGAGAAGTGTGGCCGCCCCAGTGAGAAGGTGTGAGATGATTCACCCCCCCGATGGTAAGAGAGGGAGGGGTAGACCGAAGAAGAGTCTAAAAGAAGTGGTTAGAGAGGACATGAGAGTTGTTGGTCTTACGGAGGACATGGCCCAGGATAGGGGGTTGTGGCGGGACAGGATTGAGGTTTCGGATTGTAGGGGATCGCCTCCGTTGGGGGTAGTAGCCTAGGCGGTGTAGGGCGGGTAGGATTTTTGGTGTGCTTGCTTGCAGGTCGTGCTTTTCTGAAATGCGACGGCACTAAGCGCCCCTGGTTTGTTCAGGTATGTCTCTACTCCTCATTGATTTTGCTATCCCCCCCCCCTTTTTCTCTTCCCCCTTCGCTTACTCCGTAAATGGTTTTCGCAATCATTTTCTCTATAAACTTTTTATCAAAACTGTTTTGTGGGTCTTATGGAATCAACTTCTCTATGGGTAGGAATACTGGTAGGGGTAAGGTTGCCTATAACTGGATCTCCCCAGACCTCGTGAAAGCGGGACCCACACTGGGAGTTTGTTGTTGTTGTTGTTGTTGTTGTTGTTGTTGTATTTTTCTTCTCCTTCATTGAATCCTTTAATTAGTTGATTACATATTAGCAACCCAAAAATATCTTTCCACTTCATCATTAAATTTTGTTCAAATTAAATAATTGCATTATTGTTATTCACAAAGTAATTTATAAAAAGTTTCAGAATCTAAGAAAATGTCTTACTTATTTGTTACTAAAACATCATAATCTAAAAATTAGCTATTAGTAATAGTATGCATTGGAAGTTTTCTGCACATTTAAGTTTGGAATTTAGTTATATAAATAACAAGTTATTCATAACTTAATAAATTATGATAAAACGGTTTTATCCGGTCTAATCGGTTTGACTAAGGATGCCAACGTGGCAGGTCAAGGACGGGGGAATATTTCCTCCCGCCCCCGCCCCCGCTCAACCCCCCAGCCCCCTCCCCCGCCTCCGCTGTCGGGGATGGTTTTCCCCCCATCCCTGTCGGGACCCCGCTTCCCCGATTTTTAGTGACGAGGTCATACAAAATGCAAGCCCAATTAGGGCAAAAATTATGAGCCCAATATCAAAATAATCAAACAATAAGCCCTAAACAAAAAAGAGAAATTAAACCTAACTTAAGCCATTGAAAGTTCAACACTAAACCTAATGCCCAAAATTCAAAGTTAAAACTCAAGAATTACAACACCATTTGAAAGTTTAATCCAAAGTTCGGAAGGTTCAAAAATAACAAGTAACAACACAAGATCTAAGTGATCAAGTTCTCAAAGTCCAAGGAAAATTACACAACCGAAGTTCACCACAATCAAAATACAAATAAAAGCTTCAAAGATACAACACCAAAGGTCCAATGCAAAGTCCACATATGGAAGATATACTAAGAAATTTAATGCACCATATAGCCAATTAGCCATCGAATTCTTCATCAACTTCAGCATCATAATCGTCATCAAAAGTACCATGGCAATAGGCGCTATCCTCATCTACAACATAGAAGATATGTTAAAGTAATCAAGTTATCGAATATCATAACATTTAAACATAAAGAAATCGAACTATATATTCTATAAGTATAATGAAAAATCAAAAATATACCTTCTGAAGATGACTTGATTGTAGTCGAAAGCCAATCTCTACCACACAACAAAGCCTCTAAAGTCTTTGGATGGAGACGATTGCGATATGGACTAATAAACCTCCCACCCGTGCTAAATACCGACTCAGATGCTACTATGGAAATAGGAATGGTGTAGATATCTCTAGCTATCAAATCTAAAATAGGATCCTTGTAGCTGCTTTCCAATGAACCAAGATATCGAAATTATCAATCCTTGGGGTGAGCAGCTCTTCCAAGTAAAAATCTAACTCCGATTTTTGTGGAATTTGTGGATCCTTTTCAACAATTGTATAATATATTTCAAAAATGTCATCTTGTGCGTAACCCATACCTCCACTAGAATCTGAAGCGTTAGAAGAGGTCATAGTTGAATCACCAGAAGCATTAGGAATAGGAGCTTTCAAATGCTGGTATTTTTCTTGATATTCATTAAACAGGGTATAACAAACATCTTTGATCATTTCAACCTTTTCATCTACATCAAAATCAAAAACCCTCCTATGGCAAACATCCACCATTTGCAACTTGAACCTAGGATCTAAAACACATGCAACTCCTAATATCCCATTAATGACATCCCAATATTTCAAAAATTTGTCAAGTATCTTTTGAGCCATGGTCCTAATGACCACATCCGGATCATGTAGCTAACGCCGCAAAGATAGCCGAACTTGAAACAACTTTGGAAAGTAAATATTTGTAGTGGGGAAGCTAATGCTAGAGAATAATTGAGTCACATCATAAAAGATTTGTAACATCCCACAAATATCTTTTGCCTTCTCCCATTCCTTATCAGTAGGAAGAGATTTATAATTACTTTCCCTCTTAGCCAACTTAGGAAAAACTTCTCTATACAACAAAGCTATTTGAAGCATCAAGAAAGTTGAATTCCATCTTGTCTTGCAATCCGATTTTAATTTCTCTGAGTAAGGCACACTTAAACTATCACAAACTTCTCTAAAAGTCTCCCCCCCCTTTTAGGTGTTGCTCTCCAATATGCTACACTATCACGCACCTTGTCAATTGAGCTTTCAATCACCTCTAATTCATCCTTAACAATGATAGTAAGAATATGTGCACAACAACGTATATGGAAGAACTTACCCCTTAAGGGAAGTACCCTTAAATCCAATCAATCTTTATGAATGCCAATTATTGCGTCGTTGCAAGAACAATTATCCACCGTAAGAGATGAAATTTTTCTATTGATGTTCCACTCTGAAAAACACTTCAAGAGCTCTTCCGAAATGCTCTCAGCAGTATGAGGACATGACACATATGCAAACCTAAAAGAAAAACAAACCATAAAGTTTATTAAAAAATAATAAAGTTTATCAAAATTATATTAAAAATTAAATGTAATACAATAACTAAATATTTTATCCACATACTAGAAAAATATCGATGACTTGTAATGAATGAGCTTAAAGTAAAAATAAAATTATCATACCTCAAAATATGACTTTGCAACTTCCATGAACTATCAATCCAATGAGCCGTTATGGCTATGAAACCACGTTTTTTATTTTGAGCGGTCCACATATATGTGGTAATGGCTACCTTGCTTTGAGCACTCCCCAACAACTTCACAGTTTTGCCTTTTTCAAAGTCAAACACTTTGAGAATATCCTTTCTGAGTGTATTCCTTGATCTCATGGTGAAAGAAGGTTGGAGAGCCTTTGAATATCTTCTAAACCCAACATGTTCTACCATAGAAAGAGGATACTCACGCATTATGATCATATGCGTGAGCTCCTTCCTTGCAAGCTCTTCATCAAACATGTTAACAAAGAGAACTTGCTCTTTTTTTATCACCGGAAGGCTCTATCTTCAACTTCTTTTGGTTAAAGTCATTTGCAATGTCCCTATGTCTTTTCATAGGACAAATTGCATGATGATCATTCAAATGCTTAGTCCCATTCCTTGAGTTACCGCCAAGTTTTTTCTTGCAATATTTACAAATAGCCTTCTGTACACCGCCAATAACCTCATAATCATAATGTTTCCGAATTTTAGATATAAACCTCCTTTGCTTTCCCAATACTAATGTATCCCCCTCATCCTCCGTAGCATGCGGTGTTCCACATGAATCAACATTCACATCGGTATTAGATGTTGGAGTCGGAGTTGGAATTGTGGTGTCCATGTTTTTATTTGTAGAACATGGAGACGGTCTGCTTGGACCTCTAGGTCCACTAGCCATAATCTGTGCATACATAAATAATTTACAAATGAATCAATTAATGGAATTAAACAATATAGTATATCAACCAACAAGCTAAATTTTCTTAAATTGAAGAATTCAAATCAGAAGTTTTTTAACTATATGGGATGAATAGCTAAAGCAATCCAAGTATTTGTAGAATCAATTAGATGCCGGTACTTTTTGAAATACTAGTGACCTTAAAATTACAAAACATCCATAAAAACCCATAATTATGAATTTCGAAAAGCAATCCAAGGATTCAAATAAGAAGCTTTATTGCCAATTAACAACCCTAAAAACCCATAACACGAACTTTAGAATTCTATTTTGACGAAACAATTAACAAAGCTTATTATATGTAATTTTCGAACAATATATGTAACAATATGTGAATTTTGTTTTGGCGAAGCTTTACTGCCAATAGTCAACTCAAGAACAGAGCACTAGCCAGCCACAAAAAAAAAAAAAACAAACCAAAATTGAATGCAAGGGTCGAAGAGTAGATTAGTACCGCAACAACCAAAAGAAGTTAGACGAACAGAGCAATGGTGGGCAGAAGTAGCTACAGAGC
This sequence comes from Selenicereus undatus, assembly GCA_017589665.1. Lineage (NCBI taxonomy): Eukaryota > Viridiplantae > Streptophyta > Magnoliopsida > Caryophyllales > Cactaceae > Selenicereus > Selenicereus undatus. The sequence continues at coordinate 11,796,005 of JACYFF010031954.1, read as the reverse complement.
AATGGCGTGTAGAAGAACAGTGCAAGGGTCGAAGAGTCTGAGAGTGAGCGACATCCCAGTAGGAGCAACACACCGGAGACATCCCAGGCGGAGTAACAACAGAAGCCGGAAGGTCGACAGAAGCTAGCAAATATCTACAACACATCGAGAGCCCAACACTGAGAGGACAGAGGAGAATAGGAGGGATGAAAAACTCAATCTCAGATCTGAAATGGAGGAGAGAGAGAGTACTAGAGTAGTGGGTGGTGACTGGAGGCTATTGAGTAGTAATTAGGGTTTTCCTTTTCCTCTAAAAATACTCATATGCCCTCTAGAGTGTGAGAATTGAACTAACAAATTAAGGGCATATATGTAATTTTAATTAATTTTTGACGCGGGGAAACGCGTTTGGGGACATGTACATTTCCTTGATAGGCAGCGGGTTTGGGGACAGGGGGAGTTTTCCCCCGTCCCCGCCGTCGGGGGAGGAATTTTCCCCCGTCCCCGGCCTCAGCCTTGACGGGTTCGAGGAATTTTCCTCGTTTCGGGGTGGGGCCCCAACGGGGTCGGGAAAACCCCGCCCCGTTGCCATCCCTAGGTCTGACCGATCCGATCATTGACCCACTAACCTTATCGGTTCACTCACCGGTTTGGTTCTGACAACTTTGGGCAAAGTAATCATATTATGTAAGAAAAAATATCCTTCCATATAACTGAAGAGCGAGTACGTGGAATTTATCATTTTTTTTTTTTGGATTTGGAGCACAATTTGGATTGGTTCGAGCATGTGGGCTGGTGTTTGCGAGATTCCTCACCTTAAGTGTGGTTGAATAAAATATAAATTTATAGGAAGGTTGTGCGTTGACTAGGGTTGGATTCTGGTTGCTTTACAATTTTCTCAATTATTAATTCTCATGTTAAGCAGGCCCCACCTATTTTATTAACTCAATTGGCATTGTTTCTAAGTAATTCACTCAATAATACATGTACTTATTATCACCATTGTCATTTGTATTTTATGTTATGCAAGTTCTCTTCTTTTTTAGAGTTTAAATATTATTAATTGTTCCAACTTTTTTTTATAAGATATTTCCAACCTATATAAGTTTAAAAAACTGTCTATATATACTTATAAACTTCTATTCTAATAATTAAGAGAGTTGTGAAATAATACTGTAATTAAACAAATAGTTATAGTAAGCTCCGATTTAAGAAAAATGAATATGTTTATGAAATATTATATTTCTATTGAAACATTTAAATTTCATCTTATTATGTCTTCTTATTAGAAGTTGCAAATCGTTAACTGTTTTAATATAAACTAATGTAATCTAACTAGAACACTATGACAAAAAAAAGGGATTTATAAAATGATATCCAATGTCAAAATGCAACTTTAACAGAAGAGAATGGACATCGTACGCTATGATAAAAAAAAGGGATGTATGAATTTAACTCTTATCTTCTTAAAATTTGAAACTATTTTTTTCCTTATATCTTATTTTTAAAACTCAGAAAAGTCAAAAAGACTATCATCAATATGATCATATATATATATATATATATATATATATATATATATATATATATATA
>JACYFF010031954.1:11746004-11794423 GCA_017589665.1 Selenicereus undatus | reverse complement strand
ATATGTGATCCTATGCAAAGCTAGGTTAGGGTGTGGACCTCAAGGGTTTTAAGGTTTACGGTTAGTTTGAAGATTTATAGCTTGTGAGTTTAAGACTATTGTTTTGGGTTTAGGGTTTAATGTGCTCTTTGATTTAATATTCATATATTTATTGAGATTTTAAACTGCACTTATTGATATATAGTTCAATACTTAAATGGGTTGAAATATAAGATAAGCGCTTGAACTATTGGTCTTCCACAACACTGGGGACCAAAATTTATGCATTAGAATTTCTAAAATACTAATGTTATAAGTTTCAAGAGCCTTTTTCTCTCTGTGTAATGAGACTCTGTTGATAAATAATGCAATTGTATACATTGTTATGTAATCTTCATGTAATATGTTTTAGTTATTTTTATAATAGAAATTCACAGAATAAGTACTATAGATAGCTATTATTTTCTCCTCTCTAGAAATAAAATATTTAAAATTAATTATCTCCTTTTCTTGTTTTTTTAATAGGAAAACAATCCTATGTTGTTGTAAAAAAAAAGGAATTATGAGTTGAATAATAAAAGTAAGTCATATCTTGTATTACAAATAATTAATCTTAATATTTAAATATTAAAACTAATTAAAATCATCGTTTAGAATATAGTAGTGAACTCCAAACAAGTAAAACATATCTTCTAATTTTTACTACATATACTACTTATAAATTATTTTACTTTTTATTCTTAGGATTCATAGATATAACTTATAAATGCAGCTAAAGTTTTCTATCATTCATAAAATAATTTAAACGTAGTTACTTATTCTTTTTAGGAATAAACTCATTATCTTTCTAATATATGCATAAAAATTGATGTTGATGTTTTCAATGTTAAATATGGTTTGTTTTTATAATTTTGTCTGCAAATAATATTTATTTCTAAAAATGTTAACATTTTCAACTTTATATATAATTTATTGGGTGATCTTTTATTTTTTTTTTTTTAAATTTAACTATATGACCTATTGGCCTATGGAAATTGATGAGATAAAAAATAGTTATGGGTGGTGCAACACTTGTTAAATTGAAGAAAAAAGGGTTATGGGAGTTGTGATGTTGAGGTAAGTATGGGATTTGATTTTTTTTTCCCCAAAAAAACTAAAAATAATCTAAAGGGTAAGAATTATGTTTTTTTTTTTTTTTGTTTCAAATGAACCACAAAGGCAGTGCAATACAATAAGAAGAGAGATAATCGAACCTGAGACCTAGTATATACTCAGGACCTCAATGGTTAAAATTTATGTTACAGAATGATCAACAGTTTATAAGTACTATTACTTAAGATTTTAAAATTAAAGAAAGAAAATTTTCTCAACTTTTTATACATCTTTACATTTATTTTATAAAGATTAAAATATCTAATACTTTCCAGCCAAAAAAAGAAGTACATAATACAAGTACGTTACTTTGAATTAAATTCTTGACAGTTTTGTTAACGCCCTTTTTTTCAGCTCTCTCTCTCGCTCAACGTCAGGCGGTTGTTCATCATCATCATCCTCCTCTCGAAGACGCGTGGTCTCCACACTCTTCAACGGTCGGTCACTATCATACAGAATCTCTCTCTCTCTCTCTCTCTCTCTCTCTCTTCCTGCACAATCCATAGCATAGCTGGGCGATTCGCAGCTAATTGAAGAAACTTGTTATTTATGTTCATAAACCCTTGACTTAGGGTTTTAGCGTCAAATTTGATCTGCTTTGGAGTTCCCACCACCGACAAATTATGCTGTAGCGCTGTTTGAATTCGGATATGAAGCTATGGCTGACGCTCCATTGAAGAAGCAGAAGCAGTGTGAATTTGGCGAAGAAGATGTCTGCAATCTTTTTCAGAGGTTCTCCCCTTTTCAACCTCTGGTTTTCAATTTTCTTGCATATTATTTATTGATGTTAATGGCTGAAAATTTGTTGATTTTTTGATTGTTGATAAAATTAGATACACAGCACCGCAAGTGCTGGCATTTCTTCGTGAAGTAGCGCAATCGCCGGGTGTGAAGATTGATTGGAATGATTTGGTGAAGAGTACAGCAAGTGGGCTAACCACTGCTCGGGAGTGCCAAATATTGTGGCGCCATTTAGCCTACCGCCAACCCTTCCCTGAGAAAATGGAAGAACAAGGGGATCAGCCTCTGGTTAGTTTGCCATGGTTCTTTGCTTTAGAGATTTGGTGTTTTTGAATATTGATGCATAAGAATATGACCAATGGATATAGACTAGCAATTCTGTGATTCAGGACTACGGGAGTAATAGGGTGATTTGTGAGCTCTCTTTTGAAGTTGGTGTGCTTTTTATTCCTTCGTTACTGGTTCCTTTAGGACTTACGTATTTCGGTCAAAGACTAGTTTGCCCAAAATGATGTCCCATATTTTACTGTGCTTTTTATTCCTTACTTAGGGCCTAAGGATATGAGCTTAATTGCTCTGTGGAACTAGTATGTTGCTGAATGTTTATGAAGTCCTTGTGTCATCATCCGACAACTTATATGTCAAAGGCGGAAAAATGGAGATTACTAAATAAACTGAGTAATAGAAAGAAAAAGAATGGAAGAACCAAAAAAATAAAATCCATACCCAGTTACCCACGAGTTGTGTACAGTTTCTTTTTTGGGGGGGGGGGGTTCAAGATGCATGGATTTTTGACCTAGATGGAGAGGCTATGCTTGCTAGATGTCATATGAGTTTTGAAGGCATTTCCAATTTTCCATTTGAGTGTTACATCACACCAAAGAAGTAGAGGAATCAGGGTTCTTGCTTTTGTCCAGTGTAATCTAAAGCTAGTAAAGTCCTAAAGTGGCTTTTAGTTTCCATAAGAAAGAAAGAATGGGTTAATGAATTAATTAATTAATGAAGCCTAGAAAGCACCCAAACCAAACCATAGTACCATACCATTGTGTTGGGCTCCAACCTACTGTGTGGTGCTTAAAAGGGGTTTTGAATATACATTTCACGGTTGAATTGCAATGTTGCTCTTTTCAACTGGAAAGAAGGACTTGGAAGTAGGTAAGAGCTGGAAGAAGTTGGAATGAGCTGAAAATATATGCAAGGAGTAGGAAGCAAGAAGGAACTTGAATGAGATTGAAGGAGTTACAAAGAAGGTTGTTAGAAATTGGGAGGAGCTGTAAAAAGGTAAAAAGAGTTGGAAGAAACTGGAAGTAGTTGGAAGCAGGTGGAAGGAGATGGAGGGAGTTGAATAGATTCCCTCCCAACAGAAAAGATCAGGCCTGCAGAAGGGGTTGTTTTGCTGGATTCTAGCGTTGGTAAGCGTGGGCTGCAGCCTGCAAACTAATTCAGAGTGCATACTTAACTAATACTCAGGGAGCATGCATATAAATGCGGACAATGAATGGTGAACGATGAGTTGAATTTGAATTACATATATGATCTTGCTCATATAAATTACATATGATCTTTCATTCCATCTAGGTATGTTTTTCTTTGTTAGAATGAACAATTTCAAATTCCAATGTTGGCCCTAATTGCTTGCAGGATGATGATAGTGACTTGGAGTATGAATTGGAAGCTTCTCCACCTGTTAGCACCGAACTTGCCATGGAGGCTGCTAATTGTGTGAAGGTTAGCTAGTTATAGATTGTTTGAAGAGGTTAATTTTGTTGCATTATTATTTATTTATGCTTGTTAATCCATTTGATGCTAGTGATGGGTCTCACGTCAAGGATGAGACTCTTTGTTATATATTGCTTGGCGCTTCTTGTTTCTAACTCTATATATATCTGATTGGTTAGTCATCTAAGCCCATGTTTACTACTCAGTCTGGTCAAACAATTGGGTTTGCTTCCTTCTTCTTTTCGAACGCAAGGTTCTAATTTTAATTTCCCAAAATGGGGGAGAGGGTGGTGGATGATCTTTGGCTTTTGTTTAGGGATGTGCTTGGTATCTGGGGATGGGCTGTTGTGTTTATAAAGTATTTTCAATATGGGGAAAAAATGTGGGAAGATGTTTGGGTGAAACTATGTGGTGATGCAAATCTCGAGGCTCCTCTTTGTCACTCTGGCGCCCCCCCCACAGAGTTGGTAGACTCTTTGGAGAGAAACTTAGCTTGAAAAGGTGCAAGGCGCAGAGCTGGTGAAGGCGCACTCATTAAGGATTAACTGTTTAAATAACTGTATTAACTGATTAAATAACTGTATCAAAGAAGGTAAGAAGACACCAAAATAGCAATGTTATACCATAAATAAGGTTTCTAGACATTCAAAAAATGCAGTCCTCAAGCACTAAAACAAAAAAATTTTAAAAAGTTGCCCCTAATAATATATGCATGTCCCATGAATGTAAATAAATATCACACTATAATGATGATATCTCTTTGGAGACATTCGATAAAATAAAGGTCACTGTAATGGTGCCAAAGTTTTACTTTCAACTCCAATCACTCCCTCACAGATGCCATTTTTTGTTTGATGGCAAACAAGTTGGAAGCCATTCAGAGGAGGTGATGTCGTATCTCCTAAGGAATTCTATGGCAATGTGTATTCTAGGAAGAATAGGAGATTTCGTAATCTAGGAATCCTCTTTTAGGATAAAATCTTTTATTCTTTTATTTTCCTAGATTATTCTTAGTTATCATATCTTATCGTAATCTTTAGATTTATTTTATATTCTTTTTCAGCTGTATTGTTATATAAACCCCCCTCGTGCTTTGGGGAAGGACACACTTGAATGAATTGAATTATTAAGTTTTCAGAAGTTCTTGTGTTATTTTCTAGGTGTAGGAATTGCTCTTAGAGCGTCCTACATCAAATTGGTATCAGAGCCTTTGCGATCTCTTCTGCTGGCCTTTGATTTCCCCTTTTCCTTTTTTTTCCCCTTAGTCCCTTACGTTTCAAAAAAAAAAAGAAAAAAGGAGAGAAAAATAGAAAAAGAAGAAGAAACCCTAACCTCGACCCTAGCCACCCAGCTCGCCACCCCAATAGTGGCTCGCCACCACCATTGACCACCACACCGAGGTCACCACCACAGGTCAACCACCACCGAACCTCCATCATCACCGACCACTCAACGGAACCCTAAAATCCCCAATTACAAGCCCTAGCCGCGCTCACCAATCGCGATTTTTGCGCCACCGGACTCGTCGACTACCATCATCGACCACCACCCTTCGCTCAGAACCTCCAGCCGACCACCACTGCACCACCACCCTGGCTGCCGCTAGCCGGAAACCCTAGAAACCCCAAATTCTAACCCTGGTTCTCGAAATCCCCAAATACCCGAAACCCTAGGCCCCAAATTCGCGTTCAATCCTTCACATTCATCCCAAATTGATTTCTTTCCTGCATTACCCATCAAATTTCGTTCCAAAACCCTAAAACAATTGAATTAAATCGCTCCAATTCGTGCGTCAATTGTTCGGACCCCAACTGTGAACCCTAACCCTAAGAATCGTCTTCGATTCATCGACTTCTGCCGAACTTGACGCCACCCCTCCACTTCTCTCACTGTTTCACCCCCTTGACAACAGTCTCCGGCACCGGCCGCTGGTCCTCTCGCCGGAAAAGCGATTTTGCAAAGTGTGGGTTCTGTGCTCTTCTCTCACTGTTTCGTGCTCCTATTGCTCGCTGGTGTTATCATATTATTGCTACCTACAAGTGTTCAAACCTACTTGCTTGACCACTCATCTCTACCAACACTTGATCCGATTCTGCTGTTCCATAAGGTATGGAGCCTAAGCTATTACTTGTGAGTCGCCAAGAGGTACGGGGATCTCGATTTACCTTAATAAGAGTTTGATTCTCTATAATCGAAATTAGCCTAATTCCTAATTGTTTGGGTTTTTGAGTGTTGCTTGGTTCAAATCATCTCAATAATCCACATCAAACTTTTGCGATGTGTGGTGTGTGTAGTGGTTGTTTATCGCTGTCGTTACTATTGCAACTTGGTTTAATTTCAGCACTTACATCTTGCATTTATAGTTGCATCCACCATGTCATCCTCAGCCAAACAGCCTTACCAATCTCAAATTAACACCCTATCTGAAAGGCTTGACCGTCAAGATGTTAGGTTTGACTAGCTCGAGGCCAAAATTGACAAACTTACTCGAGCATTTGAGAAGTTACTCATGCTTGACCAACCTCAAACCCCACCCCAATTTTCCCCTGACCTACTTGTGGGGGGGAATGATTGTCGTCAGTGGGTCGTTTATAAGTCAAGTCAAGCTAATGAGCTTGAGGAGAGGGAACCAGAACCAGTGACCCCATCTAACCCTCGAATGGAGGTGGAGGGGAGTAACTTGAGGTATGCCCAAAGGGACCATAGGAACCGTCAGTTCGACACACCTAGAGATGACAGGAGAATGGGTAACCCTAGGGAGCTTAGGCATCCAGACCTTGAAACTGACCGTAGGAGTGTTCACGAGGGTTACTTCAATATTACTCGAAAGGTGAAAGTTGATGTACCCTCTTTTGATGGAAAGATAGATGCTACTACTTTTTCTGACTGGATAGTTGCTATGGAGGACTATTTTGACTGGTATGAGATGTTTGATATTGAGCGGGTTCAATTTGCCAAGATGAAACTCATAGGACTTGCCAGGAAGTTTTGGCAAACTGTCACGAGTCAACTTGAGCGAATGCGTCAACCTCCTATCATTCAATGGGAAGTTATGAAGAATAGGTTGAAAGAAAAGTACCTCCCTTCTTTCCAGAAGGCACACCTTGTCGACCAGATGCTAGACCTTAGACAGTCCACCTCTAGTGTGTCTGATTACCTCAATAGTTTTAAGGAATTGACTCAACGTTATGACCTTCTAGAGGATCCTTCCATTACCATAGCCCGCTTCATTCGGGGCTTATGGACCGACCTTAAGAGGGAAGTAACCTTATCTGCGCCTTATACTCTCGATGAGGCTTACCACAAAGCTTTAGAGGTTGAAAAACTTGATAAGCTTTACCCTGTGCGATGTGCTGCTCCTTTCTCTAGGGTCCCTGTTCAATCTGTCCCTAAGATGAATGAGTTTTCTGTGAGTGCTTTAACTTCTAAGGGTCACAACCCTCAAATCCCACCGAGAGTAGCCCTGCATGGAGTTTCCTCTGGTACATCTCGTAACCCAATCCAATGTTTTAGCTGTCGTGGGAGAGATCATTATGCTTCTGAATGCCCTCACCGTACCCTACCCCTAGCCCTAGAACATGAGTCGTTTGGACCACCCAAAAGTCAACCTTGAGGGAGATTTTGAAGATCTTATTGATGTTGAGAATAGCCTTCTCCATGATGTACATCTTGGAGTTGTGAGATGCCTTTTAGCCAACCCAGCCATGAACGATGAGTGGAAACATACCACCATCTTCTATACTCTTGTGAGGTGTGGGGAAACTCTTATAAAAATGGTTATAGATGGTGGCAGTACCATGAATGCCGTTGCTGAGGCCGCTATAGAGCGTTGTCATCTTAAGGTAGAACCTCACCCTCACCCTTTCAAAGTAGCCTGGGTCAACAAGACCCACCTAGCAGTTACCCATAGATGTAAGATTCTGATCCAGATTGATGGTTACAAGGACGAGGTTTTATGTGATGTCCTCCCAAGGGATGTCGCTTACATTCTCCTAGGTCGTCCTTGGCTTTATGATCGGAATGTCTCACACGACGGGAGAGAGAACACTTATACCTTTAGGTACATGAATAAGAACATCACTCTTAACCCATGTCGACCTAAAGAGTTGCTGGCTTCCCTAGGTCCCAAACCTTCCCCAACCTTGTTTTCCCCCCACAGTATGTCTACTCCTCCTAGGGAAACTATTTCCCTCCTTCACCACAGATCTTTTGAAAGACTGGGAAACTCTAACAAGTTCTTCCTGACAATCTTAGTTAGGGAGCTAGCTACAGATCCCGTTGCCTTCCCTAACGTCCCTTCGGGTGACCTGTCTCTCTAAGACCTCCCAGTTGAGATTGATGACCTGCTTAAAGAATTTGTCGATGTTGTCCCTGAGGAACTTCCTAGTAAGCTCCCTCCCCTTCGTGACATACAGCATGTTATTGACTTGGTCCTTGGTTCCCAACTCCCTAACTTTCCCCATTATAGGATGAATCCAACTGACCGAACAGAATTGAATAGGCAGGTTCAAGATCTATTGTCTAAGGGCTTCGTTCATCATAGCATGAGTTCCTGTGCGGTCCCTGCCCTCCTTACACCTAAGAAGGACGGATCGTGGAGGATGTGTGTCGATAGTAGAGTCATCAATAAGATTACAGTCAAGTACAGGTTTCCCATTCCATGGTTAGAGGACATGCTTGACTGTCTTGCCGGGCCACCTGGTTCTCTAAGATAGACTTGCGTAGTGGTTACCACCAAGTCCGTATTACACTAGGAGATGAATGGAAAACTGCCTTTAAGACCCAAGATGGCTTATTTGAGTGGATGATTATGCCTTTTGGGCTATCCAACGCTCCCAGTACCTTTATGAGACTTATGACTCACGTTCTTCAGCCATTTATGGGAAAATTTTTAGTTGTCTATTTCGATGACATCTTGGTATATAGCAAGTCTAGGACAGACCATGTTGACCATCTCAAGCAACTCCTGTATGCACTTAGAGAGGCCAAGCTCTTTGCTAATCTGAAAAAATGCATCTTCCTTCAAACCCAAGTCCTCTTTTTAGGATTCATTGTGTCTGCTCAAGGTATCTCCGCTGTCCCCAACAAAGTTAGAGCCATTAGAGAATGGCCTGAACCTAAGACCCTTACTGGGGCTAGGAGTTTTCATGGTCTTGCTTCCTTCTACAGAAGGTTTATCAGACACTTCAGCTCTAGCATGTCATCTATTACAGACTGCTTGAAGAAAAGCCCATTTCATTGGACTTCTAAAGCAACATTTGCTTTTAAGGAAATTAAGGAGATGATGTCAACTGCTCCAGTCCTTAGGCATCCTGACTTTAGTAGGATTTTTGAGGTTGCTTGCAATGTCTCTGGATATGGCATTGGTGGAGTGTTAAGTCAGGAGGGACACCCCATAGCTTTCTTTAGCGAAAAGCTTAGTGAATCTAGGCGGATTAAGTATACCACCTATGGGAAGGAGTTGTATGCTCTGCTTCAGTCCCTTCGCCATTGGCGCAACTACCTCCTCCCGCATGAATTTATTGTGTATTCGGATCATGAGGCCCTTAAGCATTGGAATTCTTAGTCTAATATCAACCCTAAACATGCTAGGTGGATTGAGTATATTAGTGAGTACTCCTTTCAGTCCTTTGTCCTTAAGCACAAATTCGGTGTTGAGAACAAGGTAGCTGATGCCCTCAACCGCATTGGTTGCATCTTACAGAGAATGCGGGTTGACGTTCTTGGGTTTGACAAGCTCAAAGGTACTTACACCTCTTGTCCTGACTTTTCACTCATTTACTCGGACCTTTCGACTGGAAATCGCAACCATCACGTTGACTTTGTCATTCATGACGGTTTCCTGTTTCGGGGGTCCAAGTTATGCATTCCTAAGACGTCGTTCCGGGACTTCTTAGTTTGGGAGATGCATGCTGGGGGATTAGCTGGCCACTTGGGTAAAGATAGGACCATTGCTTTGGTTGTAGATCGCTTTTATTGGCCCTCTCTCAAAAGAGATGTACTTCGCATTGTGTCTCAGTGCCGCACATGTCAGTTAGCTAAGACTAAGAAGCACAATACAGGACTTTACACTCCTCTTCCTATCCCGCATGCTCCGTGGAAGGACATTAGCATGGACTTTGTATTAGGTCTTCCTGTAACATCCCGTGGTCTTGATTCAGTCCTAGTTGTGGTTGACAGGTTTTCTAAGATGACTCACTTTATTGCCTGTAGCAAGACAACTGACGCGTCACATGTTGCTAAGTTAGTCTTTCGAGAGATTGTTAGGTTGCATGGTCTTCCCACTTCTATAGTGTCTGATAGGGATGCCAAATTCATGAGCTATTTCTGGAAGACCTTATGGAGATTGTGTGGTACTACTCTGAAATTTTCTGCGGCCTTTCACCCTCAAACGGATGGGCAAACTGAGGTTGTTAACCGCAGTCTGGGGGAGTTACTTAGATGCGTTGGGGGCGAGAAACAAGCACTTGGGATTTGACTTTACCCCTCGTTGAGTTTGCATATAACAATGCGAATCAATAGAACCACAGGTAAAAGCCCCTTTGAGATTATCCATGGTTACTCTCCTCGTACCCTTGCTGACTTCATTCCCCTCCCACCTGATGCCCGTGTGTCACATCCTGCACAGCATATTCATGACTTGCATGCTGAGATTCGACGTAAGATTGCCTTAAGCAATGAAAGTTATAAGCATTCCGCTGACATACATCGCAAAGCTGCGAATTTTGAGGTGGGCGATTTTGTTATGGCTCGGATTCGACCTGAACGATTACCCAAAAACTCCCTCAAAAAGCTTCACGCTCGTGCCATGGGACCTTACCAAATCCTTCGAAAGTTGGGATCAATGCATATGTACTTGATCTCCCTGATAGTGTAGGTAGTAGTCCTATTTTCAATGTGGAGGATCTTACTCTTCATCGAGGTACTTTCGAGCCTCCTTGTCTTCCTTTTGGGTTTTGTGCAGGTACTCATGTCCCTAGACTTCCACCTTTACAACAGTCGCAAACTGACATCGAGGCGGTGTTAGATGATGAGTATGTGTCCTCCTCTCGTGGTGGGTTCCGACGCTTCCTGGTGCAATGGTTAGGACGGCCCCAGTCAGATGCTACTTGGATTACTGAAGATGAGTTTCGTGACATGAATCCGACTCTTTTAGAGTGGTACCTCCAAAACAACTCGTCAACGTCGAGTTTTTTTCCGGTGGGTGAGAATGATGTCGTATCTTCTAAGGAATTCGATGGCAATGTGTATTCTAGGAAGAATAGAAGATTTCGTAATCTAGGAATCCTCTTTTAGGATAAAATCTTTTATTCTTTTATTTTCCTAGATTATTCTTAGTTATCATATCTTATCGTAATCTTTAGATTTATTTTATATTTTTTTTCAGCTGTATTGTTTCCTATATAAACCCCCCTCGTGCTTTGAGGAAGGACACACTTGAATGAATTGAATTATTAAGTTTTCAGAAGTTCTTGTGTTATTTTCTAGGTGTGGGAATTGCTCTTAGAGCGTCCTACATTAGGAGGATTCTCTGGGCTTCTTTTGGTGATGATTTTAAGCACCTCTTGGTGAAATGGAACATTGTGAAGCAACTTTTTCCTATAGCTGGCGTAAGTATTAGAGATTTGATCATATTGAACGAGGCCCTTTTGGTAAATAGTTCTAGAGTTTTGTGAAACAGAAAAACAAGCTTTGGAGGACTGTGGTTAAGGCCTCATATGGGCCGGAGGGTCTGGATTGGATCCCAAGTAAGCACAATGGCATAGGTCTTGGGAAGTTTATTAATTATTACCAAATGTTGTGATTGTTTCTTCTCTCATATTGTTTTTTGAGGTGCGTGATGGTTCCTTAATCTCTCTTTTGTTTTCTGAGCATAGTAGATGGTGTGATTTTGTTTGCTTGAGGGACCGTTTCCCTTAGCTCTTTGCTTAAAGAGTTATGTTTGTGTCTTTAATTATTTGGTGCACAACTCTTCCTCGGTTGTTTGGTCCTCGGTCTTCGTTTGTGAGGCCTTTCCATAGGATGAAAGTAGCTCTTAAACATGCTTGAGAGGGCTCTCGTAAAGGATTCCTCCCTTGACATGCTTAGATTTAACCTCAGTACTACCGAGATTCCTTCATTTCTCTTCCCTTCCTGGAAATTCCTCTTCTTCATCTTCAGATTGTGGATTTCCTTGCAGTAGTATTTGGAAGTCCCATGCATTTTGAAGCCGTCACTCGTTATATAGGAAGCTTCTCATGGGAAGATGCTAACGTGCATTAACTTGCAAAAGAGGGATATTATATTGGTCAACAAGTGCTTTATGCGCAAATATGATTTGGAAACTATATACCTCCTCCATTGGTTGATTGCTAGAATCCTTTGGGAGTTAGCTTTGAGTTGTTTTGGACCTCCATTCGGTGATGCCTAATTTCATGTCAAAACATTAGTTCTTTGTGTAAGAAGGTTTTTAAGAGGGGTTAAGTATAAAGTTTTTCAAGCCAATTGTGGATTGAGAGAAATGTAAGTGTTTTGGATAGGATTGAAACCTCAATTGAGCAGGTAAAAGATAAGTGGGTTAAGACCTTATTCTTTTGGGAGGAGAAGGTGTTTTGTTCGTCTTCAATGGATGAAATTGATTTTGTGGATAGCCTATCTTTGGGTTGTAATTAGCTTTTGTGTTATGCTTTTTCAGCATCCGTTCTTGTAGGTGCCTCTTATGATTATGAATGTATTACTTTTCCTAATTGGAAAAAAAGGAAAGAAATTTTTTTAAAAAATGCTGGTGAGGTAAGAAGCAAAGAGACAACCATAAGTAGAATGAGAAAGGTGAAAGGAGTAAGAAGAGGAAGAGGAAGAAGAAGAAGAAGAAGAAGAAGAAGTAATGTGAGGAGCACTAGGAAGAAGATGAAGGCCAATTGGAGGCATTGATTACGCACCTCCGCTATCTCTGCCTCAAGTGCAAGGGTGTGCCAGGTCTGGTTCCTTGGAATAGGTTCACGAATTAGGGTTACAAAATTAGTGTTTCAATTTAAACCGCAAATCGACAGGACCTACCGCAACAATTGTTGGCTTTTGCTGGAGCTACTTGCATATAGCTGGGTAAGTTTTAATGTGGTGAAATCTTGGATTTTTGATCATCAATTTACCGAATCTTTTTTCCACGCTCCACTATTGAACTGCTGTGAGGCGCACAAAATGCAGCACCTTTGCCTCTAGTGAGGTGTGTCTGAGGCGCATGCCTGCCTTCACCTTCGCTCATCATTGTCTGCCTGAGGGCGCTTTATGGTGGTTGAGGTAACTGACCCATTGCCTTACACCTAGGCACGCTCACTTAATCTAGGGAGGAGTGTAACCTAAGGAGGGTGGGAGGTCGTTCATGTTGCAGGTACGCTTGGACTGGGTGTGTTATAGAGAGGGGTGCTTGTGAGAACTAAGTTATGGCTGTCAGGAGTCGATTTTTGGCTGCTTTATGTAGATTGGTTTTTATGTCCTTTAGTGTATACTAAACTGAATTCGGCAGATAATTGCCTTCATCCTTTTTGGTGTCGGTCTGTCGGAAATATTTCTCGTGTATACTTGGCTTGGTGCCATACGTTCTTTAAGTTCATAAATCTATGGTTCTGTTCCCTGAGGATCGGGATAGATATTAATGGAATTTTCTTTTTCCGGAATTTTTTTAAAAAAAAATGTGAATGCACTGGAAGTATTATATGGGGTTTGTATTACCTGAGGGCATTTATAAGATTGTCCGGCCTTATGAAACTAAAGGCTCTTTTACTAGGAATAGTTTCTATCAAAGGCTTTATGATGGCTGGAATTGTCATGATTTTCCTATAAAGGTCATTTAGAAGTCTAAAGCTTGTATGAAAGTGTGCTTTTTGCTTGGGTGGCACCTGAAGGAAAGATTCTCACAGATGACGTGCTTAAAAGAATAAATTTTGATGGGCATAGTGGGTGTTCTTTATGCCATAAGGAGGAAGAAATGGTGGTCCATCTCCTTATCCATTGTTGGGCTTCGTCCTTTAGGCACTCATCTCTTTCCTTGACAAGTCTTAGTTGGGTTCAACCTTCATCAGTCAGATGTGGTGTTGCCTTGGAGAAGAATGAATGATAGTTTGGTTTCTAGTGTTTGGAAGATGATTCCATTGGTCATTTAGTAGTGTATTTGGAAGGAAAGGAATCGTCAGATTTTTGAGGACAAAGCCTTGTTCTATCAAAATTTCAAGCTCAGCTTTTTGGGAATTTTGTATAGTTGAAGTCTTGTGCTTAATAATTGATGCAAACAGATATCATGGAAAATTCTATTCTATGAGAAATAGAAAATTTAAAAATCCAGGAATTTTTATTTAGGAAGACACTATCTTTTAGTTATTTTATTTTATCGTTTAGGTAGCAAATAATATCCTTTTGACTATTTTATTATTTAGTTTTCCTCATCGCATTAGGATGTACTTCCCTATTTAAACTCTCGTTTATGCATTATGGGGTCAGACTTGAATTGAATTAAATTGAATTGAGAATTATTTGAGTGTTTTGTGTGTGAATTCTCCGGGTGTAGGAGTTTCTCTCAGAGCGTTCTACATTAAATTTGGTATCAGAGTGATTCACTCCTAGCCATTGCCCTTTTTGTTCCCTTTTTTCCCTTCCACGTTCATTAGAGAGGAAAAAAAAAAAACCAAAACCCAGAAGCCCTAATTTCGTAGTGTGCGTGACCTGCCAGCCCTTGTTTGCAACTCCAGCCCGTCGACCACCACCCGCCGCCACCGATAGACCACCCATCTCCGTTTGACCACCACCGGACCACCACCGCCACTTGCCATCCCCCGAAACCCCAATTTGGCGAACCCTAGCCTGCGTACCCAATTTCGAACCCTAGATTTTTAATTCAACACCCAATCCCTCATCGAATCCCAAAATTGACTTCATTCCTCTACAATTCACTGATTTTTGCACAAAAGCCCCACATCAAGTGAAGCAAATTGCATCAATTGATTGTTCCCCAAACCGCAAAATCCTAACCCTAATTTCGAAAACTCTTCCCCAAATTTAGCCTTCACGGATCACGATAATCCCAAATCGGTTTCATCCCTCCACTTACCTTTCCATTTCGTTCCAAAACCCTCCAATTGCAAGAAAAGACTTCCTTTTATCCTCCAATTGAGTGCTCATCGGGAAACCCTATCTCGACATACTTCTGCTTGACAATTGGAGGCTTTTGGGCCTTCAATCAGATCAGAGACAGAGAAGGCCGAGACCCTATTTGCTGGCCGCCCAGTCACCGCAGACCCCTTCTTGCTGGAGTTTTCTTTGGCTGATTTCAGCCTGCCGACTACTGTTACTGTTGCTGTTGCTGCTGCTGCTGAAGTTGCCGCCAACTACTAATAGGTGCCGAGGTGCGTTGTTGCTGTGCTGGTGTCTCCACCGCCACACCAAGGACTCTTGGCTTATCTATGCCTATTCTCGGGTCAGTTTGGCTGTTGTGGAAGGCGCGGAGCTAAAGCCTTGACTCGCTAATCACTAAGAGGTACGAGGAACTCAATCCACTTTGGTGTTTGCGTAGGATTTTTTTTGTGTGAAAATTAGACTAATATCTGATTACTTAGGTTTTCAAGCACTAGCGTTAATCCTGATTTCCCTGCTTTTTATCCCTTGTTACGCTCAAGTCATACCAATAATCCATATCAATTGTCGTGCTCTGCTGTGTGTGTAGTGGTTGTTTATTGCTATCATTATTGTTGCAATTTGGATTAATCTCAGCACGTGCATTTCTTGTTGCATTGAGCATGTCGTCTTCTCACAAACAACCTTACCAGTCCCAAATTAATGCACTCTTTGAAAGACTTCACCATCAAGATGAAATGTTTGATAAACTTGAGTCTAAGTTAGATCACTTCATTCGAGCCTTTGAAAAATTGTCCATGTATGACCATCTCAAGACTTCCGCACACATTAGTGTAGACTTTATGGTTGGGGTTAGTGATCGTCATAAATGGCTCATGTACAAATCAAGCCAACATGAGGAGTCTGAGGAGCCCGAACAACCGCTTCACTGTAGCCGTCGTGACGCGAGGAGGGAAGTAGTTGGAGATATGTTCAAGGAGATCTTAGGAGTTGTAGGTTTGTCATCCCTAGAGACGACAGGAGGTTGGATAACTATAGGGAGCCTAGAAATGCGGACCCTGAAACTTGACCATAGGAATGCTCACGAGGGTTGTTCTGATATTACTCGAAAGGTAAAAGTAGATGTGCCCTCTTTTCATGGAAAGATAGATGCCACCACTTTTTCTGACTAGCTGGGTGCCATGGAGGATTACTTTGATTGGTATGAAATGTCTAATATTGAGTGAGTTCAATTTGCTAAGATGAAACTCGTAGGACTTGCGAGGAAGTTTTGGCACACTATCTTGCGAGGAAGTTTTGGCACACTGTCACGAGTCACCTTGAGCGACTGCTTCAACTTCCCATAAACCGATGGGAAGTCATGAAGGATAGATTGAAAGAAAAGTACCTCTCCTCTTTCCATAGAACTCACCTTGTGGACCAAATGCTTGACCTTCGGCAGTCTAATTCTTGCGTGTTAGAATATATTAACGCGCTTGAGGAGCTGATTCAACTTTGTGAGTTGGTAGAAGACCCATCCTTCACCATGGCCTGATTCATCCGTGGCCTACGGCCCGATCTTAAACGTGATGTGACTTTGTCTTCCCCTTTCACATTAGATGAGGCTTACCACAAAGCGTTAGAAGTTGAGAAGCTCAATAAGCTTGCTCTTGTGAGGCGTCCCACCCTTCCAACTAGGCCTTCCGCCCAAGTTGCTTCTAAGGCACCACAATTTTCGGTGAGTGCTTCTAATGCAAAGGCCTCTAGCCTTCATGCTTCCTCTAACTCACCCCTGTCTGCTAGTGCTTCCCGAACCCCAACCGGTAAGGCCTTGCAGTGTTTTAGTTGTCAGGGGAGAGGTCATTATGCTTCCGAGTCCCCCCATCGCACCCTTGCCTTAGAGCATGAGCCCATTGACTGTGAGGATGAGATTGTGGAGCCCAAGGGAAGTTATGAGGATCTTGTCGATGTTAAAAACAGTCTTCTTTAGGGCGATTCTCATCTTGGGGTTGCTAGGTGCCTTTTGTCCAATGTTGTTGCGAGTGAGGAGTGAAAACGTACCACCATCTTTTACACTCTTGCTAGGTCGGGTGATACTTTGATGAAATTGGTTATAGATGGGGGAAGCACCATGAATGTTGTTGTGCAGTCCGCTATAAGCGTTGTAACCTAAAGGTTGAATCCCACCCTTATCCCTTTAAGGTAGCTTGGGTCGGCAAGACCAGCCTTATTGTTTCCCAGAGGTGTAAGGTCCCTATCCAGATTGTAGGGGACAAGGATGAAATCTTATGTGATGTCCTAACCATGGATGTAGCTCACCTTCTGTGAGGTCGACTCTTGCTATATGACCGAAATGTCATTCATCACGGTAGGGAAAATATCGACCTAAAGAGTTGTCGTCTTCCCCCAGCCCAAAGCCATCACCGACTCACCGACTTCATCGTCGCCTGTGGCTTTTTACACTTTACCTCCAACGAAGGGCACCATCATATCTTTGACCTATAAGGTTGAACCCAACTAACACCCATCAAGGAAAGGCACGGAGATAAATACTAAATAGACGAAGCCCAGGGACAATGGATAAGGGGATGGTATATTGCCTCTTCCTTGTCAAGGCACATAAAATGCCCGCTGACCCCATTAAAATTTTTTCTTTCGAGCATGCCCTCTCTGGATCTTTCCTTTAGTAGGTCCCTAAGCAAAAAAGAACACTTTTATATGAGCTTTAAACTTCCAAATGGCCTTGGCTGGAAATTCAGGACAATTCCCATCATGATAGAGTCTTTGACAGAAATTTTTGACAGTAAAAGAGCTTTTAGTGTCATGAGATCAGACAATCTTATCAATGCCTTCAGGTAACACATTCATGTTGCCAAGTCATGCCTGAAAATTTCAAACCCTTTCCTCTTCGCAATTGTTAGGACTTCTTGAAAAAGTTATGATCTATTGACTTTGGTCACTATTCCAAGAGATCACCTCTTGCATTGTAGCATCTTTTAGAAGAGCCATCCTAGAGAGATCAAGAAATTGAATCTTTGTAGTGACCTTTGTTTTTTTAATAGAGAATGTGGGATCATACAGCATCTAAAATTGGCCTTTTGGAAGTGGAACATTTCTTGAGGATTGAGATGCTACTTATTGGAATTGTTGTTGTATCGGGAAAAAGTTAGATGGTTATGACATTGTCACCTGAAGGAATTAAATATTGACAAATGATAGGGCCACTAATTTTTAGTGTGTTCACTAATCTGCAAGCTGAATTTAATCTATTTATGACATGTGTTTGTCATATATGCATTCCTCTTGTGCTTTACCTGGAGTGTGCATGCCCCCCCTTCGCCCTCTGTATATATGCATCTTTGTACTGCTTATTTTTCATATTTTAATTGATTTCATTAGGTTCTTGCCTTTGGATCACTAAATGAGTCAAGTATGCCAAACAGCTCAGCTGTTGAGGGTGATATGCCTAATGGTCATTCATCAAAGGCTTCTTTCGAAAAGCTACATCCAGTGTCTTTGCTGCATAGCTCAAACATCACCCTTCCGGTCTCTGTTCAGAAACACCCACAGGCTGGAGGGCCCTCTGGTGAAGGATTTGATGGTAATTGTTTAGCAAATAACAACTTCCCCCCCAGAAGGAAAAGAAAACCATGGTCTGAGGAGGAGGATTTAGAACTGATTGCTGCCGTTAAGAAATTTGGTGAGGGGAATTGGGCTAATATTGTAAAAGGAGAATTCAAAGGAGATAGAACTGCCTCACAGTTATCTCAGGTTTCACTCACTTCATCATGTTTTTCCAGATTTTTTCTATTGGGGGTTCTCTTTTGTGTTAGGACCTATTCTTCTAGTACTAGAGGAAAAGAATGTTTAGTTCCATTTAGTTTAGTTAGAAAACTTGAAGTTGTAAGTGTAGGTCCATTGGAAATAGAAGAAACTCGACTGAAATGGATATTGGAAAGTAAGTTGAAAAGACCATTTAAAGGACCATTTACATGCCCTTAGTAGTATGTGTCTTCCAATGGCAGTGGCCAAAAGAAAGATATCTGTTATAACAGTTTTGACTCATGTATACAAAGATTTTTGAAAATGATTATTGAGAAAATGAGTAATTTGAGTTTAGTCTTTATTAGCTCCTTTATGTTCAGTTTCTGAACTTTCTGAACAACTACGAGAGCCATTTTGGGTAATCTTTTCGGCTTGGATTGTAGTGGACTACAGCAAATGCCTTCCTAAACTGTCCTGTGCTTCCTTTTTACCAAGTAATAGGCAGTGAGCAGTTTTTAAATATAGGGTCTAATGGAACTAGCCCCTTTGTAATCCTGTAATCCAATGGTAATACTGCTATATTGAAAGAAAAATCCCTTCCGCCATACCCTGCCTAGGTGAGATTTTTGGGGTATGGATTTGGATACGGATTTGGATCTTTCTTTCCTCGTGCTCCCCCCCCCCCCTTTTTTTATATGCCCTCATGATTTTTCCGGTTGCTACTTTACTACTAGTTTAAGACCCCAATTCCCAAAACTGTTGATGGTTGATGGTTGATGATTGTTGACTTCTTACATTGTGTGCCAATCTATTTACGTGAGGGCCTTCTCATGTAATGGAGACAGTCATCACATGCTTGGAAATATCTGATAGTAGACTATTGTTCAGTGTGGGCATGTCATATGTGGATTTTTCGGTGCTATTTTGATTTCCATTTAAACTTGAAAACACACTTGAAGCATACAGCTGTTTCTGATGTATGGTGCATGTTTTAGATAACACTCTGCTGTAACATTGTTATCAATTATGTCGTCTACATATGTTTGATTTTTACCTTGAGAACAAAGGAAACAATTGTATGTTGATTATGTTGGGATGTTGATTGATAGTTTGTTTTATTAATGAAATCTTGGTGATGGAATAGTAGGAGATGGATAGTGTGGATGTGTCAGCATTTCTCCTGTCGTAAAAAGTGTGAATTCTCTGCTTAGTTGGTGCTATGCGGAGTTCACAGGGCTTTAATGTCTAAAGAAGTATTATTTTCTCTCCAACCAGTCATCCTTGGTGGATGGATTGTAGAATGTGGCGTAACATATTTGCTGTGCCTTCAAATCCCTTTGGATTTAACCCAACCTCAGAATCCCTGTTGCCAAAAATTAAGGATGCCAATGCAGCCTAGCGGTGTAAACTTACATTGACATTGTGGTCCTTTGACATGGTAATATGGGTGCCCTCCCCTGCATCCAATGACGGAAAGGATGGCCAGTGGAGGAGGAAAGGAAACTAATACATAAAGGATGGAAGCGACTAAGGTTTTAGGCTTATTGTTGCCAATTTGGCTAGAGTTTATGAGCTATTCCACAATCTAGATAAAATCATGCTTTGAAATGAGGGCTTTGTCAACGAGTCGAGAATCAGCCCCTCCCCCAACCAGGGGGGGGGGGGTTGTGTTCTTGTGATTAAGTGTGTGGATTGTGTAGCTTCCCATAATCTATGTAGTCAAGAAGTTTCCAGTAACTTGCGATCCGTTGTCATCTAGTCCGATTAAGATGTCTGGATTTATCAGGATTCCTGGGTTCAAATCCCGGCAACGGAGCCCGCAGCTTTTTAAAACCATGATTTAGTGACAAAGTTCGCGAAGTGTGATTTAAATGAGTTCATATCTGGAATTGATTTCCAATATGATTTTTCTGAAAAGCTTTTGAATATTGTGTTGCTGTCTACCTGCCATGAAAATATATTCTGGAATCTGATTCTTGTTGCTGACTTCTCTTGCGCTTGCAGAGGTGGGGAATTATAAGGAAGAAGCAGGGAAGCTTGAACCTAGGGGGTACTTCGTCACAACTTTCTGAGGCACAGCTGGCTGCTCGTCGAGCAATTAACATGGCTTTGAAGGATAACATAACAGGAGGTTCTAGCACTGGTAGAGTTTCCTCCTGCATCTTCTATTTCTGAAATCTAAGTATGGCTTTTCAGATGTTTGAGATATTTTTACATGAACTCTTTGTGTTGAATTTTATAATTCAGAATTTCATATCCTCCTGACTTGTTCGGAAATTGTTAAACTGTCTCTAAGGAGGTTGTTGACCAATCAACAATGTAACTAGGGTGAGCAGTTCCCGGTAGGGCCGGTACCCGCCTTTAAGATCGGGAACTGGACCTGAAACCAGTCAAACAGGTTCCTCGGTTTTGGGAACCGGAACCAGAACCAGAACCAGAACCAAAACTACAAGTTGCGGTTCCACGGTTTTGGGAATGGGAACCGGAACCAGTCTAGGTACCCCCGCCAACTATACATTTTTTTCAATTTTCCGTATTTCGTGTTTACATATTGTAAAAAAATCAATCACAATTCACAACACAATTGATTCATTTCAATGCTGATAGGCTATGAAACCTCATTTTATAACTAACATTCATCAATTAAATGTAGCAAATTACATTCACGAAATTAATAAGATGCGAAGCAAGCTCTTTGTCCATTTATTAGTTATAAGAAAAAATAATAAATCGAGGTAACAAATTATAAATTGACTTGCAAGCAAGCATAGTAAACATAAATTTCAATGGCAGGAAAAATGCTTTTTTAGGTTTCTTTGTTTGAGCTTTATGGATGATTGGATTGGGACATTTCGTTATATAAAAAATTAATTAGATAATTGGGCCTACACCTTAGGGTAGGAAAATTTTATAACCGGTTCTTGGTTTCGGGTTCATTTTAGGAACTAGAACCTAAACCGGACATATTTCTTAATATTGGGAATTGTAACCATTTGACCTGTTCCGGTCCTGTTTCAGGGTACCCGTCAAACATGCTTACATCTAAATGTAATGGCATATTTGAGACGTCAGTTTTTCACTTATTCATACTTCATTTTTGCCTAATGACCATGGTGGAGTACAGAACTTTGCATTTCTTACCATCCTTCACATGGAAAATTCTTTTACCACTAGCCAAACAAATGTGCATTGGCTCTGCGGGAGCTTGTGGGATTGCCATTCCTCCTGGCCTCTATTGCATTGTCATGTAAAATTTTGTGTCGTAAACATTTACGAGTCCTTATTGTCATGAATGATGGGATCTCCTAGCAGCCAGTACAGCATAGCTTATTTTCCCTCCGCTACAAGTTGCATTAAAAAAAGCGGCGCTGTTGAAGGCCAGGTTTCTTCTCGAACAAAGTTCAGAATTAACGAGAGTCCACAATCATGAGTGCGCAATTGGGTGCCATACCCACCCCATGTGTCTGTCCTTTATTCTTCCGGTGGATGTTTGGATTTCTAACACATATACTCCAAAATCTGGCAATTTGATCTGTAAATTGAAATGCAAGACTAATATCTACTACTCTGCCCTTCTATGAGTTTTATCTGTGGGTGCTATTTCTCTTGGCATTTTCTGAAACACTGTTTAGACATTTCTCATGTGGCTGAATAACTTAAATGACTTCACGTTATTTTGTAGTTGGTAATGGAGCTGCTGCAACTGGTGACCATGCCAGTCTAAATGCATCAAATGGAGATGTGCCAGCTGACAGCAATGCCTTTCCATCCCAACCGCCGAATACTCACCCAACAAACACTTCTACAAAACCAGCACCAATGAGTGCGTCAATGGCAAAGCCTTGTCCTCCCCTAAAAAAGGTACCAGCAAAACAAAATGTCAGTGATCGCATTCAAGTGGCTGCGGTGGCTGCTGGGGCCCGTATCGCCAGCCCTTCAGATGCTGCCACTTTATTCAAGGCTGCTCAATCAAACACGGTGCACATTATGGGAGGTGGCAGTTCTCTAATCAAGTCTTCTTCCACAGGAAATAATCCTTTGCCTCCAAATGTACATTTTATTCGCACGGGGTTAGCAGCTAAGACACCAACTTCTATAGCTACTGGGGCAGAACACCAAACGAAGGGCAGTGCCCTAAAGCCAACTGCCCCAACTGCCCCAGTCTCTCAGCTTTCAAAGACGAAAAGGGCCCCTTCTAGTTCAGCCAATGAGCTGCAGCAAATGGAACACAAAACCTCATCAACTGAGGTTAAAGTCCTAGTATTAGATGTAAAACCTGGGTTGGAAGTTCAAGAAGATAAGGCTTTGTCTCTTCCCAAATGCTTTCTGAAAGCACACGATAAAGGTCCAGATTCAAATCCCGGAAAACAAACCGTTGATGCGGATAGTTTGCAATATGCAATGAGCGAGGATATGCCCAAGAGCGAACGTAAAGATGAAAATCCTGCCGATAATGACAAGTGGTCTATGGCTCAAGGAAACTGTAATCCAGGTATGACCGGGAGCCATGGCGTTTCACCGAGCTCTGTTGTTAATGCAGATTATGCTGGAAAGATGGAAGCTTCAACTTCAAGTGAAGCTGATAAATCTGAACCGAAGGATCAATAGCATTGTGGGATCAATAGCATTGTGGTTAGAGCAGCAAAATTATGTAAATTTTTTTTCCTGGAAATCTGTGTATTTTCCCACGTGTCTATGTTTCGCTTTGTTAATTGTTGTCCAGTTTTGTTTAGGTAACCCAGTTGGTGTAAAATATATAGATGACTGGAAGCATTGCTAAAATGCCTGCTTCTCTGCGCTATAAAATGCCTGCTTCTCTGCTTCCCTCCTGTGTGGAGATGATGCTGCACAAGTGTGGGGATGGTGCCCCGGGCAGATTTCGACAGGAATAACCTGGACAAAACTAATCCGTAGGATTTAAGCAATTTGATTCATAAAATTGATAAAACAAAAGAAAAAGGAAAGATGAGTCTGAATTTTGTCCTCCGCACTCCGAAGTTGAACAATTTGAGCCAAATTTAGACTCATAACCCCGAAGACCCTTAGGCGTATAGCATATTGATCCTTGAATTCTAAACAGGCTGGTTCCTCTTACAGAAAATGGAGTATTTGTTATTTGTCTGGATTGCGTTAGTGTGCTTTTTTCTTGACGAATATTTTGGAACAATGAATATATTCATCTGTAACTCAAAAATCTATATTTGTCTTAGTTATGTTAGTTTGTTTTTTCTCGATGAAGACACTGGAAGAATGAATGTATTCATATGTAACTCAAAAATTTAAAGTTAATTTTTCACGTGTCAGAACTATGCTCAACTCTATTCGCATGAATACCTAAATTAATTGTTTTTTGCACTCATGCATGACTTTTATGGTACAAGTCCAAGTTTGTCTTGCTTTTTGGGCGTTGGATTTGAATTTGAATAGTTAAATTACTGCAAATCATGAGGATTTGTTACTGAAACATTTCAATACCTATTTGAAAATGAAAATTTCCTTTTACTTGGCTTTAAAAATAAGATATTTGAATGTTTTGTTTCATTGTGCTCACAAAATAAATATGGATTGTGTAATTTTCATTTTGCATTTTTGTAATGTGTTTTACTAATCATGATTCATACAGTTAACTAGCAAAGCCTCATTTACCTCATGCTAAGAAAGGAAAATTTCTCAAACATGCGAGTGCAAATTTCTCCGACCTTAAAAAAAACCAGGTATGAATTTCTCCATATTGAAAGCATTACAAGATCCACACCAAAAAAAAAAAGAAAGAGAAAAAAATCATAGTGTACCTTACTTTGGAAATTCTAAGATGCTAATACTTGATTTACTCAAAGTTGGATCAGCATTACTAACAAGTGATGATTTTTGCTTGTTCCTTTTCAACCTCATGCCAAACAACAATGAACGTAATGGGATCTTAGACCTGCTCATAGGGTTTCTTAGGCTATAACTTTTACTCTTGGACTCTAAGAGGCCATAATCTTTGTCTAACTTTGATAATGCCTTTCCAACCTCGACCTTGAGAGCTTTAACTCTGTGCACACCTGCTTGAAGCTCCTCTGCAACTTTGCTATTTTCTTGCTTCATGTTGAGAATTTCACCTTGGAACTTGGCTGCTTGATAGTCACTCAACTCACTGTCCTCGGCTTTCTTATTGGCATTCGATACTTTGGTGATGTCGTCTTGGATGTTGTTTAAAGACGAGAATCTACTTCTCAGTTCCTCCTGAAACACCGTGCTGTGTTCTAACCATAATGTTAGTTCCGTCTCTATTTCTCTTAGATGCTTGTAAAGAGGTCTAGCATCCGATTTTGCCGATTGTTGGGACTTGTCATTGTCTCCTTTCTTGTGTGCTTCTTTTAACTTTGCTAGTTCTGAGCTTAAATCTTTGATTGAAGTTTGGAACTTTTGGATTTGGTGAAATGAAGTGCTAAACCTTAGCCAGAAATCAAGGTTTGCTTCGAGAAGATTATCTAATTCTGCTCGAAATTTGGCTTCAGTCCTTGAAACTGGCCTAGTCTTAGTCACAAGGTTTATTTTCACCCTCCTTCGACCACCTTCACTAATAAGAGATTTCTTCTCATCTTCCTCGGTTGGCTGGCCTTTTATTATAGCATCCCTATCATATAAATGATGGAAAAGTGGCTTCTTACTTGGATCACTCGGCAAGATGAGATCATCTTTCTTATCATTGTCATTTTGCTCATCCTTCTGCTTTGAGTCCTTAGACTCTTCCAAGTTGGAGTCGTTACTCGCATTCTCATTCGCATTCGCATTCACGTCTGCATTTGCATCTGCATTTGCTTTATTTTGTAAAGAACTGAGCATTCTACGTAGCCTTTGAATCTCTTCGTCCTTAGCAGCAATTGCATTCCTTAATTCTTCTATAAGCGACTGTAGTTCGAAATTGTTATCTCGATTTGTCTTCTCCATTTCACTTAGCTTCATCTTCATATTCTTATAGTCTCTAAGAATTATGGTGTATTCCTCTACCAATATTTTCTCTCGATCCTCCAAGTTGTTCAAGTACAATTGTCTCCAATCAAGCCCATCTTGTTCTCCTAATGGTGGTGGGTCGGTATCAGGGGTGTGTTCTGGTGTTCTTGACATTTCTGGCTTCTCTTCTTCATCGTCTTCATCTCTTTCACCGTCATTTTCTATATCTTCCTTTTGTGCCTCACCTTCTTGCTCAGCTTTCGCCTCCCTAGGCAACCATAGATACTCAGCGTCTTCATCGGGCTCTACTTCTGGCAACTTTTCCTTCAGATGCTCAAGGTTACATCCAGCCTTGGTGATTTCTGCATTTATGGTGTTGTTTTGGAGTAAAACTTCTTTGTTAAGGCTTTTAACTCGAATAAGCTCTTCTTCTAATTCTCTCAATCTACCCTTCATGGCAGCATCCCCAACCATAGATTGTTTTTGCTCTTCAAGAGTCTTAATATGAGCCAACAATGCTTCTACATCTTGTCTTAGTCTCTTTATCAAGGCATTTAGTGAACAAATTGTAGTTTCCAAGCTAATGATTTTCTCAACTAAATCGTCAATTTTGTCAGCAATCTCCGGTGCAGTGAAAGCATCTGAGGTTAGTTGCAATTGTTCCTTTATCTTCTCCCTGAACGCGTTAATATTTTCACCTTCTTCTTGTTCAAGATTAACAAATGTGTCTCCGAAACTTGTAGTTGCCAATGTTGAGCCTTCTTCAGGCTTAGACTCATGCTCAGGCCCAGGCTCAGGCTCAGCATCAGGCTCAGGCTCGCCATCCTGCTTAAGAAGCTTTTTCAGAGCTTCGAGCCTTTCGTGGGCTTCTTTAATTTTTTGATATTCCAGTTTCACTTCTTCCATAGACTTCTCTTGTTCCTTCTGTAACTTACTCAAGGCATCTTCACATGACTTTAAGGCAGAGTCAGCCATCAAAGTCCTTGCCTCATGATCTTCTATAACTGTACCAATTCCAAACTCATCCTGTAAAGAACAAACTTTGGTTTGTGATTCAGTGACCTTGTTTTCGAGCTCTAAGAACTTTGCCAAGGCATTCTCATATGCGCTTTTCACAAATTCCTTCTCCGTTTGCAAGCTCAAGATATCTTTCTGAAGGACGTCTATCTCTTTGATCGCTTCTTCTTTACTTAACCCCGAACTCATGACCATAGGACTCCCAGAAGCCAAGTTTTTCCTTAGTTGCTCCCTCCTTGAGGCCATCGCAGATTGACTTTTGAGATTATTTGGCTTCGGAAGCTTTGGAGCCTTAGGCAAGTTTTTTGGGATGGGGGGAGTACTTTTGCTCGAAAGTCGATCAGGGGAAGGAGCAGTGGACCCCATCAAACTATCTTCATCATCACTTTCGAGATCTAACTGGACTTGTTCGGGGAAAACAGTGGCAATGGTTCTGTTGGCCGATTGTAGATCCTTAGATATGTGATCAAACCTCTCCGCCAATGATCTATAAGCCTTGTAAGACTCCTCTACAAAGTTGATGAGCTCTGGCCTCTTCTTGTAGTACATTTCTGCTCTTTTTGCAAAAGAGTCTCCTTCTTGGTCTATGATTTTTAACATTGCTTTCACCTTCTCCTCCATATCTGTAATCAACAGCATCAGAGATGGGAATAAATTGTCGTTAGTATTGCATGTTTTTCCTCGCATGTATGATAAAATGAGACCATAAGTTTGTTAAATCTATTTACAATGTAATTTGGATAAAGATAGAAGGAAACTTTGATCATCAAAATCATGCAAATTCCCATGTTGGTTCAGAAGCAATCGTGGGTAAAAGGTCTTTCCACAAACATCGAAGTTGAAAGGTATTGATTTCAGGTCAGATGTAAAACTAAGGCTGAGAAACATGCCATGTTGCAACCCATCTCTAGTTTACAAAGACCCAATGTATAAATCCCTTATCTTGCATCTACAGTTCGTCACCGACTTCTAATACTCCCATCTCCAGCCCATCCCCAGTTTTTGAGTCTCCTGGCACATTCCTTCTTACAATCCATTTCCAGTTCATAAGACCCCAACCGACACCCCTCCTCGTACCTAGAAAGCCCAATCTATAGCACTTCTTCAATTTACTCTCCATCTCCAATGTATAAGCTTCCTGTTTAGCCTTTTTGTACAAAGACCCTAATTTAGGGCTCATCTGTACCCTATAATGCATATCTAGTTTACAAAGGTCCGACCTACAACCCTTATCCAATATATAAGAGTGCTAGTAGCCGGAACACGCATTCCATCCAGTGGGTCACCCCGTCACATGGCCACTGCCTATTTATTGGTTTCATTTGCAATTGCATCGCGTGTAGGAACTGGCAGGGGTTCCGCCCTTCGTTCCTTCTTTTCTGTCCTTTTCTGAATTTGTTTTGGTTTTTTCTTTTTTTCTTAAAAATATTTTTTGAGTTATTAAAAAAAAGATTGTATGTAATGAGGTGGGTCAATCACAAATATTTTATTAAGTGATTTAAATTGGAGTTCTATATGTTGGAGAAGTGAAGGAATATGAGTTCCCAAAAGTTGAAATTTTTGTTTATGTGGCAAGGTAAAGTTCCAAAATACGAAATATGGGTTGGGAACACTTTAAGTGCCGTATGTACAATCCAACCCCAATATGCAAATCCTTAGACATTTTTGGTTTCCAATCTGTATCCTAGCTCTAATCTACAGGAGTCCAGCCTAAAATCCATATCCAATTTACACTCCTCCTCTAATCTATAAGACCCCACTTTACAATACATCCCGAGCCTGCAAGTCCTTAGAATGTACTCCTCCATTCAACTCATTTCCAATCTACAAGTCCCCCAAGGGTAACGGTCTCCAACTTCTAATCCAACTTTAATACAGGTCACCAATTTAATCGTCATCCCTTATCCCTAAATCTCTAAATCACACTCCATGCCCTCCATATGGATACTAAAATAATTCCTCTACACTAAGCAATTTTTGTTTTTCCAA
Organism: Selenicereus undatus; assembly: GCA_017589665.1. Taxonomy (NCBI): domain Eukaryota; kingdom Viridiplantae; phylum Streptophyta; class Magnoliopsida; order Caryophyllales; family Cactaceae; genus Selenicereus; species Selenicereus undatus. The sequence goes on along the minus strand of JACYFF010031954.1, from coordinate 11,766,040 downwards.
ATTAGTTATTTTTCTGTGTATAATAGTGAGTGAATCTATAACCTAACCTCTAATGATTGAGGGCCTTTCTATTATGAACAAGATCAATACTATTTCGTGGAATTGTTTTCTTTGTCCCATTAGACTAATGCAATGAGGCTGATAGCCGGACCGTAATTAAGAAAATAATCACTTGGAAGTATGTACTCTCGAAAATCATGTAAGGGACATATATATTAATAACCGCTCTTATGACAAATATACATTGAAAAGTGTATATATAGGTGGCAATAGGGAGTATATGCTTCCGGAAGTATATAATAATTTAACATCACAGTTAAACAATGGATAGGGTCTCTCGAAGTCAATCTTTCTAGTTACACGAGTGCTTGCAAAGCTAACACTGTTATGTTTCGATCTCTTCAGATTCCATGAAAGCGTAATCCACACTAAAAATTGTTAGTTATATTTCAATTATTGACAATCGAGGACTATAACAAAGTATTATAACAAGCTTACCTTGGAGGTTTTGCTCCAGCCATTTTGACTGTTTGGTTCTGATGTGGCTTGCCCACCACCATGAATATGCAGTTGTTGCTGCTCTATGTAACATTCTCTCTCTCTCTCTCTCTCTCTCTCTCTCTCTCTCTCTCTCTCTAATGCTTAGGTATGCAAATCAAGAAGAAAATTTTCCATTTCTCTTCATCCAAATCCAATGAAAACCCAGGAAAACAAATATAATTTAAAAGCACTTTTTTCCTTAATGTTTTCTGGAATTTTTTTTTCATGTAAACGATACGAAAAGTGTATTAGAAATGGATTCAAAAGAGTTTTCAAGGAGAGAGAAACAAAGGTTTTTGTGTTTGTTTATTTTCTAAATTAAACTTGGAGGAGAGCACATATCGCCAAAATATGAGATGTATTCTTTTTTTAAATGCTCCAGGATTAGGGTTAGAATCTTTCCCATGACTTGTCTTTAATATTTTTTTTTCCTCAATAATTAGTTGCCAAAAAATAAGATAGGTATAAGTAGGTAGCTAAAATTAGGGATGACAAAAAGTTAGGAAATATCCGTCCCCGCCGGGGCCGTGCCCCGAAGTGGGGAAAAATCCCCATCCCCAATGGGGACGGGGACGGGGATGGGGAGGAAAATTAATCCCCGCTCGGGGATGGGGACGGGGATGGGGACATAGTTCAACCCATCCCCGTTGCCATTTCCCCGTTGGGGATTTTTCCCCGTTCCCATCCCCCTATCCGATTCCCTGATTGGGAAAAAATTCCCGCCCCCGTTCCCAATTTTAATTAAAATTACAAAAATAACCTTATTTTTAAAATTTTTAAATGAAACAACTAAGGTTATATTTGTAATTTTCTTCGTAAAAACCCTAGATATATATATCGAATTTAGTACTCATAGCCGTACAGAGTTTAGAAGGTGGGGAAAAACAACGGGTAAAAATCCCCGTTGGGGATTAAATCCCCGCCGGGGATGGGGACGGGGGGGAATTTTTCCCCCGAAGCGGGGAACGGGGCGAGGACGGGGAGCGGGGATCCTAGCGGGGACGGGGACGGGGAATATACTCCCCGTCCCCAACCTGCCCCGTTGCCATCCCTATCTAAAATACACCAAATTCCAGCCAAGAAGCCACCCAAAATCATAGTCCAACTATAGAAATGACCAACTAAATAGTAAAATTCCAACATTGACATAGTGGATAATCAACCAAGATAAAACAAAATTATAATATGCTAATAAAACGGGGAACTCTGCTAACCCAATGACTACTATTTTATGATACTAGTATAGACCCGTACTTTGCACGGAGCATTTTTAATTTTGAAAAATTTATTTTTAAAAAGTTATACTATTTTGCTGTAATTGCAAAATATAATAATAACTTCTTTAAAGCATATTTTAGGTTTTATTGTTATCTTAGCATTGATGGAACTATATCATCAAGACTTTATTTTTACCTCTTGGCTGCAAGTCCAATATGTATATATTTACTTGGTAACATTGAATTCAGTTAATTTTATCAAGTATATGGGTGATAAAATTAATTAATTAGTAGCTTCAAACATTCTTGGACAAGGCTAATATTCCTTTCAATCATTCATAACCCAACATCACAAGTTATGAAAGTTCTAAATTTTTGATTGCATTACATTAAAATCCACGCCAAATAAATGATACTATAAAGAATGTTATTGGTTATAGGAGCCATTGAAAACATGTCTAATAAAGAGTCTTACTAAATTGGTACAGAGACTCTTGAAAACATCTCTAATTTCCTCAAAGATTAGTCACTTGGACCCTAATGGCTAACTTCTTGTGAATTTAATATTCAGTCATATAAAATCAAGCATAAGACTGAAATATACAGTTACATTAATGCATGACATTTGACAAAACTGAGCTGGAAATAATAAATTACACTAAATTGTGCTAAAGGTGAAGAATGCTCCATATGTTCACAAAACTGAAAGCGAGTTGTGCATTGTTTGGCCAAATGGTGCCTTGCTTGTTCTGATATTTGTAGTTGGGATTCATCTCGTTGCCCTAATTAGTTGATTGTTTATTAAACAATGTTACATATGACATTGGATCAACAAAAGATGATTTTGGATTTTGTCCAAAAAATAAAATAAAATACCTACACAAACTAATAGGCACAAAATGTTATTGGATACTTAACCCATGCCAATTGCCAAGATACCTAACATGGACACGGGTTTGTATGTTCAAAATGCCAATTCTGGTGAAGGAGAAAGCATACATTATTAATTACACTAAGACAATCAAACAGTGAGAAGATAGAAATGCTAGTGACATAAGGGTCTTCATTGCTCTTAGGTTCAAGATGGATTTTCTTGGCTTTACCGACATGTAGTTGCTAAATAAAGTAGTGAGAAAATAGAAATGCTAGTGAAAATGTCTAACCAACATGTAGCTCTCTTAATTGTTATAAACTTAACCACATAAATTGTAAGAAGTTGCCAATAAAGCAAAAATCAACCAAAACGAATACAAATTCCGGTACACAGAGGGAAAAGGAGAGACAAACCTATAGCAAAAAAGCAATGAGAAGGGCAAAACATTAGCAATAACTATCTAGCCCAAATTGACTTGTCCACAATCAAAGTGACATCCCTGAACCTTAACTTTAAAAAATCAAATAATTGTGTATCTTATATTAAGAACTTGAGCATGGAAATCAAAGTTGCTAGAAATATACAAAAAAGGTTTTATAGTTTGAGAGAAAGGCCAAGAAAACAAAGAAACGAAAGTAAGAGCACATACAAGTATAAAGAAAACTCATAGAGTATAACAATTTAGTCAATCAATCATTGAACATACTTGTTGAATGCATAACATAGTCTGCTCATAAGCCATGTAACTATGTAATTCATATCCCCTTAATCTCATCCTCAAAGATTGGCAGGGTAAAGAAAGTAGTAAATATATTTATCTTTTAGAAAGGAGTGAAAAGGTTATTAAAATAGGGGGAAATAGAGAGACCACAAATTGGAAATAAACTTGAATTTTTTTTGAGAAAATAGGGTTCCTATGTTGACAAAATAATCCATTGCCTTACAATGGTACAAAAAATCAAAATTTGACAAAATTAAAACAAAACAAAACATAATTAAACCATATTGATAAACTCCAACAAACTAATTCTGAAAATTTGATCACTAACAAAAATTTCACAATGCACATCGGAAGTTCATAAGCTACTAAATGATTAATCACAATGAAGATATGCTCAGAATTGGTGTAAGAAGGCAAACTCTTACGGGCCTATTCTCCCTCCAATGGTGGACTTCTCTTCAAAATGGTTGGCTATAGAACAAAATGCAACTATACTCACAGAAAGTTATAATTAATGGTTGCATAAATAATAGCTAGATTATGCCCATGGGTACATTAAACATCCCATCCATTTATTAAGCAATATTCCATGAGTGACTCAACTGTAAAGGTGGAGAAGGAGCTTTCCGTAAAGGACAATAGGCATCTCAAAGAGATGAATTAATTCAAATAATATGAAATGATTCAAACACTCTATATGCAAAGTTATGATAACACATTAAATATATGCATTACCTTATCCAATTTTTTCCCCCACAAATTCAATATCAAGTGGTCAAGGTCCACTTGCTCATCAAACCTACATGCTCGACTCTTGCAAGGGCAAAGTACACCAACTCAAAGATCAACAACATCTAGCAAACCACTAAACCCCATATTTGAAGGGAAAGGGAACAAATGAATAAAGAAAAAAACATAACTACTGGTTAGTGAAGTTAGAAAAATCCATCAGAAGAGATTAACCATATATTCATCAACCACTGGCTATCCCTGACAAGAATTGCTATTCTCATACAATGTTTGGTTGTTAAACTAATCAATAGCAGTAATGAAGCTTCGGAAGAAACTATCCTACTAAAATCAATCCACAGAGAAGGAGACTAATACTTTTGATACGAGTCTGTTGAAGGAAGAAGGGGAATGACATGGGCAGAGTGAGGTAGAGGTATGGGAAATATGGAAGGTTTTTTTGAAGTAGATAAATTGTTTTTTTTTTCCTTTTTAATCAAGGATGGATATAAAAAGAGTTGTAAGTTGTAACTATTAGTTTGAAATTTGAATCTAAAATCCATAAAGATTAAGTGCCTAAAAGATTTTTGGCGGGATTGCATGAAATTGTAGGAGTAAGGGAGAGAAGGCTTATTGACCACCTAAAATTGTGCTATTTATAATATAAAGATTTGTGTCTTTTAAGTCTTCAATGCTTCTCACATTTGCACATGAGGGGTCATATTTTTTTAAAAAAATATATACACATTTAATTTTCTCTTATATTTTCCCCCTCTCGGTTCATTGCTTAATATTCACATTAGTTTTGGACAAACTCACTAGAGGAATCCAAGACGAGGTGCCTTGGTGCATATTATTTGCAGATGACATCGTTCTTATCGATGTCACCAGGCAGGGGGTGAATGATAGGTTGGAGAGTTGGAGGCATACGCTGGAGGTTAGGGGCTTTCGGTTGAGTAGATCGAAAACGGAATACCTTCACTGTTGTTTCAGCGGAAGGATAGAAGAGGGGGGAGAAATCGTACTGGACGGGAGGACAATACCGAAGGTCGACAAATTCAAGTATCTGGGCTCGATCATCCAGCAGAATGGGGACATTGACGAGGATATTAGGCAGCGGATTAGAGTGGGCTGACAAAAGTGGAAGGCAGCGTCAGGAGTGCTGTGTGACAAGAGAGTGCCCATGGGTTTGAAAGGCAAAGTTTATCGGATGGTAGTTAGACCGGCTGTTCTCTATGGATCAGAGTGTTGGCCTCTAAAAAAGACGCAGGTCCAAAGGTTGATTGTAGCTGAGATGAGGATGGTCAAGTGAATGTGTGGTTTTACGAGATTGGATAGGATTAGCAATGGAGTGTTTAGGGGCTTAGCTGAAGTGGCCCCCCATAGAGGAGAAAATGAAGGAATCGAGGCTCAGATGGTTCGGCCACGTGAAGAGGAGAAGTGCGGCCGCCCCAGTGTGAAGGTGTGAGAGGATCAACCCCCCCGGTGGTAAGAGAGGGAGGGGTAGACCGAAGAAGAGCCTAGAAGAAGTGGTTAGAAAGGACTTGAGAGTTGTCGGTCTCACGGAGGACATGACTCAGGATAGGAGACTGTGACGGAACAGGATTAAGGTTTCTGATTGTAGGGGTCCGGCTCCGTAGGTGGCAGTAGCTTAGGCGGTGTGGGGCGGGTAGGGTTTCGGTTTGCTTGTCTGCAGGTCGTGCTTTTCTGGGATGTGACGGCACCAAGCGCCCCTGGTTTGTTGAGGTATGTCTCTGCTTCCTCTTTATTTGCTATCCGAAACCTTTTCTTCTCCCCTTTCTCTTTCTCTTACTCGGTAAATGGTTTTTGCAATCGTTTTCTCTACAAACCTTTTTTACAAAACTGTTTTGTGGGTCTTATGGAATCAACCTCTCTATGAGTAGGAATACCGGTAGAGGTAAGGTTGCCTACAGTTGGATTTCCCCAAACCCCGCGAAAGCAGGACTTACATTGGGAGTTTGTTGTTGTTGTTGTTGGTTCATTGCTCAATATCTAAACGATACAAAATTCGTAAAAAAGAATTAACCATCTTACAGAGAGCACTTACACCATAATCTTGGATCAATTGATATAAAACTATTCGATACTAAGACAATCTTGTGTCTATGAGAGTACAATTTGCTTATTCTGCAAATTTTTTTATTAAATTTTTCAAAATGAACACAATTAATTTTTTAGATAAGACATGTTCACAAATTAGCTTCATATGCTATTTTTTGCCCCCATGTGTTAGACCGCAAGTTGTTGACTCTAAGTGCTTGAACTAGGTGGCATTAGTGTTTACGAACTTGCTCCATTTGAGTTACTTTTAAGGTACCTTACCTAAATACCATATACTGTGTCCCTAGAAGGTTGTTGGACACAGTGACAGATTAAACCCATGTTAGCCAAATGTTACCCAACTTCTCTTTTGAGATGATTTTAAAATAAGTGACTAAATTTATTATCAAAGTACAAGCTTCTACACCATTTTTCCTCCATTACAAGTATGTCTTCATTCCCCTTTCATCACCCTTCTAATTCTCAGTTTCTGAAGGACCAAATATTGAGTTCAATTGAATACTAAATTGAACAGCAAGGTGATGAATTGGAATTAGGAAAGCATGTAAGGTCAAGCAATTCCAAATGCTACTCTTCTATAGATGCTCAAGGTGCTACTCAAATTCAACTTTAATTCGTCTAATCTTGTCTTTGTTCATGTGTCTTGTCAATTCTTGAAATAGGTGAAGTCTAAGAGGAAGTTTTGTTGAAGAAGAAGCAACAAGTAAAGGATTTGAAGCAGCCTAACCAAGGAAGCAAGAGAATTGTACGTACTCTAAATCAATTGTTGGCGAGAATCCAAGAGGGAGTTCAGTTAAACCAAGGTCATGACAACAAGCCGATGTGAGGTTCCATCCTCAAACAAATTAGTAATAGGAGAAGTAACCCACTTGACTTATATATCATAGTCTTTCTCTTCAAATTCCCAATATAAGACTCTTCACTTATGTGTGATATTTCAAACAATTTCTTATTCACACATGAGTCTCTTTCAAATCACATCAACACACGAGCTTCCCCTTGAGTGAAAGTCTTTACCATAGTGCCAAGTCACCATCAAGAGTGCACCCACACTCTACTCCACAAAGTCCGCATACCACTCTACACTGAGCTTCCATGCATGTCATCCACTCTATTCTTGAAGTAATGACCGTGCATTCCATGTGTTTTTTTTCATCTTCCTCATGGTGGTTTCTCATAATGCTACCCAAGAGCTCATTCATGCTATCGAACCACGCTGCATAACTCATGTTCTCGCTCGATCAATCACCCATGTATCACTTCACAAAGCTCTCACAGGGGTCCAACATGTTGCACCTTTTTCACCCAGCCGAACGCACCATCGTCTTTGATACCACATGTTGGGTCCAAGATTACCCACTAAGGATGGAGATGGGTTGGGTCTGGGTCAGGTCCACGTGGACCCAAACCCATTTAATTTTTTTTGTACCTGGACCTAGACCTAGACCTACCCCTCACATGTTGAGTTTGGAAAGATAGGACCCAGACCCAAACCCTGTGGGTTTGGTGGGTCCACGAGTCCTAATTGTTTTTCTCATTAAAAAATATTTTTCACATCCTAACATGAATTACCATATTTTGAAGACAGATAATTAAATTTAGAAGCCATGATATTTAATAAAAAACAATATAGGAACACATACCATAATTAAGTATTCTTATTTATGTCTTACACATTAAAAATAAAATTTTAATACAAACCACAAAGACAAAATTCATCAAATTTTAAACAAAATAACAAAATAGGTTTTCTTTTACGACTGACATAAGGGAAAATGACTTTAGAATTTACTAGTTTAGAGTTACTTTAATCGATTACCTTTGCCATATTTTTTTTTAAAAAAATTAATAGGTCATAGATGGATCTTGGGTCGGGTCTGGGTATGAGTTTTTCATACCTCAGACCCAAATCCGATCCATGTCTCTCAGACCCCAACTCACTTAAGACCTGTTAGGTCTCATGAAATTGGACCCAAATCCTCTAATTTGGGTCAGGTATAATAGGTCTGGGTTGGGTCCAGGACCCAATGCCATCTATACTGTCAACAGGAACAATTAGTTGTAACCCAATAATTATATGACACCCCTAAGCCAACAATTTGCGAAATTAAATGAGGAAATAATTGAATAGGGCATCAAATTTAACGTGAAAAATCCTCCAGTGTAGAGGAAAAAATTACAGGGTAAACTGGCAGAAAATATTCCATTATAAGAATAGTGAACAGTTAATGAGTAATTGTCTCAAATTATTCATCCTAATTTGAGACTCACAAAAATTTAGGAACAATACAGAAATTACCTTTATGCTCGAACACAATTGAACAACACCACCAATTGATTCTGAAGGACGTAGATAACCACCCAAATTATTGTATATAACTACCTCATGACACCCATAAGATCTCGATGCATAAGCTCTGCCGCCCACTCATAAACACACCATAATTATAATTTGTATGTGATTAATTTGCTTGCTTTGCGATGAATGTGTAAGGCCATGAAGCCTTAATTTAAAGAAAGCAAGCCATCCAAAAACGTGATGTTCATCAAAGTCAGCAAAAGCACAAACTTAGTACACCCAAGAAAAAGACTTTCCTTTTTGTTCTTTGTTCCATGAACTGATGGCAAAAACAAGTGCTATTTCCTCTTCTTCTTTTTTTTCCCTTGTGATAATTGGGATGGACCAAAACTAACAAATCTCCCCCTCCAATCCACGGGAAGAGACTTTCACTCCTTGTTGGGTAACTTTGAGCTCAACCTGGCTGACGAGGTACATAAGTCGACCTTGCCACCGGGAATGACCTTAGTCAACATGTCTGCAACGTTTTTATCTGCGTGAATCTTATTCATCACCATTAAATTTTTCTCGGTAACAGACCGCAACCAATTGTATCTCACATCTATGTGTTTCATGCGGGAGTGATATACGAAGTTTTTACTCAAGTTAATGACACACTAACTATCGTAAAACGCAACATACTCTTTCTGTTTCAACCCCAACTCTAAAGAAACTTATTCATCCACAACATTTTCTTCCTTGCTTCAACAACACCTATGTATTCAGCTTCCGTTGTAGATAAAGAAACACACTTTTGCAGCTTGGTACGCCACGACACAGCTCCCCTTGTAAAAGTGAAGACATAGGCTGAATTGGACTTTCTGCCATCTAGACAACCTACCATGTCAGAATTAATAGAGCCTTCAAGAATAGGTTTAGACCTACCAAATTGCAAATAGAGTTTAGTTGTTCCTCGTAACTATCCCAAGATTCATTTAACAACCTTCCAGTTAGCCTTTCCTACGTTGGAAAGGAACCTCCTCACAACACCAACAACATGAGCAATATCTTATTAGGTACAATTCATAACATACATATGTGAACCAACTGCAGAAGTATAAGGAATTTTAGACATCTCTAATTTCTTCTCCTGTGATTGTGGACAATCTCTCTTGCTTAACTTAGAGTGAGCACTGCGTGGAGTACAAGCTGGCTTGGTATTTTTCATGTTGAACTTTTCAAGTACCCATTAGTCTTGTTCAACGTATTTTTTCTGTGACAGCCACGGTTTCTGGTTCTTTCGGTCCCGGTTAATGCCCATACCCAAACTTTCTCTTGCCGAACCCAAATCCTTCATGCCAAAAGATTTGGAAATAACTCCTTCTTCAATTTGCTAAGTAGAACAACATCATATCCAATAATCAACATGTCATCAACACAAAGCAATAGGATAATAAAAGTTAACACTCTTTAGTAACGAATGTACACACAATGATATGCTTCTGTCCTCTTCTAGCCTTGGCTCGTCATAAGCGAGTCAAATTTCTTGTACCATTGTCTATGAGTGCATTTTAAATTGTACAGACTCTTCTTAAACCTGTAAACCATGTGCTCCTTCCCATTAACTTCAAAACCCTTGGGTAGATATATGTAGATTTCCTCCTGTAAGTCTCTATGTAGAAATGCAGTCTTTACATCTAGTTGTTCAAGTTCAAGATCCAAGCTAGCGACTAACTCCAGTACAACCTGAATGGAACTCATCTTCACTATAGTAGAGAAGATTTCACTGAAGTCAATGCTCTTTTTCTAAGCGCACCATTTTACCACCACTCGAGCCTTATATTTCACAATTTGGTTGTCATCTTTCGTCAACTTGAACACCCACTTGTTTCTAAATACCTTTATGCCTTTTGGAAGTTCCACTAAATAATAGGTGTCATTCTTCTGCCATCGCTTGGATCCAGCACTGTTTGTCCTTGTTCGACTACACCACTTCGAAGCTCTCTGGTTCCTCCTCATTAGTTAGAAGAATATACTAAGGACTGGGATACCTAGAAGATGGTTGACGATCTGAACTCCTCCTTACTGGAGGATCTACAACAACTTTAGGAGATTGCTCCCCCTACTCAAGACCACCATCAACAAGAGTATTATCTGTAGCGTTCCCAGATTCTATCTCTGACATAACTCTGCCATCTATGGAACCTTCATATAAGATAGATATTGGTGTCACATCAGCCACATCAATAGGATACTGAGTAGTCTTCCTAAAGCAATTAACGTCAGCTATGGTCTTATGCTCATAGAAGACAATATCTCTGCTTCCTACTATTTTTCTCTACTCTGGATTCCATAATTTGCACCTGTACTCCTCATCACCATAGCTTGTGAACACATAAGGAGTGACTTTGCTATAAAGTTTTGATATATGTTCTTTTGGCACATGCATGACGGCCTTGCTCCTAAAAACCCTCAAATGGTCGTAAGAAGCATTCTTTCCAATCCAGATGCCTTTGGAATGTCAAACTGTAACGGAACTGATGGAGCTCTATTCATGACATAAATTGTTATATAAACAACTTCGACCCTAGAATGCCTTTGGCAACTTGAACATTCTGAGTATCGATCTCGCTTTCTCCATAGTGTTTCTATCCATTCTTTGTGCAACTCCATTGTGCTAGGGTTGTATAAGATTCTGTCTTCTCATGGCGAATACCATGCTTGTTGCAGTACTTCTCAAATTCGTCAGAAGTGTAGTCGCTACCGTTGTCTGTCCTGAGAGTCTTTAGTGGCATAAATGTCTCCTTCTCCACCATGGCATGAAAGTATTGAAACTTTTGGAATACTTGACCTTTTGCTTTCAACATATGCACCTAAGTCTTATGTGAAACATCATCAATAAAGGTGACAAAATATCTGTAATCCTGTAATGATCTATCATCCTGTAATGATTATAGCTCAATGGGACCACACACATCAGAATATATCAATTCAAACTTATTTTCTTTCTAGTTTAGTTGCTTACAAAAAGAAACCCTATGATACTTACCAAATAAACAATAATCACAAGGGTTGAGAGTTTTACATTCAAACAAAGAAATGAGGGACTCCTTGGCTAGAATCTTAAAACCTTTCTCACTCATGTTAGCCAACCTTTGGTGCCAGAGATTTGGTGAACCATCATCCTCAATAGCATTAATCTACCCACCACACACTTTCACATGTGTCTTATGAAACATACAACAAAGCCTCACATCTAACAACAAGTAAAAAATTATCGGAGAGCTTCCAAATACCATCACCAAGTTAATGCCTGGAAAATCCTTGTTCAAAGCACTCATAGAGATTGGATTTAGGCTTAAGTTTGAAGTATGCCTCACATTCGTCAAAATAATTGTGCAGCCAACATTGGTCCAAATACATATATCTCTTATCCTAACAACATTAACAACACTATTGTTGCCTATCTTGATACTACCAAAATTTCCAGCCCATAAGTGTTGAAATATTCTCTCTTGGGATACAGTGACACAAAGCTACTGAATTGACAACTCACTCAGTATCAGAATCAATAATATAGTTCCACTCTCCAATTGCACAAACATGTGAGACAATTATTGTAGTATTTTTGTTATCAACCTTCTTATGATTCTTTTCGTTATTTTGTCCCTGTTTCTATGAGTTCCAATACTGTTTGGTATTCCGTAGTTCTCCACACTTACAACAAGTAGCTCTCCCCTTACTTTGGGATTTGTTTTACTTTTTCCTTTTCCCTTTAGTCATCTGCTCTTATTTTGACTCCTCCCTTTAGTGTTAAGAGCCTGGTCGATATCAGCACCCATCTCCTTTCTATGGGCTTCTTCATTGAACAAGCAATCTTTAACTATGCTCAGAGACAACTTATCGCCTGGAGCTGAGTTACTAACAATAACCACTAGGATTTCCCAATTGTTTGGCAAATAACTCAAAAGAAATAATGCCTGCAACTTTTCACCTAAAGCAAGTTCCAAAGGAGACAACTGATTTACAATATCTTGAAAATCACTCAAGTGCTTGGCAATAGTGTGTCCTCTTTTCAGTTTCAGGTTGACAAGTCTCTTAATCAATAAAGCTTCATTTTGAGTAGTTTTCATTGGCACAAACCTTCTAACTTAGTTAACAAGTTATGAGCATCAGTCTTATTGGCAACATGGTGAAAGACACTGATATCCCCCCATTGTCTAATTCTATCAACAACTTTCCTACTTAATTTATTCCACTCTTCAACCTTTGTCTTTTCAAATTTTTTATCTTTCAACCCAATGGGGTCATAAAATTCCTTACAATAAAGTAATTCTTTCATCATTGGTTTTCAAATCGAATAATTACTAGCAACTAATATTATCATCGAAGTACTAGTTGGACTCTCCATAGTTTTCACAACTAATTATGCTACCCCAAACTCTCAGACCACTTGTTGGGAGAATCCAACGGGGAGCCTAGTTAAATCAATGCCATGACAATAAGTCCAAGTGAGATTCCAACCTAAAACCAATTGGTAATAGGAGTAGTCCACTTGACTTATATCCCAGGTTCTTCTCTTCAAATTCTCAATATGAGACTCTTTACTTAAGTGTGATATTCATAATATCAGTATTTTATAATTCCCTAGTCTTCCTTTCTTTCTTTCTTTTTTTTTTTGGATAATTATAAAAGCCAAACGCCCAAAGTTTAAGAGATACAACTGAAAACAAAGGGAAATATAATGGATCACAACAAAACAAGAATCAAGACCACACCAACTCCATGCTTCCCCAGAATGTGCCATGTGTAACTGAGCATCCCAATGTAGAGTAATTAACTTAATTCATTTCCAGCACTACATAGTACATCCATTGCTTTGACATATAGCATTAGAACTCCAAAAGATATCCATCTCTTCCATTTGATACCTGTTGCGGCTAACTTAAGCCTCTTTAGTTCCTTGCTTCATTTTATTACAGAAATATCTTTACCTTCAACTAATTCGACAAGAGAGGAATCAGATTAAAGTTTCTGGCAAGTAACTCTTTAGTGTATGGGATATCCTCTTTCCAAGCTTTAGACCAAACTGATCGATACATGCCATATGATTGTTGAAATTAGATCATTAACATTTAACATATAGCTCCTGCTGTTGAAAAATAATATCATTCCTCTTCATCCACAAACTCCAGGTACCAGCAAAGAGTGTGACCACCTATAACCTCCTTCACATTTTATCAGAGAACTGTTGACTAATCCGGATGTTATACAGGTCCGTCAGTGTTCCTAGAATGATAATGAGCTCCATATTTGCCTAGGAATTACACAAGTGTGACCAGTGAATGATTAATATTTTCAGTGTGGCAGGAGAAAAAGATCCATAAGTTTTTGCTGAATCTTCTAATATTCATTTTTTACATGAAATACCCAAGATTGTCCTGTCCACCTTAGCATCTGGATCCTTGATTGCTTCTTCCTTTCTAATCAAATTCTTGACAATGAACTTTTCCAAAGTGCCCCAATTGTGTTTATCCTTGCCATCCCTTGTTGGAAAGACTTGTAACAACATACTGTTAAGCTGTTGATACTATTGCTGCTCCAAGTCATTTAGGTGTCTTCTCCATGCCAGTGTCCACTTCCATGTATCCCCTCCAAACCACCCCATGTATGACACCAAATCTTGTTGTTGTGTAGATTTATGAATAATGGAGCAAATGACTCTTTGAGACTTGTTTATAGAAGCCACGTACCTTGCCAAAATTTTGCTTTGCTTCCATCACCAAGTTGTATTCTCAAATAGGTGAAAAAAAAGCTTCCATTGAATGAATAACGGATCCGGATCCTAAACACAATAATGCTTTTTGAAAATAGAAGTACGTCTTTTTGGAGCTGCCATTAAAAATGGATTATTCATTGTTGTTGTAGTTGGATGTGAAAGATATCTATTTGTCAAACGAATCTTCATTTCCTATTCATTATCTATGTATTTAGATTCTAGACATTCCCCATGTCTGATGCCCTTTTCCATCTTGATATATTTTAGTAGTGTTTTAACAATGCACATTATCAACAACAATAACAAACTCCCAATGTGGGTCCCCCTTGTGCGGGAAGACTTACCTATAACAATGCACATTATTATTTTCGAAATTTTGCGTCTGTACATGCGTAGATTTTTAAAGAAAAACATGATTCAACATTCATCTCCGTCATACCAAAATAAGTGAACTAAAATTATACTCTATGAATGCCTGCATCTTCAAAAATTCAGCCATTTTTTTACTAAATCCAAACATCCAAGCTAGACAAAACATGGTACATTTTAAGAGCATTCGCAGCCCCATGGATCACAATTCCAACCCCCACTAGTGATCCATTCATGCCCTGGCAACACACAATCCAGCTGGAGCAGATCAAGAACCCAGTTACCTCAGCAAGTCAGTCATGCTCTTTTTTTTTTCCTTCTCAGGCAGAGAGAGGGGGAAAAAAAAAAAGACAGTAAGTTTCAGTCATGCTCTTGTATTTTTGTAGATTCCATTTGATAAAAGTGAAAAATTTACCATCCTACAATTCACCCCTTAGGGTGCGGCCCTTCCCCGAACTCTGCGTGAACATGTGATGCTTGTGTACCGGGCTGCTCTTATGGTATTCCTCTATTTTAATAACACATGAACTACGATTTTACCGTTAATTTTTCCATCCAATTCATTAGAACGATTCCTTTTTTGCATTCAAAATCCAAAAATGAACCCTCTTAAAAACAAAAAGGCTGGTAGCTCTATCTTATTCCTCATCTTTAGTCTAAATCCTACCTCAAATATATGGGAGGTAGAAGGGGAGGTGTTGGGCCTTGGTCTTAAATAGGTTATCATTTTCCCCAGAGCATGTGGTCTATTGGATCCAATAGACGGTCATGTTTACCATTTTGAAAAAAGTTAATTGTAAATCGATTTACAATCTTCCTTCTCATACATTTTGCTTTTTAAAAAAATAATCATCGTCCTATAAAGAATGAATCCTATTTTCGACTTAACTTTGGAGGTAAAATGTTCATCATTTCCTAACTCCTACCATCGTTTTCGCCATCTTTTATATAATATTAGCTCGAAAAAAGAAGGCTTCTAAAAATTAGTGTCGCTTGAGTTAGGGTACCTAAAAAGTAAATTAGACAAGACGTTATGCTGCTATACAACAACCACTATCTTTTCCATATATTTTGTACCTTGTTACTCATTAGAATTGACATTTGATTTATCTCCATCCAAAAATATTCTATTTTGGAAGACCAATTAAGGCTTTCACCAAAAATGTAAACAATAACACATCTTTGATTTTGCCTGGGAAACTCTCTTACATACAACATGAAGTGCAATACCTCAGCTTCCAACTGGGAAGAACAGTTTAGCTGTAGCTAACACCACACACTCAGCTTTGACATGGAAAAGGAGAAGCATTTACAAGAGCCACCCATGTTGAATTCTTTGAACCTAATCAAAAGGGGAAACCTGTTCCACACTTCCACCCAAGTCCAACAAAGGAGCTCCAAGGATCTACTCTTCCAAGAATCAATCGATTCTCTCTAGCTTTTTCTCAGCATCAGAACTGGATTGTCTAACAAAACCCAGAACTCTACAACTTTCCGGTAGAAGAAGATTAAGAGGCCTACAAATTTACAACCCATAATTCTCTTTTTCCTCTGACTTGTTTGGTTTTCGAGCAGGACTTCTCCGAGCACGGTCACCAGGCTCCTTATTTACAGAAGATGCTTCCTCCTGTTCAGAGTTCCTGTCCCTCAAAAGGCTGTTGCTTGAGGAGGCAGACCTCATAGCCCTTGGTAACCTTAAAGGAATGTTGGGATCCGCTGCACTGCTCTCTGGCTGTTTTGGCGGCTCTACATTCTCAGATTGCGGGGGATGCAAAGCTGCAGGAACAAGCTGGATTGTAGACTTCCTCCACTTCTTCCGTTCTCTGGGCCTTGGAGCATTTGCTTTTGCCTGCAACAAGTTTTGATAAAAGGGTGAAAAATGAAGTTTGTTAATCCTGCTGTGACAACCTACCCAAAGAAATACATGGGGAGTGCATCAGGAATGGAAAAGTGAGTTTGTACAACCCATGAGTGTAGCTATGGAGTTCTGTTGAAATCTTGTAAGTCAGACATTTTAGCTTTCTCGTCTTATCATTTGACGTTTTGAACTCAATAAACTAGTCATTGGGAAAGGGAAGCTTGCCCCAAAAGTGATTAATGCCAACTTGAATAGAAACAATTTTTGAAGTTCTGGGACCGTTAAGTGAAATTCACAGCAAGAAGAAAGCCAAATAGACATAGGACTGGAGGGTATTCGCAAAAAGAACGAAACATACATCTGTATTTCCAATGTCAGCCAATGGCGTCCTACGCATGCCAATTTCTTCTTGTTTCTCAGCAGGCATTTCAGCTAGCGCACTGTGAAGTAAAGCTGCACCTTGCTGCACCATATCGTCAGCCTCTTCAATCTGTTGTGCTTCTCTATTACCACATTCCTCGGAAGAGCAGCCACATGATTCTGAACAGATAACCAAGGAAGCATGGCATTCACATTTTGCAGTTGTACAAGATGACTGTTTACTGCAAGAACAGCATGCAGCATGTTTTGATTGCTCTTGGCCTGAATCAACAGTATCAACAGAATCTTGTCTGTTCAGACCTTCACCATCCTTGCTGTCTGAGTGAGATTCAGACCCTGACAGCCCTCCTTTCCGATTCCTCTTGTCTACTATAAACATGGGATGTACCCATTCATCATCACCAGAGTCATCACCAGAGTCCCCATGATCAGATTCAGATGTGTCCATATCTTCCAAAAGCTCCAAGCTATTGCCGCCGTATTTGGAGAATCCAGGGCTTCTCAGGCCCTAAAGCAATAACATGGAAGTACAAGGGAGAACATCAAATTATTACCTTCTGTTCCATGCTTTGCCCCCTTCTTCTTACTGGAAGTTTGGGACTGAAGAGGGCAGTCAAGCATAAGCAACTATAGGAGAAGTAACTTTACCTGGCGCAAGTCATACATCCGCCCTTGCCCATTTTCGTTTGTGAACCACGAATTATTAACTGTATTATTCCGTGCCTAAATCAACAATAAGTGACCAAATCACGCTAATTGCTCATACTTCATGCTAACATTTCCTGGCTTCGGGAAGAAGTTGTACAAATCACACACTGTCATAACCCGACTTTTTGAGCACTAGATAAAGGCTTAAAGTCAACTCTCTTTCGTCTTCAAATATGATTCTAATTTATAAATATTTCTTACTTGTGTGATAATGACAAACTACTTAACTTTGAGTGACTTTTAGATAGATTGAGGATCCAAAATTAATAGGATTATCAATCTTAGAAGTTTTAATGGATAAAATTATCAATTAAGTGCTTAAAAGAAACAGGTGAATATAAATGTTTATGACCTTTTAAAATGTTTTGGTTGTCAAGTCTGGATGTCGGGCATGGTCAAAAGTGAGAGTTTTAGCAAGGAAATGGAACAGGATAATAAATAAAATAAATTAATTAAGTTGTTCTACTGCATTTTAGGCAAACTGAGTAGTCTTCTGTTCCCCGGTAGGAAATACAGCGGCAATGCCCTGTAAATAATGTCTTTCTTTTAATTATAATTGTCACTTCCGTTGCTATAACTACCATTTGTGCTCCTAAAATTTTCAGTGTGTCACACAGATTTGTTGGTGTAAAACACTAACCTGCTGTATTTGATGCATGAGTTCATCGTTCTCTTTTTCCAATTGTCTAGCCAAACTACTGAGCTTGACTACCTTCTCTTTCAAGTCTTTTATCTCTGCATCCTTCTCTCTACAATCTATTTCTCTATCCCGTACCATGCACCTTTAAGGGAAAGAAATATAACAATTAGCTTTTGAGTGTAACATCATGATTTTCGTTAATTGACAAAGATAGCACATGACTTTCTTGTCTCATCCGCAGCTAACTCTGCAGGTGATAGCGTGAATGCATCTCTTGCACTACCTTCTCAAATCAGTACTCAGTAAGTCATCACCAGGACCATTTGTGCCAAAAATTACCATGCACCACATGCTCTCAGAATAATCAAGCTACACCAAAAACACCAAAACTGACTTGTTTGGAATAGAATCACTACCTTGACGTTGAAGCTATATTGAACAGATAGTTCATCAAATTTTTCGCTTCAGCAAGGGAGCGGACTTGGTTCCAACGTCCTCTACCACGCTCCCTTTCTTCTGCTTCAGATAGTTGTGATGCCATCGAGACTAATGTGCTTGAAGAAGTGGCAAGCATATTTTCAAGTGCAAAGATCCTTGAGTTTCTCGCGCCAGGAGACATAGTTCCAGGAGAGGTACTGCAGTAAACATGTGTAAAGGTTTCAAGCATCCAGCATAACTAAGAAAATTTTAAAAATACAGACTTGAAATTTCACAAAGGACAAAATGATGCTTCTTGCCTCAGATTATTCTGTTTTAACATGTTTCCTTCTTCCTTCAGCTTTGCAATCTCCTGTGCCATCTTGGCCCTCCTGGAATACAAAAAGACCACAATAAATTCTGCTTCTGTCAAATGTACTAGTAAATCTAACCGTATTTCAACAGGGATTATATGGCACATTTAATTTCATATTAAGGTAACACTTCAAGTCATCAGCTAAATACTAGAAGGGCAAGCACTCAAACATTTTAAGGCAACCGTTACACATGTCTGACCCAAAGGTTTGAATCTGCAAAAGAGCAGTGCTCATCTAACCAACCAAAATGCTTGTATGTATGAAACACGAAATAGCATTGCTGCTTCTTGCCTAAGAAAGGGAAAATGCTGTTCATCGAAAGGTTTCAACTTCAGATTAAGCAAGCTGCTACAGAGCATCTTGCATGCAAGTTTGACAAGGACAAAGTTGATACTTGTTACAAAAGGTGAAGTCACAACTGTGCTGGGTCTATAATGGAAACAAACAAATAGGGATGGTTCATTGGAGATGCAGATATATCAGATTGAACAAGCAATGAGGTGATCGATGATAAGGTAGGAATGATTAAGAATCAGATGCATAAAATAAGACTCCATCACTCCGAACTCATGAAACTCTGATTGAACAATTAAAGACCACAATCAAAGTTAACTTCTAAGTTTTGTCCCCATGTGTTTCTCAACAAGATAATTATAGTTATACATTTTGTGTCAGGCAAGGGTACTTGCCATCATACAATGCAGTTTTCATCACACAGCAAACAATTTTCATTCAGTTCCAATTGGAAAGCAGCAGATATCTCAAATACGAAACTAACCGGAAACCCCGCTCCCCCTCCCAAAGACAAGGGCTAACCTTGAGATTTCAAAGCTACAATGGTGCGGAAAACATGAGGCGAAAATGCAAAAGACATGACAAGTGCATGAGGAAACTAATAGAGACAGAAGATTTTGCAATTTAGGAGGTAGGTTTTTCCTTCATATGCTACTTTACATCAATATATATATATATATTATACATATATATATATATAATTACATATATATATATATATTATATAATGATATATATAATATATATATAAATATAATATATATATATATAT
>JACYFF010031954.1:11724172-11736004 GCA_017589665.1 Selenicereus undatus | reverse complement strand
TCAAGGTTTCGAAACGCTTTCAAATGTTCAAAGAAAGTTTCTTATGTGTGACATATGCATGCTCTATATGAATGAGTTATGTTTGCAAGAAAGAAACGAACACCTGGAACTTCAAAGCATGTAAATGTAAAGAATATACGATTCCAAAGTGTACAAGCCTTATAGATTAGAAGTATGTGTTCTCAAGTAAGCATGTGGCCATGTTTGTTTTCATGATGATCATGTGGTGACTCCCTGAAGTACATATTCAACACATAGGTGATAGTGCATCCCATGTTATGTTTAGAGTCACATGACATGTAAGTAAGTCTATAGCATGCCACATTCATTGAAAATAAGAGCCTGTCATGAATCTAAGAACCTATCATGTTTAAGTGTTTACAATCTGTGACATGTAGCTTATAATTATAGCCATAGTGTGACCTAAATGTTCATTAAGTGGATATGTGAGTTATGTTTATGAGAAAGAACGTTATGTGCTTAGCTTCATTGCTTGTCTAAGTGTTTAACTACCTGTAGTCAAGAAGTTTGGTCATTTAAGAACCTAGAACATGCGTTAAGTGGTCAAAGTGAAGCTTATGGCTAGTGATAGTTCTATAAGAACTTCGTGAATGCCTATTATAATATTATAGCATGAATACGTGATACGTGATTAATAAAGATATTATTGCCTGCAACGGTTTTGGTTTTAAGGGAGTTGGGGGACACTCACAGAGCGTGTGGTTGCTCATCCCACTACTCTTTCCCCTTTTCCCCCAGGTTTTCTTTATGACAGGATGAAGTTGAATCAGCTGGAATCGATTATTGCTTGCAAGGTGTCAGTTGCGCCTAGTTATGTGTTTAATGAAGTCATGTGAAGTATTTTTAGTTTGCAAACGCTTGTAAACAGTATTCTAAGTTCTTGTAATACATATTGGTTATGAGTCGCTCTGTATGACCATATGAGCCAACCATCTGGTCAGTTAGATGTCTTTTGGGTGAAGTTGGTTATGTTTTGGGATGTAAACCCCATACTCCGGTTGTGTGAACCGTTGAGTTGTATCTTTTACTGTTTCAGTATTAATGAACTATTATGTCTGGTGTACTCCGAGCGGGTGGCTCGTCGAGTTATGGACTCCGGTGTGTGGCCGTTGAGTTATGTTTTATATGTTTACGCTTCCGTTGATTTACAGGGACTTATTGTAAGGCGTTTAGCCTGGGAACGTTCAGTTTTCAGGGGAAGTTCTGTCCATTTCGTCCCAAAATTTAAGTAAGAAGTTAGGAAAACGTAACGCTTTCGGCCCTAGGGGCTGGGGGTGTTACAATGTATATATATATATATATCTGTGTGTGTGTGTGTGTGTGTGTGTGTGTGTGTGTGTGTGTGTGTGTATGCATATATATGTATATGTATGTAGAAATATTTATATGTATTTGTATTTATATGTGTATGTATGTATATGTATATAGGCAATTGGAATCTCAACTAAAGTCACGGCACTTGAACTAGACAAGCTGCCAACATTGAAACCAGTCACAAGACGGTCAGTGAACTATATAGGAGAGAACCCAGTTAAAGTCTGCCACCTGCTGGATACTATTAGGAAATTGAAAACTCACTCTTCCATTTGCCGCTCATACTGCGAGCGAACTTCATGTACTCGTACTGTAACTTCAAGTTCATGTTCAATTCCATGCATTAGTGCCTTGCCATCATAGAACAACATGTCAACGCCAAGTTGATGGCCAAAGTGACTTCGTATGACCAACCATTTGGAATATTCCACGAGAGCAGCAAAGCAGAGGATAGAATTCTTACTCTCGCTAAGCTTACCTGTAAACCAGGACCATTGGCATTCCCAGCAGCTGGTGAGAGGCGAGGCAGAGAAACAAGGGGACGAATAATTGGAGTTAGATTAAGAGAGGTTAGAAGATTAATCTGCATCATTGTTGAAATGGACAGCATGACATTTATGCCTTGAATCTCTAACCTGACACATCACGGGAGGCAGCTTTTTTAGCTTCAAGGAGATCTTTCAGTCTTTTAGTTGCCATCGCTGCCTCTTCAGTCTTTCTTTGCAGAACCTAACATATCAACGTAAAACTTGAGCATGGCAAGTCCCAAGATCCAAACAAAGTGACGGACGCTCACAATTCATGTTACCAGCTTTTGCCTCTGGTTCAGGGCCAACAGCTTGTGCATCTCGTACTCATTTCTCCTTCCTTCTTTTTTAAGCTAACAGATACATTTTCATTAATGAGCATTAGTACTTAACATCAATGAGAACTGACATTGGCAACGGACTAAATAAAATTCCCAATTTGTCATTTCACGAAAACCAAGTTGCAGTAATACTCTTACCTGCAGCACTTCCTTCTCTCTTGATGCCTTCCACGTCCTAAATTGCTCAGACTCTTGCTTAATCTTGTTCTGCAGTTGAACCTGAGTGGAGTAGCACGTTGAGAAAAAGATTTAGATATCCATGTTGCATGTACTATATAAAAATAAACGAGTATCCTACCCATTCGACCCACACGAGAAAAGAAGGAAATTTTAAATAATAAGTAACCTTCTGAGACTTTATACGCTGTATCTCTTCCTGTAACCGTTTTGCTGCCTCATCACTCTTCTGTTTTTGCTTCAACAACTGAGCTTGTGCCTCCTGCTTCTTTTTCAGCTCTGAGACCTGCAGAAAATAATGGAATTCAATTAAACCAAAAAAAAAAAAAAAAAAGATCATGCTAGCATATCAGAGCTGCAAAACCAACCTTTGCTTCAAGTGCATTCAGTTTCTGAAGGTATTCCTCCTTAAGTTTTTGCGTACCCTCATCGGCATTAGATGAAATATTGGCAAGCTTGCGGCTAAGCTCCTCAATTTCTTTCTGACAACCCAAATTAAAGGACATTTCCATTCAAGCACAAACCAAAACTGATATCCAACAGTACCGATACTTACTTGCAAAGCCTTTTTCTCATGTTCCAACTCCATGACTTTCTTTTCATAGTGTTGTTTCAGAACTGAAGTGTCACCCACAGGAAAGCGCTTCATTTCAGCCTAATTAGCAACAGATAAACGCATTTAGGCACAAAATAAGGGGTTTAAGCAACTGATTTTTTGTTAGAAAAAGCCTATTCGCAAACCACCATATGCTGAAGCCAAATTAGTCACGGTATCAGTAAGTTAGCTCTTGTGTTTCTCCAGACCCAAGTGTATCCAATCTATTCCCCGAAGTCCTGCTTAGGTGAGGTGTGTTGGGTCAGTTGTAGCAGTTATACAATCAAATTCTACAAAGCTGTTTTCTGGGACCCCGTATTAAAAAACTGTTGGCTACCCAGCACTTCATAGAGTAAAGAAGGGCAGCAAGAGCATACTCATCAGCGACCAGGTAAAAAGTGGAGAGGGGAGAGAGAGAGAGAGAGAGGCGGCGAGGCAATAAAATAATAGAATGCGGAAGAAAGAGGCGAGGACAGAAATCTTTGGTATTAGCAAGTCTTCATGAAGACAATTTCTTTCTCTCTTCCCAGGGGTGTTCAGAAGACTCACGTAAGAGTAAGACCAAGCTAATATGAGCTCACATTAGATAACAAATGAAGAGAGAAAGACTCAATTTTTCGTCTCTGACGTGGATGCTCTTGAGCCATTTTGCTTTCATGCACTATAATCCAAGTTGCGAAAAATTGCCTAAGACAGACTTTGTTGGCTGTTGGAATAGTTGATATTCCTCCATCCAAACTTCAATATATATACCTTCTGATTTCTGAAATCATAACTTCTAAAGTCCCATTCAATTTTGACTTTAATATACTGTGTTGCTTGGTTTGGCACATTTCAATCCAAGTTGATTGCAAAGCAACAGATTTTGCTATAAAAGCTAATAAGCAGATTATTGTCCCTTCAAACAGTTTTCAGAACTCTTTGATACAACAATCTGCATAACATTTTAGTTCCCATTTTAGAGACACTTTTCAGTTGATACTCACATAGGTTAGATAAGATGCAATTGAAGAGAATGACAAGTTAATTATTTATCATTTCCCTGTCCTCAATGTCATGAATGAGCGTTTTTTGAGAGGGGGGTGAGGAATGCTCATATGCCACTTTTCATCAAAATTGCAGCTAAGAAAGTAGGAAAAGAAGAATACAATTAAGCAAACTTACCTCCTTTTGTTCTAACTTCTTGTCCAATTCTTTTAGTTCCCTATCTAATCTTTCTTGCAGAGAGGAATGCTCTCGTTCCTTCTCATCACTTTCATCATCTAAGCAACAATGATTATTTTGTTGTGAGAAGTTGACTTCTGGACAGCATGGTATGTTACATGCAGACATTCACAAAAGGTGTATAGCTCTATCTTATCGCATATGATACGGTATAAGCATTAACTTAGTTTGTGCTAACCTAGCAACTCATTTGGATCGGAAAGAGATGAGAGCTCATTACGATTCACATAGCAGGCATTTTTTGATAACAGGATTTCTTCATCTGTGTCAAATGAATCAGGGAAACCATCACGCTTCAAGCTATTCAAACTCTGTAGACGCACCAGCTCCCCCTCTAATTGTTGGATTTTTGATACATAAGTCTTCACCAAATCAACACCCTATTACAGCACATGTTTGAACGCCTCTCATGAATAACACACTAAACTACGAAAACACTATTTATGACTCATTGCAATGTGCTACAATACCTGATTTCTGTCAGATTCAATCTCATCCCAGGACTGGCCGCTCCTAGCTGCTTCAAGTTTCAGAATTAATTTGTCCTTTTCAACCTAAACGGTTTGCAAAATGAACAACAGCACAACAGAGCCAGACTTTTTCAAGATTACGCTTTCAGATTGGATACATACCTGAGCCTCAAGAGCGCGTTGACTTAAATGCTCACAGCTAATACAGCGTTCTTGGAGTTCGCGTTGCAGCTCAGCATTGCTTGCTTCAAGCAAAGATATCTTGTGCTTCAAAATCTAGAAGACAAGCATATTAACACTACCAGCACAGTGAAAGATCATGCCAACTGTTCATTGAAGTATGGTACCTGAAGCTCCTCGAAAGGTACACTTGAGTCACCACGGTAGTAAAGAAGCTCTGCCTGAAGCTGCTCAATTTGGCTGTGCATTCTTTGCATCTGGGCTGCAACCGGATCACGATTTATCTACAAATTGAGAGGAAACTTAGAAGCAACCCAATACGTCACCAAAAGGAAGCAACATATAGTGTGAACTTACAACTGCCTTATTTTGAATATTACGAGCACGATTTGCGTACTTCAGAGTGTTGAGGGTTTCCTCAGCATTTGTATCGGCCGGGCTAACACAAGCTACATAGATGACAGGAGAAAAACACATCCGAAGAGTGAATAATTTGTCTCCAACTACGAAATTTACAGCAAATACTATGAGATAAAACGTACCAATCATCACAGTCTTGCTATTTCCTCCTAGTGAATCCTAGTAATTGATTTCACAAACAACAATTGGTAAGTAGACAATACGGAATGAAAAGATGTAACATCATCTTTGTAAAATCAGAAGCGCAGAACAATGACAAAGCAATATGCAATTTGTTTACGGAAACCATGAAGCAAAGCCTACATAGAATGTCACTTATGTCAGTAGATAAAACAAGAAATCTAAAGATAGCTATCTATCTGTCCTATTATATATCTTTCCAGAAGACTGCGAAATAAATACATCATTTTAATCCTTACTCTCTAGATAAACCAAAACGTTGGGATCAACCTTGTCACGGAATATAAGGAAAGCAACCACCAACCTGTAAGAGACGTGTTAACTTGCTGTCTCGATATGGAACATGCCCTCCTTCTTTCCTTTTCTTTTCATCTCCTAATGCACTTATCACATTTCCAAGGGCTAGCAATCCCTTGTTGATGTGAATTCCTAGTAAATAAAAAGGAAAATAAAAGGAAAAAGATAATTAACTACGACGAACACCAAAATTTTTCCAGCAGTTTAGCGCTAACACTGAACCCTTCGAACTCATATGCTGACAAAGTAAAAAGGAAAGGTATGTCAATTCTATAGATTTAAAACATTAACTAACAAGTAATAAAAACTAATTTGCACCTTAAAAGGTTACAACGTTAAAACTTTACATGCATTTCTTTTTACTTGAGCCAACTCATCTTATAAGCAGTCTTTCAAATACTTTTTTACTATAGTCAAAATGGTCATTCAACTACCTTCTTTTAAACGCATCCCATCAGCGCCAGTTCGTTTAGCTCGTTCAGACCCAGCAAGGTCCACCAAATGAAGTTTGGCACTTAATATTTCATCACCTGGGTCATCCGCTGACCCTGTTGGACATCCAGAAATCCTTTTTTGCTCCATGGATATTGTAAAGATGGCATGCGAGCGACTGACACAAAATGGGAACGTTTACAAGATAAGATAGGCATCATATTAACGAGGAAATGGAAAAGGCAAAAACAGGACAATAAATAGCTTGCAAAAAGAGGTTCTGACTGTAAGCATCTAACACTTACCTTGATTGACTATTCATGTTTGTGCTCCCAGTTGCACGGGCGAAAGACCCACGTGACAAATATGAAGCCATCTCTCCCTTTGACCTGACTTCTGGCTCCGTCACACCAGCAAGAGTAATCCCACCATTCACAGTTTCTCTAATTTGTATAGGAACTCTACCAGGTCCGGCTGGCTTGGTTACATGAGGGCCTTCACCTTTGGGAACGGTCAATGGATTTAGGTCAAGCAAATCAAACACCTCTTCTTTAAATATCTGATAATTTCCCAGAAAACTCGCCTTAGACACACAATCCATGGCCGCCCGAAACAAAGGAAAACAAGAATATTCATGGCTAGAGCTACTACTTTGTGTACCTCAATAAATGACACTCTAATTAGAAACTCTGTAGAGCCTTTCATTGACTCCACCCGAGAAAATATCATCTCCATAACTTTAGGAATAATGCCACCATCCTTCTCTTCGCCATTATAGTTCGTGCCCATAGTGTATGTTTTACCCGAACCCGTCTTGATAAACCCAAAAACAAAACAGTCCCAAAACGCATCAAAATCCAAACACTCAAGCTGAACAACTAAGCAAGTATAAACTTCACCAGCAAGAAAACAAAATGTAAAAATTACAGAATTCAGTTTCAATTGGAGCGAACCTGTCCATACGCGAGAACTGTTCCATTGTATCCCTTAAATAGTGCCTCTACTAACGGCGCTACACACTCATCAAAAATCTTGGAGCACGGAATTGCCCCATTCCCAAAAACATAATCAAAGCTGAATGCATGCGACCCAATTTGCACCTTTTTTTTTCAAACATAAATGCATATAATTAATTCGGCTAAAACTAATAAACCAATAATGAAATTCTCACTATAATGTTAAGCATCTCCCACCTGGTGCTCTCCAGGCACAATGGTGATGCAATCGGTGCAACCCTGAAGAAGCTCAGAAGTGACCAGCGGCCTAACATTGACAGCAACCTTGACACATTCCTTGTCATGTAAAGAACTATTCCTCCCATCCCCATTCTCCATTAATTCGCGCCGATGAAAACCCTAAATGCGGGAGAAAAGAATAGGGGAAGAAAATCAATCGCATTTCCAGGCGCGCAAATTTAGGGAAAATCCAAGCATTTCGTGAAGCAGCATATACATATACAAGATCATTAGAGATTCTATTACAATCACAAACAAAGAAATTCAGCAGAATTTTGATTCAAATTCAGGTAAAGGGAGACGGGAAGGAAGGGAATCAAAGAGAGACCTATGGCCCTGAGGAGAGAGAAATATACGTCAGAGAGAGACCTATGGCCTTGAGGAGAGAGAAATATCCGTTAGAGAGAGATGGGGGGTTGTTTGTGTTTGAAATTGAAATTGCGAAAGAGGATATCAAATGAAATTATCAAATGAGACTATATGAAGATGAATGAATATATTATGATTAATGATTTTTCCTGGGGGAGGAGAGAGAAACGGCCAGTGCAGTGATCATCAAATTGAATTCAGAAGAGGGAGGCGCTAACGGAATTCAAAAACGTGCTGGGGCATTGCACACGTGCCTTATCGGCCCTCAGCTGGATCAGGTCACGTAAGTTAATCAGGAACTTAGAGTAGACACCGTCTGAACTATGATAACGGTCTTCTATAATTTGGGATCATCATATGTTAAGGTTGGGTCAGGCACATAAGAATCTGATTTTAAAAAATTATTAATGAAATCATCTAATGTGAAACTATTCATCGTGAATTTTTAAGTTACTAATGTTTTCAAATTGATCATTATTATTTGAAATATATAACTGGACTTAATCAAATAATTAGAGTCTCATTCATTCTGACCCACAAAATGATGGCTCGGATAGTTATTGGTTTACCTCTAATATACTCTGATCCTTCAATTAAGAGAGCCAACTAAAATGAGGGTCGGAATTAGATAAAGGTTTTGACCCTCTGACTCTAACTATTAACCCTCACTTTTAAAAAATTATAAACTTTCAAAATTCAAAGCACAAAGACCTAGGGTTACTCTGATAGTTTTCATTCATTTCTGCAACTCCTCCCTCCCTTCTCCAAATCTTGCTCTGAGTTTCAGCCCCTTCTCACGCTTCCCTCTCTAAATCTCACTCACGGCCTCCCTTCATACTTGTGCTAGCCTGCTAGCATTGGTAGGCATATAAAAAGAGGTTTTCTTAGGCTTTATAGATCAGGTCGTGGTCATAGAGAATAGTATTTGCTACAAGCACACCGTTAGGTCATCATAGTGTTCGGAGTTGTGAAAATGGTAGCCCACCTCCCCTTGCTACTCATGTTTTGTTTTGTTTTTTTTTTTTTACAAGGGTAAGCGGACTCAGCCACTGACCCCTATCTTAGAGGTATCCAGTGGACCTGAATGGGCCAGGGAAATGGGATGTCAAAGCCCAAACTAAAGCTCATGTTCACAAACCTCTCGCACACAATTGCACAAAAACAAAATTGTGCCCCCCAGGTTTGAACCCGAGTGGGGGGAGGACTTGTGGAGTGTTGGCCACCCGGCCAACTCCTCTTCGACTTTGCTACTCATGTTGTTGGTATGGTCCATGGTATTCAATTCTCGGAAAGTTGGATGATTTGATCCAAATCTTTACATTTTTAATACTTGATTTGATCTTGGAAATAGGCAGTCATTGTGATCCTTCGACAACAAACATTTCTGGGAGGCTAAAAATTTCAAAAACATAAGCAAGTTTATTGTATAATTGAAGAATCTAAAGTTTGGGTTTTTGTCTCACTGCTGAAATCGAACTTATGTTTTCCCTAAATTGTTTGCTTATTGATATGCTTGTTGTAGTTGTTTTGTTGATATGGTTATAAGTAAATTGAGTAACCATTTTCTATTTGACTAGGGTTCTTCATTTTTAGATCTTTTGTAAAGGTTTTTAAATCAGGATACATGTAGAATTATTAAATTCGCTTATGTGTATAGTGACTTGAGAGTTGAAAGAGGGTAGAAATGTAGCAGACATTGCAAATTGGATTAATTCAATCACGTAAGGTTTTGAGGGTTCGATGCACCCGATAACCTAAGGGTACTCATAGGAGCAATGTGAGTCGAGTCAACCCGCAACATCATGACCCTAATGACATGTAACATCCATGTCCTACATTGAGAGGTTAATTAAGCATGACATGATTTATAAATGATATAGTGGGCCTGCAGTAACACCAAACATTTCTCCTTTTCAAAGCCGAGTGAGGACACAAGTTGTGAAAGACTATATTTGGGCCGAAAGCCCTAGAGGTTACGTTGTAGGCCAATAGACTACCTAACGACTTGACTCATTGGGTCATAATGTTACATGACTCGATGACCGACCCTCAACATGTTCCGACCCTTAATTTAATAAGGTCTGGATTTGATTAGTAATGTATCGTCTAACTAAACGACATCGTGTCTTTGGATTCATGAAAACGATGAATCCAAATGTTATGTGGTGACCTCTCATGAACTAAGTCCTCATCCCCTCCATTCCCGTTGCCCATCACCCCCCCCCCAAAAAGAATAAAAGAAACCATTCTCCTAGAAACGCCCGCCTCTTTAATTTTCAAAAATATGTCTTGTATGCCGTCTCACAATAACTTAACATGAGACAATCTTATACAAGAATTTTAGTAATTTTTTTTGTTTAAACATGAATGGTAGCTACATTGCAACTTCATAAAAGGAAGAAAAGGAAAACTATACATTAGATTAAAAAGCCATAAATAATACAGGAACTATAAGGAATACTTAAAAGTTTGACTATTATTTGATAAAATGATTTTTGGATTTTAATAATTTTAACTTAGGGAGGTTTGAATGTCAACAATTTTGACCTTCAAAAATAGACCCAAAAGGTCCGACCTTTGGAGATTTTATTCTCAATAATCTATATTAAGAAAGACTAGCAAACAATAAGTTGGAATTTATAACATTTTTAGTTCTTTGGGGCTATTTATGTTATCTAGTAGTCTTAAGTATGATTCTCAAGTCTTTTCATGTATTCTCTAACTGTATTTTCTTATTTCCCACCTTATATGTAATAGGGATGGAAAGCGGCAAATCGCCCATGTTACGCGTGAGCCGAGTTAGGGCTCGTGAACAAATAAAGGAGCTACCAATGGGCGTTGGTGAACCGCTGCGAAATTGGGATTCTTTTAAAAACTAATGTCATGTTCGGTAAAATTAGCTGTTTAGGTAGCAGATAAATTTTCTAATTTAGTTGTTAGCGGAAAGCTGTTTATATGAGCGGTTGAAACTAATGTGTTCGGTAAATTTAACTGTTAGGCTAGCTGATGAATGTAAATTGACATAAAAGAATACAGATAGTTTCCAAAGATAAAATTTTAAAAGGATATTTTTTAAGTAAAAAATATAAAACGCTACTTTTAAATATCAAACGTTAATACTATTAGCTTTTCAAAAACGTTGCTGAAAATGTTAAACGCTACTTAAAATGCTAGTTAAAATACTAGTTTACAGAATACTAAAAATTAACTAATTAGTGGATTGATTAGGTCAAAACACTAAATGCTACCAAAAATATTGTTGCCGAACACAACCTAAGTTATCCATGATATGTACATCTAGGTTCCTACAAGGATAACGAATGCAGTTTAGGATGTTTCAATATGATAGTGTGTTTTCTTTCCTTGCCCTACCCTTTTGTGCTATTTGTTTTTCCGGGGGGGGGGGGGGGAATAACATGTGATCACTTAAAAAAATACACATAATAGTGATAATAAATAAAGAAGACAAAAAATAATGAAAGTATATTAATTTCTTATGAAGGTATTGTATGTAATAAAACTATTGCAATACTCTTTCTGCAAAGTCTAACCAAAAAAAAAATTCCAATAACAATCTAAAAGGCAGTTGTAGTCAAGTCTAGGTTGTTGTGATGATTATGATACTGATGTTTTGTATGTATTAAAGATTTACAAAACTTATAATAAATTTATTAAATTATGCAATCTATAAAAACTTGCAAAAGTTTTGATTTTAGGTATTTTACATCTGAGCAAAATAATAAGTTAGTTTCACAACCAATAGAAGTGAAATGTTGAAAACTCATATTTTGCTATTAATTTTATAATT
Organism: Selenicereus undatus; assembly: GCA_017589665.1. NCBI lineage: Eukaryota > Viridiplantae > Streptophyta > Magnoliopsida > Caryophyllales > Cactaceae > Selenicereus > Selenicereus undatus. Next base: position 11,724,414 of record JACYFF010031954.1, on the reverse strand, counting down.
TGATAGAAAATGGGGATATCTCTCATTTATGAGATTATTGTAATCAAGACGGTTATAAATGGGGGAGCTTCTTATTTTTGATATAATTTTACACAAGATAGAGGGTAAAACCTATATCACACTCCTAATAGTGCATACTTTCACAAGTCACGTCAGCGCCACATATTAAAAACTATCTATACAACAAATACATGTTGGATATATATATATATATATATATATATATATATATATATATATAT
>JACYFF010031954.1:11710123-11724162 GCA_017589665.1 Selenicereus undatus | reverse complement strand
ATATATATATATATATATATATATATATATATATATATATATATGTATATACGTGGCAAGTGAGAATACATACTCCTAAATGTATGATATACATTACTAGACAGCAAAACCTATATCATACTCCTAAGAGTGCATACTCTCATAAGCCACGTTAGCGCCACATATTAAAAATTGTTTATATGATAAATACACATTGAAAATATTTATGTACGTGCCAAGTAGGAGTATACACTCAATTATAAAGGTTTTTGATATTTTACACTTATTTTGTTAACTCACCATAATTTAACCTAAGAAGGATTGTGAATGAGAGAAAGAAAGGGAAAGAAAGTAAGGAAAAAGTAGGATAATGGCATCAAAATTACAAAGTTGCACACCAAACTTGGAGATTGGATAGAAATACATTTACTATTCATAGGAATAGTAATATTTTTTATTAGATTATATATATATATATATATATATATATATATATATATATTTCTTATTAGATTTTAAGATACAAAGATATACTTTATAAGAGTCTCTGCAGAACTCATAACATTTTTATTCTTTTTTTACTTATATTCTTCCATTCTACTAAATGATACCTTGGTGCTGGTTATGATTGAATTTTAACGATTGGATAGATGAGCTACTGAAGACTAGATGAATTTCAAAGTAGAGTTGAGAAGAATGATGAGAGAGAAAACTATCAGCATTTTCCTTGTTATTTCATTATATAAAGCCATCCTTACATTAGCCTTTATATGCTAACATAAGGCATAGGGAATAGAGGCAAATATCTATAACAACGTCACAGCTCACCATTCTCTCGCTATAACAGAATGTAGAAGCAGGTAAACAACACCTAGAGCATAGACTTAATAATATTCTGCACTCCCCCTCAAGTTAAGTGTTGGAATAGACTGAAAACACCCAACTTGGATATAAGATACTGGTGTTGAGTTACAGATAAAGGCTTGGTGAAAACATCAGTGACTTGCTCTCTGTTGTGCACATAACTAGGTTAATTTTCTTGGTCATCAACAGATCTCGAACATAATGGCAGTCCACTTCAATGTGTTTAGTTCTTTCATGGAACATGGGATTTGTTGAGATATGCAGAGCTGCCTGATTATCACAGTAAAGAGTGACTGGAGTTAAGTTTGAGAGACCAAGATCATGGAAGAGCTGTAACAACCAAATAATCTCACAGCATGTAGTACCCGTAGCTCGCTCTATACTCAACCTCTGCAGAGGAACGAGCTACAATTGTTTGCTTCTTGACCCTCCAAGATACTGGTGAAGCACCTAGTAAAACACAAAAATCGGTTGTTGATTTCCTTGAATCACAACAGCTTTCCCAATCGGAGTCACAGAACCCTGTTAACTGTGTATCAACATAGCTTGATAACAAAATGCCTTATCCTATTATACCTTTAAGATATTTGAGCACATGTTTAGTTGCTACTAAATGCTCTACAACAGGCTCATGCATAAACTGACTAAGAACCTCAACAGTAAATGCAATGTTAGGTCTTGTAATGGTAAGGAAGATCAACTTGCCTACCAATTTCCTATATATTTTAGGATCTTTGAGTCTCTCTCTTGCAAAATTGCTTAATTTGAGATGTGATCTTGGCCCATGGGCAACTGTAATGGCTTGGCATTGAGCATCCTCATTTCTTTCAGCAAGTCCAATGTATATTTCCTTTGACATATATATATATATGCCTTTTTCTGATCTTGCCTTTTTCAATCCTAAAAAATACTTTAGCTCCCCCAAATCCTTCATGTGAAATTGAGTATGAAGATAGCTCCTAAGTTTATGCAATTCAGCAGGATCATTCCCAGCAACAATTATATCATCCACATAGATTAGAATAGCTAAGAACTGCCCATTTTTGTGATGCATAGTGAACAAGGTATAGTTAGCCTTGGACTACTGAAAACCATAAGATATTAGAGCTGAAAATAATTTTGTGAACCACTGTCTTGGTGCTTGTTTAAGTCCATATAGAGACTTAATCAACTTGCATACTTTATGCTTTTGTTTACTCTTAAACACTCCCCCTGGGTAGATACTATATGAGGTAATGACACACCCATGACCTATGCAGCCAGGAGGAAAAGCCATGCACACTTCTTCCTCAAGGTCACCATGTGAAAAGGCATTAGACATATCCATTTGAGTGAGTGACCAGTTCTTCATTGCAGCTACTGACAGAAGGGCTCTTACTGTGGTCATTTTAGCTACAAGTGCAAAAGTTTCCTCATACTCTATTCCATACTGTTGACTAAATCCTTAAGCTACCAGTCTTTCCTTGTACTTATCAAGAGACACATCAGATTTATATTTTGTTCTATAAATCCATTTGCACGCTATAGCTTGTTTTCCAGGAAGAAAAGCTATAACTTGCCAAGTATTGTTATCCTCCAATGCCCTTAGTTCTTGATTCATGGCTTGACACCATTTGTCCTCTTTAACAGCAGTTGAGAACAAAATAGGATCCTCATTATTGGATGTGGCAGCTAAATATGCTCTATATTATGGGAATATATGATCATAACATGGAGAATTTGACAGTGGATACTTGATGTTAGCATAAATAGTAGTGTTCATAGTGATATAGTCCTTCATCCATTCAGGTTTTCTTATAATTCTTGAGGAAGTTCTTGAAGGAATAGGAGGCACAGTACCTGTTGCAGGATCTATGTGTAGGCTAGCTTGTGGTGAGTGTTGAGCAGATTGCTCAACTATGGATGTATCATTAAGCACATCTGAGGAAGTAGAAGCTTGAACTGTACCTGTAGTTCCATCAGTTGCTTGTGATTCAGTTGGGTAGACCTCTTCTGAGCCATAATGATAGTCTGACCACAGTGAAGGCATGCTGACTGGAGTAGGATGCTTATATTGAGCTTGACTGGTTGTTTCGTAGGGAAATACATGCTCATGAAAAAGAACATCCCTGGATTCAGACACTTTCTTGGTTAATAGATTTAATAGCTTGTAGCCCTTCTGTGTTGATGGATACCCCACAAATAAACAAGGAACTCCTCTTGGCTTGAACTTGTCACTGGTTCTATCTGGATTTGATGCAAAAGCCAGACAGCCAAAGACTCTCATGTGTGTATAGTTGGGCAGCCTGTGCAATAATTTCTCATATGGAGTTTGTTTTGTAGCACTTTAGTAGGAAGTCTATTGATGATGTATGTAGCTATTAACACACAATTACCCCAAAACTTCAAAGGCAGATTTGCTTGAAACCTAAGGGCTCTTGCTATTTCTAACAAGTGCCTTTGTTTTCTTTCCACACGGCCATTTTGTTGAGGCCTATCTACATAGCTTGTTTGGTGCACAATAACATGATGTGCAAAGTAATCTTGACAGTCAGAAATATCAAATTCAAGTGCATTGTCTGATATGACAACTTTGGCCTTTTAACCAAACTGATTATAAGCAGAATCACAAAAGATTTGGAGTGTACCAAAGGCTTGTAATTTAAACTTCAACAAATATGTCCAAGTGACCCTTGTACAATCATCAACAATTGTCAAGAAATATCTATAGAACCCATTTGTGCATACTCGGTATGGACTCCAAATATCCATATGAATCAAGCCAAAAGGTATGTCACAACTATTTTCATTTAAAGAAAAAGGCAAGTGAGTATGTTTAGCCATTGGGCGTGTAATACAAATTAAAGAATCCACTGAATTTGGCTTTACATGTATGCCAGTCACCTAGCTTAGTCTGGAAAAAGGTGTGTGACCAAGTCTATGATGCCACAGATTTGCATCATTCTTGTATAGGATGCAATTATTAACTCTAAGTGATGCACCTTGAAGTTGTCCACAACTATCTTTACTCAGCAAGAGTGGTAGTCTTAGTAGTAATCTTTTTTGATCCTGTTCAACAACATGATTCCTTATCTCTGACTGTGTAAGATTCAATAGGTAATACAATCCTTTACTTCCTTTATCAATCCCTTTGACATGAAGTGTTGCATAGTCCTGTATAAGATAGAACTCATCATAGAAAATCACTATAATGTGTCTGTCCTTGGCCATTCTGGATATAGACAACAAATTATACTTTAACTTTGGCACATAGAGAACATTTCTTAATGTCGTGCCATTTTCCAGCACTGTTTGACCTATTCCAACTATGTCAGCAATATGATCATTAGGCAAGCTCACATAGCAATCAGAATTAACACGTTTGAAGTTTTTGAACATGAAAACATCCATTACAATATGATTAGTTGCACCTGTGTCTAATATCTAGCACTGTTTATAATACATAGCACTCATGGCTGTAACATTACCAACAAAGTTCATCTCAAGTTCTTCATCTGTATCTGAGCTGGACCTTACTCCTAGATTGTAGTTTGAGTTGACTCTGGATTGAGGTAACAGCCTGAGGAGTTGCTCTATTTGTTGAGCAGTCAATGCTGAGCTTTGAGAGTTGCTTGAACCTACTAAGGATGCCTCAGAGTTTTGAACGTCAACTTGAGTTGCTCCTTTCCAAGTAGAGCTTTCACTTCTCGATCTAAAATTCCTTTGATTCTGAGGTCTATAGCCTTTTCTTTGTGATTGAGATTATTGAGGTTGTCTTTTGGATCTAGGATGCCATGAAGGAAATCCTATCACATGCCAACATTTATCTGGAGTGTGTCCTTTGTTTCCACACTCAGAACATCTTTGATATGAGTTTCTGCTCAGCAATGCAGCTGATTCTAAGGAGAATTTTAAACCTTCCAGTACTTGTTTCTGCTGTTCTTCTTGATGCAACATGCCACAAATAATCTCAACTATAGGTATAGGATTCATTAGCAAAATCTGACTTCTTTGAGCCTGATATATATCATCTAAACCATTCAAAAACTAAAACAACCTCTGTTCAGCTTGTTGCTTAGCCAAGCAATTGAGAAATCAATCCACATCTTCTATTGTGGTTGTAATACAAGGTAACTCACTCATGGATTCGATTTCTTCCCACACTGACTTCATCCTAGTATAGTACTCACTGACACTTTGTCCATCTTGTTTTAGGGAATAAGTTTCCTTATTCAAGTGATATTTTCTTGAACCATTTGCAATAGCGATTCGTTTTTCCAGTTGAGACAAATTTCAGTTGCAGACTTAATAAACAGAATGGATCTAGCAAGTAGCAATGGAGTCAGTGACATTGTTCATAAGCCAAGCTATTACCAAATTATTACAGGCATCCCATTGTTCAGCCTTCACTGGATCATCAGTTGATTTGGTAATCGTACCTTGTACAAATGCTAGCTTGCGCTTTGTTGAGAGATTGATCTCCATAGATCTCTTCCATGATCTATAATTTGCAGATCCAGACAACTTATCTCCCAATACAATAGTGTTAGGTCCATCAGAGGGATGAATGAATAGCGGGTTGTGCAGATCATTGTTGTAGACTTGGCGATTTGCACTCATTTGAGATTTAATAGATTGATTGAGAAGATGATCAATCAATTGAAGAATAAGCTGAAGAAATTGCAATTTGAATCAGGATCAGTAACATCTGCTCTGATACCATGAAGACTAGATGAATATAAAAGTAAAGTTGAGAAGAATCATGAGAGAGCAAACTATCAACATTTTCCATGTTGTTTCATTATATCAAGCCATCCTTACATTAGCCTTTATATGCTAACATAAGGCATAAGACATAGAGGAAAATATCTGTAACAACCTCACAGCTCACCATTCTCTCACTATAACAGAATATAGAAGAAGGTGCTACCAAATTTAGGATTATCAAAAATAATTTCAGATCTTGATAACCATGAACTTATTAAACTTCCCAATCTAGGAGAGATTGAAACTGCCTTGTTTAGCATTGATTCTAATACGACACCAGGACCGGACGATTTTGGTGTGGGTTTCTTTAAGAACTACTGGAAATTCATCAAGAAGGATCTTTTTAATTGTATTCTCGAATTCTTTACACATGGCAAAATCCTCAAAGAGATTAACCATACCTTTATTGCTCTTATTTCGAAATCTAATAATCCTACACATACTAGTCATTACGGACCCATCAGTCTTTGTTCTACAATCTATAAAATTATTTTGAAAATTCTTGTTAACAAGATGAGACCCCTCTTAGACCGTCTCATTTCTCCCTTCCAAAGTGCTTTCGTACTTGGTAAATCTATCCATGACAATATTCTACTAACGCATGAAATTATGCACAAGTTTAAGAATCTTAAAACGAAGACTGCTTGGACAGCTATTAAATTAGACACGGAGAAAGCATATGACAGAATTGAATGGGATTTTATACTAAAATGTCTGCAAGAGCTAGGTTTTCACTCCACTTGGAACTCATGGATTAAACAATGCATTTCTTTAGTTTCTCACTCACTCATTGTTAATGATGAACCTCTTGGACTGTTTATCCCGACAAGAGGAATTAGATAAGGGGATCCTCTTTTCCCTTATCTTTTTATCATATGTATGGAAGCCTTAAACAATATGCTCCTAAAAGAAGCTTTTTCCCCAAGGTCTGGAATAGGAGTCAAGATCTGCCCAGCTTCTGTCAAAATTCCATGTCTTCTTTTTGCTGACGATTGTCTATTGTTTTGCAAAGCCAATCTAGGTAGTTGTTCTAAACTTAAAAGCATCCTGGATTCTTTCTGTTCATCTTCAGGACTACTAATTAATTATCATAAATCTGCATTGACTTTCTCGCGTAATGTGACGGATACGCAAAAGCAACTAATGATTGCAATATTTAACATTCCGCATAGGGAGTCTTTGGGCAAGTATCTAGGATGCCCTATTTTTCAAGGTCGACCTTCCTACTCTACTTTCCAGGAAATTAACAATAAAGAAACTACAAAACTAGAAGGATGAAAAGCAAACTGCCTGTCTAAAACGGGTAGAACGATTCTCATACAGTTCCATTTAGAATCACTCCCAGCACACATAATGCAATGTTTTGAGCTACCATCTAAGACTAGCAAATATTTAGACAAATGTAACAGAGACTTCTTCTGGAAAAAGTCCAATATAGAAAAAGGTATGCCAGTTATAGCATGGGATAAGGTTTGCAAGCCTAAGAGTAAAGGCAGACTGGGGTTGCGAAAAACCTAAGCTGTTAATAAGGCCTTTCAATGTAAGTTGGCATGGAAAATACTTACTAATGTCCCTAGTCTTTGGGTCCAATCTATGAGGGCTAAGTATCTGCATTCCGCCAATTTATTTTCTTGTCCACGGAAGAATATAGATTCACCAGTTTGGAAGAGCCTTCTGAAATGTAGAAGCCTTTTACAAAAAGGTATTATCTGGAAAATAGGTAGAGGGAATACTATCTCCTTTTGGTTTGATAATTGGATCGAAAATAGGAATTTAGTTGAGATTCTCGGTGTGCCCGAAGACAGTGTTGCCCACCCTAAAGCTAAAGTTTGCGAGTTTATCCGGAATAGTTTTGAATGGGATGTTCCTAAACTAAGACAAATCCTTAATAACCATCATGTTGTGTAAAAGATACAGGGTATTTCCATACCCATCCATGAAACAAGTGACTCCTTTTGTTGGGGGTTGAACAGTTCAGGTAACTTTACAACGAAATCAGCTACTTGGGCAGCCCATGACCTCCAACCGCATAACTTCTCCTCTTGGTCATATAAGTGGATTTGGAATATCGACACCTTGCCTAAAATTAAAGTCTTCTTTTGGCAACTTTGTCATAATTCTTTACCTGTCAAAGGTACTCTTCTTAGAAGGGGGATTGATATCAACCCAGCTTGCCCACTCTGTTTAGGTGATATCGAGTCAATCAAACATCTTTTCAATGATTGCCAAATGGTCAAAAAAGTTTGGGATTTAGCAACAGAACATCATTGGTTCCCATCTGTCTCTTCTCCTACAGGATGTCATGATTTTTCGCATTATATAAACGAGATACAATCCTCCCAGAACCCAAGTTTGAAACAGAAATTCACATTTATTTTGTGGAGTATTTGAAAATCTAGGAATGCAATAGTTTTCAATAATGAAAATTTTAATCTTGTTGCTTGCCTAATTCGAGCAAAAAAAGCGACTGCAGAATGGCAAATCCAAACTTGTATGTCGGTTGATTATTCTTTTAGGGGACCTTCTTCTTCCCATACTACCTCAATTCATCTAGTGAGGTGGCATCCCCCATCACCAGGATTCGTCAAACTCAATTTTGATGGCTCCCTCATCAACTCAGCGGCAGCTGGAGGCTTTATCATCCGAGATTGGAAGGGCAAACTTGTTAAGGCAGGAACTGGCTACTATGGTGAAACTTCTATTTTAGTTGCAGAAGCGAGAGCTCTGCGAGATGGACTACGATCAGCAATCCAGGCTGGGTTCAAGCAGATAGATATTGAAGGTGATAACAAGATAGTGATTCAAGCACTAAAAGGATATATTCAAGTCCCTTGGAAAATCTCGAATATTATCAAAGACATTCATATACGGCAGACTTAAGGTACTCATTTACTTATCAGCCACATTTTCAGGGAAGCAAATATGGCAGCTGATTGCCTTTCCAAATTTGGACACTCAGTTACAACGTCATTTTCTTCAGATACTTGTTTTTGCCATTTCTTAGGGTTATTTTGGCAGATGATGTAGTTGGACGTACTCTTGTGAGAAGAGTCGCTTAACATCCTATTGGTTCTATTTACCCTTGTAAAAAAGAAAAGAAAAGAAAAGGTAAACAACACCTAGAGCATAGACTTAATAATATTCTACAGCTACAGGATTGCAATCCTTCCATCATGTATAGAGGATCCCTTCCCATGCCAACTCTCTGTAACTTTTTTTGGGTAATTAATATGTAGATTTTTTAAATATTTAATAATGATTATTTTAATTGATAACTCTATTAACAGAAACTTGCCTTTCAATGTAGTCATAATGACTAATTTGATTCACGGTTATTGGATATTTCAAAAAATTCATGACAAGTGATAATGTGCTCCATTTATGGTTGTAATACAATTTTGTAATTCAAATAGTATTTTTTAAGGTAAAAAACACTACAACTAACTATAGTATATTTTCTAATAAGGTACAAATGAGTTTTGCCTCAAATAGCATGAAGGTCTTCTCCCCTCCCCAAAAGGGACAACTGTAGTTAGAAATCTAGCTTTTGCCATTTTAACACTTCATACTAAGTAACACTAATATTTCGAGCTCCAAATACTTTTGACTAAGCTTTCGGAAACTTGTATTAAGGCCCTATTTTATTTCGCGTTTTTTATGATTTAGCTAAGAGTTTACATCTCGTTATATCTTTTTACATCTCCTTACAGCTCCTTACATCTTAACATAATCCTTACATCTTCTTACATATTCTTACATCTCCTTACATCTCATAGATTTTCTATAATACTCATTTATTTTGGTTACAGAAATATGTATATTTTTTTTAATGATACTACCAATATACAAAATTTATAAATATCTTATGAACACAACATTTACATAAACATAAAAATATAATATAATGACGTAAATTATATTTGAGTTCCGACATGAAATAGATATTATTATAGATGACCATACATTTATTTATATTTAAAATTATTTACTTAAAATAGGAATTTATTTGAAGAGTTGTATTCAATTTTGTCAAAAAAAAATTATTTTTTTTATTTTACTTTGCTTATTCGATTAAACTAATGTTCATATAAAAAATCACCTCAAGTGGACGGAATTTTATTCACCAAATTTATGAGGATTAATATATTTTATTGTTGTGTAATTAACTTAATTAATTGTTTATTTTCAATAAGTATATTATTTTAATATTATTATTTTTCATCCAAAACGTTCATTATAGAACAAATTATACTATACAACTCTTCAACAATTTAACAACTCCTTACATCTATCCTTACAGTTCTTTACATCTTCTTACATCTCTTTACAGCTCCTTACAGCTCATTACATCTCCTTACATATCCTTACATCTATCTATCTATCTATCTATCTAAAACGCAAAATAGAATAAGCCCTTGCTCGTTTCTTCATAATTTAGATTCAAAAAGATGATAAAATCCTTTTTAATGTATTCCGCATACATTTCTTAAAATAAATTCCTGAAACCCACCCCCTTCCCATCCTTACCACCCACACTCGCCTGTGTAGGCAGCCGCAACCAATTGACTAGTCAACCAATTGCATAGACGTCCATCTATTCTCTCCCTTCCCTCCCACAGTCTTCTTCCTCCTCTTCTGGTCCTCATCTTTTAAATAATTTAATGCGAAGTTTAATGATGTTTTTTACTCTACAATTGTGACAATCTCATTGCGAATAATCGGTGATAACTCTACATCTTTATTGTTGATGAATTATCTCATAATTCGTATTATAGTGATTTGAAAATTATTTTCACCCATATTTTTTGACCACACAATCGGTTACCCTAATTTAAACAGTTAAAATTAAACCAGTAATTTAGAAAATCAATCAAACAAAAGGAGACTTACTATCGACAAAAATAGTCTACAATGACCATTTTAACATAAAGAGAACAACAGAAATGAAATTTTACTCATTAACATTATTTTGGAAATGAATCTCTTATAAATTTTCTCATACTAGTCTGCACCCATGCTATTGCATGGGATGTTTAAATTATGAAAAATACTGTTGAGAGAAAACGAAAATTTTAATATTATTTTAATAACTACAATATTTTATATTGATACAAAAATATTTCAACATCAAGGAAATAATTGAATGGGGAGCTCACGTCTTATAGGTAAAATTTTCTCAAACACACATAATCAAGGGCATTATCTTAGTTACATATGATACACACTTATGTATTTCCATAGAAAATTTCTCTGTTGTGCATGTAATACTTTAATTTCTTTGTCAAAGACACAAATTTAATTTCGAAACTAATAATTATAACATGATTTCATATAATGGGTTTCCACGTTGGCCGTAAGGCTTTAGTTAAATCCTCTTGCATCACCACCAAGTGCAAGTGGGATATCATAATCTATTCATTACATAGCTTTGCTACGCAAGTATACACCAAGACCCAAAAACTTCCCATGTTGATTCCACCAAGTTACATTGTTTGATGCCATCTTCTCTTTCAATTCTAAAGAAAACACCAAGTCAATTTCTCAAATCCTAAGCAGCCACTGTCTCGTAAGTCGTAACTAGCCACATACATCCCTCACTTGTAGCAATGAATTGAATTTATATTAAATCAATTGCCTATATATGGTGACATATGCTATTAGTTAATATAAATACGATATCACAACAAACATAGATTCATTAACTTGTTGATAAAATATAATCCAATAACTTTAAGAATTTTCCTTCTCAAATAAAAATATAACCTAGGGACAAAAATGTGACAAAATAAAGTGATCAAGAACGACAGTAAGGATTGCAACTAAATATTCTCACTTCTTAAAAAAAACGGATAGAATTCATGAAACATTTGATGAACAGTCCAAAAAATTGATCATGTGAAAATATGAAAGGAGTTGAGCTATTAAAAAAGCTGATAGAAATCATGAAAACTGATTAACACAAAATACAAAAAGGTACTTCAAAAAAATACATTCTACATTATTCGATATCTATATTTATATCGATAATCTGTAATATCTATTAAAATAATACAATGCTAAAGCGAAAACAAAGTTTCATTGAGGATAGAAGCACAATTGGGATAAAACAAAAGGGAAGGACAATAAAGAAGCTGCCTTGAATGGGTCATGGAGATTTAACATTTGAATGCCATGCACCAACGTTTTCTATGGTAGCAAATTGTGCAAATCTATAAACTCTAAAAAGGATATATGCAATGTTAAAGTTAAAAAAGTTAATTAATGTTGTAGATAGAAATATGGACAAAACATAAAGGACGAATAATTAAACAACTATCTTGAATAGGTCATAGAGGCAATTAGTATTTGAATGTCCTGCGTCAACATTTGTTGTATAGAAATTTGTACAAATACATGGAGAGGGAGAAAAAAAATGCTCATGTCATTGCATTTCTTCGCATGTAGTTTGAAAGTAGTGAAAACATATTAAAATTCCTTAAATCAAATTGGTAGGTGAAAGAAGTGTACAAAAAAAATTCATGATAGAGCATAATTCTTTTTAGGGGGTAGACTGCCACAAAATCCAAACAAAAGTGGGGAAAGTAGAATTTACTGCTCACCATTCTGATTAATAAGAAGGGTTCAAATAATTGTGGGGGCCTATGAAGGCATATTATTGATGATTTACTCATTGATATTTCGACTCTTCATCATAACATTAATTTGTGATAGTATAATTGTTGTAAAATCAAAAAAGGGGGAAAAAAGGTGGTAAGGCAACGATATAAAATCAGTAAATATGCTAAGAAAGCTGTAAGAATTGAAGAAAATGGACTCTTATTAACAATTCCACGAATTGAAGCAAGAAAATTGAAAGGAGAAGAGGGGGGGGGGGGGGGGGGGAAATAATTTTTACACGGTTCTACGGAAGTAATTGAATCGATAAAGGCAAGGGAGTAACTAATAAAGACAAATTCCTAGGAAGAGAATATCAATTGATAAACTGTCCAACCTAAAATTTTATTTAATTGATATGAAGATAAAGATAGAGATAAATTTATAGGAAAAGGAGATTAATCGATAAACTGTCAAATTTAGAATTTTAACCGATATTAAGATAAAGATAAAAATAGAGATATGGATAAAGATAAGTGATAGTATATAGTAATTTTTGAAACTTAAAATTTAAAATTTAAAATAAATTTGATATTGTAACTGGTTGGAGTATTTTGATATGTTCAACTAAAAAGCTTAGATGAATTCACGGAAGGCCTTTCAAATATCTTTCATGTTTGCAGTTATAATGTAAAGATAATGATATCTATATTAGTTGAATATAATTTCTTTGAAGATTCCTCACATTTCTTTGTCAAAATATGACATTTGCTCATGATATCCACATTTTCTTAGGGGTTTCATTGGACAAAAAGTATCCCAAGGCGACAAGCTCCTCTCCTATGTCCATGACAGTGAGCGGTTGCACCCATTTGCAAGTTGCAAACCTCACATCCCCTTTTTCCCCTACTTTTGCTTTTTATTTTTTGCCGAAATTTATACCATACACACAAGAATACATGCTCTTAAAAGATACATTAACAAATAAATATTAAAAAATTAAATATATAATAAATAAACCAAATAAATACATATAAATAAAATATAAGAATTCGTACTCTTAATTGTACCTAATAATTTATCATTTTTTTACTACTTTAACAAAAAAGTGAAGGGGCTCTAATTTCAACGGCTTGGATCAATCGTCGCGGCTCGATGCTGCACAGAAAAGCAAACCATCCACCCCGTCCATTGGAACTTGGACCCGGCGAAGCCACGTCAACAAAATAACCTATTTTAAAAATACAATTAAAAAGAGAATAATATAAAAAATCTCATATCATCCCAAAATGCTGCGTTGTAATAACCGACCGATTTAAAGATTCTTTTTTTATATTTTCTCCATACATTTTTTTAATTCTATATTCGTAATAATCCAAAAAATATTTTCTTTTTCCTTTTTTTGGGGTTTTCATCCCCCTCTCTCTGCCTCCGGTGATCAATTTCAGAAGCTGGAAATCGAAGCTGCACCGTGGATTTGAATAGTTCCATTGGGCAGAGATTTCTAAGAGCTGCCATTGTTGCTCTCCAAGAATTTTGGAGCTTTTTCTCTGTAAAATGTGTGGATTTTAGTCGGTTAGTGTTCGATTTTCTTGATGTTATTTGCTGAATTTAGTTTACTGTGATGCTTAATTCGAGTTGTTCGTTTGTTATTTGATGAGGGTTGTTTATATCAGTGTTTTTCGTTCATGTAATTAATTGTTAGTTATAATAATGCAACAGTTCTTATGACTTTAAAGTGACTTTAAATTAGTCATTTTTGGGTTAATTTGTCAATCTCTTGTATAGTTGATTATGATATGGAGGGCTGAAGGATGGCTTTTGATTGGTGCTAGTTTGCTTCGTTTTATAGTATG
>JACYFF010031954.1:11660621-11710113 GCA_017589665.1 Selenicereus undatus | reverse complement strand
AGTATGAATAATTGCAATTATGCCAAAAAAAAAATTCTCATTGCAAAACTTACCTTGATCATATGATTGTCTTATCTTTTCTGGGCTATCATTGATCCAGAAATGAGAGGTGACCTGAATTATGGAATCCTTTTCTGGGGCCTGAATCATGGAAACCTTTCCTGGGATATCTTCGTGTGTGTAAATGTAGAGACATAGAACAGTTTTTGTTATCTTTTTTTTCTGGGTGTGTTTTTTTTTGTTTTTGGTTTTTTTTTTGGGGGGGGGGGGTTGAACTTAGCTAGTTCACTTGTGTAGAGATAGTCTGTAGATGAGCTCTGTTTTTATTCCAAAGTCATGAGACTGAAACGGAAGTCATTCACGTTGTGTAAGTGAAGTTATGCTCCTTTTTCAGGTGTACGTTAATACTCCATTTATTCTGTAAAGAATTCACGTTGAAGGAGTAGGAACTATTTGGATAAGTAAATGGAGGATTGAGCAGGGTTAGTATAGAAAAGTCATCCGGTAGGACCGTCACATTACTATTGTAGGGAAAATGGGATACTGTCTTAGTTGCTTTATTCTTTCCGGATAGTTGGACTCTGGGCTAGGACTCAGAGATGAAAATGTTGTTCTCTTGATGCGTGTCGAAGTCTTAATTTGCAACCTGACTTGTCAGGAATGGTCTTCTGGCAGTTCCTTATTTGTAGACCCATTTTGGGTGGAAGTTGACAAGAACTTAGGAGTAAAGGTGGTCAAGAGTAGTTACCATTCACGTAAGCATGGAGGATGATCAGGATTGCAGGACTTCAATTTGCTAGTTATGCTTTGTTTGTGTGTCAATTGATTATTTTTGGGACTTGACAGCTCTTTCTTGTTCGTTTGATTATATTTGGAAAGTTTAGTAATTGGCATTCGAACCTTAAGCTGACCAACATGTCTTAGAGTTTCTATGGTCATAGGGTGGGTTCTGTTTTACCACCTTAGAACCCCAAGATATATACGTTGAGACAGCTTTCTCTTGCTTGAAGAATTAGAATGTGTATAGTCATTAATAATCAACACTGGCTAGCGGGTTAAGACAACAATGTCTAAAGTGATCACAGACCTCCATATATAGAAAGTCTTTACACTTGGCTGCAAAGAGATACCACTGGCTTAAAGCTCCCAGCCAAAGTTTTTGGTGAAGCTAACAGATTTATTCAATCTTAAGGAATTTCCAATGTAAAGCCATTAGCTCTGCATTTGTGCACTTGCGATGGACATTATCTGTTAAGTAGCAGTTGAGAGTTGAGATAATAATTGTCAATCAATCCCATTTCGCAGCCCTTTCTTAGGTTTCTCCTCATCTATTGTTAGTCATTGTGGGAAATGTCTTATGAAGTGTTGGAGAATAGAGCAGCCCCCAAACCAGTGTAAAATGTCATCTACTAGTAGAAGAATACAATGGCTGATGGTAGTTGGTTGGGTCAGTCTTTTCTTTGTCTATGAACCATCAGCACTGTCGCTAACATAGTAACATAGTTTATCACTGTTCAACACTTTTGAAACTGACAATCATTGTGGATGACGGATACTTGATGTGCCTAGAGACTTTCGATTACTTGATGTGCTTAGGAGGCATGCCACCAGGCTACCGTCAATTTTGTTGTTCAAATCCAAACACGAAGGTGTACAGGCTTTATAGCTTTGGAAGTTTTCAAACTTTTTTAGACTAGAAGACACTTCCTGAACATCAGTTTCATGTTCTTTCCTCTGTGCAGATATTTAAGGTTTTGCAGGCTTTATTTTTTTGTGTTTGTTTTGTTGTGGTTTTCGTTTGTTCTCAATGTCAGGCTGCAACTTCTTTGAGGATAAAAAGGATGCCTTGGACGAAAACCTGTATTATCAAATTATTAGACATGTACAGTGTCCCACTGAATGTTTCAAGAAGGGCAATGATGTTTCATGGGGCGACTACCGTCCCTGAGTAATGAATAACATTAAAGACAGAATTGCCTTGCCAAGAGGCCCGCGACTTAGAATGCATCATCTGTTGCTATATATTCTATAATGCAAAAATTCTCAATGTGGCTTTCTCTGGTCCAGAATGCTGATTTTCAATCATTAGTTTGGATTTTTACTGTTGTCAACATGTCTTCCAACATTAGCATGCACAAACTTAGCACCACTATTATATGCATCAGCCATCGGGTGGCTTGTCGATATATCAGATGCACTTTTGTAGCCAAATGCTTGCAAAATGTTGCAGTGGTACTTACTTGAAGTGTGCATTGAAAACAGAATCGATTAAAGAAAAGGCTAATCCTGGACTGTACTTGCTGGAACATGTTCATTTCTCTGCCATTTGCTGACATTCATCGCAGCTTTGTGTTGGATTGAAGACTAATATAAGGCATCTTTTTTCACTCTCCAGGTCTCATGATTAATTGTATTGGCTGAGTGGTGTTACTCAAAAAAATCCATTAGCATTAAAAGCATGTTCTCATTGGATAGGTCACATTACTCGGGGAGTCTGGATAATCCTTTCGCATTTCTGTAGCTCTAAGACTGTTAGTATTCCTGTCAGCATATCAGTCTGTTGAATCCTCCCAAATTTATTAAAGGCATTGTAAATTGTGCAGGCCACCCCTTTTGTTGTCTCTTTTCTTCTAAGCCAGAAAATGACAGGATGCATGTAAATATGTTCGAGGCTGCATGGAACAATTTTGCGCCTTAACTCTTCATAGCAGAATGCTTCATTTAATGTTCAACAAAACAATAATAGAAATTCTTGGGCACTAGTCTTCCTGAAGATATCTACTAAACAAAGGAGGAAATTGAAAATATTTGATTACTATTCTTTTGTTTCTTAGTTATTGTAGCTAGTATACTACTGGAAGTGAGATACTTTTGAATCTCAGAGTCAAGTAGCGCAAATCTTTGATCATCATTGGCTTCACCAAATTAAAATATGATTATATCTAAATACTTGCAGAAAGCATTCTATTGGTTTGTCATTTGTGGCAATGGTTATGGAACATTGATCTGTTCGGATTATGATCTCAAAGTTTTGCCTGTGGCTCTGATCATTGGTTTGAAGTGCTAAAGTTCGTTTTTCACTTGCAGGTCTTCTTGTGTCGTTGTATTAGAGATTGTTTATCGATTCTGACTCTGCACCTATGTATTGAAAATCTGCAGAAGTTTGGAGCTGATTTCTGACAACCTAATTATTTAGGTGTCATTCACAATCTCTTGGAAAGGATGGTGGTTGCTTCTTCTTTGCAATTGTCTTATGAATTTGGGATCTATAATGCTTATGGAATTTCTAATCAGGCAAAGGTATAGACATTTGTAGTCCTCACAGGCATGTGAAGTGTGAACAGAGAACATTTTGAAATCTTTTCCATAACTCTGTCAAGTAGCTGACTCTGGCTTTGATTCTACTTCTTACACATATTTGTTCCAGTGCATGACACAGAATGGTCAACTTCATTTCTTCAGAGCAAGTGTTTCTTCAAATGATTTGGTCAGTCTCCATATGAAATGGAACCAGTTGTATTTCTTCTTTCAGATTTTTGTAACAACCGTTATCCAGTCTTATGTACATAAAAATTTGTCTTCCTGTGGGTGCTCTTTGTATTATGTGGAAGGAAGAGATGTTTTCTGTTTTTCATGTAAGTTATTCTATTGAAGAAACATCCTTAACCAAGTGGTGTAGCACCTGTCTTCTAAGTGGAAGGTAAGTGGTTCAAACCCTGCCATTGGGAAGGTTGCCTTAGCCTGTTCCCCCTTTGCTACCTTGACCATAAAGGACTGCACCTGGCCTCATGCCCCTAGAGTGTGTTTGTGTCGCTGGGTGCATGTGTGTATATATATATAGAGAGAGAGAGAGAGAGAGAGATTTTGCTGCTATGATTACAATGTATGTAGAGAGTAGTCCTTCATGAACTGATTACAACAGTGGCAGGCCAATCACATTGAAAATCTAATGAAGAAATTCCTGAAAAAGTTGAGCTACATGAGACCTAAGTGATTCAAGAGAAAAATACGTGTTGGCACTTGATCCTTGAAATGTGCCCTTTCTTAAACAAAGTAAATTTCAGCGTTAGCATTCTATTTTATATAGTTTTCCTTTGACAAACGAATCTAGAATTTTATGCAGTGTTGACGCTTGTGCTGTTATATCGTCAGGTGAAGGATACCTGGAACATACGTTTTCTGAGTAGACCAATCGATAAGAGATATTGTCTCTCCTCGAAACGTGAGGCATTCCAGTGCAGATCCATTTTTTTACCAGGAGGAAATGATTTCCGTCTAACAAAAATTGTCCCTGTTCTTTTAAAGAGGTACTTGTGCTTGGGTTTTTCTTTTTCTTTTTCCCTCTTCACATACTTTTGTTTATCCTTGCTTATCTGCATTCTCTTCCTGTCAACCCCCCCCCCTTCACCCACTTACTCACATACCACATAAATTTTTCCTCTCAAGAACAGCAATAACGATGACAGTGATGATCCAGGATGCACCTCTCTGCTGCAAGGTCTTAGATGATTTGATTTTTGTAACCTTACGGTCCTTACCCGATCAAAGGCTTCTGGAGAGATCAAGATGTTTTCTCCAGTGTGTCGATTATATGTTATTTCTACTCACCTTCTATGGTAGTTTGGAATATATCTAGTGTTTATGTAGCCTCTTCAGGTGCCTTGTTTGTTTTTTAAGATTACTGTTTTAGGGTATAGCTTCGCATATTTTTGTAGTCCCTTTTGGAAATGGAATAGGTAATGCTTGGTAATGTTTCAGTGATACTGACACTGTCAACAATAAGGCTCTTTAACCTTACAAATGAATGAAAATGTTGACTTGATTATCAATTTGATGATCTTTAGTGACTTGCTGAAGCTCTTATAAAGTGAGTAGCAATCCAAATTCCAAAATTTAAGCGATCTATATTTGTTTTGTCACGATAGCCTGGAGAAACGACAATTACCCCCTTGAATAAGCGAACGGTACTTAAGGGAGCTCAACTGAAAGTCCACCTTGTCATATCACTCGATCATTGTGATGTTTTGTTTGTCAATTCTTAGCAATGGGTGTTGTCCCACTGAAGGGCTGTTTGGTTCAAAAAGTTGGAATGGAATGGAATCAAGAATGGTACCATTAGGCGTAGGAATGATTTTTTATTCATAAGCTTATATGTTTGGTTCAACAAATGGAATGGCAAAATTTGATTCCCAAGGTATGGTTTTGTATACACCTGGGAGAGGGAGATTTACTTAAACTCATACTAGAGGTTCGAGTGATTTCTCAGGAATGTGATTCCAACTATAAAAAAAAAAAAAAACCATGAACCAAACATTAAGTGAATCAATTATTCTATTCCTATACCAAGATCAAAATCATGATGAACCAAACAGGCCGTAAGAGTGTCCAGTTCTTGCTTGTATTACCGGCTCTCTTTCTGTGTGCCTGTGGATCTATCAATTTGTATTAACTATTCATGTTAATAAGTAAAAGAGGATTATACTGGGGTGCCACCAGATTTCGCAACTTTTTCTCTGTTCTTTTTCCTTTTTAAGTTTTTGTACGGTCCTTGTGCCTTGAGCTGATAAAATATTTGCTCATCTTGCAAGGGTGTATCACAATCTATCTGCAAACTCAGTTGTGTATCAGTTGGTCCCAGCTATTGGAGTAATTGTTCTAGCATGGGGGCTTTTGCCATTGTTGCGGCTTGGCTGGAATGTTTTTCTTCATGTATATATCTTTCTATTTTCCCTTTGCCATGTTGTTGGTATTTGTTTATGATCAAGGACTTGTATTGACTGATTCTTTTGTTTATGATCCTCTTTCATCTCTTCCATCCAGAAAAATGGTGGCAACTGGAGAAGAACTACTACATATTTTTTTGCAACATCATATGTTCAGCCATTGCTGCTGTGGACTGGAGCGTTGCTGATTTGCAGGTGCTTGAAACATGATTATTAACATATTGGGGATCTACCACTGGATAGCACAATGGTTGCTAGCTCACCTTCGTGTGGGAGTGTGCATTGAGATCCAGGCTTCAGTATTTCTCTTGTGTGGGGAAATGAAGTAGAAATTGGCTGTCCTGGTTTCTACCCCTCTCCCCAAACCAGCGCAGCGCCTCATCTTGACCTCCTCCCCAAAAACAAAGGAAAAACAAAAATCAAGTTCTTAGGAGAAAGTATTACTGGCCCTATTCTTGCTTTATTGTCTCCATATGTAGGTTTCACCGGGCCAACAGCTTGTTGTAATAGCTGCAGTTATCCTTTGCAGAGCATTGGATCCGGTAATTTTACCTATGGAAGCAAGCCAGGCTATTAAGCAGAGGCTTTTGCACTTTTTACGATCACTTTCAACCGTGCTCGCCTTTGCCTATTGCTTATCATGGTAAGCATTCTTGTTGTCATCTTCTAATTCAGCGAGTATGGAATGCGAATAGTTAACTGTTATTCTGTGCACACATTCTAATATCATGCCTCCAAAAATCGAATTGGTAGTTGTCTGCCATATTTTACATGGATGGTCAATTTTCATGATTGTCTGTCACATATCTACCAAAGTTTATGATGTTGTCTTAATTTGAATTTCAACTTTTCCCCCTCCATTTGTCAGCTTGGTTCAGCAAATGCAAAAATTCTTTATGGAAGCAGGTGAATATAATGATGCAAGAAATGTATGTTCTCTGTTTCCTTTGTCATAATTTCTTTTTGCTGTTAGCTGATGCATAATGGTTGCCTTGTACATTTATTGTCTAAAAAAGTTATAAGATTACAAACTGGGCGTGATCACCTAGGATGTCATGTTGGTACGACTGATGTAGAATAAACGAGGAATCAGTCGTGAGGTTTGGACTGGATGCTTTGAGAAGTGCTCTTGGTTTCTTTCTCGCGCCATTATGAAGCTTTTTATTTTTTTTCTTTTTCTTGTTGGGGAAAGAAAGAAGGTGATATCATTTATTCAACTGGCAAACATTCGACAATACAATTCCATTTGCACTCTCCTCCGGCCATATTCTATCTCCAAAAACAAAGGTTGAAGCCTGGCCAATTGATAAGCCACTTGATTAACCCTATCTCAATAAAGAAGTGAAGACACAGCAGCACTATCCTCAACAAAGAGTCCCACATCTGTCAGTCCTCTTGTGATCACATTTTGCCAACAATGACTACAATGGAGATATGTTTTGTCATGTCAACGGTTTCTTCTCTGCAACCTTTTTCAGGGGTTTACTTGTATGTTAATTAATTAATATCCTAGATTAGTGTGGTGAATGAAACTTTTCTTGTTCATGGTCTAAAAGAGTTTAGCTGTATTTTTTAAGTTTTATTAATGTTCACGTTTGGTTGAAAATCGTCTTTCATCTTGGCCAGATGGGGTTTCAGTTTGCTGGAAAAGCCATCTATACAGCTGTTTGGGTCGGATCAGTTTCACTGTTCATGGAATTGCTGGGTTTCTCTACCCAGAGGTGGCTAACTGCTGGGGGTCTGGGTACGGTATTGTTGACCCTAGCTGGTCGCGAGGTACTGTATTTTCTTTATTCTTGCACCCAATTTTTTTAAGCGTGCAATTCTGAACTTTTGATTTGTTCTGGATCATGCGCCCAGATACTCACGAACTTTCTTTCAAGTGTGATGATTCATGCAACGCGACCATTTATTCTGAATGATTGGATTCAAGCAAAGATTGAAGGCTATGAAGTGTCTGGCACAGTTGAGGTGAATTTTGTTTTCTTCCTCTAGGTATGGATTGCGGAAAGTTTTAACCGCATCTTTCATAAGTTTATATGCTCAGTGATTTTGGGTAGGATCTAACTGTTAATTTTTTTTCATGATAAGTACTGTATCATTAGTTGACGTTATCTCATGGTCATTTCAGAATATGGGGTGGTGGTCACCGACAATAATCAGAGGCGATGATCGTGAAGCACTCTATATTCCGAACCACAAATTCACAGTTAGTGTTGTCAGAAATCTGAGCCAAAAAACTCATTGGCGCATCAAGACCCATCTTGCTATTAGTCATCTGGATGTCAACAAGATCAATGTGAGTGCAAAATTCATTTGATATTCTACTGGTCTTTCGACCACAATCCATTACTGGGTTCAGACTGTTATATCTTTCTGTGTGTAGAATATTGTAGCCGACATGCGCAAGGTATTGTCTAAAAATCCACTAGTAGAGCAGCAGAGATTGCATAGGAGAGTTTTCTTGGAGAACATCAATCCTGATAACCAGGCACTGTTGGTGAGTGTGTAATACATCGGATTTTTAGTGTCTCTGGCATATTCCCCCTAGTCCTTACACTTAGAACAATTTTTTTCTTTTTAAATTTTGCAACAGCATGAAGTTGTTGGCAAGATATATATATTTTAGTGCAACAAATTCAGGTCAGGTCAACTCCTTTGCAGCTGTACTAAATGCAGCTTCTCTCTTTTGTGCCCCCCAACTCCCTTTTTGTCGTGTAAAAAATGTCCCAACTCTCAGCTAATGGGCAACTGCATATGGTAAGTAACAAGTCTGGATCTAGTGCATTTTTGCTTGGATATGTTGTGATTACACCAGCCGGCATGTTATTCAGGTTGTGTAAGGGCGAACTATAGATTAAGTTGTAATTTTGGCTTTCTCTTCACCATGGATTAGGGTCATTGACTGTTTCATTGCCAACATGAATGAGCACTGAAATTCGATATCAAGCTGATATTTATCTACATGTCTGCAGATACTGATATCGTGCTTTGTGAAGACCTCTCATTTTGAGGAGTACCTTTGCGTCAAGGTATGCTTTTGCCCCAGTTCAATGAATTAGAATACTGTGTCAGCCAGCAGATGTTTCATGGAATCTTATATAACTACAGTGAAATATGCTAATCTAAATGTTTCATCTCCTCTTCTTGACATTGCTGACTAAATGAGATGATCAATCATTCATAATATTCATTGAATATACTGTGTTCTCGTTAGTGATTAGTTCGCCCATTTATCTATTCACCTGAGTGATAATTATGTAAAGCTCCCCAACATCTTGCTGGAGGGATGATCCGGGGGCATGGACAAACTGACAATTAAATAACATGTGGGATTCTGGAGTATGTCAGACAGAACAGATGGATTCAGTGCCGTTTGGTCCTTGTAGCACTTCTTTTCATTTTCTGGGAATTGATAAGTTCTCTCTGTTGCTCCTTCTCATTTTTTTGTAGAGTTGCATCTGACATACATTATTTTTTACATTTCCTGATGTCTCTCTCTTTTTTGAATTTTCCTAATTCTCTCGGCTGTGTTATTTACGTCTCCATGGTTTCCGTGGGCTTGAAACTGAAGTTCGACTCTTTTCTGAAGGACAATGACATGGATTTCTAAGTATGACAACACTATTTATTGTCATCTTTATAGGCAGATTCTAAATAATCAATTTGTTCATTGGATTTGGATTTGGGTTTGGGTTCATAGTTCGCTGCACATTATTGCTTTAATTTAGGTGGATATGCCAAATAATTGTGCAAAAAATTAGTTCTTGTGCTATGCTCATGATGAATTGCTTTCCATGAAACAGGAAGCAATACTCCTGGATCTTCTGAGGGTGATCAGCCATCACCGCGCCAGACTTGCCACACCCATCCGAACCATAAGAAAAGTTTACAGTGACGCTGATATTGACAACATTCCTTTTTCTGAAACAGGCTTCAATGGCTCCAGAGCAGCTTCTAACCATCCTTTCCTACTCATCGATCCTTCTTGCAAAATATACGGTGACAACAAAACCAAGTCTTCAGCTCGTACGACACGTGCAAATGAAGAAAAGGATGAGAAGTCTGATGAAACTCAGAAATCAGAGGCTAAGCTGGATAGCAAAACTGATGATCAGGAAAAAGTTGATGTTAATGAGACCGGAGCTTCAGAACCAGATCCTGGTGAAAAGGAGAGCCAGCCCTCTGTTCCCAAGAGAGACGAAGAAAGCCCTGCCACTCCAACAAAGGGAAGGGCAGCCTTAGATGACAACATTGTTCTTGGTGTTGCTTTGGATGGATCAAAAAGAACTCTTCCAATTGAGGAAGAAATGCCAACATCTTCTCCCACCGCAGATTCAAAGGAATTGGCTGCTGCTCGGAATGGAGTAAGATCTCCATCAAGCACAGATGATAAGAAAGATGATCAACACGTGAACTTGGGTGATAACCGTGAAAAGTGAAGTGGGTGATTAGTATTTTAGATAGTTCTCCATTTTAATTCTCGATTCTGCAATGGAAATGCCCAAACCTGCGTTTTTATTCTGAGGCTGGCATAATCAGTAGAGTACCCCCTTTTCCCTCAAATGAACATATGTCTGTACCATTTGGGAGGAAAAATGTGAAGGAATTGAAGCAATATATAATGGTGATTGCTCTAATATATAACATATGTTTATCTGCCTTCTTTTTTCAGCAGAAGAAATGATCTCTTACGATGAGGCGTTTGCCCTTTCTCTTTCCTTCAATTTGTGGTCATGTATGGATATCCTTCACGGTTTTGCCCCTACAGCTGCGAAATGCAGCAGGATGAAGCAAGGTGGAGTAATGCAAGGCAGAGCCACAGAAACAAAGAACACAGAAAATTATCGTCCCTTGACAATGTAATAAAACTGCACTATCCACAGTCAAACCTAGGGGGGAGAATGGCAGGCAAGTGCAGGGCACCCACAAACTATGATACCCGCACTCTCCATTTTGTCATGCTGTACTTGTGTCGAACACGACACTCCACGGATAAGATATTGGATACGTGTCAGACCCTTATGCAAACTCTAAAGAAGCAAGGGTGAAAATAATTAGAAATATAGGATATTTTCCATCTTTATTCATTATTATTTTAATGGAATTTTAATGTTTAACTGTTTCATAAGTTGACAACTTTCTAATTATTGAAATATTCTCGAAAGACTAACTTGAAATTGCAACTTCCAGATGTAAAACGACAAGTCCTTATTTCCGTGTCCAAATTTTAGATAATGTCCCCATGTCTTAAAGTTAGAGCTTTAACGAGTCGGACATGGGGGTCGGACACTCAGGTCAGTACCCATTTTCGACGCTCCACACCTGAGTCCATGTAACATAGCCCTCAAACAAAGAATCTGGGGAGTGTAGAAAAGAATTTTGCTCATCATAAATAAACATTTTGGTGGTTAATTTTATAGTTGATATTCAAGGGGTCATTTGGGACAACCTTGCTGGTATGGAATATAGCTAAATGAAACGGACGTAAATAAAATGGCAAAAATAACCCCCCCCCCCCCAAAAAAAAAAACAATAGAAGAAATACTAAAAGTTGCAAAGATTTTCCTCCACCTTAAAAAGAAATGTGAGCTATGGACCATAAAGCATCCCCAGGGGTGAGTCGGATTTTTGGCTCACCAGTGGGAGCCTACATATGCCACATTAGCTTATGAGTTAATTTTTTGGCTCACAATTATGTCTCTCTCCAATGTGAGGCTCACTACTTTGACTCACCAAATAAAATAATACTCATGGATCCACTCTACAACACACAACTTTTTTTCAATATCCCCCAAAAAAAAAACCAATTAAAAATTAAAAAAAATAAAAAAACATGAAAAGGAAGGGGTGAACCGGCTCACAGTCACGAGCCAGCCCGTGAACCGCTCGCACCACTGCACGGAGAGCAGGTGGCTCGGCCCGCACTCCAAGACGTGCGAGCCAAATTTTGGCCTTGTTAAAAGCTATGCCACATTATAGGGTGGACAGATATTGTACGCCCAGATTCGGTAACATGTTAATGTTGAAACTTGAAATGTAGTTGTTGCACTATCATAAAATACTGATGTATGTGCTGGAATGGGAAGGCAAGGGATGGGGAGCACATCCAATGGTGCTATTTTCTTGACTCGCC
This sequence comes from Selenicereus undatus, assembly GCA_017589665.1. NCBI lineage: Eukaryota > Viridiplantae > Streptophyta > Magnoliopsida > Caryophyllales > Cactaceae > Selenicereus > Selenicereus undatus. The sequence goes on along the minus strand of JACYFF010031954.1, from coordinate 11,698,254 downwards.
CGCCTTGGTACGAGCACCGAGCGGCTCGCCTGTGTTGCAGTGGTGAGTGGCTCACGGGTCGGCTAGTGGCCGTGAGCCGGCTTACTCCTTTTTTTCTCTTGTTTTTTGTTTTTTGTTTAAATTTTAATTGGTTTTTTCTTTTTTTGGGGATATTAAAAAGAAAGTTGTGTGTTGTAAAGTGGATCCATGAGTATTATTTTATTTGGTGAGTTAAAATAGTGAGTCTTGCATTGGAAAGAAAGATGATTGTGAGCCGAAAAGTTAGCTCACAAGCTGATGTGGCAGAGGTAAACCCCCACTAGAGCTGGGTAATAGGTCGTGTCGGGTCGGGTTCGTGTTCGTGTTGAACTTAAACGGGTTGAGAATTCCTCAACCTGAACCTAACCCGTTTATTAAACGGGTTGAAAAATCTTGACCTGTACCCATTTAATTTTTAAACGGGTTGACCCACTTAACCCGTTTAAGATAAACAGGTCAAGTTCAGTCGCTTAATTGACTATTTACGCATTTAATATTTTCAACTAATACGTAATTACAGTGTTAAAAATTAGGTTTACGTATCACATTAAATAATTACTCTTTGAAATTCCTTAGATTCATCATAATTCATAATTTCTAAAAAATTTTATATTCTTAATTATCTAATAAAAAGTAAATGGATAAATAAAAAATGAAAAAATGAGTTGACTTATTTAACTCATTTAATTAAACGGGTTAAATATGTACTTTTTCGTGTCGAGAATCTCGACCTGAACCTAACCCATTTAATTAAACGGGTTGAACGTGTCAACCCATTTAATTAAACGGGTCGAAAATTTATACCCAAACCCACTTAACTTCGTGTCGGGTTCGGATCGGTAATCGTATCGGGTCGGCTTTTTCCAGTTATAAACCCCACTGGTGAGCCAACATTGGTTATGCTCTTTGTCTCAGGTTTGAAACATGTTATAGGCACATGGACTTACTTTCTTATCCCCTTTTTGGGCCAACTAGTTACTCTCTCCTTTTTTTTTCTTTTTGTTTTTTTGTTAGAGATAATTACTTTTGCCTTTTTATGAGATAACTAATTTTTCATTTCATCCCTCTTTAATTTTCCTTTCCCTTTTTATATTTAAGAAGTTCCTTGTTTTGACGTCTAACTACCGTCCCCTTTTTTTAGATGATTACTTTTCCATTTCACTCTGTTTTTTTTTTTTTTTGCTTTCTTTTTCTTAGAGAACAAGTACACATTAGTAAGCACATATCCATTATAGCTCATACATTGGGATATAATTATACATTATGTAGTCTTTGAGTTGTTATGATATTTCTTTAGCTAAGCTCAAATTTAAAAATAGATACTTGAAAGTTTTAGTGAATTGTACTGTGTCTCTCTAATGAGCTCTTACATAATGTTTTCATGAGCTATATAATGTATATTAAATTAAGAAAAACTTGAAGATTATATTTTTCCAATGATATGTACTGTTTCTTTTAGTGAGCTTTGCTTTGCTACTTACTTAGTGAGTTATAATAGATATTTAGTGAGTTATGAAATACATTTGGGACCAATCTGATTTAGGGAGTCATAGTAACTATTCATACTAAAGAATGAGCGTACAACATAATACATAATTTTAATAAGCATATATACATTCTTGTTCATATTTGAGGTATGAAATTTTCTTAGTGAGCTACACTATAATTTGTAGTGAACTATGTTATATATTTGGTGAGCGATACTTTATATTTATCTTTTAATGTTCTATGATATATCTTTTGGTTCCAGTCACTTGTATTTTGACTTTTTAGTGAATTTTTTTATTATGCTTTAATCAGCTGAAAAATACAACTACTAAGCAAATACTTGAAAATTTTATATTTCATTGATTTTACTATATCTTTGGTGAGCTATAACACATATTTAGTGAGCTGGACTATACTTGGTGGGCTGGACTACATTTGTATTATATTCACTAAATACAATATGAACGCTCTTGTCATAATAAAAAATTGAGAGTATGATATAATTGAAAAACTTGAAAAAAAATATTTTTCAGTGATCTATACTATTTATTTTAGTGAATAATGCTACTTATTTAGTGAGCTGTGATAAATGTTTAGTGAGCTAGCACCAAAAACCACTTCATATACTTTAGTTAGCTCGTGGAAACTTTTAGTTAGTTGTGAAGCATTTTTACTGAACAATAACACTTTAGTGAGCTGAAGTATAATTGTAGTGAGCAGACCAGGCTAAAACCAATGCATGACACGCCTGTTGAACATTAGCTATGTGGTTAACTAATGATGTTAATTGTAAATAAAAATAGTTCACGTGTATTAATTAGCTAATTAACACCTAATTCCAGCAATTTGAGATGCATTAATAGTGAAAAGGATTACTAACACAAAAAAAAATATTTCATAAATGAGTCCACGGATACTTTTAGTGAATTGGGATACATTTTTATTAAACAATATGACTAACACTTTAGAAACTAGAAAGATACTTTCAATTAATCAACAGTCTAGACCAATAAGTGACAGATCGAATAGATATAGCTCATGTCCTCTGGTTCCACCATATAATTTTCCGCTGTGGACATAATAAAATTGCATCTGATTTTATCAGTGAAACAAGAACGGGTTTCATTTTTCCACCTCGGACATAATAAAATTGCATCTGATTTTATTCGTTAGGTCCTATCCTTTTCATAGTTTAATGGACTCAATTCACTCCTTCCCACTCCTTTCCCCTTTCCCACATCTTCCCACACTTCAAAAAAATACAATTTTTTCTTACTCTTTCCCACTCTCACCCGCTTTCAACCACTCATTTCCACTCCTACATATGACTATTATTTTTCGTACTTTGAAAACTTTTATAATTTATGTAATTGTGTGTATGAATAGTCTTAGAAGGCGAGACTTGGAGCAACAATAAGGTTGTCTCCGTATGACCAAAAGATTACGGGTTCGAGCCGTGAAATCAACCACAATTCACCCCTTGGGTTGCGGCCCTTCCCCGGACCCTGTGTGAACGCGGGATGCTTGTACCCCGGGCTACCCTTTGTGTGTATGAATAGTCTGATAATAATGATGCAAAGTTTTATTTATTTTTCGGATAGTATGGAAATATTTGTTAGTCGTGCCGAAAATTATGGATGACATAATTTTTGCGATATATATTGAATAAATAATTTTTTTCTGCTTTGTTAAGCAAATATTAATTTTTTGTGATTGGTAGATATTTTGGGTTTGATTTTGTATATGGAAAATATGCTTCTTCTTTTTTTGCGTTGGTTAGGAAATATTTGTTATAGGTCATCAAAGCATGGATGATTATTGCAGTATGTGTAACAAATTTATTTTTCGTTCATTGTAATTTGGGGTCAAATTTGCAAATGTTTTTTCTGGCATAATGAAGGAATGTGTAATTTTTTTTTTGCGTTGTTTGTAATTCATGACAGGAGGTGCAGATGTATTGTACATGTATTTTGAGCGGATATTTTTTTCCCGTGTGCTTTAATAACAAAATATTGAAAGTTCTTCATACAAATTGCAGATTATTGTTTTCCGTGTACTAAGGGTTTGTTCTCTTCGTTGGGAAATATGGGTTGTAAATAGGTGAAGTTGGTTGAGATTGATAGAAGTGGGTTAAAGTAGGTTGAAGTAGGTATTTTTTTGTTGAAATGAATTGAAGTTGATTGAAGTTGGTTGAAGTTTGCTAAAATTGGTTGAATTTATTTTTTTTATATTGGGTATAAGTTGGTTAAAATAGTGGAAAATGGGTTGAAATTGATTAAAGTAAGTTGAAGTTGCTTGAAGTAGGTTGAAGTTGCTTGAAGTAGGTTGAAGTTGATATTTTTTTATTAAGTTCGTAAAGTGGGTTGATATGGGTTGAAGTTAGTTGAGGTTGGTAAATTTGGATTTACCAACAAAAAGAACAAGGCCTGAACATATGTGTATTTTTTTCATTGTTCTCATTTGGTTAATATATGAAAAAATATATTCGTAATTTGTTTTACGAATAACGAAAATTACAATTTTTTTTGAGGTAACAACAGCCACAAAACAATATTTCTTACCTGATTCAACACAAAAAAATATTTTTTCAGTCTAAAAATCTTTTTATCATCGGTGATTACTATCACAAATAAAAAATTATATTAAAAAATCAAAAATACGTAACCTACATCAACTCTCCTACTTCATTCAATTCCTTCCCACTTCTTCTCACTTCTTTTCACTCCTTCTCCCCTTTCCCACACTTAAAAAAAATATCATTTCTATCCACTCTCACCTACTTCTTTCTTCTCTTTTTCACTCTCACCCATCCCTACTGTAATTTTTCAATGAAAAGAAAAGGGCCTAAAACAAAAACAGGTTTCAGTGGACGGAGAAAAAAAAAAATTGATCATTTAACAAAGGCCCAAATGCTCTTGCGGGTCACGTTAAAAGCAATCCCGAGTGCCTACCCTGCTTTAACGTGCATTAACAAGTGCTTAACCTAGTTAGGCCTGTTCTTTTCATTCGTCGGGAAATAGAGGTTGAAAAATTGGTGAAATTGATTGAAGTAAATTGAAGTGAATTGAAATGAGTATTTTTTGTTGAAATGAGTTGAAGTCGGTATTTTTTTTTTATGATGGGTAGAAGTTGGTTAAAATAGTGGATCGAAGTGAGTTGAAGTTGGTTAAAATGAGTTGAAATTAACATTATTTTATTGAAGTGCATGAAGTGGGTTGAAGTTGATAAATTAGAATTTACCAACGAAAAGAACAGGGCCTTATAGTAGTTGCTTAGTTGGCTAAGAACTCTGATACACGGATTGGCCATGTAGTAGCCATATGAGCAAAATTGAGATTTAAATTGCACGTTAGTTACCCTTTCCCTTTGGATAATATCATTCAACCTTCGATGTCAGTATCAACTATCAACTGATAACACCCTTTAAATTTACAGCATATTGTCGCCACAAAGGCTGATAGGCTATGAATCAAGTGGGTTCACCATTATTATCTGAAAGGAAAACCTATCTGGCAATGTGAAGAAAGAAAAACAAGAAACTAGACAGATTTTTGGTAATGAAAGAAATTGGTTCAGGCTAGGAATTTGATGTTGAATGGATTTGATACTACCACTAATCAATGGAAAACTCCCAAGGATGGCAGATATACAGTGGCAGCTAGTTATGATTGGATTAGGGACAAAGGCACTTCAGTAGCTTGGTACAATCTAGTGTGGCACAAAAGTAGAGTCTCAAAATGTGTCTTTGTTACATGGCTGGCTTTGCAACCAAGACTGATGACCAGGGACATTTCCAATGTGATTCCATCTGCATACTTTTCCAGGCAGATCAGGAAGGCCATGAACACTTGTTGTTTATATGTGGGTTTGTGCGTGTTCTTTTCTATTATAAAATGCAACTGTAAATTGTAAAAACATGTAAGAAGTTGTGAGAAGCTGTAAGGAGTTATAAAAAGTTGTAACAAGATGTAAGAATCTGTAAAGATAGATATAAACAATCATAGAATTATTAAAAAGTTGTATGTATAATTTTATATTTATATGCCTAATTATTGCTATTTAACAATCTATGATTTGTGAAATAAATTATTTTATGAAAATAAATTACATGTAATATGTTTGCCATATTTATGAAATTAATTTTACACTTCACTAGACATTATTTTTAACACCCGATACAGATAAATTTGATTATCTATAATTCTCGCCCCCAATGAACAAAATTAATAGTGAAATAACATAACGAATGAGAATAAAACTTTACACAACCCAATTAGATAACAATAAAATAAATACATGACCATGAATTTATAGAACCAAATATGTTATAAAGCTTAGTTTTTTTTTTTAACATTAATTTCACTTCCCTATAAGCAAATAAAAAAAAAGCTTTAATCAAAATACTCCTTGAGGATAAAATAACAAATTTTCTCAACAAAATTGAACAGAACCCTTCAGATTAAAAACTACTTAAATTTAACAAATTAAGACTAATTTTTTTAAGATATCATTACCCAAAAATTATAAATATAAACCATTCAAAATATTAAACTCATATATAATTCATGTCAAAACTCAAACATGAATGGAACATTTGTATATAATTTTAAAATGCATCCTTACTTAGTTTCTCTATACTTCCTCAAAAACATAATTCAATTATATGTTTATCACGCTATATTTATTGAACAAATATTATATTTATCATAATAATTTTGAACTAATATGTTCGTACAAATATTGTATTCATAAAGAAATATATACACATTTTTCATATTGATAGTACCCAAAAAAATATTAGGTTTATACAAATATTATATCGAACAAATGTAAAGAAAAAATAACATGGTACAAAACATTTGTCATAAATTAAACATGTCATAAACAAGCGCAAAAATATACATTGGTCAATAATTGTCGTAAAGAAAATGTAAAAAAACGCAAGGAAATGTAAGTAGACACAAAAAGTTGCCAGAAGTTTGTAAGAATAGTAAGGAGCTATCAGAAGCTATAAAGAGTTGTAATCTATAAGTTTACCATTCCTGTAGCCAAACCAAACAGGGCCTTTGTGAAAACTGTGTAGGCAAATACTCCATGATATTGTGAGAGTCCAATCGTCAGCAACTCAATGGGGAGAATGGCAGAGGTCTGACGCAGACTGACAGCATCAGACGGAGAAGCAAACTGTATATATCATTAACAGTTATAGTAATGGCAAGAGATGAATAGGAGGGTGTTCCAAAATGTCCAAAGAGATACTTTTACTTCAATCAAGGAATGTGGTAGACTGATCTTAAACAGGTTTGAGGGGTTGTAATTTGTAGCCTTTTTGCCTCTCGGGATATGCCCTGACTCCTGAGTAGCCTTGCACAGAGTTTTTTACACGTGTGTGTGCATATATATATATATATATATATCTACCCACAAAAAATAAAAAAGATTCTACAGCATTGAAGTGGCAGTTCAATTTCAAAGTAATGGGGGACAATTAATACAATGTGTTCCTGAACCATTAACGAGCACAGATAAACAGGAAAGAAACATGGAAGTGCAGAAGCCCTTTAACATTAGGTTCGACACATACAGTCAGGAACGGGATATGTATATATGGATTGCTTCTCCTTCCTCACTCGGATTTGCCCTTGCCTATTTTTGTGCGCAGCTACTACTGCACTTTGAAATTCAGGCCAATCCATGCTCTTATTCAGCAAAAGCTGACCTAACAACACCAGGTTTGGTCTTATAGTCTTCAGATTCCTGAACGCCCGATGTCCCAACTGTAACATAGTTAAATTTACAACACATCACCAGTAAATACATTGGACCAGTGATTAAACTTGCAATTTGAATAATTTTGCATCTCAGTATGTCTTAGAAAGTTAAATACAGTTAAGTCGCTTACAATTGCATTGTGCATATTTCCCGGTGATGCAGAGATGAAAATATCGCTTTCCATACTCACAAGGTAATCCACAGCAGCTAGTAAGGAAGATTTGCCTTCAACAGTCGCACGTTCCTCAGCAGTTGTAAGACTCCGTTTGTCTTCCATTCGAGGAAACAACTTACGTAGAGTTGATATTCTGGCTTCACCACCATAGACCTGAATGAAACCACTCCCTTATGAAGTTCTTGGGGCAAAATAAGAAAGGAATGAAATCTAAAGCAAGAGGGTGAAATCTTTTGGACCTACAAATATGCACCAATTACTAACAGACCTTGTGAGAGGCAAGATAAAGGCGGGTGTTATTAGAGAATCCTAAAGCCGCCAGCAATAATCCAATCTCTTCAGGAGTCAATGGGCACCGCCCTTGATATCTCAATTCTTCATCAGTGAACTGTGTTTTCATAACTCTTCCTTGCCAGATGACTTGACGATATTTTGCAAGAGCTAACTTTTCAGCTCTTCCCCCACCGAAATCACAGGCTGAATGTGCAGCCATATCCTGAATAACCACACAATGCTTCAGAAAGAATATGAAGGATTGATTGTTCTCCAAATAAAGTCTTAAGTTCATCAGACAGCTCCATTCAAACCTACCCAAAACCCAGGAACCTCTTAAAAGAGATCAAACTTGGTACATTCACACACAATACATAAACTACTTTCACTTCGTGTTATCTACTTAGCTCTACATGGGAATTTGTAAAGATTCAAGAAACCTCGAATATTTTAAAAGAGCTCCAAAATTTCCGATAAAGCTCGCAGTTTTCTGTGATGCTCCTGAAATTTTTAGTAAACCCCTGAAGCTTTTAGGGGTATGACTTCTAGGCTCTGCAATTGTCTGTAAAGTTCACAAGTCTTTTGGTAGATTTTCAAAACTTCTAATAGATCTCTGAAATCAACCCTAAAAATTTCGCAGGTGTGATGAACCTACTGCACAAGGCAAAAGTATTAGGGGACCTGTGGAAGACATGTATGCCTAGTGGAGTTCATTATCCACAGCAAATTAAGCATCAATCATGGTCAAAAGGTTGAAAGCCTACGTCCCTCTTCATTTCCCTGGAAACTTGACGAGGCATCTGACACACCTACACTACACCTACCAAGTCCTTAACAACCTAGAAATTGGTAACATAGTTGAATGAAAACCTAACTATATAATGGTTCCAAAAGCACAAGGTACCAAATGCAACAGCAAACACAAAAATCGGAGCGAATCATACTTTATCAAAGCGGAGATGCAACACAACGTACTTTCCAGTATTCTGTCCAGAAATGTCCCTAGAATGGCGCAGCCTACTCACAAGTGTGTCACCCAAAGCCCTTATATATGGAACAAAAACTAATGATTCAAAATTGACTTTACAACGAAGCCGTTGAATGCTTTTAGGCAAATTGTCAAAAGCCAAGCGGTGAGAGAATGGGGCAATTGCAGCAATCCCATATCTGTAAAAGCAAAATAGACTTTGGTCAGAGAAACTCTTGCTAGAGATGATATAAAGAAAATCTTGAACTTGGAAAGTCAACCAAAGGATAGGCATATGGGCATTAACCAGTCCAGTCCACAAGACCTGTATAAAAGAGCAAGGTCATACCTTGCACTGTTACATTTCTAGACAGATCAGGCACCATTGCATGCTTGCTTTCACTGATTTCATCTAATAGGCTTCACTTTACTTTCAACACAGTGCATAAAGCGTTAACAATACTTCAGGCCAGAGGAAAAGTAACTTGCCTTTGCAACATGGGCAGTACATTCTCAAGGTACCAATCAGCTGATGCATGGACAGGTGCAGTTTTGATTCGGGTTTCTCGTATACCTGTACCATAATATTCCCTTGTGCTCCAGGAGTATTCAGCAGGCAGCTCCTTAATTATAGAAACTTCATTGTGCAGACTATTAATGAAGTGGTCAACATCAAATATTTCTGCAAATGAACTGCAAAACGCACAGAGAACAAGTCACCCACGTTTAGAACCTTACAGGGAACTGTAAATTGAAGGAAATCCGTCTAGGAGATACCTTGAATCCTGCCATACAGGATTTACTTCTAGATGTGGGACCACAAGTGTTGCATTCAAAATTTTAGCAACTGCAACAGCATCACAAACCTTCAACAAGAGAACTGGGCATCAATAGATCTGTTAAATGTATTTTCCTCTGGGCAAAGGCTAAATGACTCAGTGTAACCCCCTCCTCTTCGTATAATTGTTATCATGGGCTTGAAACCATTGGGCTACATTCAAAAGAGAGCCTTAACAAAGCTCAGCGAAATCCCATTTCATCACAATAAACAGGGTAGTGCAGTTAATCTCCTTTCAAATAGCTCTATCAAAATCACAAATGGTTTTAAAGCAGTCAATCAGGGTAAAAGGGACAGGGGTGCATAAGTTTCTAGTCTTCTACCAAAGTTTCCACAAAGGAAATAACTGTAATAAACAAAATCTCAAAACCACATAGATGTTGTATCTTTATGGATAACCAGGCTTCAGTCTTTTCAAATCTATAAGCAAAATGTCTCACTAAGAGTAGAGGCATAGATAGGATTTGAAACAATTACAGCACTACACAGTAAGGTTTGTGCTTTAGCGAGGCTTAAATCACCTTATTCTAAGAGCTGGGAATGTGTCTTCACTGTGCAATAGAGAGTTTCTTGCTTTATTGATTCTGTTTTTGCCTGACTACGCAAAAAATTTCCGGAGGCATAGTATCAAAAGCTGCAGCTTACCCCCCCCCCCCCCAATTGTCTTTTCTTTTTTTGCTGTGAAATGACATGCAGTTAATGCTTCTTCAATCCAAGGTCCAATGGAAACAACTTATCTGCAATTCAGTTGTAGGGGCAATGCTGCATATATCTAACGCCGCAGCTGCCCAAGGCATCACTTTCAGGCATTGGTTTAGTTTTTAGTTTGGACAGCTCATGTGAAGATTTTAAAGGGGATACCAATAAGTTGATAGTTTTTTGATTAAAAAAAGGAAAGTAAATTGCTTAAATATGAGTTTCAGTTTTTGCACATGATATTGTGACTCTGCAAGCCTGATTAATTATTTGTTGTTGTAGCATCTAGATAGAGTACAGACTTATGGAAGTGACCCAGGATCAGCCAATCACGTGACTTGCAGGATGGAGTACTAGAAAAATATTGGCTGACGAAATTACACATACACAGAGCAACAAACAATGAATAACAAAGAACAAAAACTAAAAGCAAGCTCTTACCCCCATTCTCTGCTGGTTCAGCCCTCCATCAAGAAACACTTGGATATACCCTTCTGATTTCTCAGGTAAGGCTGCCAACCAAAAATTTTTGAATCATGTGTCATGGTTTTGTTCACCACCGTTGCAGGAACGATGAATAGTTTATGGAACTTACAAAAGGTGTACTCGGGATCAGCACAGGGTTTCCATCCTTGGTGGGGCAATGGGGACCACAGCTCTAACTGCTGCCTGAAGGGCTGAAACGATGCAAGATAAGCAAATGAGAAATTCATCTACGATTTGAAATGATAAGACCAACTTGATTGATGGTCTGATAATTGGTCTACAATATGGAAAAAGAAAAAGAAAAAAACAGGAGTATGGAAGAGGCTAACTTAGCACATACTCACAGTTTTCCACTGCAATGCACCCTGCAGAAGTCGCAGATGTTTGGGCTTTGGTGCATTCCATTCCTGATATTTCAAAAGAAAAAGTCATCTATCATTCCAACCAGCACACCCAAACCCACAGCATCAAAACAAGATCCAAACTGTATAATGTTTTGAGCCCACTTAGAACCACTAATGTGGGTTAGACAACTGCAAGTCATCAATCATTGGATGCTAACATCAGACTCACCAAACATTTTTGCACTTTCAAATTCAAGCTACCCAAGATTGGGTGTATATTCTTTTGATCTTCAGAATCAAAGCATACATTGATACATTGATATGCGAGCAGACAGCAATATTTCCATCTCCAATTCTACTCATTGATATCAACAACTCATTCAAGATCAAAGTATGCTCATTGGAATTGATCTCATAACCCCACAATGCTCATGCCAAGTATTATCAGATATCCACCGACAAACCTCAACTACCCAACTATAGATATCCCATGCCCACTTGAGATACTCAAATGCCCAAGAAAAAGGATAAAAAAAAAAAGGCCAATCATATTCATCCTGACTACATAAATGTCACAAACATCAAAATAAATAACCGAAATCCGCCCCAAATTCATGACAACTGATTAATAGAAAAACAATATCAGCAGCATTGAGAGAGGGAGAGAGAGAGAGAGAGGCATACTGAGAAGAGGGAGGGATAAGTTCGGCCAAGAGGAGAGAAGAGGTCGGGGGAGAAGACAGGTAAGAGAAGCAGAAAGAGGCCCAGAAAAGCCGGTGATTTCTGAGAGTAGTAGCTACGGTGATGCTGTGAGAGTAAGACCTTCATCGTCGTCAATGTTATTGCCAAATCACGCTGCTGGATTTGGGATCGCTGCCCCCAATTGATGGTGTTGGTAAGGACTTCATTGCGAATGAAAAACCCTAGACATTGAAGTTCAACAATGGTTGGAAGATGAAAATGCTTTGCTGCTTCAGCTTCTCAAGTGATTCAAGAGGGGGGGATGATACTTTGTTCTTTCAAAAGTCTCTTCAACACCAGCACCTCGAGGAAGGGGGTTTTTTTTTTTTTGGTGTTTTTTGGTGTGCGGATCCAATAGTTTGTTTTGTTTTATTAAAGGCTTCTAAATTAGAACGGAAAAAAGGAGAGAAAACAAAAGCCTTATGCAGTTGTTTTTTGGGCATCAGCAAAACCCTCATTATATTAGTAACCTAGGTGTACCTACTGAAAGGTGAACCCACTCCTACATGACAAGTCACATAGCGAAAGTAACACAACACGAAATGATCTAAAATAAATTAAGGAAAAATAGTTATAGGGATAAATGAAACGCTTTTCAAAAAGTCTATCACTTTACGTTCTACTTTTCCCTCTAAAAATTGCCACTTCGGTGCAAAATTTTTTGGATTTCTCAACTTCCAGATCCATCGTTCATCAATCAAGCTTAGACCTAAAGAAATTTAAGTAATATTAGCGTGATTGAAGAGAAAATTGAAGGTTTGTACTCAAAAACTAAGTATAATAGCACCAAAAAAAAATGATGAAATATGTGTCTGATGAACTTTACTGCTTCAAATTTGAATTGTAATTATGATAGTTTTTCTTAATTTATGTTTACATGCAAGAGAAATGGAGTCCGACAAAGCAAATGAACAAAGTGAGCAAAGATTAGAAATTCAGCTATATGATTCACCTTTGAAGAGGTAAGAAGTTGTGAAACCCTAAAATTTTGATCACTTTAAGGTGAAGCAAAAATCACGGCCTTATTTCACAAACAATCTTCAATAGAATGTGCGATCAAATCTCTAAAATATATTTTATTGATTTGTGTGATATGAATTGTGAACATCTGTAATTATTTAACTTGTGAACATTTGAAATATGTTATGTGAGCACAAAGCATAAGTACTATGCTAATTGATTTCATGAAAGACGTTAGATCTGCAATGTGAGCATCACTAATATGCCTTGTGAACATTGAAAACCTACTTTGTGAACAACTTCTGCCCATCTAGTGAACTTTTAAAGAGTTAGTGTACTTATTAACTTTGTATAGAAGAAATCTGAATTGTAAACATGAATTATATTCTTTCTGAACAAATATTGGTTGCCTTCTGGACAACAGTATAATAACTGATTTTGTAAAATTAGACCAATAAATATATGCATGAAATTATGCAAACAACTTGTATCTGGAATGTGAACATCAAAAATTTGTTTTGTGAACAATTTCCGTACATTTGATATTTTTGAAGAGTTAGCAAGCTTATTGAATTTGTATTGAAGATAGATATGGATTGTGAACATGAATTTTATGCTTTGTGAATAAATATTGATTGCCTTGTGGACAACAATATAATAACTGATTTTGCAAAGTTAGACTAGTAAATATATGCATGAAATTCTATGAAAAACTAGTATTTGTCTTGTGAACAGTTGACATTTGCTTTCCTAGACACTGTTGATCTCTTATCTCATTCCTCTTGTGAGCAAGTACTCTACTTAACTATAATTTGTTTTGTGAACAAGTTGTATGGTAAACATGTTCTAATATTATTATCAACAGATTAAATGTGGACACATTAGAGATTATCAAAAGAGTCCTTGATGATATCAAAACTCATTTTTGCAAGGAAAAGAATAATTCATTGATCATCCATAATACATCATACGGCACTTACAATGCATTTTCGACTAATAAAAATACAATCTTTAATATCAAAATCATATCCCAACATCAAAAATACTAACTTGAAACACACTGATCGCTCGTCTTTCCACATTCATTGTTTCTTGATACAGCCTGGGGAAGAAACCCACAGATCTATGACAATTTCTTGACTGATGTTGATCTACTGATCGATTGTAGTACTCTTGAGCGAGATATTCTTCCAACACCAAAGATTGTAGGTGAAAGGCCAAAATCCATGAAAGCACCGCTTCAACATGTATAATTGATCAATTTTTTCCAAACTTATAAAGGCACACAACAAGATAAAAACAGTCATATAATAAAACTCTCACAATTGGAGAGACATAAACAACTCTCATAAAAGAAGAGATTGGTTAATCTCCCAATTGGAGAGACTACAACTAAACTTACAAATAATACTAATATTAAAGCAAGGAAAAGTTGGAAATGGCCAGAGAACCGGCCATCCCCTCCTTCACCTTTAATTCGGGAAGAAAACTACTGCTCTTAGTGTTGATAATGGTGGAGAGAAGGGAGAGAAGTTGGAGAGGAAGAAGAGGCGTACGCAAGTGTAACGCCTCAAAATTTTCAGTTACAAATTTGGATTACTATGTGAATACGTGTTTTATATTTTTGTATTTTAAGTGTTTTACTTTGATATATATATATATATATATATATATATATATATATATATATATAATTTTAGCATTATGTTTGGGAAACAAATTAGTTGAGTTCGTGTACTGCTAAGATTTTGGTTTTCCAAAACAAAAAAGTCAAAGTCAACGCTGACCGGGTCAAAGTCGGTTGGCTATTTTTAAAAGGGGGTGGGGGTTGGATTTTTTCTTCACACACACACATACACGGCAGAAAGGAGAAGAAGAAACGGTGGAAGGAAAAAGAGAAGAAGAAGAAGAGGAAGAAGAAGAAGAATTACAGTTTTGATTTTGATTTCAATTCAAGGTGAGTAATTCTTGTCTTTCTCAACCTAAAATTGAATAAGGAAAGATTAATTTGTGGATTTAGGATTCGAATTTGGGAATCAATTGAAGTTATGAATTTGATGTTTTAAAGCTTAGTAGATTAAAACCATAAATTCAATTGTTAGAAACCCACCCTTAAAAGTTGTATGTTTATTTGCGATTTTTGAATTCTATGATGTTGTGAATTGAAACTATGGATTTTTGGATGAGTTATCTGTATTTGGTTGAATAATATGGTAGAAAAATAGGATGGGATTTTCGGAGTTTTGTAGAACTCAGGAACTGTTCGAATTTCTGGGAATTATGGGATTGTTATAATATTCTGAAATTTTTACTGTAGGTTACCCAAGATATTAGGCAACTTCTGGTAAAGTTTCATGAATTGTAGATGTGTATTTTAGAATTTATGAATTTTTGAGTGAAACTGCCCTGTTGTTGAGTGCAGAAATTCAGATTCTGTTTGAATTATTTTGAGCTATTGGGTTGGATAAAACTTATGAAATTTTTAATTTAAACGTCTGAGTATGACTGGAAAATTTCTGTAAATTTTCATGAATTTTAGATGTGTATTTTAGAAGTTATGAATTTTCGATTGGGACTGCCCTGTTTTGGATACATGGTTGCGGTTACTGTTTTAATTATTTTGAAGGATTTGTTTGGAGAAAAATTATCAAAATATTAATGTATATTTCTTATGATATGGGGTGATTTATGGTAAAGTTTTGTGAATTTTGGTGGTGTATGCTAAAAGTTATGAAATTTTGAGTTTAATTTGCAGATTTTTCATTATTTTGGCTGACTGTTTGAATTTCTGGGAATGATTGGCCTTGACAAAAATCGTGAAATTAATATTTTAGAATCTATATGTGATTTTTCAATTTCCTGCAAAGTTTAGTGAAGATTGAATGTGTATGCTGTGAGTTATGAATTTTTGAGTTAATGTACCTCGTTTAGTGTACTTATGGATTAGTAAGTTTCCTAAAAATTCTGATTGTGCGATGAAGTATGGGAAACTTGTGAAATTATTCTGAATGGAATTATATTTTGTTTTGATTACGTTTTTGTTCAAACTGTGGGGTTTGAATTTATTTGAATATACGATTTCATTAAGTTATGTTTTTGGGGAAAAAGATTCGTGTCTTGACTGAGGCTATTACATGACGTTCTAGAGCTATGGCCATAGAAGTAGTTGTCTTTGTGTTTGGAGCTGTGTGAGTCGTTGGTTGGTACCTTGAGTGGGCACTGCCCGGTTCGTCAATTGACTCCTCAGTTTGTGTTCTTTGGGAGCTGTGTGGGTCCCTGGTTCTCCAAGATGTGAATGTGACTCCTCAGTTTGTGATTTGAGGGCATCTACGTACTTTAGAGCGTTGGGTCCCTGGTTGGTACCTTGAGTGGGCATCGCTCGGTCCACTATGATGTGTTTGTGACCCTTTTGTTTGTGATGGTTCTTTATGTGAGTCATGAGTTGATTTTCCCCTAAACTAAAAGTTTTGTATTCAGTTAAGAATGTGTGATGTGTCGTGCAATTGGTTTTGGCTTGGATTTTTGGACTTTGGATATGATATGGAATTGGGTTTCGTTTGGATTTGGTTTTGATGTTGTAAGACACATGTTATGTGCTTATGGTTAGTATGTGAACTTTTGTGATAAAGTTGCTTTGATGCGTGTGCCAACTGTGGTTATGGGCGGGCCGTTAGGTTGTTTAGCAGGTTTTACCTTCTTTTGGACTCCAGTGAGGACTATAAGCCCAAAAGACATGATTGGTATGGGACAATCATGGTTAGTTTAGTGAATAAACTAACAGCAAAGCTTTTTCGAGGGCTCAAGTGTAAACGTGAGTCCTTGAAACGTACCTGGTATGAGACATGTGCGGCTAAATTAATCTAATTGCCTACCTCATCACAGAAATGTGTGTGCGTTTGTGATATTTATGACCCTATTAAATATGAACGATATAAGTGCATTTTTTATTTTTGAAACATACGTGTATCCTCTTATCGCCCTCTATATGATATATGAGATGTTATGTTTATATGTCATAAGATACGTGTACTGTGCGTTTATCTGTTAATCGGTTAATGTGCAAAGTGTAACAACGGGGAAGGTAAGGGTTATTCACTGGGCTCGAGGAGCTCATGATCTCACCATTTTTCAGGTTTTGAAAGCGATGAGGGACCACAAGAGCATTAAAAGAACTCATTTGGACCTAGAGGGCTCGTTCTATGTATATGTTATGGATTATGTTTAGTGAATACAGTTCTATATTTTGATTTGGATATATGTAAGAATATTGGGGATACGGTTTAAGTATGTATGTGATGTATGTTTTAGATTGACCTTTCTGAACTTCAGTTAGATTTCTATAAGAGCTTCCGCTGCTATCTCTTATGATCAGGTTTATTAAGGTTAAAAAGTTTAGAGAGTCTTGTGAGTGTTCTTAATTGAACATTCATGGCGGTGACGCGCCTGCCCTCTTCGGGCGGGGCGTTAAAGCAAGAGTAATTGTGGATATCCGAATTCTTAAAACAACTTTTAAAAATTTAGGAATCGATGATATCAAAGCTCATGAACATGAAATAAAAGAGTTTGATAAAGAAAGGCAAAAAATTTAGCGTCTCAAAAATATATATGAGTGGGACAACCAAGATGAAATAAAGAAAGCGCTTATGTTTTGATTACTATTTATATAGTTCTAAATTTGTGCATGATATACTAAGAAGAGCTGAACCACCAAGATTAGAAAAGAAGTTAGATTCGGAATGTGTAAATCATTGATCTCACTTATGAACATTGAAAATCTGCTTTGTAAACAGCTTTGGCACACCTAGTAAATTTTTTCAGAGTATGGATGGTTATTAATTTGCAAAGAAGTTATATGATTTGTGAACAAACACAGACTGCCTTGTGAACAACAATATCATAATTGATTTGTGAAGTTCGACAAGAACATACATATATGTATGAATTTCTGTGAACAATTTGCAGTAGTGTTGTGGGCATTAGATATCTAGCTTGTGAACAAATGATATATATAAGCATTACTGATCTCTTATGTCATAGCTTTTGTGAACAATTGGTAACTCCTCTTTGACTTGTGAACAAGTACTATGCTCAACATTAACTCATATGGAAAATACTTATATTTTAATTTCCATTTATGCAATTCTGAACTTAATCATAATATGCTAAGATCAGTTGAGCCACCAAGATCAAAAAAGAGGTTAGATTTGGAAAGTGAACATTATTAATATGCCTTATGAACATTACTTTATCTTTTGTGAACAACTATATTAGCTTTGTAAACATATTAAATCAGGACACCAGAATTAGATGCACATCATATATCATCAAAGGAGTCTTTGATAATATGAAGCAAAAGTAGATGAAATCAAGGCATTTGACAATGAAAGGTAAAAAATTTAGTTCCCTAATATATGTGTGTTTTTGTTTGTGTGTGTGTGTGTGTGTGTGTGTGTGTGTGTAACCCCCTGACCCCTCCCCAGGTTGTGGACATTATAGATGATATTATAGTTGACCCACCACTTTGAGTTGTGCCAGTGGACAGTAAAGCCCTTGACAGTCACCTAGTGGGGCAAAGATACTGGGATGAACTGCCGATTAAGATGACTTATAAGTCGGTCGTCTAGTGAGGCACAATAAGGACGTCGTGCGTTTTAATTGGGGATGATTGTAACACCCCGAATGTGGCTTAAAAAGATTTGAAGTGACTACTTATATTATCAAATGTTCACTTTTATTTCAAAAATCCAACTCTTAAGAACATTACAATTAAGCATGCTTGCTGTGGAGAACTCTTATGATGGGTGACCTCCTGAAAAGTTTCTCAAGCAACATGTGAGTGAGGATTAAGCACGTCGAAAAAGCTTGTGATGGTTTGTGGGGACAGTCGATGATCCTTGAAGTCATTCTTGATAATTGTCCACGACCTAGGGAGGGGTTGGGGCGTTATAATATGATTACGATAACTAATATAAAACAAAGTATATACTTATGTTTAATTACTGTTTATACAATTTTAAACTTATTCATGATAAACCAAGATTAGTTGAGCCACCAAAATTAGAAAAGACTGAGTTCACACATGAGAAGCAGGTCAATGAGCCACCAAGATCTGGAATGATTGAATTCAAAGATGACAAGCTGGGCAATGAACAACTGAAAACATTTATTAAGGAGGTGGTAACAAATATCAAGCAAAAGAAGTCACTTTCTCAATTGCTAGGATACACAAAGAGACCAAGAAGGATAATTATTGCTCATATAACAAAGATGACAAGAAAACCTGCCAGTGAACATGGTGATCTTGAAGAAGATGAAAAACTATAAATAAGGAAAATATTAGTGAGGAGCATAGCATTAGAAGGAATGAAAAGAATGAACATCATGGTAATGGAAAATACTAAAAGTGCTGCAGTGGAAAATAATCAAAAATCTAAAAAAGAGGGATCTTGAAGAGTTAGAAGGGCGTCATGAAGATGTTTATGCTCCACACATGGGAGGCATTGGACATGTATGAAAGAACAAAAAACATGAGACAACCCAGCTCCAATAAGATCAAACAAGTATA
Source organism: Selenicereus undatus (assembly GCA_017589665.1). Taxonomy (NCBI): domain Eukaryota; kingdom Viridiplantae; phylum Streptophyta; class Magnoliopsida; order Caryophyllales; family Cactaceae; genus Selenicereus; species Selenicereus undatus. The sequence continues at coordinate 11,678,931 of JACYFF010031954.1, read as the reverse complement.
AACAAATTCCTATAGAATCAACCACAGTAGGTAAACCTCCTAACATTGCTCAGAAAAAGTGAACAAGAAACAAAAAATAGCACAAGCCATCACTTGAAGAACCAGTTTCTTACGAAAAAGGCAAAAAATCAAACATGATACAATACATGGAGACAAAGAATCCAAAAAGAACAAAAAAGGTTTTGATCAAACTGAGAATGAAATAGAAAATGACAATAAAGACAAGGAAAATGGCTTCCAAAGGTTTTTGAAATAAGAATGTCCCCGAGTGAATTTGTCTACATACTTCCATGTTTTAATAAAGCACAATGGAAGGCAATACAAGATATGGGGTGTGGAGGCTTCCTTACCTTCAATCTTAAAGGTGTTCCAGGATGCATATCAGCTTGGCTAATAGAGAGATAAATTCAGCATATATGCACAAAAATATGCATCTTTGATACAAATCAAATTGATATAGCATCAATGGGTGTGCATTTAGCATTAAGCATATAGTATGGTGATTGACAAATAGTTGAAGTTAAGAATGAACATTGTGAAGATGAAGATTTTGTTCAAATGTTGCCCAATTGGATAGAAATGCGGGGACTGTAGAGTAAAGGGACACCAAAATTGGCTGATACACCAAACTTCATATAGGTAAGACAAGATGTAGGAGAAAGTTTCAAGAAGAATTTCAGTTTCTAATGCATCATTTTTCCATGGCAACCAATAAAGATATTGTACTAGCATATTTTTAAAGAATGTGATCAATATTAAAGAAATCAAATCATATAATTGGTGTTAGTATACAATTGTTCGGCTTATTAATGAAACAAGGAAGAAAAAAGAGGGAAACTATAGATTTTATGAAGGTTCAACGTAACACCCCCGGCTTCTAAGGCTAGGAATATTAGGTTTTCTTACTTCCTACTTAATTCCTGAGCCGAAACAGACAGAGTTTTCCTTAAAAACTGATCATTTTCAGGCTAAAAGCCTTACAATAAGCCCCTGCAATCAACGGAAGCATAAAGAACTCTAAAATAAGCTCAACGGCTACATGCTGGAGTCCATAACTCAACGAGCAATTCGCTCGGAGTACACTAAACATAAAATTCAGTAATAAGGAAGGAAATAAAAGTGTTACAACTCAACGGTTTACACAACCGGAGTACTGGGGATTTGCATCCCATAAGATAGACAACTTCAATTAAAAAGATAACTGACTAATATGATGGTTGGCTCACATGGCCATACAGAACGACTTATAAATAATATGCATTACATGAATTAGAGTACTTGTTTACATACATTTATAAACTAAGATTACATTCTATAACATCATTAAACAACAAGACCACTTCACTATGGGCACACATGACTCCCCTTTAAGGAAGGATAAACTTCCCTTTTAGCATAACTGGATCGACATCTACCTATCACAAAGAAGACTTGGGGAAAAAGGGGAAAGAGTAATGGGAAGAGCAACCAAACGCTCATTGAGTATTCCCTGACTCCTTAAAACCAAATCAGTGGCAAGCAATAATACCAATAGTAGTCACATATCACGCATTCATACTTTACTATTATATTTGACAATCGTAGTCCCCAAGGAAAGATCACCACCCTTAAGCTTCATTCTAGCCCCTCAACCCATTTCTAGGCCCTTAATGACCAAGCTTCCCTACTAACACACACTTAGGCACATAATCAAGCAAGCAATGAGGATTGAGTAAAATGCTTTCAACTCACTTTTGAAAACGAAGTGACTCACGATATATTCCAAGAATAGTTTATAAATCACGTTAGCTTCTTCGAGACTCATGATTCTTTCTAAAAGCTTCTAAAATACTCATATTGGTAAGAAAGACTTGGTAAGAAGCTTTCTTTTACAGGGTATGCACATTTGAAAGCTTAAATGTTCGATGCATTACTAGGATATAACCATACTTCATTTGAAACTACATTTAAGCTATACTTGGATACTCATTTATAAAATATGTGCAGGATATGCGCATTTGAAAGCTTTCTTTCTTTTCTTGAAATACTTTACTTAGTCTCTTGAGGTTCATATTCTTTAAAAAAAATTTCTTTCGTATTGGTCATCTAATGACTCTTATAAGCTTTTTAAATCTTATTCGACGTGCCCTCATAATGGTCCTTAGAAATATTTCTTTTCTGAAATACTCAAAATTGTGAAATGCCAACTGTTTTTCTTACTTATTAGGAACATACTCATAACATAAAATCATCATAATGTGCTGGCCAGGGGAGATCTACACTTGCCCTAAGTGAGATCATCACTCACAACTCACGTTATCCCTAGAGTATACGTAACATAACTTTTTGGCCAAAACGTGTTTCCGCAGAGCAACTCTAACTTCGATATTGTCCTCTATGGGGCAACAACTCATACCAAGATAGTCATATCTTGAGTCCAGTCACCCTCAAGGTTTTATCACACGTCACACATCATAATATATCTAGGGAACAACTCACACCAAGATAATCATATCTTAAATCCAGTTCCCGGGAACAACTCACGCCATCTTTGCGTCCAGTTCCCAACATTACCTTTGGGGAAAACAACTCACTCCATCTTTGCATCCAGTTCCCACCCTCAAGGTCTGGCCAATGGCTAGCACTTTCTTAACCTTTAAAATCATGTTTCATCTCTCTTTTCAGTTGCTTACTTTATTAAAGTCTTGCTTTCTAACAAAACAAACCATAACATTTCTGGTGGTTTACGGTTCATTAATTTTCAGCTTAAAAACCTCTTATAAACGTAATAAATTTGCTAACTCATAAATTGAAACTCATTTGGAACTTAAAGTACTTAGTTAGCGTTTAATTTGAACTAGGCTCGTAATAAAATCTTCAAATGCCATTTTTCAGCTCGTTTCAAACCCTTTTTAAAACTCAAGGAGGATGCATAAATAAACTAAAGTCTTAAAACATTCCCAAACTTATTACTATTCAAAGCTTAAAGTACTTGGCTCGTTTATAATTCAACCAAGGTTTCTTCATAAATTTTCAACATAAATGCTTTTTAAAATCATAATGGGTTTACTAGCTCGTAACTCGAAACTCAATTGAAACTCAAATGAGCAGCTAGAATACAAATCAAGCTAAATTTCATAACTAATACCCTAAGATCCCCTCTTTCAGATAGTTTAATCCCTTTTTAAACACAAGGAGAAGTTATATACAAACGAATGCCTTAAAACATTTTCCAACTCACTTTTAGCTCTCTTTTGAACTTCCTAAACCTATCAACTATTTAGTTGAGTCACTCCCAGAGTAGTTCAATGATTTATGATTATTTTAGGCTACAAACATCTTCATAAACTAACAGACAATTGATAAGTAGTTAAAAGCATTCACAATCATGAAAACAAGCTTTTTAACGACCCCCTTTTTAAAGACATCTAAAATTTAAGCATTAACCACATAATGTCACGTAGCACATCGAAGGGGGAAAAGAGGTTCACAACTAACACATTCATACACTTCATAGCACGACTTGGCAGAATCTGTCGAACAAGTCACACATGGCCTTGCAATCCACACAATTGCACCAATTCACAACCCAGGCTCCCTCCTCGCACAACATTCCTCGCACAACATTGACCACAAGAACCTCAAATTTCTCAATAGTTCCAAATAATACGTGCATGCAAAATAAGGAATCACATTAGAAAGATTGTATGCAAAATAAGGAATCACATTAGAAAGAGTGAACCAAATAATATGTGCAAAAATGTGATTTAGGAATTACAAAGATTTCTAACCTTTTCAATGCCAAATAGGATGTTTTTGCTACAGCAAGTTGATGCGAAGAAGGGTGCAATGGGTATAGAGAGACAGATTGGGAAAAGGTGGAGAGAGATTCAAATTGTACTTCTGTGTGTAGGAAAGCATAATGTAACGGCTTGGTTGAGGTGGGAATTGTATTTTGTTGTTTAGCTTCAGATGGTTAGAGTATAACCATGAAAGTCTATGTTTGGGGGGTAGTGGGGTTAAGGCTAGTGCTATTTGGTGGTTTTTTTTTTTTTTGTGGGTTGGTTATTGTATTTTATTTATGGCACGTGTGTGTGATATCTTAAGTAACCGAAAGTCAAGGTGAAGTGAATGAAACAAATAAAAGCAAAGCAGTTACAGAGAGAACATGAGTGATTTGGAGGAGAGAGAAACCAACACAGACAGGGAGAACGTGAGTGATTTGGAGAGAGAAACCGGGAGTGGGGGTGGGTCACGAATGGAAAATGATGAGGTTTGACCAAAAAAAAAAAAACTAAAATGAGGATGGCAATGGAGGGTTGAGATTTTCAACTAAATCAGATTAATGGCTGGAAATTAGTTAGAGTCCGCAAATCAATGGGAGCAGAGTCAACCCAACAAATCTTTTATATTATATAATAGATTAGTTTTATATCATAGGCTACATTATCTACTTAGGCGTCTTTGAGGGTTTTTTTGAGAGGTTGGGTTGCTATGGCTATTAATTTTGGCTTAACTAAATTGATTGGCTCTAACATCTTGTAAACAAATTAATTCGTTGCATTACATATTACTCTCTCTCACTTTGCCGATTTTACTAAGCATATTGCATTTTTTTTTCATGCTATTTTTTTTTTTCAAAAGTGGGCATTCAAGATATATCTTAAATATCTCAAATAGAGTATATACAAATGTGTACAATCTGTATAATGATACACATATATAGAGCTCCGCAATCAAACAAAATTAATCCTTAAAGACAACTTATAAAAGTATTGACATATTCAATCACCCATATGAGGGCTATATCCAGGGACAAAGCCTTGACCAGGCCATGGGCGGGCCATGACCCCCCTTCCCCAGAAATCAGCATATGTAAAATTTAAGGAATATGTAACGCAAATTATGCCTAGTTGAGTGGTAGTGTGGCGCGCTGATTCGAAGGCCTATGCTTGCAGTTTTTATGTATTTATTACGAGTATTTATAATGTTTCCGCTTCTCTTGTTTTTTCCTTGCTTTCTTTTCCTCTTCACTGTTTTCGATTTGTTATAGTGTTACTTTCTTTTTTTTTTTCCTCTCTTTGTTGTTACTTGTTATTCCACCTTATGATATATGATATTTAGAGGTACATAGAGAAAGAAAATCTTTAATAATGCTTCTACTTCTCTTGTATTTTCCTTGCTTTCTTTTCCTCTTTATTGTTTTTGATTTGTTATTGTGTTAGTTTCTGAATTTTTTTCATCTCTTATTATTTCATCTTCTGATATATGATATTTAAACATACATAATGAAAGAACAATTTTCATTGTTAATTTATATTCATAGATTTAAATCTTAAGATTTTAATAACAAAACGGTTTGTGAAACAAACATCTAATTCAAAGAATTCATATACTATAATTTATGCTGCATTAATTGCTAATTGTCTTTCATATAAAATTTTTATATTGAATAATAAATTGAAGAAAATTTTGTATGTACTCCATCTATAACGTAACAATTGTCCCTTATTTTCTACTTGAAACGTTAGTTTTTTTTCTTTGGCTAGTAGCATAAAAAGAACCTTTACTTTAAAAAACAAAAAATGTCATTTAAAGTCTAACTTTTATTGCCTCATAAGTGAACTCGCAAGTAGTTAATATTTTCCCTAATTCTACTTGTAGCCTCTAAACTACATTCTTTGAACCTTTTGACATGATATATCCTTTGGGGCGGGGGGGGGGGGGGGAAGCAGGGAAAGTCAATGATTAGAAGTGTAAAATTCAAATCATTTGCCCTCCCTCACCCTTAAATCCTAGCTTCACCGTCGCCTATATGGCTATATCAAATCAAGAATTTGAATTACATATCGTTAACTACTCTAATCAGAAGCCTCCTAGTAAATAATATGACATTAGACATGTCCTATGATAAAAGAGGGACAAAAGGGACATCTAATACGCTAAAATAGTATATGACCTTATCTAAGAGAATTATATTATCAGTTTTATCAGACATATAGTCAACCCTCCTATTTCTCCTGCGTTATCTTTGCTACTCCCTCAGCTCTAAACGTATAGTAGGTCATGTATCTTAGAACAAAAGTGGGTGTATAAGAAATATGTACACCAAGACTAGCCTCATAATTTGTCGTATTATCATTGTAAATTTACCTATGCATTAAGTGTTCAAAACAGAAGGGGAGCCTTGGAGCAACGGTAAGGTTGTCTCCGTGTGATCAAAAGGTTATGGGTTTGAGCCGTGGAATTAGTCATTGACAAAGTCAGGTTAGGTTGCCTACAATTCACCCCTTGGGGTGCGGCCCTTCCCCGAACCCTGTGTGAACGCAAGATGTTTGTATACCGGGCTACCCTTTATTAAGTGTTCAAAACCATAGATAGAGTAGCGGATTCAGAAATTTGATTCAATGGTGCCCGTTTTTGTGTCATGCGAAATTGTAATTATAAGTACCAATTAACTTTATGGGTGTCTACTTCAATGATTTTATGGATTTTAAATGATTTTTTCGAAAGAATTTTCAACAAAATTTTCAAATACTGTTACTGTAGACATTATGACAACTAACGTGTGTCTACCACTACCTGGATCCATTCTGGGATAATTTCTATGAGATTGATTCCAAGTAGAGAAAAAATTAACCTTTTGCATAGGCATGCACTATAACTAGCTCATAATTGAAACTTTATGATAAATGATTCCAAAAGAAAGCAAAAGGTGACAAAGATTAATACAAATAAGAGCCATAAAATATTTCTATAGAAGGCTTACTTGCAAAACTTAACAGACTTCTTCCATCAATGTGTTACTGTTCTTCAAACACACAATAAACTTATGTCTTCATGCAAGGCACCACTCTTTTTTCAATTCATTTTTTAGTGGTTCAAGTTCATATTCAGGTAAAGTGACAACAATAACTTTCCCAGTATTATCTCTAGCCTTTTCATCTTTGGCTCCCGGAAGTACCAAAATGGCTCCTTCTTCTCCAACGCCTCCAATTGTATAACTAGCAAAAAATGGACACTGCCCTTCCACTTTAAATCCATAAATGTTGGCATCTTCCATGTCCACAAACGTAAGATTTGCTCCATAAATGATGTAATTGGATTTACCATTGTCTTTCTCGACCACTTCTTCAATTATGTTGCTCTCGTCTACTTTGCTTTCAGTAATCAAGGACATGAGTTCCAACACATCAACATTTGATGCCGAGAAATTGACCGTAAGTGTGCTTATAACTTGTCCATTATGAGGGATTGCGTGGTCCCTGTCCAAGGATTTAGGTCTACATACCGTTACAACCCTAGGCCCCAAATCCTTCCTGATTTTTGCTAGGGTTTTCCACATGACTGCTGAAATCACCTCAAAACATTTAGCCATCCTTTGTTCATCTTCATTTGGGCCATGCACCTTCGAAACCAGTTGAGCAAGTTGTGTTGAGGAGAGCTTGAAAAAGTGGGTACCCATTTTACAATTGGTGGCAGGCGCCCAATAGTCAGCAACCGGGTCGACCCGTTTTAGTGAAAGAGGATCTCGGGATGGGCTTGCAAGCGGGTATTCAGGCCTTAGGTGATCCAGATATGCAGGAACTTGGGCTTTCTTACCTTGTAGATGTTGGCCCAACACATTTATGAATGCTGAAGCAGAGAAGACATCCCCAAGTACGTGGGCCCAATTCAGGCCTACTGAGATCCCACCACACTTAAACCGTGTCACCTGCATGGCAAAAAATTTGTTATTTTATTTTGCTTCTCTCACCTTTGTGTTTTAGGATTAATCTTTGCACAGTTGGTTTACATAAATGCCCTTCTTTATTGTTCACACTTCAGAGTCCCCGCCCCCCCCCCCCTCCAAAAAAAGTAATTTTAAATAATTTACATATCAATATCATTAAATTGTATGAGTCACAAAGTTCAACACTTCATCTAATTCGCCCCACTTATCCCTGACAGCAATAAATTCTTGATGAAAGCTTTGTCAGACTAGTAAAGTGATGGGTCGATTTATACCATTCCCGATTTCCCATTCTCCTTGCTAACCTTACTTTAAAGTTTTTTCGATCAAATCTACTAACCTTCGCCTAAAAATTATAAAAAAAAAAAAACTAATTTTATTTGAAAGGTTTTTAAGAAAACATATGTTATATTTAGGAAAAAAATGTAAAGAAAAAAATAATAATTTTAGTGTAACAAATGAATGATACAAAAATGCCTTTATATTAATGATCGAGATGTTTTCATTGCTAGTTCAAAAAAATAATTACTAAACACTTATCTTATAGCTCAATGCACCGAACTCAAAGTTTGGGGCATTATAAAGCATTTGAGAGATGAGTGAAGTACACACTTGTGAGGAAAATATCAAAAATATTAGGGGCATAAATAATTCAAATAAGTTATATTTTATTTCTGTATAGAAAATTCTCGTATTGCAATCTATTGATGAAAGTGGACTTGACATGAGCCATAAAAAATAAAAAAAACAAGTCTTAATTTTAGTCTGGAGTCACAGTCAAATTCTTCATTTGTCGCAATCATATTTTCATATGGACTTTATTCATCCATATTGAAGTGATTTCACGTAATTTTACTATATCTTTTGTCATTGAACCTAGACATATATCATATATTAATTACAAGGATATTAATAAAATTAATTGAAAATATACCATATCCTAATTCTATAGTTCTATATTGAATATATATGTAATCAATTCGAACACAATGCTAAGGAAAATTTTAAGTTTTTTCCGAAAATCAGAACTGCTTTTTTTGGGGGGATGTTTGGACCTCTGTTTATTTGATTATTTAACGACTATCTAAGAAGTTTACAGTTAATGGTTGAAGCTCTAATTTTGTATTCTCTGTTTGTATAATTTCGACTTTTTCCTCAAAAACCTAATAAAATTTTAAAATTTTCAAAGTTCAATATTTAAAAAAAAAACACTTTTAAAGTGAGACATAATGAGTTCAAATCATGTCTTTTTTTTTATTGTCAATTAACTATAATAATGAAGGTACCACATTATAGTTCTAACTCTAGTACCCCCACCCTCTTGGTCCACCTCAATCCTTTTATCGGTACTTATGTATTTAACTTAGGTAACCGACCCTATTTACCAATATAAACTATTGTAGGTCAATTTAAGGGACTTAGTTTTCAATTTTAATTATATTAGAGTGAAATACAACAGAGTTGTTCTTATGTTTATTTTTATAGAATAGTCGATAATCTACTTTAGCTATTTATTATCTTATTAGAGGATTTTCGATTGTAAAATGTTTTTTCAAGCTTTTTTTGTGGATCTATTCATTCTATTGGAATAAGCCTCTGTGGGTAGTGATATCCGCTAAGGTAAGACCGCTTACATCTAAATCTGCCCACACTCTGCAAAAGTTAAACTCACACTGAAAGATCATTGTTGTTGTAGAGTAATAAAATCAATCTCTTTATAACTTAGAGGATTTTTGAAAGTAGTACATGATGCATTAAACGTAGAAATGAATTCCTGCAAAAAGTGAGCCCAAGCCCTGGCGGAGAGTATTAAATGGAGTTAAAAGAGATAGAATTAGGGCATCAATATATAGTGAAGTTAGGCAAGGCTAGTAATGATTCATGAGTCATGCTTCTAGTTTTTACTGACAGTTCGTCCAACACTGTTTGAAATTTTTTTGTCCTGATTTTAATTTGGGTCCTATTCAAGCATGTGCTAATATTTATTGTCTTTCCATGTAGGTCAGTGCCTACAATATTGGTCCAAAATTAGTGTAGAACCAAATAAATACGGGTTAACACTTAAAATGGTCCGTCCTGATCAGACTATGGGAAAAAAACTTATAATTTTTCAATTTTTAATTCTTTTAAAAAATTAAGTGTAATTTCAATATAAGGTAGACAAATTTGATTTTTTTAATTCTTGTAGAAAACCAGTACAATAATCGATATTATATTTAGAATTCTGGTTTTCTTTACAATCAGTTGTTTGATCAAATTAGTTTTCCACCAAACATTTCAGACAAAAGGCTAATTTTCAAAAAGTTAGCCATAAAAAGTTATCCAAATTAGTTTTTTGAAAATAGTTTATTAAGGTTAAAAAGTTACTCCAAAAGGTAAATTTACCAAACAAATTTAAGAATCTCTCACGAAAAATCTTAATTAAGCAGTCATTTACTAAACATAATCCTAGTATCCTTGTTTCTGCCTGTGTATTTTTCCTTGCAAAAACGTACATTGTAATTTGTGAATCACCTTTTGAAAATAGTCACTAGTTAAAACTCTAGGACTACATTTCATACCAAAGAGAAAATTGTCTAAATCATTGACTTCATACTTTATACTATGGTTACGAACTTATCATTTATTGTATCATTGTGAAATAATTTTATGTATATATAAAATGACTGGTTTTATTACAACAATGACAACATTTCTTAGCGTGGATTCCGCTTTCCCGGAATATAGAAAGATCTAGATATCGACAATCTTACCTGTACGATCATTCCTGCCTGTAAAGATACTGATTTCAAGAGACCCACAAAACAAGATTTTGTAAAAACATTTTATAAAAAAAGGATTTCATTATTTCCTAAATTTAAATACAATTTATTATACCCCCGTTCTTTTCGTTGGGAAATCTAAATTTACCAACCTCAGCCAACTTTAACTCACTTTAGAGTTCAGCCCACTTTACGAACTTCAATTCACATCAACCTACTTCATGAACTTCAATAAAAAAAATACCAACTTCAACCAGCTTTCCACTATATTAACCAACTTCTATCAATCATACAAAAAAAAAAAAAATGCAACCCACTTCAACCACTTTCAGCCCACTTAACTTCAACCAACTTCTACAAATCTCAACCAATTTTACCTATTTGCCAATGTATATTTTCCAACGAAAAGATCAGGCTCCCGTGGATTGTGCATTTAAACAAAATGATTCAGTCAATTATAACCTTTTTAAAAGAATAATAACTAACAAATAATGATTCTGAATTTAGCATCCAACAAAAATAACGTTTGGGTAATTATAAAGTAGCAATTGTCTTATTACTCTTTATCTACAGAAGATTTATGACATTAAATTAGGTATATCACAAATTATGAATTAGTTTCTATTGAATCATAAATATTTTTTACTATTTTCTAGTGCATAATGAATAAATATCGATTTAAAGTTATATGACACAGGAAAAAGGAGAAAAAAGGGAGTTGTATTCAATTATTCATATGCTAATAATTAACTTTTTGTAATCAAAGGAATTAGGACAAAGTTCTTTATCAAGATCAATTAAATTAGTAAAAAATATTAGATCTTTTAATACAACATCAACATGAAGCCTGCTACAGTGAATAATTTAGTTGCATACACGACATAAATGTATATTGATTGTTAGCTTCATGCAAAATTTCCAGTCAAGGTACCAATCAAATTGAAATAAATTATAAACCGTCCTTAATTAATTACAATTGTAATTAATAAATAAAACACAAGTGATTACCTGGATAAAAACAAGAGGGGAGAAGCCCAATTCAGGGCCAAGAGCATGGCCATAGACAAGCTGATCTTGAAGAGAAGGAAGCCCCTCCATGGCGAGCCAATCATGAACGGTCTTGCTGGACCGGGCCTCTACCAACCGTATTCCGGCGTCATTGAGCTTGAGGATGGGCCGGGCCTCGGGATCCGAGGACAAACGGATCCGCCCACAAGTCATGAAGTAGGAGATTAGCCACTCAAACATAGGTTTCTTGAATTCAATTAGGCTTATGAGACTATCATTATCGTTGTTATCATTATTGCTGTTGTTGATCCTGTTGTTGGGGAAGAAATAGAGGCCTTTGATGTAGTGTAGTTTCATGGCTAAGTCAATGGGTTTAAGCTCATGGGATTTGTTAGCCCCTGTCACTCTCCCTGGCACCACTGATGAGAATTTCATGTCGTACACTAACTTGTCTTTCTCCTCCTTTGGCACCACCATTGTGCTCAATTTTCCTAGAGAGAATAGAAGGAGTTAGAGATAGAGGTGATTTTTGTGTGGATATGTATGTGTACTTGGTGAGGTGAAGGGGGGACTATTTATAACCAGTTGAAGGACGAGATCTCGAGCTTCACAAATGGGTTATTTGAATTTATATATGAGGTCGGTTAGTGAATAAATTAGTGAAACTCGTATTTAAATTAGGATAATTAATTGTTCAATCACATGGTCATTTTAAGTTCAAATTCATATTTAAGTTTGTGACAGCTGGGTTTCAGCAAAGGAGAATTAGCGGTCCACAATTGCTTTTTTTTGGGGGGGGGGGGCGGGGTTGCATGAGTCATAAAGTGTAATTTAGTAAAATGAAGAAGGAAATTTGACCCTGAAATCTATATTCAAACCATCAGTCTTTACTAGTAGCATAAAACCTCATTAAATTAGCAGTACGCATTTTAAATGTCTCAATTGTTTTGTTTTGTCCCACTAATTCTATCTATTATTTAATAATATTTTCAGATAAATAGTCTTTCAAAAATTAATTAAAATAACCTAACATATTAAACCTACTACCTACTTTAATTTACTTTAACTTAACAATAATATCCCAACAAACTACCAAAAAAAAAAAAAAAATTAAGACGTGAGCACAGTATTCGACTTAACTCACCGACCGATCAATGGGGGACGGGTGGTGGAAGTTATCCACATTGATTGTAGCATTCATTAAATTTCTCTCACTTTTGGTATATGTCGACTTTATTATATTTTTTTTTGTAAAAGATGGCGACTACTCAACTATAATCAAAGCCCTTAAAGTCCTATTTATTTTTAATATATTGAACCTACTATCTATTTTAATTTGCTTTAACTTATTCAAACATATTTTTACATGCTTTAATCAATTTCTATCTGCTACCTCCCCTCTCAAAAATACTCTCAATCTGTTCTAATCTGTTTCTATTTGCTTTAACCTACTTCAATCCGCTCTATTCTATTTCTACCCACAAACTACAAAATGTTGACAATGAACATACCATTGGTTAGATTGGATTCTTTGTGGATCGATATTAATTTAAGATCAACATGAATTTAAAGTTGTTTTATCTGTATTTTCTATTGTAGCTTTCTCCATTATTAATGATGCGGCTGACTTGAAGGAATTGTGGTGCGATAAATGGTCCTTTTTAAAAAAAAAATAAAAAAATATCATGAACCATGATGTTGAGGGTCGTCGTTCCCACAAGAAAAATCAAAGAAGTAGTATCACTGTCACTGGGTAGCAGAACAGTAATTTCCGCTGATGCTCCATTGAAGAGGACTTGTCTGGAGTTTCTTGAGATCTGCAATTTTGATCTAGGGTTGGGTAAGAAGGGGAAATATAGCATCATTTTCTTGAAAGTCTTACAAAAATTGCAAGTCCTAATGGTTGAATTACAATGACCGAAATAGACACTTATAGACATGCAAAAACTCATTATCTCAAGTTGTAAATTTGCCATTTATTTTACATGAGTCTTTTACCTTAGCATGTTTCTCTAGAAGTAATTGCACATTGCTTGTTTGGTACTTGTGATGATTTGTTCTGGTCATTGATTGTATTGCAATTGCAACAGATAAATTATCGACGGAAAAGGAGGGGAGGAGGGTGTCAGAGTAGGGTGGTATCTGTCGAGTTGGTGGCATTCATTAATTATTGTAGGTGGATTCGATTTATCTTGTATTTGTTATTTTCTCATTCTGACTGTTCAGAGTTATACTTTTTTTCACAAGCTGCTGGGGTTATTAATAATTGGGGAAAACAAACATAGTTTGGTAGTAATATGACATAAAATTCATTTTTGCATACTAAACATTGCACTCGAACATAAAAGACTTTTCAACTGAACATTTGATTGAAAGTCGAGAAAAACATCCATTAACCTTAGATTTTCCATACATTACATTGTTCTCCTGTTCGAGTAGGAGAACTATACATCAAAAGTACAACATAGTTGTGGTACTTTTGATGTATGCAGGTAGTACATACATCAAAAGTTTTTTTTTTTTTTTTTTATGCAAGTAATACATATATGTGGTGGGAAGAGACATTGTTTGTCTATCTTTGTTCCTTAAGGTTTAGTACTTTTCTATACTAGGTTTAGTACTTTGTTCCTGATTTTTTTCACAAAATTTTTCTTCTATAAAATATTTTCATAAAATCTTATTTTTGTGGGTCTCTTGGATTCAACCTTTCTACGGGTAGAGATGTCGAGAGAGGTAAGGTTGCCTACATTTGGATTTTTCAAAACCCCGCGAAAGCAGGACCTGCACTGGAAGGTGGTGGTGTTGTTGTAGAACTGTCAAATTGAATATATATTTTAGTAAGCATACCTTTTGATGTAGAGTTCTCCTACTCGATTAGGAGAACAATATAATGTACTATATTGGACACCTGTGCGACTCGTTCACTGAAACATATGTATAGCATTTGCTTACTAAGTATGCACAATTTCCTTGAAAGTTTACTAACTAAATAACAATCCACATTAAATCTTAGCCTAGTATGCATTATTATATATTTTAGTGAGCAAGCCTTATGAAGAATTGAGCATCCTTAGTGAACTGCTGTATGTTTTAGCAAACAAACTTTCAAAATGTACAATTCTCCTGTCTCACGATACAATCTGTGTAAATTGGTATTGGTCCTCTGTTTAAGACAAAGATAATTGTGATCATGTACAGTACTTGAGCGCTGTGTGGTAATAATGTTGTACCTTCCACACCTTGCATTCTCTTCTTGCTAAGACATTTGTTTTCTACACGCACCTTCTTCCGCTTCTTTTTGTCTATTGTTCACAGGGCTATTCTCTTGAATAATTCATCGGTTCAATCTAAGGACTACTCTTGTTGGCTCGAGGGTTTTTATAACACCACCCTAAAATTGCTCTAGTTCCACGACCTTATGTCTGAATTCTTCGTAGATCAGACAACTCAATTCATGACAATCAACCATCATATGCTTAAGAGTATTTATTACTTTCATACACAAGGCGCTGTTTACCCGCATGTGTTTATCATATAACTAAGTTTTAATATTTGTGCGCTTATCTAACCTGTAGGAATACATGTATTCATGGAAGTTTGATATAACGATTGCTGAATTCATTCAAGCCATAAAATCTTAAAAGTGATACTAAAAATCAAACACATTCTCTCCATATCAAATTCAACACCGACAGTAATTAACACGCATACATAAAAAGAGCAGATAGGAACCTCAAACCCACACGCTTTACGCAAATGGACCTTTCCAGAGTTTGAAAGCATCAAAGGTTGGGGAAGGTTATGAGATTTGTTGGCTTGACAACATCTAACAAGTAACAACCCCAAATACACGAAATGTGACAAATGACAAATGGGCAATTAATAGTTGTAGGATATAGAAAACCCTTTCGTTACGATAACCCCATTTAATTACTTGCCTATGCCACCTTTTTTCATCATCTCGTGCATTGCTAACGTTGCAATAAATTCAATGCAGTTGGACAGTAATTATTGGCTATGTGTCAATTTGCTAGGGTTAAGTTGTTCATCAAATTCTGACCACGGAATCCAATTATTTTTTTGACTTTGGGTGTTTTTTTGTTGGTTTATAATAATCGTTGTGTAGGAGATTCCCCATTGTGAATGTGCAAAGTATGTGTCATGTAGATATTAAAAGTATATCTTTTAAGTAATCCTTTTTTTTTCCCAACATGGTTAAGCAATCTCAATCATGTATTTGATTTACTATGTTAATAAGATGGTTAGGTGAAAGTATTGTTAAAGCATAAATTTATTCATTAATCTCTAACTATTAGATTAAACTTTTGAGCTGGTTTTCGAATATGATATTTGTTGGGTTCCCTTCTTAATTGGTGAGACCCATAATTACTAAAGTTATCTTTTTGTTGCAGAAGGTGAAGTCTTCTATTGCATGCTATGCCTTAGCATAGCTGAAGAAAAAATTACTAAGTCATTTAATATGTACACCACATTCTTCAACCATTACAATTAATGGTATTTGAAAAAGGAAGATTGTGGTGGACTTTGTGTGGCATTTGTAAAGTAAATTGTTGACTTCCTAAGCATAGTCAAGGGTCATGACTCCCTATAAGTGGGGGCTTCGGATGATTGGCAAGGCATCCACAAAAATAGAGTAATACTAATTAAGGAGTAAAATAATACTAGTTAGTGAGTGTGTACCATCAAAAATAGGTGAAAGAATTCCACCAAAATTTGGTGAGGGTAATTTTGTATTTCATCCTGAGAAGGTGAGAAACTAAGTGTACTTTTTAATTTATTAGAGGATATAATTTACAATCCTACTATTTCAAATAGTGGAAGTATTTTTCGGACGCAAAATGATAAGTGTCTTGTTACAAGACACTTCATAAGTGTCTTGTTTTGACTTAAAAATCATACTATTATATTTTTAAATTGAAAAAAATAGTAGGATCGAATAACATAAATATATTACAGCTTATAAATTATATAAAATTATTTTTTTATTCATAATTTATCACATTTCTAAAATACGTGTATCATATGTACTTGCGGATAGGGTTAATGCGATTAGGGTATCATTTAATGTTTTATCTGTGTAGCCGACAAATATTTAAGGTTAGCCATTCATAATTAAGAGTAATCATTAAAAAATTTGTGATTTTAAATCATAAAATATGTTAATTATGATAAGACAAGACACTTAAGAGTATCTTGTAGCAAGACATATGTCACTAACCCTTTCGGATTTACGGTCCTGTGTTTTTCCCTTCGTATTGGAGGGTTTTCCATGTAAAAAAATTCGTGAGTCTCCATTTGATATTTATATGATTTTTATTGTCCATCTTAAATTATACAAAGAAGGAAAAGGGTCCGCTTCCGCTACATTAGCCTGAATTTTTCCAACAACATTACAGGCTCCGAGAGATTGATCTCGAGTAAAAATCTCAATCGCCCCTAGGAGATCCTTTGTAACAATCACAGTTCAATTCTAAAGACATTCGTATGAGTGAGCGTATTAAAAATAATCAACTATCAATTAAACTTTGGGTTAAACAGGCTATTGAACGCGTATGAGATCTGATCTAAACCCATCACATTTATACGTATTTAAGAGTCTCCTTTGAGATGGCATTTAGTGTGCATGTGCTGTGACAGCAAATGGATGGTTTGGCTAAGATTTATTCGACTTGTATGGGCCAATTTCGCATCAAGTCGAAATTCTCCATGCTTTAGATAAAATAATTAGGGTCCCATCAGATCATTGTCATTCTTCATTCATGTGGCTTTTGGGCCATTAACATCTTGAGCTGGGTTGAAGGGAATTATGATCGAATTAAGTTCAGCCCATATTAGATTAAATGATTAACCATTAATTGAACAATTGTAACAGCGACAAATTAGACTCATGTTAATTTGGTATGAATCGGGCTACTCAAATATCATGTTCTTTTAATCAATTTAGTAGGGCATAACAATTGGATTAGGTTAGGAGTTACAAGGACCCATGTTGAAAGTCAATAGGTCATTTTGGATCAATACTAGGTTTGTTCTCGTGTCTTATTTCAAAATGAGTCCTTTTTTAAGTTAGGATAACAGTAAATAAAAAAACAAGAATAGTAGTCAATCAAAATCGCTAAAGTCCCTATACTTAATATGTGAAAATAAAATTGAACAAATAGGTATAATATGTGATAGCTATAGCCATAAAACTCTCCAATTCCTAGATATTGAGTTCAAAGAAAAAAATTGTGCATGGAAAAAAACTTAATCAAATTAAATGTTGTTAGACCTAATCATGACTCGATCTAACTTGACCTAACCCATGTCTAAATTGAATGACCGGTTTATCAGATCTATGACATGTTAAATAAAATGATGAATTATTCAAAGTTTTTTTTTGTTGGGTTGTCCTTAGCCAATTTGTACTTAGTTTTGGGATATCTTTTTTCGTGTTCACAAGTTTGTATATAATATGCAGTCTCATGTTAAAGGAGATGTCAGTCTCTTATTAGTCATTGCCTTTCTTGAGTTGCTCCTTCGAGGATAAAGCAAACTTCACAGAAGGTGTTGTCCCCAATTATTAAGCTATAGTTTTTATATGCATAAATTACTTATGGTAGTTACAACATTTTATAAAATCATTGAAAGTTGTTATCAAAAATTTGAATTTGAGTTCTCATATAAAAAATTTAGAAAAAGATAACTTGGGTATAAGATGAGTTTGTTTTAACTCAAGGAACAAGGATTTAATAACTTAAACTGAGTACATATGAATGTGCAACGTGAAATTTATTTTGTATAACACAGTCACTAATATATATATATA